>JAJHZJ010000170.1:2337019-2949519 GCA_023548195.1 Bettongia penicillata ogilbyi | reverse complement strand
CGGTAAATACAGTCTAGAAGTGGTCATAAAGGTATGAGTACATCTTCCCAGGGATTTCTTTATTAGCATCGTTATTCAGCATTCATACAGCTCGTTGTACTTGCTGAATGCTTTTACGATCATTTTGCTAGTTAAATCACACAGAAACCTCATGAAGGCAGTGTTATTACTGCCATTGTGTAGACAAGGAGACTTTAAAGAAGGATTTAAAGAAAATATAGTGGGATCAGAAGCGGGCAATGAAAATGATTAAAGGGTTGGAAAATAGCACCCGTGAGAAAAGATGAAAGGAGCTCCGATGGTTAAACATGGGGAAGAGAAGAGTAGGAGCTCTGCAACTTTGGGAGGAAGGGGATCTCCTTAGGCTTGAAGATCAGCTACCTCCCACCTCCAGTGAGTACACAATCAGGAGGACAGACCTCCCAGAACCACTCAGTGCATTATAGGGTCCTGAGAGGTCCTTTCAGCCCCTCTTGCAGTGAATGGTGGTCACCAGCTGTCTTCTTTGAATTCATGGATGCTGACCTGCTGGAATATCCATCCTCAAAGATTCTGTAATTTATTGACTTCCCTGATGGCTTCTAACCTCTGGGCTTATTTGTCCATCCTCTGTCACTGCAACATCAAGTCATATTTTTTAACAGATTTTTTTTAAAAGAGCATTTATATGAGAGAAAATCATTAGCTCAGCATGAAGTTGTAGCAGTGGAGTTAGCTGATAATGTCTGTAAGTTAACTCTCAGGCAACTGTCTCTAATTCACTTGACTGGAAATGTCTTTATGTGCCAGTTATTTAAATACATGTCCATAACAATGGAAAGGACTCAGCAACAGTGACAAAATGCTTAATAACTCTCTGCTTCTTGTAGAAAAGAAAGCAGAGGAGCCTTCCTTCCCAGTATAATTCTGAACTCTTGGCAGCTTACAACTTTAAGAATGACATGGAGATCTTAATATAAATATGACAGGGTTATTAACAAGAAGTAAGGCAGTATGGGGCAGCGAGGAATCCCCTTTGGGGAGGCTATTTTCACCGTCACATCTGACGTGTACAAAGAGATCAGAAATGTACCATTTAACCATGCTTATTCCTAGAGTACTTTCACGTGTTTGAATGAAGAGCCATCATCTCTTAGGGAAAATCAATATGCCACTCCAAAGGAGAGAACTCCATTTGATTGTTAGCTTTTATGGAGCATTTTGAACTTTTCAGAAATAAGGTGATTTTGTTCATTCAAATGATTGTATTTTTCTACATTTTGCCTTACTTTTTCTCCCTGTTTAAAGTTTCTAAAGGACCTCAGAGTATAGGGCTTCGTTGAAAAGGTAAATGTAAAGTGTAAGAAGTGGGAAACAGGAAGGGCATAATGGATCTAGCTCAGGGAAGACTTAGGTTGGAATTATGTCTCATACACTTAATAACTTAACTCACACTGTGTCACTTAACTTCTGACCCTCAGTTTCCTCAGCTGGAAAAAGGAGGCAGTAACAGTACTTACCTCACAGTTGTTTGAAGATCCAGTGAGAGGACAGATGTAAAGTACTTTGCAAACCCTAATCTTATGTAGATATGAATTCTTATTATGATGTAATTAATAGTATTAATTTTTTTTATTATTATAGTTCTGATCATGATGACAAGACTTTACTAAGTCTGGCTGTGCTGAAAAGCATAATGATGATCATAATTTCAATTTTAGCTGTAACAATCTATTTTAATTCTGTTCTGTAAAGATTTATTAGGCATCTGCTGTATGCAAGGCACCGTGCTGGTAGCTGAGGATACAAAGGAAAAATTGGAACAATCTCAAGCATCAAGAAGTTTATACTCTTAAACTCTCTTGTGAGTTTACATTTGAGAAACTAGTCCTTCGGTACTCCTCTGAAGGTCTGACTCCCCAAGTACAGTCATCCCAAGGCCTCATGGACACTTCAGATTATGTTCAAACATTTCATAAATAAGGGAGGGCATTATACCGTACATTTTATTTTCTTTTTTGCATTGCTTCCACTTCCCAGTGTACACCTCACCTTTCCTGTCCCCAAATGAACAAAGAAGTAGTCAGTTGGAACGGACTACCATTGACCACATCAGTGTTGTTCCTAACTCATGATCTGTGCCCCACTCCCAACAGGGCAGAGAAAGATCTTCATCAGTTAGCTCTCTGGAGTCAAGCTTGGTCATTATGAGTATGTGATACATTTGATAAGGATGTACTTTCAAGATAACTACAACGAAAACCAGAGCAGCTCCTTTACCAGCAGGGCTAGGTAAGGAAATGATGGCTGTGTTCTGAAAGGTTGTCCGTTAGGAATGTCACATGAACATGAAACAGAGAAGTTTTCCTCTAGCATTCGAATCTGTTTGAATAAAAAGTCATCTCATTTTTATTGAAAAATCAATAAGCTATTTCAGTGTTGAGGAGAACTATATTATGTTGTAAGCTTATCTGAGGTATTATGAACTCCTCTGAAGTAAATATTTTGAAAAATTAATTCAAGGTATTGTTATTGTTGTATTTTTCGATATCAAATATTACTCTCCAACTCTTTGACGCTGAGGAGCGTTCCACAGAACAGTGATCATTAGAATTTTTCTTTACCTCAGTACCTTTGTTCTTAGTATCCTTAGCCTATCAAGATGTAACTTAAATGATTCAAAAACTTTCAGAATAACCTAAGGTGGTAGATTTGGAGATAAAAGAGATTTGCAGATTTTCTGTTCCAACACACTCAGTTTTACAGATGAGGAAATTGTGTCTCAGAGAGTTAAGTGATTTGTCCAAGATCACATAATTAGCCATAGAATCAATTTTTCTAGTCTAATTCTATGACCTAGAATTCTTTCTACTGCACAGCTTTTCATTAGATAGCTTGGTTGTTAAAGGAAAACCATGTTATTTCAGTTCTTACGTGTTATAAAAATATGTCTTGATTTACAAAAACAAAACAGCCCAGTAGTCAAAAACCCCAATGTGCTAATGATTAGGGATAATTAATTTATATTTTTAAAAATTCTCTTTCCTTTTAAAGATTTCTTTGCAGAATCCCTTTTATAAAGTAAACTTCCTTAGTTCCATTAGCACTATAAAACAGTTAATGACATGGGGTAATGGAAAGAATGCAGTATTTAAATTCAGCATCTGAGTTTAAATCTCTCTTCTGTTCCTTAATCTCTGTGTGACCCTGGACAAGTCGCTTAATCTCTCTGGACCTCAGTTTCCTCATCTGTAAACTGAGTATGTTGGACTAGGTAGCCTCTAGGGTCCCATCTTCCTCTAAATTACGAACTGTTTTGCATAAAATGAGGTAAGAATTAGAGACTCTTTTAAAAGAATTCTCTAGCCTCTTTTAGCATGTTTTAGTAAGACTTCCCTTAAATGCCCAGAATTTTGTTTCAGCATCATCAAGGACTATTTTGGAACATGTCAGGGAATTAATAACTGAATGGCAGTGTTCAATTTAAGCAATGGGCATACTACCTCAGCAATTGTTAAAAAGAAACGTTAAATGCTCAACTTGTTGACTTGAACACCAATTAACCTTAATAGCCAGTTATTTTTTTTTAATATAAATTTATTTATTTAACTTTTTACATTCATTTTCACAAAATTTTGGGTTCCAAATTTTCTCCCCATTCATCCCCTCCCCCCACCCCAATACACCAAGCATTCTAATTTTCCCTATCACCAACCTGCCCTTTCTTCTATCATCCCTCCCTTCTCTTGTCCCCATCTTCTCTTTTGTCCTGTAGGGCCAGATGACTTTCTTTTCCCCATTAACTGTATTTCTCATTTCCTAGTAGCAACAACAATACTCAACAGTTGTTCCTAAAACTTTAAGTTCCAAATTATCCCCATCCCTCCTTCCCCACCCATTCCCTTTGGGAAGGCATGCAATTCAATATAGGCCCTATCGGTGTAGTTTTGCAAATGACTTCAATAACAGTCGTGTTGCTAAGACTAACTGTACATCCCTCCATCCTATTCTGCCCCCCATTGTTTCTATTCTGTCTTTTGATCCTGTCCCTCCCTGAGTGTTGACTTCAAATTGCTCCCTTCTCCCATTACCCTCCCTTCCATCATCCCTCCCTCCCTGCTTATCTCCTTCTCCCCCACTTTCCTGTACTGTAAGATAGGTTTTCATACCAAAATGAGTGTGCATTTTACTCCTTCCTTTAGTCGGATGTGATGAGGGTAAACTTCATGTTTTTTTCTCAGCTCTCCTCTTTTTCCCTCCACTAAAAAGTCTCCTGCTTGCCTCTTGAATGAGATATAATTTACCCCATTCCATTTCACCCTCTTTCCTCCCACTATATTTCTCTCTCATCATTTACCTTAATTTCTTTTAAGATATGGTCCCATCCTATTCAGTTCACTCTGTGTTCTCTGTCTCTGTGTGTGCGTGCATGTGTGCATGTGTGTATGTGTGTGTATGTGTGTGTGCATGCACGCATGTACGTGTGTGTGTGTGTGTGTGTACATCTGTGTGTGATCCCACCAACTACCCAGATACTGAAAAGTTTTAAGAGTTACAAATATTGTCTTTCCATGTAGGAATGTAAACAGTTCACTTTTGGTAAGTCCCTTATAACTTCTCTTTGCTGTTTACTTTTTCATGCTTCTTCTCATTCTTGTGTTTGAAAGTCAAATTTTCTTTTCAGCTCTGGTCTTTTCATCAAGAATGCTTGAAAGTCCTCTATTTCATTTCATTGAAAGACCATATTTTCCCCTGAAGTATTATACTCAGTTTTGCTGGGTACGTGATTCTTGGTTTCAGTCCTAGTTCCTTTGATTTCTGGAATATCCTATTCCATGCCTTTCGATCCCTTAATATAGAAGCTGCTAGATCATGTGTTATCCTGATTGTATTTCCACAATACTGGAATTGTTTCTTTCTAGCTGCTTGCAAGATTTTCTCCTTGACCTGGGAATTCTGGAATTTGGCCACAATGTTCCTAGGAGTTTCTCTTTTTGGATCTCTTTCAGGCGGTGATCGATGGATTCCTTCAATACTTATTTTGCCCTCTGGTTCTAGAATATCAGGGCAGTTTTCCTTGATAACTTCATGAAAGATGATGTTTAGGCTCTTTTTTTGATCATGGCTTTCAGGTAGTCCCATAATTTTTAAATTGTCTCTCCTGGATCTATTTTCCAGGTCAGTTGTTTTTCCCATGAGATATTTCACATTCTCTTCCATTTTTTCATTCTTTTGGTTTTGTTTTATGACTTCGTGGTTTCTCAGAAAGTCATTAGACTCCATCTGTTCCATTCTAATCTTGAGAGAACTATTATCTTCAGTGAGCTTTTGAACCTCTTTTTCCATTTGGCTAATTTTGCTTCTGAAAGCATTCTTCTCCTCATTGGCTTTTTGAAGCTCTTTTGCCAATTGAGTGAGCCTATTTTTCAAGGTGTTATTTTCTTCAGCATTTTTGGGGGTCTCCTTTAGCAAGGTATTGACCCGTTTTTCATGCTTTTCTTGCATCTCTCTCATTTCTCTTCCCAGTTTTTCCTCCACCTAACTTGATTTTCAAAATCCTTTTTGAGCTCTTCCGTGACCTGGGCCCACCGCACATCCACCTCGGATGTCTGGGATACAGAGGCCCCGAACTCCCCGTCTTTCCCTGATGGCAAGCATTGTACTTCCTTATCAGAAATGATGGGAGGAAGGAACATCTGTTCCCCAAGAAAGTAGCTCTCTATGTTCTCATTTTGCTTCCTTTTTCTGGGCATTTTCCCAGCCAGTTACTTGACTTCTGAGATTCCTCTCCACCCCTGCCTAGATCCACCCAGGTAGTGCTTGGGGTCTGAGATTCAAATGCTGCTTCCCAGCTTCAGAGCTTTCCGCGGCGGGAATGGCTGCTATTCAATGTGAGCTTAAGTTCTGGTGCTTGGGTGGGGGCAGGGTCACCTCCCAGGCTCAGTTCCCTCAGGGGGTTTATGCAGAGACCTTCAGTAATGGAGCTTCTGCTTGCTTGGGGAGTTCCGAGCTGCTGCTGCTGCCTCTGCTGCTCCCTCTGCCGCCGCCACTCCCTCTGCCACTGCCTCCTGAGGGGGCCCGAGTCACGGAGACATCCCGCTCCTCTCTTGGCCAGCCCAGAAGTCTCTCTCACTGACCTGGAGTGCCTGTAGGTGGAGGGACCTTCGTGGCCACCAGAGATTCCGTCCCTGAATCCTGCTCGGATCTGCTCCTCTGGGGCCACACAGCCAGGGCTGGGCAAGGCTGGGCTCCACATCTGGAGCGCGACAGACCCCTGGGGACAGCTTTCCAGGGCTCTCTGGAACAGAAATCTCTTCCAGTGTGTTTCTGCGCGGGTTCCACTGCTCCAGAATTTGTGGGGAGTCCTTTTTACAAGAAATTTATGGACTGTGGATTCGGAGCTAGCATACGTGAGTCTTTCTACTCCGCCATCTTGGCTCCTCCCCCTCCTAGCCTGTTATTTTTTTTAATGGAAAGAACAGTGACTTTTGGGTTTTGATTTTTGAGTAACAGATTATTCTGTGTGACTCCAGTCCCCTTTCTCCCAAAAAGTCAGCATGGAGATTAGATTCACCCAACATCAAGAGTGAATGACTGGTTATTTTTCATGCGTTTTTCAGTTCTGTCCCATGTTACAATGAAATATCAGAATATAACTTTGATTTCGCATGGCCCTGTCAACCCCACACACCCACACACTCACATTTGCTTTATTTAGTGACAGCTGGGATGTGATGGAGCCAGGGCTGGGCTTAAAGCCTCTGAACGTGTTTCCATGTACCATGTCATGCTGCCTTGCATGGTCAATTTTAACTGCTTTAATGGCATTGAAATCACATGTGAATTCAGGGCTACTTTTACCAATTTCTTATTTCAACAAAGTCAGCAAAATTTAGAAATTGTTAAAAGAGCTTGTTCTAGGAAACACAAAGTTTAGAAATTGAAAGAAAGGCAGGAAAAAGGCTTCTTTCTCAGAGACTCCTGGAGCTGTGAAATCTGGAATCCCAGAGACTGTTTGGGATTCAACCCTCTAACCGACCCTGTGGCTGAGTCTCAGTGTTTGAAATCTTTATTTTTTGTTCAGAGAAGTTCTTTGATGGTGTCCTTGGGTCAAAGATGCTCTCTGAATTGTGGGGGAAATCTTTTCAACATCAAACAGTGTATTAGGAAGCAGTCCAAAATGAGTGCCTTCATCAGGCAGGCACACAAAGCTTTGTGCTCCCAGTGATAATGGCCTTCCTTGATAACTACTCTCTCAGATCAATGGGCTTTCGAAAGTTAATGTTCTTATTGGGCTAGGTCTCCACTTTAGTCTCCTAGCATTTATGATAAATAACGATATAGTTCTTCTGTTTAGCTATAACATATTGCTCAGCTTTATTTAGGCATAGCTCAGTTGAAATTTCATTTCCTCCCCATTAAGTAACATGGAGGGGTCATATTTCCTAAGACTGCCAATTTATGACAAGTTGTTCCATCCCTGGGCTCTTACCATACGTTTGGGACAGCGTATTTGGATTGACTGGCTCTGTTTTGTTATTATTAGCCCAGCATGACTTAAAAAGTTAACAGCCAGATCTATTGAGGCATTAAAATACACACTCAAGTTAATACTTAGGGATTCCTGAACTGCCATCTCAAAAGCAGCCAACGGGTCATCTTGTCCAATCTGCCATCTCTGACTCAGCCTATGCCTTCGAATTAGAAGGCATAAAAAAAGCTCTGAGGTTCCCCAACTTGAGCAACACCTTGTGGAAGAGAGAAGTTTCATTGTGATGGTATCCAATAATCTTTTTATGCCCTGAAGCGCCAGGACTGATCTCTTGGAATTCTCTCCTAGTAAGTGTAATTGCTGCTGTCATCTTATGTCTCCAGGTCCCTGAGCTGAGCTGTCTGCAGTGAGAGCACAGGTTAATTTTATGTAACATCGGAGGAAAAAGCAGATATCGTATCTGGTGCCTTTTAAGCTGTCTGTTAGGTGCTGGTGGGAAGTCGGTGCCTGACTACTTTTCCCATTACTAATCATTGTTTCTGAGCCATGTATGGCATTTTCTGAAGAACTGCCTCATTATTTTACTGAAACCTTTTCTGTTCTGTTCCCTGTTACTTTCTATCTTTCTTTGCCCAGAGCAATGCTTATATTTTTCTGTGTCCCTAAAGATACTTCTTTAAAAAAGTTTTTTTTCTCTTCCCTCTGTCTTATTTCCCTGGCTTTCCCCTCAGATCTGTTGCATGTTGGGCCTGGCTCATGCTCCATCTTAATCTCTTAACATTTTGTGTTAAGACATCCTCTTAACAATCTTATTAACATTTGTGTGTCAAAGAGCTCTGTTGCAATCTGGTGAAATCTGTAGATTACCTCTCAGAATAATCTTTTTAAAAATTTATTATTGAAGGAAATGATAAAATTCAGTTTGAAGGTTAGTAAAAAGAAAGATGTATTTTTCCCCCATCTAAGTTCACAGGAGGCCTTCGTTCTTAATCCCCAGCCTTCCTCTCCCTCCCTCTTTATTCCAATTGACATTAATTTAATTTAAAACAAAATGCTGGTTCTTTTCTCCTGTGTTGATTTTTGTTCATACCTTTTCTGAATTGCTTCCAACTTGTGAGAGCTCAGCAATGGCCTAGTTATACACAGATGTGGCTGCACACTTGCTACCTTTCCTGGTAACCTTACGGGAGGCCCATCACCTCTCACCTCCTCACATGTAAAACAAAGAGGCTCAACCCCATGGTCTCCAGCATCCCTCTGTCTCAAGGATGCTGACTGGTGTGACAAGGTGTACTGTGCTGGGAGGGAAGTGGGTGGGCTCAGACCCAGCCATGTAGGCGCTCTTAAGCCAGGACAGACGCTGAAACTACATACAGGTAACTGAGCAAGCATAAAGCTGTATTAAGAAAGAGACAGTTTCTTCATTTGTAAAAAAAGAAAAAAAAATTTAAATCTTTAGAAAGAAAGATTTGGCCTAGTTGGCCCCCTGCACTTCCTCTTGATTTAAACCTGTGAAGCAGACAAACTCCTCCTTCAGTACTTCTGTGGCCCTGGGATCTCACGGTGAGGAAGCCCTCCAAGAGCATAGTTCTCCCCCCCACTTCCCCCGCACCTGTTTCTCTTCCTTTGCGGCTCCTGTCCATGTCTTCCCACAGATATTCCAAAAGAGGTCTTTGTTTACTTCTCTTTGGTGTCATGGGGCCCATTGACAGGTGGGACAAGCCTGTGGATCTTCTCAGAATAATGGATAAAGTAAAATGGAAAGGGTTACAAAGGAAACCAATTATATCAAAAAATATATCACTAATAATTAAAATATGAAATAATAAAATAATAATAATACAATGACAGATCAAAAAAATGTAAGTTCTTGAACCCCAAGTTAATAACACTTGCTTCAGATTGTGGAGTCAGAGGTCTTGGGTCCCAATCCTCCACCTGTCTGTCATCTATGTGACCACAGTGCCTGGTGCATAGAAGGGTTTATTGACTGATCCATCCAGTTGTAAAATGAAGGTACACAGGTAGCCTCCAAGGTGGTTCTTTCAACTCTGCACCTCTGGTTCCAGGACTGTGTGCGTATTCATGAAGTGCAAGAGCCTTCCATCATTCATCCTTCCCTCTTGCTATACAACCAGCAAATGAAGCACATTTCCATTCTGACTCTGGGAAACAGGCTAAATATTCTACAAATTCTACAGGTTTTCTCTCATTAGTAAAAGGTGGCCTCAGGTACAGGATCTTATCTCTGACATTGCCAAATTCATGGGTTCGGTACCTTGGGGGGGGTTGTCACATTTCCATGGGGATAATGTGGAGGAACACAAGTACTAACTTACTTGGTGGGGTGAGATGTGAAGAGGGAACCCTGAAAATTGAGTGGGGATATTCAGTCTTCCTGCTGATAAACTTACTTAATCATCTCTCTTCCAATTAGGTAGAGGTGAGGCTTCTGGAGAAGTAGGTCCTGACCTAGACTGTATGTAGATGGAAGGAAAATATGCTTGAGGCTAGGATAAGTAATTCTTAGATGAAGTAGGATGGTGAGCAAAATTTTCTGGAATAATGTGGGAAAAAAAGAAAGGAGCAAAGTGAACTGAGTGAAGAATTTTAAAAACTGGATTAGATCTATCGGCATCTGGATAACTAAACTGTTTGAGCTATAGTTTGATAGTGTCTGGTATAGCAATGCCTAGGAGATTGAGAGTGCAGGCCATAGGGACTTGAGAAGTCTAAAATTTCAAATCCTGCCTCTGACCTATAATCTCTGTTTGACCTTGGGCACAACAACAAAACCCCAGGAACTTGCCTCAAAATGAAATGGCTAAAAATGATTCTTTTAACATCTATCTTTGATTTATTTTTTGTTTTTTTAAATGGCAGCCATTATAATGTTCTAAGAGCTGCCATTTTTTATTCCTGCCCTATGGCAGGAGTTTTTGTCTGTGATTTGTTTTTTTTTTTTAAAAACTATTTCTATATCTATTTTAATATAATTGATTTCCTTCCATTCTGTGCCTCAGTGTCCTTATTTGTGAAGTGAATGAATGAAATGATCTCTAAGATCTCTTCTAGTTTTAAATCCTTTGTAACTCCCATGGTATATGGTAAAGAGAGGCTCACACAGCTGTGCTTGCAGTTCTGAAACTGAGCTGATTGTTAGTTTCTATAGAAATTGGGCAAGTTGGAACAGCTCCTTGAAAAATAATAGAGATTGTTTAGAAAAGGCCATAAAAACCTCTTAAGTCCTAATGACCTCCTCCGATGGAGATCTTGTCTTTTATCACTTCTACCAGAGTATGAACTTGTAACAATCTTAGTCATATATATTTTAAGTTCTTTGAGATGATGCCCACAGAAGAAAATCTCCCCATCCAATCTCCTTTCTGATTGTCGAGTGGCATCTCCAAGCACTCACCACTATTTCAGCTTCCTGCTGTTGCAGGTTGGGGGGGGGGGGGGTAGGGGGAGGGTTAACAACACTCAGTTCAGCCTGCCATTTACAACCACTCCATTTGGAATTTCCCTCTTTTTCCTCATTTCATTTCCTAACACAGACTCTCAGTTTGAATAATTGTGTATGCACCATGGGGATTGGAACAGCTAAAGACTGCTGCAGATAAGTAAACAAGAAAAGCACATTTAAAAATATTGGAAAAGTAAGAGATGTATCTCTTCCTTTCCCCCTGCCACCCATCCCCTGTGAAGATAGAGCTGGTGCTGTCAGAATCAGTGGGAGCAAGGGGTGCACAGGGAGCAGAATCAGCAAACTCATTCTTGCTGTCATTTTTTTCTTCTAAACATTATATACTTCATAATGTACTATAGGCCCTATAATTTCTGGTAAGGTCACAAATAAATCTAAAGTAATAGGATGCTAGTGATCCATGAGTAATTTCATTGGTATCCTATTAATCCTGACTAACTGAGAAACATGTCATTAACAAGTAGCTTGAGGTTGTATCAATAATGGTTTTCATGCAGTGCTTAGTTTCCAAACAATAGCATCCTTCATTTTTTACCTTGTGCTTTTGTGTCCTTACCGTATTTAAAGCCTAAGAATTTGAGGGGATCCTAGAATGTAGCATTCAGTGAAACTGCAATAAAACAGGAAGCAGCCAGCTTTCTAAAATTACTTTCACTTACATTAGAAATAAAGAAGTTTGCCAATTCATGAAACACAGCATGAGCCATATTTCAAGGAGTCAACTTAAGTTACTTGAGAGAAATTTCTCAAAAGGAACTTCGAATTCACCCAGTTCCAATTCCCCCATTTTTATTGATAAGGAACTGAGAGCAAGATAGATTAAGTGTTTACCCAAAGTCAGAGAGTCCCAAGTGTGAATCCTGCCCCTTGCCAGTCCTGTACTTAGGAAATGGTTGGTTAACTTGAGAGGCTCATGTTTGGGAAAGTAACACAAGTATATTTCTTTAAACACATTGTATTATTCAGTCATATCCAACTCTTTGTGACTCCATTTTGTGGTTTTCTTGGGAAAGATACTGGAGGGGTTTGCCATTTCCTTCTCTAGCTCATATTGCAGATGAGGAAACTGAGGAAGAGTCAAGTGATTTGCCCAGGGTCATTCAGGTAGTAAGTATCAGAGGCGAGATTTGAACTGAGAAAGATGGGTCTTCCTGACCCCAAGCCTGGTGCTCTATACACTGTGGCGCCACCTAGCTGCCCTATATATAAACATATGGAAAAATTAAGACTTCTGGCAAGTCTCTTCTTTTACTTCCATCTACACAACCCAACCCCAGCCCCAACCAAAGTAATACTACTAATAATAGCTAACATTTATATAGTGCCAACTGTGTGCCAGGCACTATGCTAAGTGTTTTACAATTATTATCTCATTTGATCTTAACAACTCTAGTAAGTGCTACTATTATCCCCATTTTACAGATGAGGAAAGTGAGACAAAGAAAGGTTAAGTGACTTGCCCAGGGTCACACAGCAAGTAAGTTTCTGAAGCTGGATTTGAACTCAGGTCTTCCTTTCTTCAGCCCAGTATTCTGTGCATTATGGCACCCACTAGTACACCACTACACATATCCTACCTGATACCAAGGAGCCCCACTGGTGTTGGCAACACTTTTATTAACCACAAGGTGTAGCTGAGTTTTCATTTTCATATTCTTACTATTTTTCTAACTACTGATGCTTTTTTTTTTTTTACTATTACTAGCTTTTTGTATTGTAAACTAGATGATTACTGCACATGATACAAACTTTTAAAATTATTCAGCTCCTTCAATTTCAATGAACTATCCTTTGATATATTAGCTGTATCAGTGTAGTATAGTACTGTTGCAGTAAAGGGGGCATTTTTAAACCTTATATCAGAAGCCCCCAATTTATCTGTGCCCCTTATCAATGGGAACTGCCCCCTCTCCAGGTGGAAACCCTTTAGACATTTTCTTTGCTACTTCTTCTATCTTTGAAGCTTCTAACTCTCCTCTAAAAGTACCCTCTCTCCTATAAGCCATGGTCCTTATACTGGTCTAGGACAGGGCGTGGTAGGAATCTGTGCAGGCAGAACAGGACATGATATGATGAATATAATGTTGGACCTGAAGTCAGAAAGACCTGAGTTCAAATCTAGCTTCAGACACTTCCTAACTATGTCACTTACTTCTGTCTGCCTCAGTTTCCTTATCAGTAAAATGGGAATAATAATTGCATCTACCTCCCATGGTGGTTGTAAGGATAAAATGCTATGGTAATATTTGTAAAGTGCTTTCCAGACCTTTAAGTGGTATATAAATGCTGCCTGTTATTGTCAATAGTGAGAGAGAAGAGACAGAATCTCCACCTCCTCTCTCATTCCCAGTGCCAGAGCTGCTGGTCTTAGGAGTGTCTTCAGCTCTTCCTCTACTGATCTACACCCCTTACTCAGATGAATCAGGCAGCAGTCACTTACTAAGCTGTTGTGAATGTGTCAGGTTCTGTGCTGTGGGGGAATACAGGAAAGGCAAACACAGTCTTTGCCTTCATGAGGGTTAGATTCTAATGGGAGGGAGAGCTTGTAAATAACTAAAAACCATTCATGCTATATAAAGACTAGATCAGTTAGTGGATCACCAAGCTTTTATTGCAAAAATCAGGAGAGAGAGTGTTCCAGGCATAGGGTGAACAGGTGTGGAAGGAAGGTAAGACACCAGCATCTGGGGGTGGGGAGCCAGGAGCCCTGTTTCTCCTCACCACCCATTTTCCACTTCAGCTTATTAGCCGGAATGCCCAGGGTAGTTGATGCTGAGTGAGCTTTTTCTCTGAAATGTAAATAAATTTTACTTGACTCTCCTCCATCCCCAAAGATTCACTATTATCACGTAGATGTGCTTTTGTCTTAAATTCTAGTGCTAAGGGAGGTTTGGGGGAGATGCTGGGATGGAAGAGAGAAAACCCAGGAGGGAATCTTTTCATCACCTGCTCTTCTGTTTCCCACTGTTGGAAAAAAAAACAAAACAAGCCAAAAAACCTTACTATACCTAATGGGGTCTGTAGTTGCTTAAATACAGAAACAAGCTGGGAACATCAGCTGTCTTCTGCAGTAGGCCAGAGGAGGGGAGAAAGTCCAGCCTGTGGAGTTGACGTTAAGAGAAGTGCCAGTTACTGGATTTCAGGATGATTTACTCAAACCTTCTCATTGTCCAGATGAGGACGTTGGAGCAATAATGAAGGGACCTGCCCAGAGTCCCTCAGGTAGCAAAGAGCTGAGCCAGAGTGCCGGCGAAAAGTATGTGCTAGACTTGGATTTGGAAGTAGAAATAGCTCATGTGGAAGGCTGAGTTAGGATCCAGAAGTGATGAGGCACATCGAATAAGGTGAGAATTTGCAGGAACAGTAAATGTAAAACCCTCTCCTTGGACTTCAATTGGTGAACTTCCAAAGCACAAGGTAAGGAGTGGAGGCATAGCCAGATGACTTGAGTTTGGTAAAATAAATCTCCTGCAAGCGCATCATGAGTCAACAATGGGACACGGCAGCCCCAAAGAGTTGGCAACTTCAACTTCACTGAAAGAGGTTTAGTGCTCAGAACTCACAGCAAAGAGCCTCATGCTATGACCAGACAGACAACATCTGTGGACTTATGTTTGGTTGTAGGGACTACACTTCAGGAAGGACATTGACAAGCTGTAGATCATCCACAGAGGGACGGCCAGGATGGTAAGGCGAGTGGAGACCATAGCCTGAAAGACCATCTGAAGGCCATGGGCACATTCAGTTTGGAGAAGAGAAGATATAGAGGAGAGGTGATGAGCGTCTTTGATACCTTAAGGATTTTTCTGTGGAAGGGGTTCAGATTTATTCTGTATGGTCACAAGAGCAGATCTTTCAGAGAGGTAGGTTGAGACTCAGTGTAAGGAAAGTGTACAAATAATTATGTCCCACCTAAATGTACCAATAACAGCTATCCCACAGTGGAATGGGCTTTCTCAGAAGGTGGTGAGTGTGTTACACACACACACACACACACACAGTCACACAGGAGAATTCAAGCCCAGGCTGGGTGACCATGTACATGTGGGGGGCACTGTAGGATTGTCTGGATGGTGGGTGAGAGCCTTTCCAGCCCTGTGATTCTGGGAAGCAAATGTGGTCACCTGAATTCTGATGAAGAGACCCTTGGAATACCCAGACTAGATCTCACTCACGTTTTTTCTTTTTCAGTCCAAAAGACTGGTCTTCCTCTACCTGTTGATTCTCACACAGAATTTGCTCACAACAAGGTATCTGTTAATAACAATTTTTTAAGAAGTTCTTGTTCCCGTTCCTGATTCAGACTGACTAATTAGTTCATTTTATACATGTTCAACATACGTTAAACATAGAGGGGTAGTGATGATTGAATGCCAATCAGCAGGAGTATTCGGAATACAAGTTAGATGCATCCTGTTCCTTTTTCCTAAAAGCTAATATTACTTCTGAAAATTGAGTTTGGATCTTTGAAGGCATAGGTATGAAGTTGAGTGAGTAAAAAGTGCTTTAGTAAGAAAACAAAATTCATTTTATGATTTGACACTAATCAGCCATTGCTAATGTACTATAAAACCCCACTTAAGATAGATACTGACTCCAATTACTAAAGTTAATGGCCTCTAGTTGCCTCATCTTGCCTTACAACAAGACATTAAGCATGCAGAACCCATAATTTAATTATCACCTGTTAATATTGGATCTAAATTCATTTTTCTGCTTTTGGGCTGAAGCTTCAGTGATGAGCCAATTAAGAACCATTATCTGGTCATTCAGAACATCAGCCTGGTAACTATACCCACAGTATATGAATCTACAGGGAGGTTCAAGATGGAACATGCTGCCCTCTTGCCCACAGGGATTACCCAGATGAAAGGAAATGTTATTTTTTTATCCTACTGCACATTCTGTCTCAAGATTATGAAGCTCCTTTGAGCGTATTTGCAGACTAGAGAAGCCATTAGAGAAATTAGGAGTAAAGGTATTCATACAAAAACAAATAGCAAAGAGAATTACTAAAGAAAACCTCAATTTTGAACCTCCGAGGGGCTTAGAAATCAGTTTATTGGTGAATGTGTTGCAACATGAGAGGTTTTATAAAACCATAATGTTTTTACTGAGCAAATATGCTATTAGCATATGCCCCTATTTATTAGAAAAAGGTTAACATACAGTATGTCAGTTCTTTAGAACTGACTAATTCCCAGATAGCAGAGATAGAATCCAGCATTCTGTTGCAACTGCTTTCTTTGAAGGTAACTAATAAACTGTTGTTCAATAGTGTCCTGTTCTCCGTTACACCATTTAGGGTTTTCTTGGCAAAGATACTGGAGTAGTTTGCTATTTCCTTCTCCAACTCATTTTACAGATGAGGAAACTGAAGCAAACAGAGTCCAGTGACTTGCCGAGGGTCAGCCAGCTAGGAAGTGTCTGAGGCTTCCTGACTCCCAGCCTAGCCCTCTAACCACTGTGCTGCCAATCTGCCAGTGAGCTACTGACCACTCAAGTCAATGAATGCTCTTTTCTTGCTCATGCTTCTTGTCCCCCAGGCAGTATCTGATGTGCTTCACCACTTCCTCCATTGTTATGCTCTTATGGGCTTCTGTCCAGTTTTCTGTGAGCCCACCCTGTACTGGTTCTCTTACCTCTCTAGATGTCCCTTCTTGGTGATTTTTTTTTTTTTTTTGATGGTTACACTTTCTTCCATCTCCTATCTGGATATACCCCAAATATAAGCCCTTGGCTCTCTGCTCCTCTAACTCTGCAGACTTTACCTTGAAGATTTCATCTCCTCCAATCAACAAGGTCACTGGGGGAAATCGTTCTGTAGTCAGGGGTCCTAGTTCATATCCTCCTTCTGATGTTTCATTGTCTTTGTGACCTTGAGCATGTCACTTAAAATCCTTGGATCTCTGTTTCCTGATCTATAAAATGGGAGGTAACCTCTAAGGTCCCTGCTGTAGTTCTGTGAGCTTGTGAGGCCCTTTCTAGCTGTGAATCCCTCATCCTAGGAACTTGGAGTTTTACTCCCCAGTCTGCTGAGTTGGGCTCTCCTGAGTTTGTCTCATGTATCTCAATATCACCTGGAAAACATTTGGATATTCTGCATCTCCTCAAAGTCAGTTTTCTAAAACAAAATCTCTCAAACCATGTGCCTTCCTGACTTAGTCGTATGAGGCAAAGCAGCTGGTGAAGTGACCGACTTGTATATTCCAAGCAAGCACAACTAGGAAAAAGAGCAGTCATGAGGCGGAAGGCCTAAGCAGGGCTGTGGGAGCCAGGGACGTTAGCCAGTGCGGGATCCTTCAGCCTCTTCAGCCCAAGAACACTCTGCAGTGGGGACCAGATCCAGCAGTGATCACGCTCTGAGGAATGGTTGAAAACGTGCATCCATTCTGAGAACCGGGCCCTCTCATTAGTCATGCCTTCACACACACACACTGCTGATGCTTTTCCCCAAGACCACAAAGTTCTTCCTTGCTTCCATTGCTTCTCCTTTCATAAGACGTAATGAGATTAGTTGGAGGGAGTATTGGTCACATTGAGGAACATAGATGCAAAGTGATCTCAGGACTTCCTGAGATTGATATGGAAAGTTAATGGCAGAACCCAGGAGATGTCCTAACTTCTACCTACTGGATCCTACAAGTGAGCAAGATGAATATGTAGCTACTATGTTGTGGTCACATGGAGTCATTTGAATGAATTAAAGCATTTATTAAGTGCCTACTATTTCCCAGACATTCTGCTAGGTGCCAAGGATGTAAATGCAAAAGTTAGTCCCTGTCCTCAAAGAGCTTACTTCCTAGTAGGGAGAGATGAAACATGTAGGAAGAGATGGGCAGACAAGGGAGGTGTGTTTTGGGAAGACACAGAGGGCAACAGACATTTGTGCTATTTATGACCTTTCCAGTTGCAAGAGCAGAATTGATTCAATTATTGTCCCTACAGCAGGAGGGGAAAGGTAGAAAGGGGGAAGCAGGGTTGGGAAGTTACATGTATAAGGGCAAGGCAGCTGGTCAGGTGGATGGAATATCTTTGCATGGACTGGGGCTGGCTAGATCTGTTGAATGGAGTGAATTTTCACCAAGAAGGGCAGCTTAGCCCTCTAGTAGCTTTCCAAAAACTCCCTGAAGGGACATGGTGTCTGGTGGTATGTTCTAGATGCTCCGGGTCCAGGTGAAAAAGGGTGAGAGGAGGGCATGGTAGAACAGATGACTAGTTTTCCAAGTAGACTTTAGTTTTCTGGTCTCTGGCTGTGTGGGATGTATAGTGTATTGTCAACAAGACAACAACAAGATAGTGTGTTGTCAATTTAGGGGAATTTAGCATAAAGTTTATAGATAATCTATGTTATAAGGAAGTTCAGTATATGGAATTTCAAGTTTTGGGAATTGGCTGAGTTGGGAGAATAATACACTTTATATGGACCTTGAAGGAAGGCATTTCTCAGGTAAAAATTATAGAATACATCATGTTTTGTTGTTGCTTCTATTGCCAAGGTGTGATTACATCTCAACTCTATTAAACACTTTGCAGAGATACCTAGAAAAAGACGATCAAAGCTTTCATCACCACCACCCCCCCCAGCCCCACCAAGTGAAGATGTTAGAGGTTGTCTCATCCTGTTTCCTGTTTTCAGATACCTTGGCAGGTTGAAATTCTAGCCCCTGTTTGTATGCTGAGAGTATGGTTAACCAAACAACTGAGCTGCTGGAGGAGACATGAATTCCAAGCAGAGCTCGGTGTATTTCAGTGTCCAGCATTCCATGATGGTCACTGGCTAATCTCATCAAAATACACAGTTTAGACTTATAGGGATTTTCCCCCTATTGATCTATGTCTTCTATTTGATAATAAAAGGTCACAAGAAACTGAAGCTGACTTCTTGAAAGATTTTTTTAACCACCATATTGCTAAGGATGTATCTGTTATGTAATGCAAGAAGACAGCTTGACACAGTGAATGGAATCCTAGACTTGGTGTTTGGAAGACCAGAGTGCAAATCCTACCTCAGACACTTCCTGTATGTGTGAGAAGTCCCTTAACCTCTCTCCCTCACCTTCCTACCTGTGAAATGGGAGCTGTATCCAATAAGATAATATATGTATGTGTTTTGGAAACCTTGAAACACTAATTAAATGCAAGCTATTAGTTAAGGATCCCTGTAATACCAATACATGTTCTTGGGGCCTGAAAAATCTTAGATTTGACCTTTTTTTGGCATATGTACTATTTTTCAAATTATGTATATTTTAATCATGTTATATTTACATTTTTCTCATCAACATCAGTATTTCCCCATCTTCCTGCATTTTCCTGGTAGACTCTAGGAATGTGTACATGACTACAAAGGGGCAGCCTTCCAGAACAGGAACCACATGAGCTTCTTAAAATAAGAATGGAAAATAAGCATGGACTCGGGCCTTTGGTGTAGATGCTGAAGAAGGAGGTGCTGACCACAGATAAGAAGGAACTTGCAAGTGCTTACTCCTGACTCTTACCAGTGTTTACAGTGCTTTTTATATTCTTATGTATGAATACAAAAGCCACAATGCGGATAGCAGATGTTGATTTGACTATAAATATTCCTCTCTTGTGTCACACACACACACACACACACACACACACACACACACACACATTTGTTTAGCATGCTTAACATTGAGAAGCAATAGCTGGAGTCATTGGCAAGTCTCTTTCCAGCTTCATTGTGCATTCTGCTCCTTCCTGGACTCCCTGATTGAGCCAAACTGGTCTTTTCCCTGCTTCTCATACATAGCACGAATGCCTACCTCCATATCTTTGTTCTGCTGCCTCCCCAGGATTGCCATGTCTTCCTTCTTCACCTCCACCTCAGAGAATCTTTCACTGGCTTCAGAAGGAGACCCCAATGCCATTTTTGACTGCGAAGCCTTTCTCAATTTCCAGACAGCTGCTGGTGCCCTCCTTCTACAAAGAATTATATGATGTTTCATTTCCTTGAACTTATTTTGTATTTTTCTCTGTATATATTTATTGAGTATATACTTCCATATGGACACATAGTTTTCCTTAATGAAAGGTGAATTTGTGAACAAGGATTGTTTCTTTCTCTTTGTCTTTGCATCCTCAGTGCATAGCCATGTCTGGAATATTATAGCTGTTTAAGCAAATTTCTTTATCCAATTCATTGATAAAATTTTTAAACAATATAGGGCTCAGCACAGTCCCATGAGGCATTTAACTCAAGAAAAACCTCATCCAATTCCAAATCTGCCTAATTGTACTGTGTTATGTCACATTCTTCCATCCTCAGCACAAAAATATCCTGAGAGAATTTGTTCCAACAATCTTAGAAAATGAAACAACACTACCCTAGTAACTCAGTCCCTTCCTTCTAATAAAAAGAATTTTGTCTAGATGAACAATTCTTGGTAAAGTCATGCTGACTTACTGTAATCACTACTTTTCTAGATATTCATAAAATCAATACCTTTAATAAAAAATATATTTAATTATTTAGGAAGACTTATACTCAAGCTTACTAGTTAGAAGACTGTCCTTAGCCCTCAAAGAAAACTATAGGGCATTTGTCCTTCTCTAGTCATGCAGTAGTCTGTCCATTTCCCATGAACTCATCCATTACATCTACCAGTTCTTTGAGTACTCAAGATTAATTTCATTTGGTCCTGGTGAATCTAGTGTATTGAATGTTGCTGTATAAATTGTGTTTGGGGTATGAGCAGACAATTAAAAATGTCTCCAAATTGTAAAATCTTAAAAAAAATCCTTCAGAGGGAGCCAAGATGGCGGAGTAGAAAGATGCACGTTTACGCGCTCCGATCCCACAGCCCATAGAATTAAGGTAAAAAGAGACCCTCGTAAGTTCAGAATCACTGCAGGGGGTGCATAAACATAATGGAAGAGATTTCCGTTCCTGAAAGCCCTGGAGAGCCATCCACAGAGTCCGTCGCGCCCCGGAAAGCGGACCCCACCCGAGCGCTGCCCTGGCCGCAGCCCAGAGAAGCTGACCGAGCAGGCTTCAGGGACGGAGCCTCCGGCAGCCGGGAAGGTCCCTTTGCCCACAGAGGCTGCAGGTCAGTGAGAGAGATGGCTTGCTGGCCGAGGGGAGCGGGGTGTCTCCGTGACTCGGGCCCCCTCGGGAGGAAGCAGCGGCGGCAGAGACGAGGGCAGGAAGCGGCGGAGGCAGAGGCGTGGGCGGCAGCGGAGGCAGCAGCTGCGGCGGCCGAGGACTCCCCCAGCAGCAGGCATGATCTTCATTACTGAAGGCCTCTGCATAAAGCCCCTGAGGAAGCTGAGCCTGGGAGGCGGCCCTGCCCCCACCCCAGCAGCAGAACTAAAGGTCACGTTGATTAGCAGCTGGGCGGGCGGCGAGGAAAGCCCATTTGAATCTCAGACCCCAAGGACTAGCTGGGCGGATCTAGGCGGGGGTGGACAGGAATCTCAGAAGTCAAGTAACTGGCTGGGAAAATGCCTAGAAAAGGGAAGAAAAATAAGACTATAGAGAGTTTTTTCGAACAGATGCAAATGATCCCGACTTTCAGATCTGACAAGGACATATTCTTGCCATCAGGGAAAGATGTGGAGGGTGGGGCCTCAGTACCCAAACATCCCAGGGGGATGTCGGGTGGGCTCAGGCCTTGGAAGAGCTCAAAAAGGATTTTGAAAAGCAAGTTAGACAGGTGGAAGAAAAACTGGGAAGAGAAATGAGAGAGATGCAAGAAAAGTATGAAAAATGGGTCAATACCTTGGTAAAGGAGACCCAAAAAAATGCTGAGGAAAATAACAGCTTGAAAAATAGGCTCACTCAATTGGCAAAAGAGGTTCAAAAAGCCAATGAGGAGAAGAATGCTTTCAAAAGCAGAATGAGCCAAATGGAAAAAGAGGTTCAAAAGCTCACTGAATTTAATAGTTCTCTCAAGATTAGAATGGAACAGATGGAGTCTAATGACTTTATGAAAAACCAAGAAATCACCAAACAAAACCAAAAGAATGAAAAAATGGAAGAGAATGTGAAATATCTCATGGGAAAAACAACTGACCTGGAAAATAGATCCAGGAGAGATAATTTAAAAATTATGGGACTACCTCCAAGTCATGATCAAAAAAAGAGCCTAGACATCATCTTGCATGAAATTATCAAGAAAAACTGCCCTGACATTCTAGAACCAGAGGGCAAAATAAGTATTGAAAGAATCCATCGATCACCACCTGAAAGAGATCCAAAAAGAGAAACTCCTAGGAACATTGTGGCCAAATTCCAGAACTCCCAGGTCAAGGAAAAAATCTTGCAAGCAGCTAGAAAGAAACAATTCCAGTACTGTGGAAATACAATCAGGATAACTCAAGATCTAGCAGCTTCTACATTAAGGGATCGAAGGGCATGGAATATGATATTCCAGAAGTCAAAGGATCTAGGACTCAAACCAAGAATCACCTATCCAGCTAAACTGAGTATAATACTTCAGGGGAAAATATGGTCTTTCAATGAAACAGAGGACTTTCAGTCATTCTTGATGAAAAGACCAGAGCTGAAAAGAAAATTTGACTTTCAAACATAAGAATGAGAAGAAGCATGAAAAAGTAAACAGCAAAGAGAAGTCTTAAGGGACTTACCAGAAGTGAACTGTTTACATTCCTACATGGGAAGACAATATTTGTAACTCTTAAAACTTTTCAGTATCTGGGTAGTTGGTGGGTCCATACACACACATGTACACGCATGCATGCGCACACACATATACACATGCACACACATACAGAGACAGAGAGCACAGATTGAACTGAATAGGATGGGACCATATCTTAAAAGAAATTAAGGTAAATGGTGAGAGAGAAATGTAGTGGGAGGAAAGAGGGTTAAATGGAAGGGGGTAATTATATGTCATTTAAGAGGCAAGTAGGAGACTTTTTAGTGGAGGGAAAAAGAGGAGAGCTGAGAAAAAAAAAAAAAAAACAAGGTTACCCTCATCACATTTGACTAAAGGAAGGAATAAAATGCACACTCATTTTGGTATGAAAACCTATCTTACAGTATAAGAAAGTGGGGGAGAAGGAGATAAGCAAGGGGAGGGATGATGGAAGGGAGGGCAAATGTGGAGGGAGCAATTTGAAGTTAACACTCGGGGAGGGACAGGATCAAAAGACAGAAGCGAAACAATGAGGGGCAGGTTAGGATGGAGGGTAATTCAGTTAGTCTTACACAACACGACTATCAGGGAAGTCATTTGTAAAACTACACAGATATGGCCTATATTGAATTGCCTGCCTTCCCAAAGGGAAGGGGTGGGGAGGGAGGGATGGGGAGAATTTGGAACTCAAAGTTTTAGGAACAACTGTTTAGTATTGTTGTTGCTACTAGGAAAGAAGACATACAGTTAATGAGGAATAGAAAGTCATCTGGCCCTACAGGAGAAAAGAGAAGATGGAGACAAGAGAAGGGAGGGATGACAGAAGAGAGGGCAGATTGGAGATAGGGAAAATTAGATTGCTTGGGGTGTTGGGGTGGGGGGAGGGGATAAAAGGGGAAAAAAAATTTGGAACCCAAAATTTTGTGAAAATGAATGTAAAAAGTCAAATAAATAAATAAATGAAATCCTTCAGATAATTCATGACTATATTATTTTCAGTTCAGTTTGTAATCTGGCAGTTCATGGGGTCCTAATATTGTCTGTGGGTATCATATGTGTGTGGATAATTACACTTCATGATCTGGATAGTAGTGAATGTTTTTAATAGTAGAAAATATTTTTGTAGTGTATCTTGATGATACTTTAGATTATTTTGTGTATCATTCCTGAAAGCAAGAAAAAATAGAAGATAATGGTAATATTCCCACTTTGATATTTCCATCATTTTGAATTTGAATTTTAAAATGTAAGTGCATGATATTAAAATATCCAGATAGTTTTTCTCAGTCCTGAATAGCTACCTCCTTATTAAAAATATGCTGTTTAGTTTCTATAATAACTTGTAAGAATGGAAATATTTACAAATGCATAGGGAATTTGAAGAAATAAGAATCTAGCATTTTTGGTATACTTTTGTAGGATACGTATACAACTAGAAACTTCCTGTATCATAGAGGAGCTTGGTTGAACTCAGGAGATCTAAACTACTAAATCTCTTTATGTAGGATCAGATTTATGTAGAATCTGGGCTTAGGGTTCTTTTGTACCACATGACTGCTTATTCTGACTTAATTTTTCTGCTAAAATGAAGGGCTTGCACTGGATGAACTTTAAGGTCACAGTCAGCTTAGAGATTCTATTCTATTCATTACCCTATTGGCATTCTGAAAGTGACTAATATCAACCTTGCCAATGTCCCATAGGTAGAAATGGCCTTAGCATGCACTGTGTCTTCCCTACTAGGCTAGCAGCTTCCCTGCCCCTCAAAACTTTTACTTAGACAACCAAGCTGTGCTGAACTCACAGCACCACCTGGTGGCCAGCCTGGGCTATACTGATTGCGTAGTACTAGAGATACAGAGTGTCTTGGGGAAAAGGAACACTCTTAGTTTTGAGTGGAAATTAAACACAGTAAAGAACCTCTGCCATTAACTGCTACAGTTCTCCAAAGTGTCCCCTGGTCCCTTTATGAATTTTCATCTATTGCCTCATCCTCTGCTATTTAAGCTTACATTTCCTAGAGCACCAGCAGTTGAAATTAAAAAAAAAAAATCCATTGCTTATTCAATGTTGTTTTTCAGTTCTATTCAATTACCAGTATTGCAACAACATTGCTTTCTGCTGTTTTTAAAACCACAAAAGGATGTTCTCTCAGCTGCATTATGGGTTAAATAAGCTCTTATTGTCTTGCCTAAGAACCTAACCACCATTTACAGTGTTCTTTTTATGGGAAAATGTATTCCAAGTTCCAAACAAATGACACAGAAACAGACTTTTGGAACAGAACCTCTGCATATTGGGAAGCTTAGCTGCCTGTTCCTTAATGCTTCTGTTTCCTTCTTAGAGTAAGGCAGCACTCTGGCATGGCTGCTGTCATATATTAGGATGGTATACTTACTGGTAGTCTGAGCTGTGTTGTGTTTGGGTCATGGTGGAAAGAACTTTGGATTTCCAGTCCCAGGACCCAGGTTGAAAACTGTCCCATGAATCCTGCATTGAAAATAGAAGTCTTTGAGGCAAAGCTTTGGGCCAGTCAGTTAGCCTCATGGACATCAGTTTCCTTATCTCTAAAATGAACAGACTGGATGTGTAATCTCAGAGTTCACTTTCAAGCTCTGAGTTTATAGTCCAGGGATCATTTGACACCACACTTCCACATCTGGATCATCCCATTGTGGATCACAGTAGAGCACTACCATTCTCTAACCTTTTGCCTTCTGAATTGAGCAGCGTCCTGCAGTGCCTTGGGGCTGATGACTGGGCTGTCTTCCAGGACCCTGGTGGTATTTCTATCATGTCACTTTGTGTTGAGGGCTTCTCACAGGTGATGCAGATGAAATTGCTTGAGAAAGAACAGGTGTTGTTGGGAGGATATCTGAGTCTTAACAAACAGCACATGGAAGTTTAGAAACTGCTTTGATTAGCTTCAGGATGAAAATTGATATTTTATGTAAAAGTGACAGAAGATTTTTCATGATTGATACACTTTTAATTGATCAACCTCCAACCGGCCATTCTCTCAACTGACTCTGAATGATGGCATTCATTTTCTGATTAGGATTAAGGGTTCATTTTTTGGTCGTGGAACAAAAAGAAGCCAACCTACCCACTTGGAGATGGAATCCACAGTTTTCACCTGTGATTCTAATGACTGTGGGTATGTATGTATGTATGTATGTATGTATGTATGTATGTATATGAGGTGGAATAGGTTGCAGATCCTATTCTTCTCGTTTGACAGGCGAGGAACCTGAAGCATTTGGAAGCACTTCTAAGATGAGAGCCAGTGCAGTGGCGCAGCGGCTTTTCTAGGCTCTCAGTCCAGGATTCTCTCTATCATGGCACTAACTACTTTAAGGGCTATGTTTAAAGCCCCATTCTTCCCTCCCTACCTTTTTCCCCCTCTCCAAGAAGATGTGGCTGCTTTGATGTCACATTTTCATTCATAAAATTTTATAATGATCCCATTTCAAAAACATACACCCACTGGTCTTATTTTTCATTCATTAGTGGGTTGGTGTGAGCTATGTGGTTTACAGCTATGTTGGGTAGACTTGAAAATGTTGAAAATACAGAAACTTATAGCTACGTGAAATCCACCTCATCAGTTATGAGTTGAAAAGATGAAAATTTAAAAAAAATACTCTCTCAAATCAGGGCCAACTTATCTGCCTGGTATATTGGCTGCCACCAATATTGCCACAGCTGACGGTTAGATGCCCACTCATCATGAGCAGGAACAGAGGCTGGAGGCATCTCTTGTCAGTTGAATATGTTCTTGAGCAGCTAGCTAGGAAAAGGTCTGCCAAATGTTAAGCAGAAAAAATTAGGTCAGTTATTTGTCCCTTTATCTTAAAGGGTAATGGAATATTCAACTTCAGTAATTATAGTTCTGGCTATTCTACAGTCTTAGTATCAACTCAGATGTAACATCAACAAAACTCACTTTTTCATGGCTGTAGCCATAGAATTAAGGAAAAAAAATGACGGCACAGGGGGAAAACTTAGCCAATTAATCTTTCTTATCCATAAAATGATTTACTAGTCCTTAAAAAAATAGCAAAATTCTGTGATTCTGTAACAGTTATAACTCTCAAAGTGGGATGGGCTGCCTTGAGAAGTATGGCAGGTGATAAAAATCATAAAACCAACGGTCTTCAGACAGGAGCTAGATGACCATGCTTTGGGGTGTTGTGATTCTCACTCTTGGTTAGCTATAGATTAGAGTAGATGGCTTTTAAACTCCTATCCATTTCTGAGATTCTCTGATTCTGTATTACTCTGGGGTGAAGACTCTAAATGGAACTATAGAGAGCAGGAAGAGGAGAGAGAAACAAAGTGCTTGAAAAATCCATCCATTTTTATGATCAGTTTGACAATTGATTCTGTTTACAAATGATTATCATTCCTGGCCCTATGCAACATTGATTCAGAATTTGCCAACCAGTATCTGAGGGTCTGTTGTAGCAGAGAAACTACTGTCAATTACTTAAGGAATGTAGCCACATTCATAGAATTAGGAACAAGATTTGTATTGGAAATCATCCATTTTCCTATTGTTTAGAACAGTTCATAATTTAAGACAACTGTTCTTTTCCAGTTCATGAGCTTCTCCATTCTTCCTTCATTGCCCAATTGTCCAAATCCTTTTAGTCTGAACTGCCCTTGTCTCTAATTACTTGGATTTTACATGAACAGAGCTTTAGTTTTGTCAGCTGTCAGTACTCTCCCTTCATAAAAGTAAGTCTGGATTCTCAGATCAGAGAAGGAGAGTGTGAAGGCATCTTGGAAGCCATGTAGTCTCACTCCTCATTTTGAGGATGAAGAAACTGAGAGCAAAGGAGGTGATGGGATTTGGCCGTTTGGTCATAGTAGGTGAAGGAAAACGAAAGATGCCATTCATTTCCATGCCTAGAGTAAGATCGAGATTGCTTCTTTCATATGTTCTTTGGATATCAGAACCGCAACTAGGCTGGCGTTAGAAGAAGAAGGTCAGTGCCCTGCTTCTTTTTCTCCTCTCCCATCCCCAGCTCCAGTAGCAGCTCCATTGTACCCCAATGGATCTGCTTCCCTGATGCCCACCTCTGTTCTGCTCCTCTCTCCTCCTCTTATCAGAACTTGTCTGACTTTTGTGCCAGTTGCCCAGGCACCAGTTTGGGCCCCTAGAAGAGAATTCCGAGACCAGAGTGAGACGATGTCTTTTTGAATCATGTCCTATTATGGCCTCTGACCTGCTTCTGCAGCACTGTGTTGAGCATCCGTTATTTACAGCTAATGTTTCTGCACCTTAAGTACACACTGCATAGAGTGGGCCCAGTGAATCCTTTTCTGTGGAAAAGATGGGGGGCGGGGTTCAGAGAACCTTAGTTCAAATTGGACTCTCTTCTTTACCACCTGTTCAGCCTGGGGCAAGTCACTTCAGGTCTCTGGGCCTTATTTCCATCTATAATGGGGCAGGTGGCCTGAGTGGTCCTTTCTTAGTTTATAAGTATGAGCATAAAAAGGCACCCTTTGCTTTTCCCTAGGGATCATTGTGTTCCAAAGACTCAGATGCCAAAATATACATTATGTCCCCTAATTACAACATCAGCAGGGTCTATATGGAGTGTAGCACAAAAAAAATAATTTTGGTGTAAATAGAGAATATACATTTATCTTCATTCTTTCAAAATACATCTAGCTCTTAAATGTTAGGGGGCTTCTTAGCAGGCTTTTTGTTTTCTCCACCTCCCTTTTTCTTTACCCAGTCAGTCCACCAAACACTGAGTCAGCTGCATGGCCAAAAGAACGTGTACTGAGAAACAGATGTGCCATTAAGGAGGCGATGTGGTGTGGAGGGGGTGGATAGACAGCAGCATAAGAACACAGAAAGCTTAAGGATCATCTGATCCAACCCCTTCATTTTACAGTTGGACAAATTGAGGGCCAGAAGGCAAAAGTAACCTCCCTGAGGGTACACAAGTTGTAAGATGCTTCTGCCCTTGATGCCTCAGTTTCCTCACTTGTAAAAGGAGAGAATGGGCTAGATGGTGACCAGGATTCCTCCCAGCTTCAGGACTGCATAATCTTCCTCCCAATTCACCACGTAGTAAAAGGATGACTATTCAAAGGAAGGACATCTAGCCACCTGGGAGTTCGGTGCAAGGTGATACTATTTTTCCTTTTGGTCAGCATGACCTTCAAAATAATGGGATGGTCCAACGAAACAGAAATGCTGCAATATTTCATTTTAATCAAAAGCTGCATAAAAATTGCTACAGACCAGATGGAACTAGAAGGGGGAATGGAAACGGGAGGTTAATTAGTGTTTCAAGATCATCTACCCTCTCAAGGTCAAGTGTAAATTTGTGTCTAGTGAAGTGGGTTGCTTTGAAGGACTTTTCGATGCATACAATATTTAGAGGTTAGGATGATGAGAAAAAGCTTTTGAGAAAGGGGCAAAAAAACAGAGTATTTTAGAAAATACTGGAAGAGGTATTTATTAAGTATCCTAGATGAGTCCAGGACTGTAAGAAACAAACACAAGTGTGAGCATATGATCAGGTGACTCTTCTTGGGCTTAGGGCATTGGTGAGCAGGCAGAAACTCAAGGTTGATGTAATGGAAACTATTCGAGAATAAAATCACTGCCCTCCCCCCCAAGCCTTTGTTAAGCATCTTGTTGGTCAGCATTGGAGCTGATCTTGGCATTGTACTGGGAGTGAGAATACAAATATAAAACCAAAGGCAACGTCTGCCTTCCAGGAGCTGCAGTTCTGCTGGAGGGCTCGTCGCATCCTGGGCCTCGAAGGGTATTGGTCTGGACTAGTGACATGTTCCTCCCTAAGAAAACACTGTTAAGTGTCTTACAACAAAAGCTGTACTGCATTGGATGGGGTGGGGTGGGGAGGGGAGGGCAGTTTATGAAGACAAAAAGAAATCTCTGCCTTCACAAAGCTTATGTTCTAGTGGGGTAACTGTAGTATCACAGCAACAGCGTATATGGTGATTAATTACAAGGTACCTTGAAGAGACACCAAGTATTTGGAGAAAGATTAATAAAGCAAATGGTACCTTCAGTCTCAAGAAGGAAGAGGATTTTGAAAGGCTGAGTTTAATATATTCTCTGGGGGTAGGGGTGGGGGTGCTGTGTGTGTGCGCGCGTGTGCGTGCACTCATGCACCCACATTGGGGGAAAGGAAGCAGAAGAAGTGGTTGAGTGGAAATGAGAGATTACTGGTAAAAGTACCCAGAAGTAGAAGATGGAAGGTCAAGTTCAGAGAACAGCTTAGTGGTTCAGTTTGGCTGGAGAAAATTATATGAAAGGGAGTTGGCACTACGCTCTAAGGGCCTGGAAGCAACACCAAAGACTTTAGAGGAGGACAAGGATGTTGTTTTTCCATCCTTTGTTTTCAAAGAGGACCATGACATTAGAGAAATGATGACATGACTTGCACTTGACTTTGTTTTGAGTGAGGGAGGGCTGTGCAGGTAGGTCACCAGCCTCACTGTCTCCTCCTGAACCATCGGGATCCATTGACCAGATATTCATCAGGATGACTGGAGATGGCGCAGGATGCAATTGGATACTTTGACCTTTTAGGCCTTTTCAGGTACTCACTTAATGTGAGGTAATGCCTATTCAGTGAGGTAATGCCTCTTTAAAAAAGTCTGACTGCAGCACCAGTGAGAAGAAAGAACACAAACATGAGCTATACTACTAAAAAGAAACGCACATACAGAACACTTGGCCCAGACAATGCAGATTTCGGTCACTACAGGGCCTCAGTGTCCCCTTCTTCTTATCATGTCTTTATGTTTTCCCCACTGTGGGCTGTTTCTCCTGGACAGATGTAATGTAGTCAGTCTCTGGGCTATCAGGGCATACTTTTAGAGAGCTCTATGAGGGATGCAGTGGGGTAAGGGATCCAGGAAGGAGGAAGACCATTTAAAATGATGGAAGGTCCAGGTGAGTTGGTGAGAGCCTGATCCTTTCCTGGTGATTGGTTCAGTGGTACAGAGATTAATGTGAGAGATGTAGATGTAGATAAAATAGACTTGGCAGATACGTGAATGTGGAGGCTGAGAGGCATTGGTAAGTCAAGGATGACTCAGGTTACATATGTATTTGGTTGAATGAACATGACATGTAGGAGGAACAGAGAGGATCATAGGTTATAAATTAAAAGCCAGAAGGCATCTCAGAGGTCACTGAATCCACCCCCCACTCTTCTTTTTAAAAGATGGGGAAACTGCGACCTAGAGATTTTAAATGATGTGCCCAAGGACACACAGGAAGCATGTTAACAGGGCAGTGGGAGAGAGAAAGCTGCATGGATAAAGTGAGATCAAATTATAGAGGCTTTATGTGCCAAACAGAGGATTTTATACTTTATTCACTATGCAATTTGGAAACATTATAGCTCTTAAGTAGGAGTGTGACATGATACGGTTGGTTCTTAGTAAGATTAATCTGGCAGTGTGTCCAAGAGGGGGTAGCCAAGGGAAGGAGCTGGGCTATTTCTTGTGGCTGGAATCTAGGCATGACATGAAGCTGAGGTGGGCTAGGGGCAGAGGGTGGTCATGCTTCTAGAGAGAAGAGAGTGAGGAAAGATTTCAAAGGAATAATCCTAGGGACCTGGCTGTGAGTTTTTAGTTTAGTCCTTAGGAGTCATGGTGGTGACTTAACAACATGAAGAAGGTGGCAGGAGGAGCCCTTTTTGTGGAAAAGGGGTAGGCAAGGTGTTCCAATAAGTTGCACATATTTTCTAGTTAACTGACTATTGAAAAGTTGTTCTACTAAAATCTCACAGGATTGTCAGGAACTGTCTGTGTGCTTTTCCAATCTCACAGAGTTATTATGAAGGCTCATAGAAGATGATGTCAGTTGTTTTTGCCATCATAGTTAATCCTCTAATGGATGGAGAGCCAATCTCCAAGTCAGGAGGACTTTGGGCAATACACTTAACCTCTGAGTGCTTCAGATATTCTATAGCTCTTACGGAGCAAGTGCTGACCCACATAATGGGCAAAGGGACCTTCCTCACTGGGGAATCCCAGACCCAATCACAATGACAAACTGATTCCAAACAGAATCATTTTTCTTGTCATCATCCTGAGTTGGGCTTAGACTCCAGAGTTGCTGTCTTAGACTCAGAATACATCTCAAAGAAACACAACATATGTATTTGTCTTCAATTAATTATAGGGTATTCATTGAATAAGAAGAAAGCTTCTTTTTGGCAATAGATGATATAATTTCTTCTTTGTTCACCTGACTTAACTTCATTTATTGAGTTCCTCAGGTCTTTGAAGATCATAGAATTCTGGCTGTTAGAGCTGGAGGGGCTTGAGGGACTTTGTGTCCATCTTACTGCTGAGGCTCAAGAGGTTGGAAGAGCTGCTTCACATTGAAGATTAAAAAGTCACCAGAACTTTGAATCTCCATATCCAGGATGTTTTTTTTTTACTTACCCCAATATTTGTATAATTAGGGGGGAGGGCTCAGAATTTACACTTGTGGGGAAGCTCTTCAATGAATGCAGATTATATTTGATTATATTTCAATATAATTATATAAATTATATTTCAATATAATTAGTTTCCTTTGTATTTTATTTTGTGCATTTAAAAAGGTTCTGAGAAAGGGAATGTATTGACTTCACCAGACTGGGGCAAAGCAGTATAGGACACAAAAATAAAAGAAGAACCATTAGACCAGGTGTGGGGAACCTGCAGTCTCCAGGCCACATACAGCCCTCTAGGTCCTCAAGCCCTTTGATTGAATCTAAACTTCACAGAACAAATCCTTTTATTAAGGGGATTTGTTATTATTTGTTTATTAAGGGGGCTTGAGGGCCTAGAGGCCACAGGTTCCCCAACCCTGCCCTGGACTTTGGGGCCTTCTAATCTTGTAACTGTGATCGTATAATCTCCAAGCTCTAACAATCAGTACTCCTGTGATCCTTATGACTACTCAGCCTGAGCCCATGCCTGGTACTTTGTCAAACCCAACAACTGTTGGAGCAGTAGCTCCCTTCTGTTTATAGGCCATTGGAGTATAATTGAAGCCAGTGGTTCTCAAAGTGTAGTCTGAGGATTCCTGGGAGTCCCTGAGATACTTTGGCTGGGGGGTGGGGGGGCTGGTCTGAAAGGTCAAAACTATTTTTATAACTAATGCATAATACTAAGATGTTATTTGCCTGTTGAAATACTCTTCTCTTTTCTAATTACATATCAATATGAGGCCAGATTTTCTTCATATACTTCAACCAAAACAACATATCACAACAGATTGAATACAGAAGCAGATAGGAGCCTCCAGCTGGCTTCTATTAAGCCAGACATTGAAAAGATTTTCAAAAATATGTAAAACAATGCCACTCTTCTCACTGACTTTTTTTTGAAAAATATAGTTATTTTTTATTAAAATGTTACTTATGTTAACACATGAGTTTATTGTTATTTTTAAATGAATTAATTACTATTAAAATGTCTTTGACATCCATTGTGGTAAATGTCACATAAACAAAACTCTATGGGGTCCTTGATAATTTTAAGAGTCTAAAAGGGGTCCTCAGTTATTTTTAGCTATGTAAAGGGGTCCTGAGACATAAAGGTTTATAAACCACTGACAAGCAAGCCTGCAGATCATGTGACATCATGTTTGTTTTTCTGTTTATTGCTATAACTTTGCTTACCCTGATCACATTTTTAAAGGAAAGAGTAAGGATTTAATGCTAGTTTTAGTATAGTTTAGTATAGCCTGAATTTCTTAGCTTCACTGAAATCACAAAGTAGTTAATAGTATGCAGCACTTTCTTGTTAATGAGACTATTTTGTGTCCAGTACATACAAAGATACATTTTGATGCTACTGACTTTACTTAAATACCAAATTGGCACTTAGCAAAGATGATAGAAATCTGTCATTTAAGAAAACTATGAATGATGGATTGTATTTATTCATTTCAATTCAATGAGTATGTCTTCATTACCTTCTACTCCAGGATCTGTCCAGGTGAAAATCTGTCCTTCCCTCCAAGGGCTCACACCTTCTTAAACATGCAATAAGAACACTAAGTCAGTATGCCATCTTTTGATGTGGCAAAAGGCCCTAAGGACTAGGGAGATAAAGAGAGGTTTCTTATATGAGGTGGCACTGGGCTTTGACAGAAGATGGGGATGCTCAGATTGCACCCACTTTCATCTCTTCTCTCAGTCTTCAGTGTTACCTGATCTTCTGACTCCTTCCCTGATGCTTACAAGCATGCCCCATCCACCTCTACTTCAATTTTAAAAACTCTTATTCAGTTGCATTATCCCCACTAATCCTGTCTCCCCTCCCCTTGTAGGCTGACTTCCTTGAGAAAGTTGTCTACACTACTGCTTCCACTTCCTCCTCTCTTTTGATTTAAACCACATGCAGTCTGACTTTTGACACCTTATCATTTTATTGCAGCTGCTCTCTGCAAAAGTTACTAATGCTCCAAATTGCTAAATCTAATGGAATTTTCTCTATCCTTATTCTTCCTGATATCTCTGTAGCCTTTAACACTTTCCGTCACCCTCTCCTGGATATAGTCTCCTCTCCAGGTTTTCACTACTCTGCACTCTCTTGAATTTCCTCCTACCTATGTGACCATTCCTTCTCAGGCTACTTTGTTGTATCTTCTTCTGGCATACAGCCGGTAATTGTGGCTGTTCCCCAAGACTTGGTGCTGAGATCTCTTCTCTTTTCTTCAATATTTTCTCACTTGGTAAAACTTCTTTGGATTTAGTTATCATCCCTATGGCAATTCCCAGGTGTCTGTATCCAGCCCTAACCTCTCTTCTGAGCTTCTTCTTGCCATTATCTTCGGCTCATTTGACAGATGAGGAAACTGAAGCAAATAGGGTTATTTGCCGAGAGTCACACAGCTAATAAGTGTCTGAGGCTGGATTTGAAGTGGAGTCTTCCTAACTCTTGGCCTAGCACTGTATCCACTGTACCCTCTAGCTACCCAACTAAAAAAAAAAAAAAATTCTTAATGAACAGTGAATAAGGTGGTCTTTTTATATGCAAAGAACAGAGAAGGAGAATTGTACATGAAATTGAAGATGCCTTGTGTATACTTTGCTTTTCTTTTTAAATATGTAATAAATTCAGTATTTAACTTTTAAAGTTACCTGCTTATGTGTGTTCTTTCTAGATGCCCCCACCATTTTCTAGAGGAGCAAGGGTGTCTCTGAGAGGTCAACTGACACACCCAGGGTGACAGGCAGGAAGTGGTAGATCCAGAATTCACACTTGGTCCAGCAGGTTTTTCCACTGCAGCACAGGTTCTCTGCCTGAATCGTACCAAGGCACATGGAGAAATGTTATGAGTTGGAATCTACGGAAAGGTCAGGTGGCTTTCATCCCTGTCCAGTCTTCAGTGTTCTCTCTCCCTCTCCTCCCATCCCCCCATTCCTTCCTCCCTTTTCCTTTTCTCTCTTTCCCCTTCCTCCATCCCTCCTACAAATCAGAGGATTAGATAGGTTCAATAAAATATTGCATCTACTTTTGTCACACTTCTCTATTGGGACTACTTGTGGCTATTGGTTCCCATACAAGCAGACTCTCCAATCTTCCCAGTGATCTCTATGTGTAGTAGGCACAATGTTCAGAATCCTCCCCCACCCCTCCCCCACCAAGGCAACACATTCCAGAGACAAAGCACTAAACCTTAAGAGGTTGGGGCCATATGTGTAAATTGGTCTAAGTCCAGGAAGCAGGATTACTTGTTCAAAGTTGGCTAGATAGCAGTGTTTCCTTGCAGCTTCTGGGTAGAAAACAAAGAGAGGGAGGGAATGAGTGGTGGTGGTGGGACATGAGAGGAGACAGCTGATGGACTCTCCTAATTTGGCCTCTGTAGTCATAGAGGACCTGAGTCACTTGATTCTGAAAGGAAATGCCAGAGAGACTGAGGAACAGAGTGAAAGCTAATACTCCAATACTGGCTTGACTTCCAGAGTTAATGAACAGGAGAGATGCTCCCAGGTTCCATAGCAGGAAAGGAATATGACAGAAGAGGGAATGGGGGAATGCCAGATAACCTTTCTTTTTCAGATTAGCTCAGGTTGATTTTTTCTCTTACACTGAGCTGGATGAGCCAGCCAAGGGAATAAATGTCTTTGGTGTGGTGAAGTGGGGAGTGGGAAGAGGCAAGTTGGCAATTAGAACTCAGTAGGGTAGAACAGGCATGGCTTTGGCATGGGTGCTGTGAGGGTAGTAAGAGCCTAGGGGCTAGATGAGAAAGAATGGTTGCCCAGGAGGGAGGAGGGCACCAAATATGAATTTATCTGCTACAGAATTTTGCCAAGAGTCTAGCGAGTGGGAAAAGACTCCAACCAAAGATTGGGCCAGTGGGAAAAGCACTGGATTGGAGAAACTGAGATCTAGCTCTTCCTTACTCGGCATAATTTAGGTTAAGTCATCTGTTCTCTCTGAGTTTTCTCTCTAGAAGCAAGGGAGTGACTGGATGACTTCCAAGGCTCACTCATCACTCATCATCTAATGGACTCTGTTAATCCTATCTATTGGGGAAAGTGATTCGTGAGGGCAGACAAACCTTCTGAAGCTGTGAGGGAAAGGGAAAAACTTAGAGACCTGTGGCAAACTCATGGGATCCTCAAAAACTTTCCCTGGGTCTTGGGGCTATTTATTACTGGTCTATAAAAACCTTCCACATTTCATGGTTATTGGCTAATGACTGAAGAAGTATTTTTTCTGCCACACGTAGGTGTTGAATAGTAGGCATCATTTCATTTCCAAACTTTATGTCTTTGCTTTAATGATCATATTATGAATTGGAGAAGACATGTGACTAGGGCCACCAACTATAGAACAATTAAGAAATAGTGTCCTAGGAACAGAATCAATGCATTTCTCTATTTGCATTCCAGAATGTCTCCCTTTCTTTAGAATTTTTTCCTATCAGCAAGGTTAACATTCAAATTATTCTTACCTCACATTTCTGTACCTTTTCCAGTATGTCCAACATTTAAAACTATTTTATATTCCATGTTGAGATTCTGTTTAAAAAGACAACTTTTATGGGAATAATTTACTAAGAATATGGAGATCTCAACATTGGAGTGTTTTTTATCTTGCGCAAGAGTTTCTTTCCTAGTAATTCCGCTAACTCAATGTACCTTCTCAGAGTGTTTATAATTTAACAAATTTATGTGGAATTACTTTAAAATGTCTCTTTTAATAAAACCCATTCGGTTCCTTTTTGTGAATATTTTTCTCCTTTGAATGGCCCACTTAGTGAGCTAGTTTGTTGAAGTCAGCTGTGCCGCCTGCGCTTTTCTCCATTTATCTTGTAGTTTTCGAATCACCTCATTGTGTCATGAAACATTAGAAGATCTTTACTCTTGGCATCCAGGGATACCCAGCCCTAGATCCCCAAAGCACTCATATCATTTTGAGTAAATTATAAAGGGAAAATTGGCCAATTTGAGATTGTCTGTTTAAATGATGGTGAAGGATAGATTTAAAAGGATACTCAAACATACAGTCCCTGCTTGTCACCTAGAGTATCACTTGTAGCTATTTCCTAGACCCATAGATTTTTCTATTTAAAAATGCTTTTTTTTTGGTATTTTTCTTTTGTTATTTTTTTACATCTTTTGTATTTTCTGAATATATATTTTCCATCCCCTACCTAGTCAGTCATCCCTTATACACAAAGGAGAAATAAATTCAGTTCAGCAAAACTAACCAACATGTCGCCAAGTCTGATTACAAGTGCATTACTCCACATCATTGGTTCTCCATGTATAAAAAAGGGACAAGTACATTTTCTCATCTCTTCTCATCTACAGAGGTGAGCAACCTGCAACCTGAAGGCCACATGTGACCTTCTAGGTCCTCAAGTGCAGCCCTTTGACAAGGGGCTATGCTTGAAGACCTAGAGGACACATGTTCTGCACACCTGGTAAGAAATACAGATACCTACCTATTTTCTACAAGTTTGATTAACCTCTTCAGATGAAAGTCCAAAGGTACAGAGAACAGGGGGCCACGGAATTTCTAACTTATAGGTACCCTGCAGCACTCCACTATTCCTTGCTTAAAAAAGAAAGACCTTGCTGAACATGGTAGTGACAGGTCCAGTCATTGGTTCTGACCTCACCCTGAGGGTAGTCTTATGTTCCAGTAAGACAGATCACAATCCCCATCTTGTGATCCTATGCACCCCACATCCATGGCCATTCATAAATGCCCCACAGAGTATGGCACTTTTAGAGGCAGATGTAAGTTTGACTAATACATTTGTTCCTACAATTAGGATTATCCAAAAGGAAATGGGCCACATTGATCAATGAGTCTGATAGTACAAGCAGTATTACGCACCTTTATTAGCCATCCACCTCTGCAAAGAAGGGGGTTTTCTCAACATTTCCTTCTTTAAGTTGAGCTCTTTACTTCCCAGAAGTAGTGGGAAAGATAAGGAGGAAGGAATGACAGATTGGAGGGGAGGGAAAAGATTGAGAGGAACAGTAAAGTCAAGTATTCAAGGTATAAAAAAAGTCTTGAAGAATCATCTGCTGGTGTCAGAAAGCTATGTTTGTCTTCTGTGTTTGAGTCCTTGGTGAAAATGCTATGGTCATTTTGCTGCCTTAAATACTTACGTAAATGAAGAAAGTATTTGGCAGAAAGAGTTATTTCCCCAGGGGCTGATTTTTGTCATTGTCACTGCACTGTTCCTCACTACCAACCCAGCTTGATGTTATAGGCATCACCTCCCAGCTCCACAAAGAAAGTGAGTTTTCTCAACTCTTTCAGAGCCAAGCTTCTTAAACCCACAGAAAGGCCAAAATTCTCTCAGTCAAGAAGTCATAAAGGCCATTATGGATGTCCACGTAAACAATTTTCCAGGATAAGGAAGCTACCCATGCATTTTGGGCCTGCTCTTTTGGTGTCAGAGATGGATGAAGGGAATCCAGTGAATCTCTAACCATGGCCACAGCTCCTATGTCCAGGTCTAATACAGGGCAAGGATTTACTGACCTTAATCAAATCACTTAATCTTTCTAGGCCTGAGTTTTCTCATCTAGAAAATTAAGGAGTTGAATATCTAAGGCCCCATCCAACCTTATGAAGCTTGGATCATGAATAGCTTGGTAAGCAAATGTCTTTGTATTTTGCATTAATGACAGTAAAGCAGACTGGAAAATTTGTGAAGGAAGGAGACTGGGTCAGTTAACAGGGACCAGATTGTCCAGGGGTTATTTGGAATAACTGGGACATGGAAGCTAGAGAAGAGCAGACCAGTAGGAGCTGGGAAGGTGGGGATTACTTGATAGGTCATCTTCTAGTGTTTGAAGGGGCTCACTTTTTGAAGAGGGATTTGATTTGTTTTGCCCAGACCCCAAGGTAAATCTTGCCCTCTACATCCAAGGAATAGATAGAAATTGCAAAGAAGCATATTTAGACTGGATGTGAATTAAAAAACCTCCTATGGACTAGAATTGGCCAAAGGGTAACTAGGTGGCACCATAGTGCATAGAGCACCAGGCCTGTAGTCCAGAAGATTTATCTTCCTGAGTTCAAATCCAGCCTCATACACTTACTAGCTAGGTGACCCCAGGTAAGTCACTTAACCCCCGTTTGCCTCAGTTTCCTCATCTATCAAAATGAGCTAGAGAAGAAAATGGCACAGCATTCTAGTATCCAGTATTTTGCAAGAAAATACTAAATTTGGGGGGGGAATGGGGGGATGTGTCTAAAAATGACTGAACAACAGTAAAAAAGGGGGACCAGACAGCCTTCTGAAGTCTTAAGTCTTGAGTTCTCTTCCTCCCCTCCCCACCCCAGTGAAAGCACTTCAGGTACTTCCTCTCAGGGAGGCTGTGAGAGGATTTCCTGTGCAGATCTAAGCTTCCTTGGATGACCCTGCAGGTCCCTTCCATCTCTGAGCCTCTGGGTATTTTCATTCTCCCCAAAACATTTCAGGGATCAGTTGTTGTTATGCTTCTCTAAGAAGCAGTTTGGAGGATGCTCCTTCATACAGAAGATGTTGCCCAGGCTTAATCAAGGATGGAAGGAATTACGCTCTCCCTCCCGGGTGTGAGAGATTCCTGGTCTTCTCCTTTTGGAAGGACTTGAGGCTGTGATCTAAAGAACCTGGAAGGGAGAATTGATCGGGTTGAGTCAGCAGGGATGAATGCCTGGATCTTGTTTTTCACAGATAGCTGATAGAAAATGCCAGGGCTGCCTCTATGTACTCATTCAGTCTGCTGTAATTATTAGCCATGTTTCCCTTTCCTTTTCCCTTTCCTCATATGATTGCCTTGGGTGGTTTACGTACATTAATACTTCAAAAATTAATGTCTTTCCAAGCAAGTCACAAACCCTGCATTTGGTGGTACGGGTAGGAAGGGGGGAGGTTATGGTGTCTTCATTATGTGGATTGATGAGATATTTATAGACTTTTAAATTAATTTCCCTTATTTATCAATATGATAAATTAGTGGCATGGCAGTGCATTATAATTAATTATCACTGTGCTGTGATTTGATATCTTTTTGCAGAGATGTAGTTAAGAGCTAGCATTTATTTATATGAAGCTTTGAAGTTTGTGAAGTACTTTACCTGCATTCACCCATTTGATCTGTTTCAAGAGATCGCAGCAAAGTCAGTGTAGCTCAAGTGAGCATTTTCTTTTGGTCTTCCTATTTTAGATATTATTTCCACTATGTCTCCTCAATGAGAAGGGTTACTGAGCACCCCTGTACTCATGGCATTGTATTGAGAGCTGTGCCAAACCTATCAAATAAACAGACCCTGATCCTGGGGACTTGCCATCTGAAATAGCATTGGAATAGGTCCTCACAGCGCTCTACAGGGAACCTCCCTTGCCTATGATCCTGTTCACAGTGAATTATGGTCACAGTTTTGTGTCAGCAGGTGTATATATCATTGTTGGCAGAGGAAGGAAAAACTGTAATTTCAGATTTGGTCAGAAGCTCTTGGTATGTGAGGTAAGATCCTAGAAACTGTCTGAAATAGAAAATGGAAGATGGTGAGGAAGTAGGAAAAGTGCCTGTGGTACCCTGGGATTCTTTTTAACCTTTCTGGGGGCTTGGAGCCTTTGAATAGTCATTCTGGGGACGTCTGTGGAGCCCTTCTTAGAATCATGTTCTGAAATACAAAGGGAATTTACGGTGAAAGAATTATCAATTTTTTTTTCAAAGTTCATAGATTCCTAGTTAAGGACCCCTGATTTAAAGGTATCAGGCAAGAACCTACAGAAAAACAGATCTCCAAAGGTAGTTTTCAGTAAGCTTGCTCTCTAGAAAAATAGTACATAAAAAAGGAGCTATCAGATCTCTTTGAAGAAGATGTTGTAGGAGTAAAAGAAATAGATTGCTTAGAAGCAATATGTAAATGTGAACGATAAAATGAAGTTAAAATGGTAACACCTTGATAATGCTCCTTGTCTAGCTGCCTAAAAGTTCTAATGATCCGGGGGATCAGGGTGGTTGAGGAGGAAGACAAAAAGAAGGGAGAAGTGAAGAATAAAGATTTCTCTCAGATGCCTCCTATTGTGCTTAAAGCTGGCCCTGGACTTGAAGCCAGGAAGAGCAGGGTGCCTAGCCTTCCTCTGGTGCTTGCCAGACTAGGAACCCTGGGAGGAGCACTGATAGAATGACGGGGTGGTAGCTCCAGACCTGGAAGGCATTAGAGGACTACCAGGTCCCACTCACCATATTACAAATGAGGAAGCTGCAGTTCAGGTGAGCTTTGAGGAATTGTCAAGTGTCCCTGAGCCTCACCTGTACTTTTCAGAAACTTTCCTGCTAAGTGGTAGCCTGGGCTGGCTATCTGTGCTGGCAGCTCCTGATGGGGATTTTCCTGACCTTAACGAGCCCCCTCCCCCCCACCCCAAAATGGCCCAACATGAACTAGAATCAATTCATTGAGAGAACTGAGAGAAAAAGAATAATTATAAATAATAATTCTTAGGCCAAGAATGCCCGTAGCTGGGGGTATAGAGTGAAAGAGAAGAGAAACCATTGAAGTAATTGGGAAATTCACTTCAACTGGGGCAACACAGAGGAATCCAAAACTGTTCCTGCCCTTCAGGAGCTTCACTTTACTGAAGGAATAGAACAGGTACACAGAGAAGTAAATCAAAGGTTATTTTAAGAGGTGAGGAACAGTAAGTGGCGGGGTGGGGGAGGGTTGAATCAGGAAAAAAGCCTGGGCTGTACTTTGAAGGAGTTTCAGGTCTGAAGACGCAGAGGCTGATCATTCCCAGCATGAGAAAACTGAGAGTCTAACTCAGAATCTAATGTAATGGAGGGAAGGAGAGAGAGACAGATAGAAAGAAGCTGGGATGGGGATAGGGAGGAAGAAAAGAGGAAAGGGGGGGGGAGAGAGAGAGAGAGAGAGAGAGAATACTTCTAAAGTAAACATAACAAAACCTAGAATCATAGTGATGTAAATGTCAACATTCAAATTCTCTTGTATAATTTCTGTTTACTGTACTTTTCTCTGAAATGGATTTTACTATCAAAGCTTGAAAAAAAGCCATAAACTAATCTTGGTTTTTTTGTTGTTCTGAGTGGTTTTAGTCTTACTAAATTTAAAACTATACAGTTAAATATCTTATGGGAAGTATTCAAGCTTCTTAAGTGAAAGTAAACTGAGGAAAATGATCTTTTCAAACATCTAAAATTAGAACCAGAAGCTTGTGCTTTATTGCTTTTGGCACCAGTTTCTTTGAACAACTGGTTCCAGAAGATGCCTGTTCGCATCTCTTTCTCAGAAATACATTGACACACTCTCACTCTCACAGAGAAACTCTCTTCCCTTCCCTCCTCATAGTTAACCCAGTTATTCCTTTTGAATGTTCAAAAAAGCATGAAAGGACCAATATGTTCCAACCAGTTTCCCCCAAAACAGACAATTTAGACCTTTTTCCCCTCATCATTCAATTCATCTCAACCACAGGGTTTGTAGTGGTACGAAGCAAGTTAAGGTTCGGAAGCTTTATGTTGTTTAACTCCAAAAAACTGGAAAAGTCCAATTCTTTGGCTCTTGCTCGTTCTTTCAGAGTCCTCAGCAGTGTTTTGGAAAGTTTGGTCTCTTCCTCAAGGTCATTTTGGTTTCTGCTGTTTTGGGAATGACTGGTATATTGTCAAGTGCCTAGGAATTTAGGTCTTAAGAGAGAGTGGACAGCGTGACAGCTTCTAGTTAAACTCCATGTTTGCAAAGCTTCCTCAAAGAAGACTGGGGAGAGATGGTGCGGATTTGGACCCTGAGTGGTACTAAGAACGTTTGCAGCTGGACCAAATGTACATATCAAAATGATGTCTTCAAACATGTACTGCTCTGTCTTTCTTTTATCAGTAACCCAACTCACTTTTGAAAGTGTTTAGGAATGTTATAATTTATGCCAGCAGAAGACTGAGAAATTCCAAGGATGTGATGTTTTAAAGCAGTGCCTCCTCAGAGATCACACATTCTATATATTTAAAACCTTTCAAATCCTGGATTATTTAGGCCTTGAAACTGAACTTCAGAAATACAAACCTCCTGGGTCAAGTACTTTAGTCAACCATGTAAATAAAATAAAAGTAAAAAGAAACCATTTTTTTTCTCTCCTGCAGTAAAAAAAGGTGTTGAGCCAAAAAAAGGAAACAAAACATTTCTTGAGGGAGGACAAATTAAACATACAAACTTAAATATCCTCATCTGTTCTTCCCTTTCTGCGGAGTAACATCAAAGGAGGATTGTCTATTCAGAAAGATCAGGGAACTGAGAAGCCCTCTAGTTTAATAGATCATACGTACAAAGCCGAACAGGACCTGATGAGGAAACTGAGGCTCCCAGAGGGGACATAAATATCCCAGGACCACACAGGTAGTAAGTGTCAGATGCAGATTCAAACCCAGGGCTTCCTGATGTCCAGGCTGGCACTCTCCCCGCTGTGCCATGCTGCCTCTACAGTTATTTACAGTTTATAATGTCATTTGTTCCTATTAAGGGTCGGACACTGCTAGGTGCTTTGAGTACAAAGACAAGAATAAATGCAATTTTCCTCCAGGTGTTTGCATTCTTGTTGATAATCATGTAAACAAATTAAATAGTGGATATAAGGTCAATAACAAAATCAGTCCTTGCTCAAGGAGATTACAACAGCTAAGGAAACCCAAAATCTAGAACTAGTAAATACACAGGTGTTTTGGGTTTTTTTTAAGGGGAAATCAAGATTAGGGAGCTTTGAGGGAAGCTGGGGATTCTCAGAAGCAGGTGGTGAGAATAACACTTTAGACATGGGTGATAAGATTGTATAGAGAAACTGGTCATAGGATGCTATATTTGGGGAATACACATTGGGGAAAACAGCTTTTTTAAAATTTATACTAGTCAATTTAAGTAGTTTCTTTTCATTGTAGAGATGAGAGAGAAAATCTATTAATACTGAAGATTTCTGGGCTGTCCCTCACTTTACTGAAGTGATTGCCTCCTTGGTTGGCACTTGAGTTGAGAATTGTCTTCTTTATTACTGCACAGCAGAGCAGTTTTAATTGCTCCCTGGAACATTACAATACTTCCAAGCATGAAAAAAGAGGGCATAACGTCTAGGAGGCTAAGTCTGAACTGTTTCAGTCACTTCCCATTCCACTGAGAAAATAAAATGTTAAAAAGAAAAGCTACTGTCACATACGAACCCAGTGGAAAATGCAGCCAATGATGAATGGGGGGCTCCAGCTAATGCAGTTCTGCAAGGACGTCAGAGCTCTTGCTTTGCAGAATAAAAAAGATTTGCCAGAAGAGCCAAATTAGAAAATCATGTGCCTGTTAGAAAAACATAAACATTTCTCCAGACTAAAATTCTTGACTAATCTCTTTGTCTAAAATAAACTGCAGTCAATCTTAATGGAAAACAGAGAAAAATGAAGATGAAGTGAGCCATTTAATTTATAGACAAGGAAAAATAATAGCAGATGAGTTATGTGTGCTGGGAATAGAGCACATTGCTTGCACTTCCTTCTCCCACTTTACCCAGACCTGCCAAGAATGGCAAACTGGCCAGAGAGAAGGATGAATGACCCTTAGTGCAGATCTCATGCCGAGTTTGGTTTACACAGTGCTGACTGTCAGATAATCCAGTCAGGTTTATGACCTTTTCAGATATCTGTAGAGTGAACCAAGGCACCTATCTGGTTAGGCCTGCCTTTGAGGCCACTAATGTATCTCCATGAGAAAAATGGTTACAAAAATTCTTTATAGAAGCCCCTCAAACTTTGGTAAAGCAGAAGTTTGTCAGTGTTCCGTAATTTTTCCTTTGGATGCTTTCAGACTCAATCCATGGCCAGAGAAGCAAGCACATCATATTTTTGGTATAAAGTATAATATGACCCCACCACAGTGACAGATTGATTTTTGGACCCAAAGGAATATCACCACAGAGAGCATTGAGTGTATTTATTATGTCTCCAAAGGTTCTGTAAGGGAGGAGGACTTGGCATAGGTTAAATCAACCAGGAGAATGTGTCTGAAATGCTGCCTGTGACTAGCAGCTTCCAAATCTATCAGTCCGGGCCTAGAGAACAAGGACAGGTAGGATTGCTGAAATTGGAGTGTGCTGGAATAACAAGGCTCCCACCCCCATATACAGACCAGCAAAAGGGTGGAGAAGCTTGGGGCTGAAACAGATGGAATACAAAGAAAAATAAATCAGCAACCACTTAGTATGTGCCTACTATGTGCCAGGCGTTTTGTGTAGGATATAACGACTAAAATAAACAAATTTTACCTTCCAGGAGGTTAGATTCTGTGATAGGCATTGAGTCAGTCCTCAAGCCATTTATTCATGCCTCCTGTTTTGCCAAGCACCCCCTGCATGCACACACACACATACACACACACACACACTACACTGCTCTACACACAGAATACAGAAGAAAAAATGAAACAATACCAGCTCCCAAGAACCAAAAGAGTTTACAGTTTTTAGGGGTGGGGTGAAGAGACAACTTGTCATCCTTTAGATAGTTATAAAATATAAACGAACAACCTCATTTCCAGTATTCCACTTGGGCAAGTCACCTTTTTATGGGCATCAGTTTCCTCACTGTTAAAATATGAAGACCTGGATCAGATGATCTCTGGGCCTTCCCTGGTTGTTTCATGAGTGTTTGACAATAGCAGACTGACTGTAGCTACAACATTTCTGATTGCTTAGTAACTACAGTTTCTAAAACTCTAGCTCTAGGCCATGACTATCCCAGAATAGCTGACAGTTGGAGGCATATCTGGGATCATGTTTAATTTCTACTGTCAAGGTGCTAAACGTAGACCTCTGATCTAGCTGATAATCATCCTGGGGGAATCATCTGGGTAAGTTTCCTTCAAAGAAATCCACAAAACCCAATTCAGATTCTAAAGCAATTTTGACAATTTTTTTCTCATTTTAGAGCTCAACAACCAACCTCAGAGTAGTAAAAACAATAGCACTTCCCAGAAACATAAATACTGTGAGTACAGAATCAAAAAAGCTTATAATAGTACTTTTAATGACTCCCATTCTATAACTTCTACCGTTATGATACCCAAAAGAGGCAGGTAACACACATATTATCATCTCCATTTTGTATATGAAGAAACCAAGGTCCTCAAGAATTTAAAAGATTTTCTCAAGAACACATAGCTAGTGGGGTAAAACTGGGTTTTGAATTCAGGACTTTAGACTCAGCTCAGTGGCCAAGCCTCATTTCAATCATATGTCCATATGTTATTTAACTTTTTACATTCATTTTCCCAAAATTTTGGGTTCCAAATTTTCTCCCCATTCCTCCCCTCCCCCCACCTCAATACACCGAGCATTCTAATTTTCCCTATCACCAATCTGCCCTCTCTTCTATCATCCCTCCCTTCCCTTGTCCCCATCTTCTCTTTTGTCCTGTAGGGCCAGATGACTTTCTTTTCCCCATTAACTGTATTTCTTATTTCCTAGTAGCAAGAACAATACTCAACCATTGTTCCTAAAACTTTAAGTTCCAAATTCTCCCCATCCCCCCTTCCCCACCCATTCCCTTTGGGAAGGCAGGCAATTCAACATAGGCCCTATCTGTGTAGTTTTGCAAATGACCTTCCTGATAGTCGTGTTGTGTAAGACTAACTATATTTCCCTCCATCCTATCCTGCCCCCCATTGTTTCTATTCTGTCTTTTAATCCTGTCCCTCCCCAAGTGTTGACTTCAAATTGCTCCCTCCTCCCATTGCCCTCCCTTCCATCATCCCCCCCACCCTGCTTATCTCCTTCTCCCCCACTTTCCTGTATTGTAAGATAGGTTTTCATACCAACATGAGTGTGCATTTTATTCCTTCCTTTAGTTGAATGTGATGAGGGTAAACTTCTTGGTTTTTTTTCTCAGCTTTCCTCTTTTTCCCTCCACTAAAAAGTCTCCTGCTAGCCACTTGAATGAGAGATAACTTACTCCATTCCATTTCACCCTCTCTCCTCCCACTACCTTTTTCTCTCACCGTTTACCTTAATTTCTTTTAAGATATGGTCCCATCCTATTCAATTCACTCTGTGCTCTCTGTCTCTGTATGTGTGTGTGTGGTCCCACCAACTACCCAGATACTGAAAAGTTTTAAGAGTTACAAATATTGTCTTTCCATGTAGGAATGTAAACAGTTCATCTTTGGTAAGTCCCTTATGACTTCTCTTTGCTGTTTACTTTTTCATGCTTCTTCTCATTCTTGTGTTTGAAAATTAGATTTTCTTTTCAGCTCTGGTCTTTTCATCAAGAATGCTTGAAAATCCTCTGTTTCATTGAAAGACCATATTTTCCCCTGAAGTATTATACTCAGTTTTGCTGGATAGGTGATTCTTGGTTTTAGTCCTAGTTCCTTTGACTTCTGGAATATCCTATTCCACTCCCTTCGATCCCTTAATGTAGGAGCTGCTAGATCTTGGGTTATCCTGATTGTATTTCCACAATGCTGGAATTGTTTCTTTCTAGCTGCTTGCAATATTCTCTCCTTGACCTGGGAATTCTGGAATTTGGCCACAATGTTCCTAGGAGTTTCTCTTTTTGAATCTCTTTCAGGTGGTGATCGATGGATTCCTTCAATACTTATTTTGCCCTCTGGTTCTAGAATATCAGGGCAGTTTTCCTGGATAATTTCATGAAAGATGATGTTTAGGCTCTTTTTTTGATCATGGCTTTCAGGTAGTCCCATAATTTTTAAATTGTCTCTCCTGGATCTATTTTCCAGGTCAGTTGTTTTTCCCATGAGATATTTCACATTCTCTTCCATTTTTTCATTCTTTTGGTTTTGTTTTATGATTTCTTGGTTTCTCATAAAGTCATTAGCCTCCATCTGTTCCAATCTAATTTTGAGAGAACTGTTTTCTTCAGTGAGCTTTTGAACCTCTTTTTCCATTTGGCTAATTCTTCTTTTGAAAGCATTCTTCTCCTCATTGGCTTTTTGAACCTCTTTTGCCAATTGAGTGAGCCTATTTTTCAAGGTGTTATTTTCTTCAGCATTTTTGGGGGTCTCCTTTACCAAGTTATTGACCTGTTTTTCATGCTTTTCTTGCGTCTCTCTCATTTCTCTTCCCAGTTTTTCATCCACCTGTCTAACTTGATTTTCAAAATCCTTTTTGAGCTCTTCCATGGCCTGAGCCCACCGCACATCCACCTCGGATGTCTGGGATACAGAGGCCTTGACCTCCACGTTTTTCCCTGATGGCAAGCATTGTACTTCCTCATCAGAAATGAAAGGAGGAAGAAACATCTGTTCCCCAAGAAAGTAGCTTTCTATGGTCTTATTTTTCTTCCCTTTTCTGGGCATTTTCCCAGCCAGTTACTTGACTTCTGAGGTTCCTCTCCACCCCTGCCTAGATCCACCCAGCTAGTGCTTGGGGTCTGAGATTCAAATACTGTTCCCCAGCCTCAGGGCTTTCAGTGGCTGGTGCAGCTGCTATTCAATGCGAGCTTAAGTTCTGGTGCTCAGGTTGGGGCAGGGCTGCCTCCCAGGCTCAGTTCCCTCAGGGGGTTTATGCGGAGACCTTCTGTAATGGATCTGAGGTCTTGTCTGCTCCGGGAGCCCCTGGCTGCTGCTGCCTCTGCCGCTGCCTCCTGAGGGGGCCCGAACCACAGAGACACTCCACTCCCCTCTTGGCCAGCACAGAAGTCTCTCTCACTGACCTGTAGCGCCTGTGGGTGGAGGGACCTCTGCGGCCACTGGAGATTCCGTCCCTGAAGCCTGCTCGGATCTGCTCCTCTGGGACCACGTGGCCAGAGTAGCGTACGGGTGGGCCCCGCTGTCCGGTGTGCGACAGACCTTTGGGGGTCGGTTTTTCAGGGCTCTCTGGAACAGAAATCTCCTCCACTGCGTTCCTTTATGGCTTGCTCTGCTCCAGAATTTGTGGGGAGTTCTTTTTACAGGAAATTTATGGGCTATGGGTTCGGAGCTAGCATACAGTGAGTCTTTCTACTCCGCCATCTTGGCTCCCCCCCGTGGACTTGATCATTTTACAACAATAATACAACAAACATTTATTAAGTGTGCAGTAGATGCAGAGTCCTGTGATAGGAAGGATGCAAAGTTCATGTAAGACAGGAGCTCTGCCTTCCAAAAGCTTGAGGGAATAGAACACAAAGGAAATGAATAGGATCCCACCAGATGGCAGAGAGGGTCTAGAATGACTGGCAAAGGAAACTGCCATCAACTCAATGAACATTAGAAAAATTCCTCAGGAGTGATGTGGCCAAATGAGGGAGCAGGAGATTTATTCTTGCAGTAGTCTACTGCTGAGGTGTTGAATGCATTGGGCCTGGTGACCCTGACCAGATTATTGGAAAATAATAATTGGGAAATATTTAATAAAATAAATAAAAAATTAAAGTTTGGCATCACAGGGGAGTCCTGTGCTGGTGTGCCAGTGGTTCCCATCATCTCCCATCAGGAGAAGATTTCGAAGCCAGGAAGAGGCATTTGTATTTTATCTGAAAGATGATGGGAACCACTGGCACTCCAGCACAGGACTCCCCTGTGATGCCAACCACTGGCCCAGATTATTGGAAAATAATAATTAGGAAATATTTAATAAAATAAATAAAAAATTAAAGTTTGGCATTACTGGTCTGCAGGATGGATGGGCATGGGAAGAGGGGTGGAATTTGGAAGACCCTCAATGAGGTTAATATAGGCAAGTTGGCCCAAGGATCTGATGGTGATGGTAGCAGTGGGGTGAGTGAGAGTGATGGGACAGAAGAGAAAGGATAGAGCTGAAACTCCCTGACTCCTAATGAATCTAGTACGGTCTCATTTACAAGGATGCTGCTATCCTTTGTGTTCTGTGCAATCATGAGCATACTAGAAATATGACATAATATTAGGTTCACTTCTGTGATGGTTATATTTGCATGTTTGGTTTTTTATGGAATAATGTGTTTTTTTATAGCCACAGAGTAGAGCTCTTTGTTATCAGCCTATTAAATTATCCTGTGGGATTTAACCTTGTGGGTAACCAGTTTTTTTTCAGTAGGATGTATTGTCAAAGATGCGTGTGTGTGTGTGTGTGTGTGTGTGTGTGTGTGTGTGTGTGTGTGTGTGAGAGAGAGAGAGAGAGAGAGAGAGAGAGAGAGAGATTATGCACATGCACTTAACTAGTTCAAAGACCTGTAGGTTTGTTGGTGTGGATACTCCTTCCCTGACTTATCATTCAGCAGACATTTATTAATTGCTTTCAATCTGCCAGTGGAGTCCAATAACCAAATATTTATTAAGCACCTACTGTGTGCTGGCACCAAGTTAAGTACTGAGGATATAAAGAAAGGCAAAAATAACCCCTGCCCTCAAGGAGCTCACAATCTAATAACTGTTTTAGGTGCTGGAGAGAGAGAGAGCAAAAAACCCCCAGTAATAAAGTCCTTGACCCCAAGGAGCTTCTATTCTCTTGGGTCAAACAGCATGAACAAGGATAAGAAATACAAAACATATCAAAGCAATTGAGAGAGAAAGGTGCTAAGCAGCTTGGATGACATCAAGTCATGCCCTATAGAATCACAAGACTGTCCATCTAGAACTGGAAGGAATCCTTCTTTCTGGTTTACTCCCCTCATTTTTACAGCTAAGAAAACTGAAGTCTGGAGAAGTTAATAACTTGCCCAAGTATATAGGGGAAGGCACTTGAGTTGAGCCTTGAAGGAAGAGGTGGAGATAGGAGAGAGAATATCCCAGACTTAGGTGACAACCTGTGAATGGCTGAGATCTACTTGGTGGAATGTCCATGGAGCTATTTTGACTGGAATGTAGAGTCCATGGAGGAGAGTAATGTGCAAGTTAGTCTTTGTAGAAAGGCTACAGTCTGATGAGGAGAAGATTTCGAAGCCAGGAAGAGGCATTTGTATTTTATCTGAAAGATGATGGAACCACTGGCACTTCCCAGCCCAGGACCAATGAGTATAGAGTACCTTCCAGCTCCTCCTCCATAGTCCTATGAGGCTGAACAAATCATAAGCCTGGACTCCCCTGTGCCTAGAATGGTCCTCAGACAGCTGATCCCTCACTGGATGTGTCTTCAGAGCCTTCCTGCTTTGGCAGAATATGCCAGAGCTTGCCTACAGCAGACATGACCTTGGATAATGCTGGGTCACCTTGAGGTCAGAATGATGTGGTTTGTGAGAATTTTAATGAAGGAGTATGTTTGTGTGTGCCTATAAGTGCCCAAACCACCCACACCCAGCTGAATAATCTTTGGAGGAAAAAAACCACTCTAGTGATTGAGAAATCTTCCTCCTCCCTGAACTAAGGACTCCCGCCCCTCTTGTGCCAGTCCTTTTGCTTCCTTTCTCCCAAGCACCACCACCCTTTCCCCTTGCCTTTTTACTTCTATTAGAAAGTGCAGTAAAAGAAAATGGAGGAAGACTTATCACCTACACCATGAAAAGAGGACAGAGACAGACAGGCTGCTGTTAATTTCCTTTCCTGCCTTGGTCTCTGACCTGCTCTTCCAGCATTGCTTTTTATAGGTATAGGTTTTTAGAGAAACACTCATCATTGTGTTCCCCTACTTCTAAATCTGGAAGTCACAAATTCACAATTATATTAAAGTTAATAGAATATCTAAAACTGGCTTTCTTAGTGGAAAAAGGCCTAGCCTTGAAGTAAGGAAGACCTGAGTCCAAGTCCTGCCTTTGATACAAACTGGGTATGTGACCCTTTGAAAGTCATTTAACCTCAGTGTTAGAAGCATCTTCTGAAAGTAGAATTTTTTGAGCGAGGGACCACCTGCATTGGTAGAAGTTGCTACATCAAGAAGAAACAAGCAGATCTGAGTCCTTCCACGCACCCGTGGGGGGATCAAAATTAAGCTCACAAACCATATCAGATTAGCTCAGGTTTAGAGCTGGAAACCCCTTCATTTTATAGATGAGAAAACAAAGGCTCAAAAAGATTGTCACTTGTCCAGAGGCACACAACTATTTACATACATAGATCATATCTAGAGCTGGGTTTTTCATATATAAATGCTATATAGAATATATCTCTAAATAGTCATGGCTGTGGATAGCTCAGATGTTTATCAGTAAAGATCAGAATCAGGTTCTCTTGACTCATAGGTCCAGGCTCTTTCTACTGCATGGCAGCACCACAGTCCTGGTTTTTTGGTTGTTGCTGCAAGATGTAAGCCTACTGTCTTGAGTGATTCTGTTACTCTGGTTTCTGTATTATGACATCCATTTATCAAGAATAACCATCCAAATCAATGAAGTGCTCCTGTGTCATGTAGTGATTGCCTTAGACTTATTACCCTGAGTTACAGACTTGAGTTCTTACCCTCATTCTTCATCAGATAACCCAATTGCTTGGATATGAGCAGGGACTGAGCTGCCAGTTTGTTTCTTCTTGTTGGCTAGTGATTGGAAGTTCACCCCGCCCCCACCATAAAGAAGAGCTCTGATGATTGTCTATTAGAAATCAAGCATTAGTGTCCCAACAGAACCAGGCTTAGGATGGTTGGGAGGTTCCTGTCCCCTGCCCCCACCATCATGCTTCACAGGAATTTCTACAGCTTATCCAGTCGTTGTTCAACTGGCTTTTTGGTGTGCATCATGGATTGCTATTGACATGACCCCTCTTTTGCAATTTCAATTGCTAATAATGTTTTCATATTTGATATTTCCTCTTCAGTGAAGTAATATAAAAAGTGAAAAATACAGTATCCCTAAATGCAAACAGGCTAAAATTGCAGCTTTCGTTTGACATTGTAGCAACTGGTAGACAATATTCCTCTTAAACTTCCATCACTTTTCTTATTTGTCAAATTGTATTATGCAGCTGCAGATACATTGAACACAAGGGAGCTCTGGGGCAGGAGGAATTCTGCCCAGTCCATTTCCCACAACTATGTTCAATAACCACTTTCCTCGCATCCCCAAATCCAGTGTGACTGCTTTGTACACTGGTGAAAGGGATTTTATTCCACTAAAATTAAGTGTGTAAGGCAAAACACACAGTGGTGGCTGCTACAATTGATTGCAGTTTTTGAAAAATAGAGAATGCAGCCTAGAAGAAACTGTATTCAGTGGAATTGTCTTAAAGGATCTTTTGATTTGGCCAAGTAGAAATGGGATTAAATGAGGATTTGCTTCCTTTTCTTTACTTTGGAAAATTCCATTTACAGCATGCCTATCATATGGAAAGCATCATATTAGTTATTTATGGGGATATAAATATGGACAAGACATAGTCCCCACCCTCAAAGGATTTGCAATTCCAGAGGGCTCAGGCATCCACTACATTGCAGTTAACTAGACATTTGTAGCAGAATTTTGCCCAATTACTTAACACACATGAAATAGTAGGTTGGTAGGGTCTACCCTCCGCTACTACATTTGGGTAACTGAGTGCTAGATATAGTGGAAGCCATCTTGGGTCAATTAGTAATTATAATTGGAGCTGGGCATAATTAATTGTATTCTCTATTTTGTATGTTCCCCATGTATTCTGACCATAGGACCCATTATAAAAAACATTGATAGCAGGAAGCAGCAGAGGGAATGTGTGTGTGCGTGTGTGTGTGTGTGTGTGTGTGTGTACGTGTGTGCTCATGTATGTGTACAAGGAGGAAATGCTTTTTTCTTCTTGGTGTAATAGAAGTGTGGAATCAGAGAACAGTCATGGAATGTTAAAGCCAGAAAGTGTAATAGAACACAAATCTACCAAGGTCAACTCTTCTCTCTTCCCTTCCTACTGCTCCACTCCCATTTTACAGGTTAGGACACTGAAGAATGGAGGATTTGGGCAATTTACCCTAAGGTTATTACTTATGGTAAATGCTGGAACCAGGACTAGACCCCTGAGGCCCTCTTATTCCTAATCCAGGGCTCTTTCCCATCATCCTGTGCTTCTGACTTTTACTTTGTACTCATTCTACAGTCTAGAACTTTGAGTGTCTGGAATCTACCAGATAGATAGATGGACCCACGTATATGCCTGTAAGGATCATTAGAAAGTGTTTGACTCTCCATGACTCTCCATTATTAGCTACATGTCATGTGCTATCCCAGCCTACCTTGTCCAGGTTACAGGTTCACTTGAGGGTAGATACTCAAGTATGACACTAGGCCAAGAGTACATCTCTTTGTCTAGATCATGTACATCCCTTCACCAGTTTGGAGAAACATTTGGAAAATGTGTAGTGTAGAGAGATGCCTTCTTTGGATCTGTGTATAACATCCATCTGTACACAGAGATACATGGACAGGGAAGGATCTCTTTGTTTGCAGCAAAAACACCCTTCATCTTCAGGAAGGCATCATGGAAAAGGGTCCTGAAGGAAGATTTGTGTGGTCATTGCTCTCGATTACTCTCCAGGGTCTGCCTCTGTTTGTGCCTTCTCCCCCAACCCCATCCTGATGAGTACTTTTCCTCCATGTGGTCACTGTTGGGACTCATATATAGTGACATCCAGTAAGGCTCTCTAGATATTGTCCCAAGAATGCTGAACTCACTGTGTGGGGAGGGCACCAGGACCAGTGCAAGGTCCATCTGCCTGCTGGGGACATCTGTCTCTGCTTGACATTGTGGTTCCACTGTCTTCCCAGTATATTAAGTCACGGTTCTCCTTATTGGCAAAGCCAACACACATATGCACACACACACACACACACATACATTTCTAGGCACACCCACAAACCACTCGTGCTTATTTAGCATTCATACGTACTCCTAATGCCTCTTCCCTGGGTGAGCATTCTCTTTTAAAGCAGGTTTGCACTCATTTCTGTACTCTTAGCAGCTTCTCCGTCTGTGTTCTTCATTCTCATGTTAGTGTTTCTGTGACCATTCTCTGGGTTTAGCCCAGTGCTTCATACTTTGTCTTTCTGCATCCATCATCCAGTTTCCTAGCCATGTCTGCCCCACCAGTTACCAACATCAAGAGGAGGTCCTGACTGTTCCTGATTATCCAGTACTAGTCTGTGTTTATAGGCATCTTTAATGTGTAGGAAGGAAAATTGTAGCCAGGAATGGAGAACATAGGCCTGAGAGGAGCTGAGAAAACATGTGTGTGTGTGCGTGTGCATGCATGCATGTGCGTGCATGCACATGAGTGTATAAACCAGCATGCGTTTCCAGCAGATGCGTTCATCTCACTTCAGCAGAAGTGAAGCACCTGCTGTGTGTGAGGCCCTTGGAGAGCGTCCTCATCCTTGCTTGTTCTTCATTGGTTTCGATTGTTCCAGTGATTCGCTGGTGTAAAGGTAGACAATGGCTGTATTGCACACTATACTGTGCGTTAGTGTTGCTCAAGTTGTTTTTGTCATCGTTATTATTATTGCTCCCATTCTACAGATAAGGAAAGTGAGGTAGGCAGAGAGTGTAAGTGACTTGCCAGGGTCACACAGCTGTCAAATATCTGGGGCTGGATTTGAACTTGTATTCCCTACTGCAGGTACAGCACTGTCCACTTTCTCACCTAGCTAACATGATAGACATTCTAGAGTGACATCTTTTAAAAAAGATAATTACATGTGATTAGTAGAATAGTAATACTCTCAAAAGAATGCTGGATATGGAGTCAGAAGATCAGACTTCAAATTCTGCTGTGCCATTGACTCCCTGTATGACCTTGGGTAAAACATTACCCTTTTCCAGGTCTCAGTTTCCTCTCCCATAAAATGGCTAGATGACCCAATGATCATTTACTCTTCTACAAGGCAGAATCCCAGCTAAGCCTGGAATGAAGCTAAAAGGGGACATGAGGAAGGCCTGCATTGTAGGAGTGGGAAGCGCCTTGTGAAAGACAGAGATGGTTCTTCCGAAGACAGTCTTTTTAGCATAACTTTTATTTTCTTTCCTTTTTCATAACATCATCAGATTCCAAGGACCCCAGCCACGAATATATAAAATATGTCAAATAGAGATAATCAGGTACTCACTGCCTGTGTTTATATGCAACCTGGCACCCCAAAATTGATCCTCCTAAGATGAAATACTCTTTTGAAGGACATCCAGTCCTCACCTATCACAGGCTTCTCCAGGCCTTTTGTCTACCTCCTGCTGCCTTTTCTTCATTCCTACTTTTTAGAAGCGCCCCTGCCCCCTCCAAAAAAAAAAAAAATCAGTGCCAGGAATTCATGTGTGAGACTGAAAAGAGCTTGATTTCATGTCCCAATGCTCGCTTTGGCAAGTGTGGCTGCAGTAGCCTCTGGGCTCAAATCACCTCTTTCTTAGCTGCTTTCTTCCTGCATGACCTTGGGCAAATCATTTCACTTTCTCTGGCCTCAGTTTCCATAGATACTAAGTAAAAGATTTGTAATAAGTGACCTCAGAGGTCCTATCCAGCTCTAGAACTCTGATCCTGGGATCCTAAATTACTTAAAGGACCTTAGGGTCCTTTAATCATAGATTTAAAGCTGGAAGGAATCTAGAGACCATGGACTTCAAATTCTCTCTTCAGGTCCAATTAAATGATTTGCCTAAGGCCTCACAGGCAGGAAGTAGCAAAGGTAGGATTCAAAACTACAGCTGATCTCTCTTCCATTGTATTACTGTTCTAGCAGTCGGTGACACTGAGATATAACTGAGATAATTCTAGCCATCCTTTCTTCCTCCCTCCCTCTCTCTTTCTCTTCCTTCCTTCCTTCCCATATGTGTCTTTCAGTCCATCTATGTATTTGTGTATCTATCTTTCTATCTATATGTCCATCCATCCATCCCTCTATTGTATGGGGACCAGGGGGAAGATGTCTTTAGACTTGTGATCTTACTAGTATGGAAATTCTCTCTTTCCGTGCCTTTCTGGAATTCTGTATAAATTCTAATTTTACTCTTTCCTAAGACTGAAGGTGAAGGATGTGCAGGTGGGGTGGGAGTGCAACAGGACATGGCCACCAGTGATCCGTAGCAGGGCTTTAATGACTCTGCATCAGCCTCCTACCACCAGTAAAGTGACTTTATTACTTCTTAGTAGCTCCAGTCAAGGGAGAGGTAAAAGGAGAGTTGGGAGTACTGGTCACTGGTGGCTTCTGGGGATATCTGTGGATTCTGTTTGTCATTCTAACCCTGTCCTCTGTTACTGTGATAGTTGAGAGTAGGCTGTAAGAAAAATGGGATGTGAAAGCAATTCTTCTGCCAGCTTTAAGAAAATGTGTGTGCCCAAAGGCATGCATGTCCAGTCGTGTTGGCGAAAGGCCTTTAAAATTCAGCTGGCTGTACTGAAGCTTCTCTGATGATGAATTGGTCTGCTAAGCCAAGCAGCAGAGTATTCAAGTTGATTCACTTATCACCCTTGACCTAACTTCTTTATAAAGTCAGTATCCTCAAAGCAGGAGGGGGATGGGAAGGAGAAAGGTCAGTGGGAAAGACCATTTCCAGTCTTAAAGCAGTCAGTGTAATTTCTTGAATTCATGGGCCATTATCTTCCCATATTCTCTATTTTAAAGGAATTTTCTCATCCATCTTTGCACGAGCATCAAATAGGCTTAAAATAAGACCACCATGGTATTTAGTTCACATCTGTAGAACCCAGAGGTTGGCCAGCACAGAAGACCGGAGGGAAGCCCTGGGGTCTACTGGGCAATCCCCGCAGAAGGGCTTTGTCGTTCTAACTTCTGTAAGCTCAGGTGACACCATTCTGGTGACTGAAAGGGTGATTTCACCAAGTTCTTTCGCCTTTACCTTCCACCCAACCCAGGGAACTGTTTCTTTTCCTCTTCCCTCTCTGGTTCCTGGCTATTCTGAAGTCTTGCCAAAGTCACAGATAGTCATCTGGAAGCATTGCTAGGTCCTTCCAAAGCCTTCTTATTAGCCTGTTTGGGGAAAGCTGAGATTTTTGTAGATAATCACAGCCCCTCCACTTGGGCATTCTGACCTCTCGATTTTCCACTCAGGGATGGGAAAGGCATCTCCGCCTGATCGAGTGTGTTCTGGGGTGGATTTCGTGGAACAGGCCAGAACAGTTATGAGGAGGGCAGACAGAGCATTGGCAAGTTGATGGCACAGTCAGAAGGACCAGGGAAGGAGTTCAGTCTCTGAGCTTTCAAGGTTCAGGTATGGGTCAACCACCAGAGTCTCCTCGGAACTTGTGCCTTCCCTGAGGATGGCATCATGATGGGAAGTCCTCATCTTCTGCCCCAGAGACAGCACACAAGTCTGTGGAAGGCCATAACCTTCTCAAAAAATCCCCTTATTGCAGCTTTGTTGGCATGGGGTTTGTGGAGATCACTTCCAAACTGAAGAGCCCTTTGTGGCCTGTGCGTTTAGTCCAGCTCTGCTGGTGCTCATCAAAATGGCTGAGCCTCCAGGGCCTGTCAGTTGAAGACTGGAGCCTAGCCAGAGTCATTTTGTGGAGAGTGATTTTCCCTGCACCCAACCTGTGGATAGAAACTGGCTTTTATCTTTTGAATGCCCCAGACCTCGAAGCCCCTGGTAGTCTAGTGAAGCCTACGGTCCTTTTCTAGGAACAATGTCATTAGATGCATAAAGTAAAATACGTGGGATTATAAAATAATGTAAGTGTTAAAACTACCAAAACATTCTATTTATTTTCAAAGGAAAAAAGGTGGAGGGGAGTTCACAGACTCCAGATTAAGAATGCCTGGTGTAAATAAGCAGATGTCCCAGAATGCAGCATCTCTCTGTTATACACTTGTGACAGTGCCCTAAACTGACTTCCTATATTATTCAGCTGTGGAGGCAGATGAAGTTTTAGTTACCTATCAGACTTTGGCAGATCATCTGGAGGTTTGAGGATGCTTAGTGGAGACTTTTCCCATTTGAAGGAGGCACCTGGATGTACTAAAACTCTAGAGCCAGCTCTGTTGGACTCTCACTTGATTTCCTCTTTTGGCAATATCCTTTGTCTACAGCATTCTTCACTAGTCCTTCAAATCAGTAGCCCTATGAAAACAAGAAGTGGCTATAGTATGGAATGACATGTTGTTTAGTAACTGTGCTGACTGCTGTGCTTGCCACTTGGACCCCCTTACCCCCAAGATGATGATATCCTCTCACATTTCAGTCTTTATGCTTCTCCCGGGTGACCTCCCTATTACTAGTTTTAAGAGCAAATTAAAACTTCTACATTTTTTGAAAATGAATAATCCACAAATGTGAAGCAAATCTTAGCCTCTAAGAGCAATAAACACTTGGTCAAGTCCAGTACAGCCTTGGAATTTGAATAAGAACTTCTCTTTGTCCTTTTTTAATTAAGCAAGTCTTAGATGTGGCCATTGTGAAACCTGATGTGAAGAAATAGTCTAGCTGTGGGGTTGATTTGGGGTGTGCATGTCAAGAGTCAGTCTTTCAGAAAATAAAAAGAGCAGAAATAGAGAATCTAGGACAATTGACCCAAAGAGGTGCTGGGATGGAGGGAAGGATGGCAGATTCCTCCTACACTTGATGGGCCCAAGAAGTTCCACACTTACTTTAATTACTGTGGTCCTAATTATTTGCACACAAAGTGAAATCTTATATTGGTAGATGAAACCTTGCCTAAATAAACCCAGCCCTCACTGGCTTCAGTCTAAAACTGAGCCAAGTTCTCTGGCAGTCTTTTCCAAAGACAAGGCCACTCAGGAACAGACTGTAAATCAGAGAATGCTTATATCAGAATTTGATGGAGAAAGGCAGGCCAAGTTCATGCTTTCACTGCTTGTTATGCTATATTTGCATCTCTAGGGAAAAGCAAAGGTTATCAGTTTCATGCAGTCTTTCATTACAGAAATAAAGCTTTCCTCCCTTTTCCTGCTGGACAGAAATATTTTCAAAATGATTGTCCTTTGCTATTTAAGTTGACTGGATAGCTTAGATTCAGAAACAATTAGAAGCTCATTCACTCTGAGTTTCCTAGGCTCCCGAAGTCTCCCAGGTAAAAAGTGATGCTGGCCTTTTGCTCCTGAACAAAAGACCAGTGGCCTTTAGCGAGTATGCTAGGATGCTCTATTAGGCAGAGCATTAGCTCTGCTGACCCTCTGGTGGCGGGCCCTTCGAGAATATAAAACCTTTATGCACAGATATGCCCTGCTAGAATTGCAAGGGAAGTTTTGCCAATTGAACCACTTCCATGCTACATATGGACTGGAGCGGTTCTGAGGATGTAAGTGAACATAGCACAGAGTGGTAGAAAGCCTGCTGGCTCTAGAGTCTTAGGATGATAGGATCCTGGATGTGGGGTTAGAAGGGATCTCAGAGTCCACGTAGTCCAGGGGACAGAGGTTCAAACCCTGTCTCTGATGCTCCATTTTCTTCCTACTTTGGCCAGCCTGTCTAACCTCATATCAATGCTGTCTACTAGTCTCACTAGGTAGTTGTGTGGATCACTTCAAGTTGTGTTTATGAAGTACTTGGCCCAAATCTTAGCTGCATTGTTTCCTTTTTGCTTCCTCTACTCAGCTCTAAAATCAGAGGCAATTGGTTGTTTGTTTAGGTCTGTGCCACTCCACTGGTGCACACATCCTTGTATATTTGTGCACGTGCACACACAGACACACACACAGAGTGATAACAAATCTTAGCATGATTAGACACAAATAATGCTGCTTGAATAGATCAGCAGCAGGCATTTGTCCCTGGGATAACTCTCAAGACCTCCTTATAGCCAGGCAGCCTCAATGGGTACAATGTAGGTTTACCATTGTGGTGACCATTGTCCTGCTTGACTAAAGAGGATGATGGAGATAGATGATGTTCTTCTCTGGAAAGGCTACACCACCTCTTTGCAGTTTGTTGTCATCGATTGGCAGATAACTTAAGGCATTAAAATGTTATGGACTCATCCAACGATTTATATCATGGATTAATTGGAAAACAATACTAAGGGGAAAACCTGGTGAGAGCAGGGAATGCATCTTGTTAAAGGAAGATAACATGAGCCTTATGATGTCATCACTAGGAAACTCCTGATATGGATATTCCCTCCACTCAAACAGATTGGCAACTCTTTTTTTTTTTAAACTATCCTTGACAGCTGGATATGTCTGACATCTAGGTTAGTGTTACCCCTCTAAAGGAAGCTATTGTAGGACAGTAGCAGCTGCTATCAGATCATATGCCTCTCTCCCACACTGGGAGTATCTCCAGACAGCAGAAGAAAGCAGGAAGAAATAGGACTTGTGTTTGTAGAAGGTGGTGTGTTTTCTTGTTACTGCCTGTTAAGGAGGGAAAGAAATGCATGAAATCTGATGGCAATACAGAGTGACTAGGAGCAGGAGCTTCCATAGTCCACACATACTCCATGCCAAGTACTGTGCTGATATTTTCTATTTCTTTTGTACTGTCTCTCTCTGGGGAAATCCTGTGCTCTGAACTGTGAGAGGTCTTAGGTACAAAGAACTCCAGAGACTTTGGCTATGATGAGTCCATGTTACAAGGTCCTTGATGCTTCCTAAGTCATCTCCTAGCTTCTTGGACCTGCTAGTATCAGAAGTCATGAGATCCTGACAATAATGTGTCAAAGAAGAGTGAGGGTAAGGAAGGAGAAGCCAACAGTCTTTGATGAGTCTGTTGGTTAAGAATGGATTCTGTCATTTGTGATCAGGCCCCACCATTTAGAATAGCTGCAAGGCACTATATGGGCTTACTTATAACATGACTGTTTTGTGTTATTTTATGCCAATAAACCACATATTTCTTGAGGTGGGAGAATGCTGAATAATGAGATGCTTTAAGTTTGTATGAAACATCATTTTTCAAAGTGTTCTTGTAGTTATTTTATTTTTCTCTCAGAACATCTGTAAGGGGGGCAGTTAGGGCAGGTAAGGAAACTGAGGCAGAGGTCAGATGATTCCAAAGTCATACAGCTAATTAGTTACAGAGCAGCAGCTAGAACTCCAAGGTTCCGCTCTGCACTGCCAGCCTGGACAATTTCCACTAAACCCCAGTGAGATATTTTAAGGATCAACAGGGGCCTTCTCTATGTCACTAATGTGCTCCAGAACATTATGTAATAGTTTTTAATCACATAGAAGACTTAACTCTCTTTACATTGAAATGAAAATTCCTCATAAATGCATGTATTTCTGAGCATTCATCCCTGGGCCCAGGGGCATAGTCTTTTTCCTTTCTTTGTACCCCCAGTATTTGGTATACAGTCAGCCCTAAAAATGTTTGTTGATAGATTAGTATAAAAGAATTGGAGGGGACCTAAGAGACCTTTAAGTCATCATTTTACAGTTGAGGAAAATGAGGTCGAGACATTAGCAAATGGAAGAGATTTGGATGGTTTTGCAATGTAGATTACTAAGACCTAGTTTAAAAGCTTTGTTCTAATAGATTTTTATAGGATACCATGATATCCAAAACCATGACAAGTTTTCAGTCTGGCAAACAGATGTGTGTGTGTATACATAGATACATATGTGTTTGTGTCTAGCCAATTTGACCAGGTGGATAATTACATTATGCACACCTTGTTTTTATTAAATTTATAATTTAATTAGCAGAGGGAATTCCAAGGAAAGAAACTTCTACAAGGGCAGAATGGCACCTGCCCTTCAATCTCTAATTCTGAAGATTCAGTTGGCTGCCTGTGATCACCGAACCAGCACGTGTCAGAGGTGAGACTTGAGCTCAGCCTTTCCTGACTCCAAACCCATTTTTTTTAAATTCATGACCCCTGCTGTGACTAGGGCAAATTGAGTGTAAGTTTTATTGACCACAGTCATTTCCCAATTAGCTCCTCCTTCTCCTTCTAATAATAATGATAATATTTTTTGTTGTACTCTAAGGTTTGCAATGTGCTTTACTTATCTCATTTGATCTTCACAACCTTGTGAGGTCATTGCTGTTATTATCATCTCCATTTTACAGATGAGGAAACTGAGGCAAACAGAATAACTTGTCCAGGGGCTTACACCTAGCAAATGTCTGGGGCAGGATTTGAACCCAAGTCTTCCCAATTCCAAGTCTAGTGCCCTGCCACCACCATATGGCCTCAGTATAACCTGTTTCTTTTCCATCCCTCAGTGAACCCTCTCTTACAACAAAACAAAGCCAGTGTACAGAGGGCCCCTACCTGAGAGTCTGTGAAATATGCCGGAAGGAAGTGTGCTTTCAGATGTGCTCTCCAAGACAAAGATTGCTGTTTGCAATCAACTAGATGTGAGCTGCCTTTTACTTTGGTTCTTTGTAATTTGCATTATTCGGGTCACTGTCTACTTTGTTTTCCTGGTTCTGCTTTATTTTCTGGCACACTTTTTGTAGGAATTCAGTTTTTTATTAGTCTTCATTGATAATAGATGGAACCAAAAGTGAATTTATTTCCTGTCCTCACTGTGATCAATTCTTTAAGGTAGGATTGGCAGGGGTGGCGTGGGGGAGTGGTGGCTGGAAGGGATGCAGTGATCATGAGCAGCTACTGGAAAACGTTCAAATGCTGACACGCTACCCCAGCCATGGCTGAAGGGCTGTGGAGGTAGTCCCTCATCCAGCCCATAACTGCCCAAGGTGTACTCAATCAGTGAGTGAGCTGTATGACAGGAGGTTCCAAGTCCCCAGAGAGAGAAGTGAGTACTTTGGAAATTACTGTGAATCTCAGACTTTAATTAAATAAGATCATTACCCTTCGCATATGTTAAATGTTTTCCTCTGCAGACAAAATGCATTTACAGTAGCTAGGGATTAGCATTTTCTCTTGCCTTAAAATGTGCTTGCTCTCTGTTCCAAGAGGAGACCAGGCTGCCCTGTAAAAACCCCATTGCTCAACATGGAATGCTCGCTGCCCACTAGAATATCAGGCATCTCTAGATCAGGAAAAATCACGATGCTTGTGGTTCACTTTCCTGGAGGCTCCAAAAGCCCCACACTCTTCTCCACTGATGCTCAGTGTGAGACATTGCTAAGATGCTAAAACTGTTTGACCAAACGCCATCAAGTCAGAGACAGACCATGAGTGGAATGCCCACTGTTACCCAAATAGTCAGAGCAGAATTTCAGACAAGAAGGTCAGGGATGTCAATTCAGCAAGATGTTTGAGAAATCAAACTCAGTGACAGAGACTGCGGCCCTGAATTAAATGGACGTCACACACCAGATGACCATCTGGCCATTATTACCGCTTTAAACTGCAAGGTTCAGAAACCATCTCTTTCCTTCCACTTTCCTCCAAGTAGTCTTCCAGTAGAATAAGACTTCACAATGTTAGATCTTGACCAGTTTGATGAGAGTTTTAATCAGGGATAACTGACAAGCCAGGGAAGTATTGCTTTGTGGAAGGGAAGCCAAGATGCTTATTGAAAAGTTAATTTGAAGATCAACATATCATGTGGTCAATGCTCATTAGTTCACAGTTTCCCTGTAGTTCTACAGCAAAGGCAAACGGAATCTTTCCCATCTACCTAATCTGAAGTGTCACAAGAGAACCAGGTGAAGACCTGGCTGCCTTTTATCCCCCTTCCAGCCTGAATCCTCATCTTTCTTGTGCTCCATCTCATAGGCCCATTTTTCACAAGGTAGTGACTGGGGTTCATTCTCCCTAAGGAAAAAAAAGAAATTTGTAGGTGTTGTCTTGGATTCCAGTCACTCTTACCCCAGGAATTCCACCAGGTCGTTGTTATTCCCTTATCTCTATGGAAGCCAGTTGAGATCAGTAGCTCTTTGCTTTTGAATCCCCAGAACCTAGTGCCTAGCATTTCAGTAGGTGACTAATATGAAATTGACTGTTTTCAGTATGCTACTGTTAGTATTTCCTTGGATTTAAAAAAAAATTGTCCAGTTACCTTTATTTCATTATAAACAGAATAGAATTCTACATTAGGTTGGTATAGTGGAAAAAGCCCTGTCCTGGGAGCCAACAGACCTGGAATTGAATTCTGACTTTTCTTCTAATGGCCTTCATGGCCTTGTCAAATCATTGACTCATGCTGGATGGGCCTCAGTTTCTGCTTCTGTAAAGTGAAGAGGAAGGCCAAGTTCCCTTCCAGTGCTATTGTAGTCTTTCCTTCCTTTGGAGTTGCTCATAGTTCCTGTAGGATACTTTTCCTCCATGGAGTGTTGACTAGTCTGCTACCTCCTTTTAATAGAGTGATGTGGTCACATACTGTTTTCTCCTCCTTGGCTTTGGAGAGTTAAAGTTTGAAAAGTATCGTGGTCACCCCAGGCCTCAGAGTCACAGTGGAGCCACTGGATGCAGCATGTCTGGTTTATCTGTGGCCACAGCTTTTGCTCCCTCTCCTCCTTTAGTAACATTGACCATATAGCATATTGATTTGCACCCCATGGCTCAGCCCTATCTCTGGTTCAAGAAAGAAGAACCGTACGCATTGCTGTCATGAGAAATGTGTCGGGAAGACTGTGTTCAGCACATATTCCTTTCAGTTCCATTGTAAACATTTCTAAGTGACTTGGGAGCAACATGAAGGGTATGTAGGTAGCAAGGCAATATTTTTCCTGGGTAACCTTCTGATCCTGCGAATAGACTGCTATAACTCCTCAGGAAAAGAGAGAGACTCATCGTGTGAGTAAGGGGCATTTCTGCTCTGAAGACATGGATATCTGTCTGTGTAAATACTTGTTGATAAACTGGGAAGGGAGTTGAAGAATAGACCAGAATCTTTTGTTCTATTAAAACTATGCTTTAATGCATGTCTTATTTTAACTTTGTAATATAAAATTAATCTTGTGAATTATGCAAACAATGTTTTTATAGTTGTTGGGAATTTATTTATAGTTTGCTTGATATCTTTTTTGTAATTACAAAATGTGATTGGATGAAACTGTTTCAGTGAGACTAAGTGAAGTCTGGAGTCTGAGATTATCTTAATTAAGTACAAATAAAATTAACAGCAAGTACTGTTTACACATAAACTGCTGTTCTGATACACTCCACGTGTTATACTGATCTGACGCCTTCCAGATCACAGAGAAAACTTGAAAAATCCACTCTCAATTGATTCACTGTTGAGAATTTGGAGGTACGGTGCCGTCCAAGGATTTAGCCTTTCAGTAATTAATGCACTTTCAGTAATGTTAGTTATTTAATGTAAGAGGAGCAGCACTGTGTCATGATGGATAGAGAGCCAACCTTGAAACCAGGAAGACCAGGGTTTGAGTCCAGCCTCCAAAGGATTCTGACTTGGTGACCCTGGACCAGTCACTTAACCTCTAGATCAGGGGTGGGGAACCTGCTCTAGTTGCTCTAGGTAATTCTCTCCAGGTTGCAGAAAAGGTGCTGACCTGCCTTCCTTGAGCGCCTCTTCAGCTGGGATTTCCCTAGATCAGTAAAATCACGGGTCCAGTTTCAGGACAAAGGTATGCATGTTAAATCATATTTTCAGTGTTTCAGGAATAGAAATGTGTGTTCAGACTGCGTGCATCTGGGGCACTTTTTTAAAGTGCAGTTTTAGAAACTGGGAAGTGGAGTAGAGAGGTGGAGGCTCTTCTTTTTTAACTGTGAGACGTTGAACAAATTGGTCATCTCGTGTTTGGTCATATATTGTTCCCTTCTCCATGGATCTGACAGGTAAACGTTTCCTTGCTGTCCTAGTTTGCTTGTATATATCTGAATCATGTGGGGCATCTAGGTGGTGCAGTGGATAGAGCACCAGTGCAGGAGTCAGGAGGACCTGAGTTCAAATATCACCTCAGATGCTTGACACTCACTAGCTGTGTGACCTTGGGCAAGTCACTTAACCCCAATTGCCTCATCCTGGGTCATCTCCAGTCATCCTGAGGAGTATCAGTTCACTGGATTCAGTTGATTCTGGAGAAGTGAGACTGGTCACCTGCACAGCCCTCCCTCACTCAAACAAAGTTAAGTGCAAGTTATGTCACTGTTTCTCTGATGGCATGGTCTTCTTCGACAATGAAAGATGAACACACACACACAGACACAGACACACACACACTGTGAAGGTTGCCTCATCAACCAAATCAACCAGCCATGCAAACGGGCCTCTCAGAAGTCTTTGAGCTTTGAAGTCTTTGATCTTGCGGTGCCTCGGTTTCTTCAGTGGCCACAGTGACTGACCATCCCAAATGCCATTTGCTGCCTTCTCAGGCCCAGCTCCTTTCCCAAGAAGGTAACACAACAAAAGCACAAGGTCTGCCAAGACTTGGAAATGTCTTTTTTAGTGGCTATTCATTTCAATGTCATTAATTTTAATTCATGGAACATCCACTGGGATCGTAATGCAATTTGTGTTATTTTTACACAAATAATTCTTGCACCAAGTAATAACTAATTGAAATAAAATCCTGGAATCATTTTGTTAAGATAGCCTCAGTTTTTTCAGCTTAGGCAGAATCACAGAATGTTTAAGTTTGCAAGCATGCATCTCACTGAGTGGCACGTTGTGGGGAGTGTTAGACTTGGAGACAGGAAGTCCAGAGTCCAAAACCAGCCTCAGATACTTCCTAGCTATGTGTGACCCTGGACAAGACATTTATCCCATCTCAGCCTCAGTTTCTTCGTCTGAACACGGTAAGGTTAATAATATGTAAAGTGCTTTGTTAAACTTAAAGGACTCTATAAATGATAGTAATGATGATGATGAAGAAGAAAAAAATACTGTATCCCCAGAGTGGTCATCTAGCCTGTACTTGAATACCTCCACAGAGGGAAAGTGTACCCATTTTAAAGGCAGTGTTCCACCTTGGCATTCATAGTTTGTCTGTACTCCTAAGATATCCATCTTCTCACTTCTACTTTGGGCTCAGTGTGAGAAATTGGAAATCGACAGCCAAGGATGTTGAGGCAAGATTAGGCTGCGCTGAGAGCACCATAGTTCCCAGTGATAAGTTATTAGTCTCTGGTATTCCAGTTTATAGCACCAAATTTTGGGAACAGCATTGATCATCTGGAGAGTACCCAGAGGAGGGTGAAATGGTAGCTACAGATTATTTTTACTAGAAGTTTGAGAAGAGAGGAAAGTAGGGGAGTGGAGCAATGTTGCAGAATCTTTCGTCCCCTGTTACTATTCTATCTTTTGTCATATTTCCTTGAAGTTATGTATTATAATCCTCCTTCTTCCCCACCCCACCCCTGAGGTAAACTTTATTTTGAAGTACCTTTCAAACAGTAGACACTTAACAATAATTTTTAAAATCCAATGTATGATTTCATTGGTGAAGGGAATTGTAGGTGAGGAAATCTGTTTATCAAACGGAATCAGCAGCTCTTCTGTAGCTTAGCAGCATGGAGAGGGGCCTGTGGCTTACCCACTGTCAGCCAGTCACTGTGTGCGAAGGCTGAGACATGAGCCTTGTCTTGAGATTTCAGTCCTCCTCCTCTCTGAGGGTACCTGTCTGCTTGGCCGGGAGTCCTCTCTTAGAAGTTTGATCAAATTCAACTGAAAGATGGCACAATTACCTTGAGTGGGCAGCAGGATCAAGGAAAGTTGTTTTGTTATTTTAAGAAGGAAAGACATTAAAGATGGATGAGAGGGAATGATGTACAGAGCATGGACCAGGAAGGGAAAGGATCCAAATTTGGTGAAGAGTTTTACCTTGGCAGAAAGCACTTCTTCATCTTCAGAAACTAAAAGAAAGGAGAAGAGAATGTAGGGGAACATGAGGAGATTCAGGGGAATGAGGGAATGCTGTCAGTCTCCTTATTAAATAAGAGACAAAGGCATCCATGGAAAGTGCTATGGGAAGGGTTGGAGAGAAGAAAAGGTGAGGAATGTGCCAGTGTCAGTGACTGAGAAAGTTCTCTGTATCTTCCCTCCACTGCTGCCCATAAGCCTCCTAGTGTACGGCTCTGCTAAGTCACTCCACTGCCCCCCAGCCCCCATGTTTATCAAATCAGCTCGGAGTTCCTTCTCTGGTTGGCTCTGTTCTTTCACAAGGGAGCTCTCTAGCCCACCTTCCCAGCCTTGCTCATGTGCCCAGACTTCAGGGTGGCACACACACAGACACCCCACTCTCACATTTCTCACATTTGTACACTGTTTCCCTGTGTTCAGACACACACGCATGCATGCACACACACCACACACCTCTCTCAAATTTCTACGTTATTACCCTGCTATTCCCTTCTACTTGGAATACCCCCTCTCTCTTGTCTTCCAACCCATCTCTGTCTTGGGATCAGTGGTTCAGCTCAAATGCCACCTCACCTCTGATGTCTTACTGGAATTCACAATTGCCATTTCTGTCAAACTTTATTTTTACTTACCTTGTGCTTTAGCTAACCCTTTTTTTTAAGTGTTATTGCATATATAGCATTACAGACTTCTTTGTTTATCTTTCTTTCCTCTGTGTTTGCTCTGAACTCCCTGAGGTCTACAGGGTGGTCTGGTAACTTGGTGCCTAGCTCAGGACCCTTAGTACCTCATGTTTAAATGTTTGTTGAAGTAGAAGAAAAAAGTTTCTTTTTGTATTATTTGAGTCACACAACAAGAAATATATTTAGTTCAATTGTATTCCTCTGTTCAGACTTAGTACAACTACATTTCAGAGTCATAAAAATCTCGTCCTTCCTGCACTATGAGGCAAAGGCTCCAACCCTCTAGCTTGGGTAAGTGGGAAGACCTCAAGTTTGATTTTCCTTGAGAGAGGGCCTAGAACTCGTGCCATTTTCCCAGGGGAATGAATATTTTTCTTGATTAAAAGGTGCCTTCCTCACCTAGTCAATGTAAGCTATTATTTTTCTCTTTTCTTTTTCTTTTTGCTCAGAATGTAAAGTTTATCCAAGGTTGTATTCTAACCAAAGTGAAAATTAGCCACTGGAGTGATGCTGGGATGGCAGTGATTGTAATCCTTTCCCATCACTGAAACCTCCTTAAAGCAAAGTATGTCAGCCAAGTGTAGCATTAGGTGAGAAGGTGCTGATGCCCAACTGCATTGATTTTAGCAAGCATTTCTGTCTTAAGCACCTACTGTGTGTCAGGCCCTGTGCTAGGTATTGGGGATAAAAAGGAAAAAACAAATATGACATTCTCTGTTCTCAAAGGGTGTGCGTCCTACACTGAATCACATTGGCTGTCTTCCGAGAGTACCTTTCTTTGTTGCTGTGTATATCTTATACATACACAGTTCTTTATATGTCTCCCTCATGCTCCATGAGAGTAGGGATCCTGTTTTTGTTTTCTTTCATCACCCCAATGCTTAGCACAGCATTTAGTAAATGCTTAGCAAATGCTTGTCAGTCAGTAGGTTGGTTGGTTGTGATATGGTCAGATCTGCACTTGAGGAAAATCTTTTTGGCAGCTAAGTGGAGATTAGATTATAGTGAAGAGAAATTTTATGCATTGAGGTCAACCGGAAGGTCATTGAGACAGTCTAAGCAAGAAGTGATGTGTGTCCTCCCCACCCCCACCAGGGTGAGCCCAGAGAAAGAGGACCATTAGAGAGACGTGAAGAGGGTTAGGATCAAACCTGGCCTAGGGATGGTCTGGGTGGGATGAGACCCAGTGAATAATTGATGTCACTGAGGTTGGAAGCCTCAGTCATTGGAAGAGTTATTATTGGGATGGTTGTTGTCATTAGCAATAATGATGATGGTTAAATAGAAAGCATTTGGCTTTTAAAAGTCACCTCAGCACATGAAATCTAAAATGTTCACATATTTTCTGTTTTGTAGTTCCTTGTGTGCCTCTAAAAATCATGTTTAAAAAAAACGACACTAACAAAATACGACAGCAGTTTAAAAAAAATTCTATCAGCAGCATCTTCAACGTTGAAGATGTTCAGATCACCATGAAAATATATTCTTCCTCTTATCATATAGATTGTCTGCACCTTCAGAACAACCTTATAGAGAGAATGTGTGCATGATGATTGCAGCTGTAATGACTCTCTGTGCCAAATTTAGCAGTATTTAAGTCATGCTGTTACTTTGTAAATGATACTTTAATATAGTTAAAACACCCTTGGCAGTAAAGAAGTTAGATTAAAGACCTGCCACCTGTTCTAGCCTCACTCTGTGGTTTACATACATACATACATACATACATACATACATGTGTGTGTGTATTTAAAACGCTAATATTGCTTTTCTAATTAATCGTTGATAACCCTAGTCTCCACCCCTTCTAGCTGGCACAATGCTGTGCCAATATGGCGCTCCAGACCCACTGCTCCAGAATACATGCCTTCCCTTGTTATTGCGCTGTCCTTGTTGCAGTAGCATCTGCCAAATAACAGCAGCTCACATTTGTAGGGAGCTTTAAAGATAAAGTACTTTGGTGGAAACAACCCATTGAGATGGGTGATTGCATACAAGTATTATTGTTCCTGTTTGACAACTAGTAAAGTGAAGCTCAGAGAGAGCAGCTGTTTAAAAAAAAAAAATTAAGGGGCAAGACTTGAACCTGTCCCGTGCCCTCACTTGAAACCCAGTGGCCTTCCATGCAGCCCGTGTTTTTATTGTTGCCTTTTTTTTTTGATCCCCAGTCATCAAGTATCGTTGGACTATAGTGATTCTGTATCCTGTATTGACAGTGGATTGTTGCGTCCTCGAGTCAGGAAGGCTTCAAATCCAGCTCTGGATACTTACTAGCTGTGTGACCCTGGGCAAATCACTTAATATCTGTTTGCCTCGGTTACTTCAACTATAAAGTGAACATAATAACTGCACCTACCTTGAAGGTGTTGTCAGGATCAGATGAGATAATATTTGTAGAGACACCTAGCACAGTGCCCAGCATGTATGTGTAGGGGCTGTGGAGTGTTCAGGAGGACTAGCACCCCTGGTGTGAGGGCCTGTTGAGCCCTTTTCAGGACTGCTCATTCTCCTTCGATGTTTACAGTCACCTGTGACTCTAGAAAGCTGTAGCATCATGCACAGGAGCCACACCCCACTAAACCCTCTGGGCAGACAGGATAGACCAGGCTGAAGTAACCACCAGGTCAGTGAGTTGGGGGGATGTCTACCCCAAGCATGGGAAGACTTCCCCTGGCGCAGTGGGTGGATGAGAACAATTTGTTCCAAAAGCCATGAAGGCAGCTGAAGGAGGCACCGTGTTCTTAGAATTTGGCCCAACATTGAAGACACCAAAGTCATCCACGGCACTCTGGGCCATTGCCAATCATCCTGACTTGTCCTGACACTGAACTCAGGAAAGTGAGGCTGACAGCTTTATGCAATCCCACCTTCCCTAAATCCAGATCACAGGCAAGTGGAGACATCACCCTGTGACGTCTCCAGTCCCTCGGAAGTGGAGGACAGACCACAGTAGGGACTGAATTGAGGCTTGTTTCTTTTCCTTTCCTCCCCTAGCTAGAATGTGTCTGAACACTTCGGCCAAGCTCCAAGGGTGGGGACTCTACGTTATAGAGTGCCTTTCAGGCCTGTTTCTCTCACTGTTGTTGCCACCAGTGCCTTTGAATTAAGGTCAGAGGTAAAGTTGGAAAGCTGTAAGTGTGATTTCAAGCCTCTTACTCTTTCTTTCTTTCCCCCTTTTCTCCCTTCCTCAGTGGCAGTGTCCCAAATCCATAGTCTCAGATTCCAGTCAGTTCCCCTTCCCTTTCCACATGTTGTAAAGTTCCTTACTTGCCTGTTCCTCTAGGGAGATAGATTGAACCTAACCTAACCAGGAAAACAGACTTGAAAAGAAAAAAAAGAAAGCCCATGTTCTCAGGCTTCTGAAGCAGATTATCTCTCGATGTCTTAAGCAGGAGGTGAGAGAGCTCCTGGAGAGGAAAGGGTTAGTCCCTTTGCCTGGGCTTGGCTGGCTTCTGGGCTTCTTGTCGTGGAGCCAACTCATTCAATGCAATTCACCTCTACCCACCTCTCTCCTTTATTTCTCTTGCTGAGGACTTGGTGTGTTTAGGTCTCTCACCTCCAATCCTTTTTCCAAGCTGCCTGTTCTAATTAGAGTCCTAACAGCCAGACCAGCCCTTCTGGCCAGTGCCTTTATAAGGGCTGTAAGCACTGATTTGAATAACAATGCAAAGGAAGTCGCAAGGCTGATCCACCACAATAGCGGCAACAGCAATAATTTGTATTTACATAAGTGCTTCCAAAATTTACAAAATATATTATCATTTTGAACCCACACGGTAGCCTCTGAGACCCTGGTTTTGCTGGTGATGACTGACAATGGAGTCTCCTTGAGCTCCAGGATCCTTTATTGCCTTCCTTTGTAATCCCAAAGTTTAGCTGGTTAATAGGAGTTTAACAAATGCTTGTTGACTGATAGATGTGGAAGGAATATAAGTGACTTGCTCTGAGTCCTGTGAAGTTGGTTTCCAAGGTTGGATTGGATCTCGGATCCCTCTAGACTCCAATGCTAATAATCTTCCCGTTAAGGCAAAGATACCTCCCTTATGATGAGCTGAATCTTGGCTGCTCCAGAACTAACATGCTATATTCATTAAGTTTTGTACATGGAATTTCCCCTTACATTTTTTTTAACCTAAAGTCTTCTTTTTAGGAAGAAGTTGATGATTGTGAGGTGAGGTACCTCTACAAAGGGAAATATGTAGTACCAGTCATTGTGTCAACCAGAACTCGCTGTCCATGTCTCTCCCTCACACTTGTAGACCATTCTGATAACTTGTTCCTATTTGTTAACTCCAGGTAGGCAAGAAATGAGTGCTTTTCTCTACTGTCACAGGATTGAGTGATGCTTGATGTGAGTGTGCATGTGTGTGTGTGTGTGTGTGTGTGTGTGTGTGTGTGTATAACCATCAAATATATTTTGTTTTTTCTTGATAGTTTTGAAAAATTGATAGGCATGTATGGGTAACCTTTTTGTAACAGGAATATTTGAGTAATTGGATTCACTCTTGGTCCCAGGCCAAGCTGGTTGACAGACTTTGTTGGATGTCTTTTCCAAAGAAAAGCAGTTTCATTGAATGTTACTGAGGCCTGGATCTGTTCTATTGCTCACTGAGACTTAGAGTAAGAAATCCCTCTGGAGCATGGCCCCTATCCACCCAATCATCCTTTAACCAAAAGAAGCAGCAGCCAAGTTAAGCAGCCTCCATTCCTTCAATGCTTCCTGAATACAGTGACTCCAGGCAATTTCTCTGTAGTTTCTTCTTCCCTGGTTCTTTCTGCTCTGTCCCTTCCTCATCTCCTCCATTTCCCCCTTCTTCATATTGATCCCCCCTCCTTCCTTTAGTCATCCTTTTTTTTAATGTCTGTGGTTCAATTTTATTCAAATCAAAGAATTTTTGTTAAGTGCCTCTTAGCCTTCCCCTTAAAAGCTTTTTAAAAAGTTTGACTTCAGTCAAGCATTTTAATTTTTATTCCTTACTAAATGTCAAATTCCTTCTGTGGGAAAGAAATTTCCAGCCAGTAGATAAAGGCTGAGAAGGAGCAATACTGAGGGACCCCTGGAGAGCTGAGGGTGGAGTCAAGGAACCCTGAGTTCCAGTCTTGCCTCAGACATTTGTTAGCTCTATGACCCAAAGATCACTTAATCTCTCTGGACCTCAGTTTCCTCGTCAATAAAGGGACGGGTCTTACTTCATGGCCACTAAGATCCCCTCCTGCTCCAAATCTATGATCCAGTGAATTATAGTACGCCTTCTTAAGTGCCTAATTTGATTTTATTCTCTTTTAGAAAATGAATGACCCTCATGTCTTCTCTCCTTATAAATCCCTAAGACTCCAGCTGAAACTGCTGAAATCTAATCTCTCCAAAAATCAAGGGATAAAGAAGCTAATGTCACTTTTTCACCAATTCCTCCAGGAATTTCAGGTTTTTTTGCCCTATCTCTGATCTACCAGACAAATAAAGGCCTCTTCAGCTATTCATAGCACAGTGTAGGGTCTTAATAAATGCTTGTTAACTGACGCCTCTCCCCACTTCTCCATTTGGTTATAAATCAAGTAGCTTTCTTTGATTTTTCTGTTCCTAACAACCCATATGCTTTATCTTTTTGACTTTCTTCATACTTTGTATGGTTTGGGGATGGGGAATTTTTAAAAAACAGACTTTTTGTTTCATAAAATATTTCCAAATCACATTAAAAATGTTTACATTCATTTTTAAAAATTTTGAGTTTTAAATTCTTTCCATCCCATCCCTTGAGAAGTCAAGCAAACAAGGTCAATTATACATATGAAGTCTTGAAAAACATTTCCATATTAGCCATGTTGCAAAAGAAAACATACCCAAAGAAAAATAAAATGAAAAACATGTGCTCCCATCTATGCTCAGAGTCCATTAGTTCTCTCCCTGGAGGTGGATAGTATTTTTCATCATGTGTCTCGGAATTGCCTTGAATCACTGTATCCATCACTGTAACTAAATCTTTCACAGGTGATCCCCATACGACATTGCTGTTACCATGTACACTGTTCTGGTTCTGCACACTTCACTTTGTATCAGTTCATATAAGACTTCCGATGTTTTTTTGAAACCATCTGCTTCCAAATGTTTGGATTCAGTCAAAGGGCTGCACTTGAGGATCTAGAGGGCCACATGTGACCTCGAAGCCACAGATTCCCTACCCTTAACTCTGCTAGTATTTATTGTGACTAAAAGAGATCTGTTTGGACTACAGAAATGAAATGCCAAATCACCCCAGTATAATAGGGAGAAAAATGGGTTTTGAACCAGAAAAACTAGTTTCAGTTCTGAGTTCAGTACCATACTGCTCAGCTAACCTTGGACTCATGACCTCCTGATTTGCAGGACAAAGGGGATTGGAGTGAAGCAAGACATTTGTTAGCAAAATTCTATTTCTCCATAGGATGAATAACCAGCCATCAACACATTTATGACTCTTAGCCTATTTATGCCTCTAGCAAAAGGACATTTGAAAGGCATTTCACTTTGTCTATTCCTCCTAGGAGGTCAGCAGAGCCACAGTGGCAGCCATTCATTTACCAGGCATTTATGAAACACTTACTATGTGCCAGGCACTTTGCTAGGCTCTAGGGACACAGATACAAAAGTTAGCTAATTCTTGTTCGTAAGGAATTGACAGCATTTGGCACCATTGCTATTACTTAGTGCTTCTGTCCTTTCTTAGGGAAATTGGCCTATGAGGGAGAGAGGGAGGAAAGGAATAAGTATTTATTTAGCGTCTGCTGTGTGCCAGGCACTGTGCTAAGGATTTTTGACAAATATCTGATTTGATCCTTGAAACAGCTCTGTGAGGTGGGTACTTCTATTATCCCCATTTTACAGTTGAGGAAACTGAAACAGGAAGGCTAAGTGACTTGCCCATGGTCACCTAGCTAGTAAGCATCTGAAGCCAAATTGGAACTGAAGTCTTCCTGACTTCTGGCCCAGCACTCTGTGCACTGTCCCACCAATTCCCTCGAGTTGGAAGGGTAGAGTAAAAATGATGGAGATAATTAGAGTCCAAGAAAAGTAAGGGGATAATAAGAAAACATCCAGCTGCTTTAAATGACTTCAGATCTCCAAGCTCAGTCATATCATAGCCCAGAAAGAGCAAAGAACTTGAAAATGCTACTTTAGGACCACTGGAGTATTCTCTGTGGAATCACAGGGAGTAATGCAGTAATACAGAAAATGGGCAACTACTGTCCTAATTTACCAAAAAAGGGAGAAATGTGTACAAGCAAGTTGGTCTTTCAGAAACATAAGGAAGGGGACAGATAAGGAGGTGTCAAATAACTATAAAAATTCAAGCAGGCCTGGTGAACTTTTTTATGAGGTTTAAATGAGTACTATAAGTGAATCAGAGAGGAAACAACTCTGTAGGATGGAGAATGAAAAGCCACACCCAGATGAAATTTTAAAACCAGTTCACTGAGTCCAGGAATCAAGGATGGGTAGAAATTGTATTAAAGTGTAGAAAGGGATTTTAGGAGTCCCTTGGACCCAGGAGAGCAGCACGGACAAGGGGACAGGGCTCTGTCACTGGAACTATTTCCATTGATCAGGCAGGAAGTAATTCAGGACAAAGCCCACAGGCTGAAACACTCTCCCCTGCATCCCCTAGCTGACAGACCCTGAGACAAACCAATGTTGTATCTCTTCCTCTTTGTATCTCTTCCCCCGAGCTCCTTCATGGGAGCCTAAAGCTCCTTCCCTCCAGGTGCTGGGAAAGTTTTTTTTCCTCCTTTCATTGTTTTAAAAGCATATTTTTTCTTCACAAATACTGTTAACCCACAAGCATTTGCTACTTGGGATGGATTTATTGAGAATGCAGTTGGGAGGAGACACCTGAGTGGAAAACATCCCCAGAGTTTTTGGCAGAACAGTGAAGCATTTTGCCAAAATTGTTGTCTCTGGCTGAGATTTCAGAGCTTACATAAGGATAAGGAGAATTAAACATATCTTGCTACTACTTTCCAGAGTGGAGAAAAGGTTATACCAGGAAAACCTTCTGAACAATGAGTCAGTCAGAGAGACATTAGGAGTGGTTGAATAAATGAGATCACCACTCCTACCCCATCGCACCCCGCTCCACTTCTGCTACGTATAAATTCCAGAAAATGCAAACTGTAGAGTTTAATATCATGAATATGATCAGGTCTGTCAAGTAAGGTTTTAAGATTTAAAGCTGAAAGAGACCTTAGAAATTATCTTGTCCAACTCTTGCATTTTATAAATAAGCTGCTTCCCATGAAAGCAAAGTGACTTGCTCAAGGTAACATGAATAGTAAGTCCTAGAGGCAAGGACCTTGCGTCGGTCCTATGATGCTTGTCTATATACTTTCCACTACATTAATTGACTATGTCAATCACTGGGAATTTTCTAGAACTTATTATTAAATAGGTTGTTTCTAAGTCCTTAGATGACTGGGGACTATCATGGATTCCTAAGGATGTAGGCTCATGGAGTGAGAGTTAGAAGGGGCTTCAGTGACCATCTGGCCCATTTTACAGATGAGATACATGGGCCACAAAAAGGATAATGATCCTCAGAGCTGTCATTTGGTTGAGCTCAATCAGGTCCAATGTAAGGGTCTACCCAGAAGCACTGGCAGTTTGTGCAACCCTAGGATTCTGTCGGTGCTGGGGTGAACCCTGGCAGATGATGCCTGCTCTTCCTCATCCCCCTTCCCGTAGAAGCCCAGATATGAAACATACCCTTAGGACACCGAATTCAATCAAATGACTCCTAAAAAATCCACAGGTAGCCCCCCCTTGTAGGAAGAAGGGAAGCCTGGAGCCTGTGGCTGGTATCCAAGGTTCCTCCCTGCTCCTCTCCACCCTTTCTGTGTACTTAGCAGCTCTGAGCCAGACCTAGGATTTAGAGTCTTTGTTTAATTCTTACCCTCAGGGGAGATTCACCAGTGACTGCTCCCCTTCCTCATGAAGGAAGCTTCAATGAGCTGCTCTCTTTCTTTCCTGTACTGATCTCTTCTTGTTCTGGTTGCTTTTCATCTCATTTGCAGTGATGGCGTTCGGAAATGTACTGGGCAAAGGGGCCATTGATCCAGGATGTTTCTGATCATTTGGGTTTCTCCTGCCCCAGTTGATATGACCACAGAAAGCAAAGGGGCAAGGAACTGAAACAACATGGTTTTAGTGTCTTAAATGAAACATAAAGATGATTTTCTACTTTATTCCTAATTTACAAGGTATGAAGTTTGTTTGATGAGAATAGAGGCCAGTTTTGCATTGGTTGGATGAAGATAAGCTGTGTTCCTTTATAAAGCAGTGAGGCAGGAGAGCCCTGGTAGCTCGTTGCAGCACAAAAGAGGACTAGTAAAGACAAGAACCCAGTTTTCAAGAGAGAATCACTCTTCTGCTTTTGAGGGCCTGGGGGAGGAAGAGTGCTACTAGGTTGTCTTTCAGTAAAGCTACTCACCAAGTGGAAAGCCATGGTGCTGTTAGAAAGGAGGAGGTTAGAGATGAGGTAGGAAAAAGCCTTGAGGAACATGAGTCCTGGGAGCTAGACTGGGATTCAAGAGACAATGTGGCCCAGCAGTTAGGAGCCCAGCTAATGAGGAGGACAGGCCCTGGAGCCCAGCAGCAGCACCAGAGAAAAGTCATCGTTTGTCTGAAGTTCCAGAGGTGTGAGCTGCCTTGGTCATATGTGTGTCCCATGTATGAGCCTCTTCTGGTTTGTTCTGTGTATGTACTCAACTCTTCTCTCAATGCTGTATGTATTTGTGGAAGAATACAACTGAAGATTATGGGGAAATGATGTTAGCTACTGCTCGTCTGTATGTCAGCCCAATAAATGTCTTTGTTTTGAGTTGGTGGTGGCCCCTAAAGGGAAGCATATCCGTGGGAGGGGTGGAGAGCGTCATGAGCTGTATTTTCAAGACAGTCTCTAAGAGAACCTGAGTATGTAGATGACTTTTCTCTTTTGCCTTGAGGCATACTCGTAATCTTCAAATGCTGAGTTAGGGATGTAGCCTCCTATGCTATCCTAAGTATCTTGATTTCATCCAATTATTTGACACAGTCTCTTGTAATATTCTTGTGGACACAGAAGAAAAATTTAGTCTGTATGATCATGTAGTCTGATGGATTCATTCCCAAAGTCTTGATAAACGGATGGAGACCATTGTGGAAGGATGGTTATAGTGGGACTTTGGTTTAGGGGTAGGGACCGTTCTTATTGTTGTTGTTAAGTAAGGGTGGCTAGGTGGTGCAGTGAATGGAGCCAGAGTCGGGAGTTCAAATCTCACCTTTGACCCTCACTACCTGTGTGACCTTGGACAAGTCACTTAACCCCAGTTGCCTCATTCAGGGTCATCTCTGGTCATCCTGATGAATATCTGGTCACTGGATTCAGATGGCTTTGGAGAAGAAGTGAGGCTGGTGACCTGCACAACCCTCCCTCACTCAAAACAAAGTCAAGTGCAAGTTATGTCATTATTTCTCTGATGGCATGGTCTTCTTCGGCAACAAAGGACGAACACACCCACACCTTCTCAAAGAGGATCATGACATCAGGAAGGTGATGTCATGACTTACATATGAACTGGATTTGAGTAAGGCAAGGCTGTGCAAATTCTCCAGCCTCATTTTTTCCTCCAGAGCCATCTGAGACCAATGGTAAGATATAAATGAGAATGATTGGAGATGGCCCCAGATGCTGTGGGAGACATTGGCCTTTTTAAGCTAAGGTTTTTCCCAAGTCTCTGTCTGAGACAATGCCCAGTCGGTGATTAAAGGTAGGAAAGAAATGAGGCAAAGAATCAGGAATAGGGATTATTCAAAGACAGAAGAGGACAAAGAGCCCTCTTCTCATGAAGCCTGTGTTATCCCAAGGGAGATAACATATAAACAGATAAGGAAATATGACTGACTCTGTTTAAGCAATTCCTTATGATCACCTGGAATTTCTATTTGAAATCAAGATGCAATTGGAGGTATAATAGCTGTATTTAAATGTTTTGAAGGACTTGCATTTGGAAATGGTATTATATTTGTTCTGTGTAGCTTCAGAGGACAAAAATAAAAGATTACCAGGAATCCAATTTCAGATCCCTCTAACAGAGCTGTTCAGCAATGGAAAGAGATGCTTAGTGAGATAATGAGTTCACTATCACTGGAAATGGATAAGTTGAGGTTTCATAACCACCTGCAGGGATGTTGCCTAGAACATCTCTACATTCAAGGGGAGAAGGGACCCCATCCTCTAGGGTCCCTTCCAGGAGATTCTAGCCTCGAAAACAGCTAAGTGAGCTGAAGATCCACACACTAGTTTGGGATTTCCCCTACAATGAAGCCCTAGACCATGAGTGCATAAAGTGTACAATATATTCAGGCACATGATGCAGGCAATTCATCACAGTCTCCTTAAAAAGGTTTTGTATATCCACTTTTAATATGTGACTGTGGTTTTTTGGCTCTCAAGTCTTATTACAAACGTCCCCTTTATATTAATGAATCATAATAGCATTCAGAATTGAATTCCCAAGAATCAATTTAAAAAGCATGTATGACCATGATTCTTTAATTCTTTATACCCCGTGTAGAACATTTTAGCAAAAAGTGCAGTTTATTCAAGCTCTGACCCTGCAAAGCTCCAAAAGCATGTGTCATACATAGCACACCAAGGTAGAGACTGTGAGCCTCCAGTGACAAAAGTCTTGCATCTTTTTTTTATCATCATTCATCGCCTCTGCCAGGCATGTTAAATAAACTCTTGCTATGTCACTTTTTCTTTTTGACGTGTGTAGAAATTTGTCAGCGTTGTTGAGTTCGCATTGGATCGTGTGTTCATTTCTGTCATAACCCCTATGTTAGAAGCTCCCAATCATGTCATGTTGCCTCCAATCAGGCTGACACTTGGTATTTTGCCAACCTGGATGCCAAGCACTTTTCTTTTCCTTAATATCTACTTCGAGTTATTTTATAACTGACTCATTTTATGATAATACTAATAATTGACATTTACAGAATGTTTTTAGGTTTGCAGAGTGTTTAACAGAGATCGTGTCATTTGAGCCATATAGCAACCCAGTGGAGTCAGCATTAAAGGTTGTCTAATTGCCATTTAACAGATGAGGAAACTGAGACTAAAGAAGTAAAATGAGTGACCCCAATTACCCGGCTAGAAAGTATCTCGGTAAAAATGTATTTAATAGGAATATATATGTAGAACCTATATAAAACTGTATGCCATCGCAGGGAGGTGGCGGGGGAGGGGGAAAAATCTAAGATATATGGCAGTGATTGTAGAACACTGAAAACAAATAAAATAATAATAATAATAAAGTATCTCACTCCAGATTTGAAAACCTTGACCTCCTCTTTACATTGGACATTCTGGGAAGAACCAGGCAATTTGTAAGGTGAGGCCTCAGGAGGGCAGAGTCCAATGAAGGAGTGAGGGAAGGTTTGCTTCGATTTTAGCCAGACCATATCAGGCTTTTGTGCTCTTATTTTGGAAAATATGGAAAGGTGTGGTCTAGGCGGACTTGGAACTCATTCAGAGGCACACTCCAAGAAGTAACCTCCAGTGGCAGCGGAGCTAGTAGCTCCTCAGTTTTTGGCATCATCCAGGCAAAAGCTGATGTGGCTTTGTTGTCAAAAGGATTCTTGTTCAGATATGGGTTGGCCATCATGACTTTATCCTCCTGGGTCTCAGTTTTCTGCTCTGTAAAATGAAAGGATTGGACTAGATGGTCTGTAAGGATCCTTCAGGATCTAGATACATGAAGTCATGAACTTCTTCTGACTCTGAGATCTTGTGCCTCCTTGACTGTGCATGGGTGTTTTTTGCTACTTCTGAATGGGACTGAGGGAATCTAGTGGAGACCTGTGAGTTACTTAGTTTGGCAATGGCTTCTCTGACGTGAGTTCATATCCAGCCTCATACACTTACTGACTGTGAAACCCTGGGAAAGTTACTTGGTTTCCTCATCTGTAAAGTGAAGATTAATAATAGCACCCACTTTCTGGAGCTGTGAGGTTAAAAGGAGATAATATCTTTAACACACATTGCAAATCTCAACACGCTAGATCAGAGCTAGCTATTCTCGTTGTGGCATAGAGGTTCCTAGAGCGCCATGTGAGCCCATGTTAACAGTGGAGAGAATCTGCCATCCAAACAACAGCCTTCCTAGAGATCGTCCTAAGTTAACCGTTGGATGGTAAAATCCTGTGGCCACACTAAGACACAAAACAGCCACCCATTAATAAGGGGTCTTAGCATCTGGCATGTTGCAGAACTGTGGTCGAGTGATCCTTCAGCTAATTGTTCATTTTCTAAAATTGGACATAAAAGAGGGAGATGGTTCTGTTCTGAATTCCCAAAGGCTGTTATGTATAGAAACTAAGTGTTGACTAGTATGCATATCTCACATTTTTATTTATTTGCCTTACTTGATGGTGAATTTGATCTTTTAAAAAATAGTCTTTGAATGTAGATTATAGAAAATGTAATGTTGTTTAGATGAACAAGCATCCTCATTTTAATCTGGTATCAACTGGGTGGGCAAAGTTCTGCTGCTGCAGGCAAAATGTTTGATTCTTGAATAAAAAATGCCAAATGATTTACTATCCTGTGTAAGGCCATCTTGATTAAGTATAGAAAAGTGGTGTCAGTGAGATCTCAGATGGAAGCCAAATGCCATGGTAGCAAGGAGATATTTATAACCTGCAGAAATTTCTACAAAAATAGTTTAGACTATAAATCTGAGTATAGAAAAAGGAAGCTTGATTTAAAATAGAAAAAAATAAGATTTACTCTTTGTTGATCTTTCATTTGGTGGTTTTATTGTGTCTGATATCATTAAAGGTACTTTTACTTTGGAACTGGAAGATCCTGGTTCGTACTATGACACGTCTAGTCTTGTGACTCTCAGTTCATGTGAACAACGAGTCCAAAAGCATCAGGCATTAAAGACCCAGAACAATAGTTTCACGTCATCCTGTCCAGCCTACCTTGAGCTGAGTTTACTATTAAATCCTCCAATTAAAGGAGGAGCCCAGTGCAGTATCAGTGTAGGGGATGCTAGAGTGGGAAGACCTACTTAGAGTCACAAGATCTGGATTCACATCCTAGCTCAGCCTCTTCTTACCTTTGTGACCTTGGGCATTCACTTCATCTCTCTTGGACTCTGCTTCCTTATTTGTAAAATGATGGGGATGGACTCAATGAAGTTAAAGTCTGTGATCCTGTAATTCCCAAATCTCCATCTCTCACCTTTCTTCTGAACTCCAGACTGAGATTAGGGCTTCCTCTTCAACTCTCTGCCTGGGACCTCCACTGGGACCACCGTTACCCCACCCTTGTAATCATCATAATATCGAGCATTTCTATAGCTTTTTTAAGTTTGCAAAGGGTTTTACTTATGGTAACTTATTTCATCCTCTCAGTAATCCTTGAGGCAGATGCTCCTACTATCTTTATGTTATAGATGAGGAAACTGAGCAAAACAGAGCTTTCTCTCCCCTTAAATCTGCTCTTTCCCACCCACACCTCCTTTTGTGGTTATTGACAATACTATTCACAAACTCCTATGTGTGATATTTTCTTGGCTTTTTCTTCTTCACCTTTCCTATTTAACACCCCCTCCCCCCTAATACGCACACTCTTTGCCACCATCTTGCCTTTGCTCACACTGTAACCTATGCATAGGGTGCCTTGTTTCTACTGCAGCCCATTCTGCTGGTTGCATCTGCCCTTTAAGACCAAACTCAAATGCCACCTTGTCCCCATCCCCTCAGTTGTGGATTTCTCCCCTTTGTACTTCACATAACACTTCATTATTTCCTTGAACACTGAAAATGTTATAAATATTTGAGTATGTTACGTACTCACAAAGAGGCCCAATGTGGGCAAGCGAAAGGTGTGTTTTTGATCTCCCCCAGAGCCTAGCACATTACTCTCTCTTATAGGCCTTTAGTATATGTTGATTGGATTGAATTTGTCCATGTGACGACTTTTCAAATGCTTAAGAATGGCGTGTTCTCCCTCTCTCTCCCTCTCTCTTTCTCTCCCTCTCTCTTTCCCTCTCTCTCTCCCTCTCCCTCTCCCTCTCTCTCTGCCTCTGTCTCTGTCTCTCTTAGTAAGCTTATATACTGCAGAAGAGCAAATATGTATTCATCATCATCTTTTCCCCCAACCCCCTCTAATATTTCAACAGGTAATCATTCCATGTTTTTGTTTTTTTCTTCTCATCCTGCTCATTACTGCCTTCTGGACATGTTTTAGCTTTTTGATGTTCTTTCTAAAAGATGGTGCCATAAATTGAGTCTAGTACTGCTTGTGCATAGTAGAACAATCTTCTTCCCTATTCTGGACATTATCTTCCTTTTCAAGTTGAGGGCATTTTATATATCTTAGTAATTCTTTCCATGCCTAGCAATATAATATTATGTGTACAAGTCACGCTGAGCATTTTTTAAGGTGAACAAATGAAAGAATTGTTCATCTGCGTATTTGCCCCCAAGATACTTTGGTTTCCTTGATGCTGATTTCTGATTCTTGGCCCTTGACTTAGCCATATACCAAGTTCAGACATATAATTTAACACTTCTCCAAGGTCAGACAGGTTTTCCTGCTTAGAAGAAAGTAAATGATGGAGTAATTGGCCAACAGATTCAGGCTAGTCAAAGTGGATCAGCTGGTGGCTTTCATCTTCTCTATATTTTAATGACAAATGTGATTTTTTGGATAAATTGTTATGGGTCTCATGTATGTATGTATATCAGTAATTAAATATCTGTACTCAGATATGTACTGTACTCAGAATTTATTTTTATGGCCTTGGATAACATGTCTAACCTCTTCACTCTTCCTAATTCCTCCCTTTCAGATCCCCAGAAGAAAAAAGCTTTTCATTATTTAAAGATAGAGAAAATTTATCTGTATTTGTTGGAACTGAAAAAAACTATTGGCTTAGATTCTGAAAAAGAGTAAGATTTCTTTAGAGATGGGAAGAGAAATCACTGAATATACATACAGTTCACGAATCATATAGAAGTTAGCAAACTGGAGTTCTAATGAGGTAATTTTTGTAGAAACTGATTTATTATGGTGTTGTCTTGTAATGTTTCCACATCAGCCAGGGACAAGTCTTTTGCCTGTTTTCCAGCCTACTTTGAGGAATTCTGCTTTAAAATGTTTGGTTTATTCATTTAATTTTAATTTGTTAGTCACAGATTCAATTGCAGAGCCTCTAGCTGATTTCCAAGTTTTCAAAAGCCTTTTGTTTTTTTCTTTTGCTGAATTGCTCATCGTATTTTTACCATCATTAATGATAGCTAAATGTGTTGTCTAAACATGGTGGTGAGGATAATGTTTGTAATAGAGTTTTGCAAATTAAGTGATGCTTTCGGAAAATGAGGAAACTATTCCTACGTTTTCAGAAATTTATGAGACCCTGAAAGTAGTGTAGCAACTTGGGCTCACCATTCACTTTTTAAATACAGTAATAGCTGGGATTATTTAAAAGAATCTGTAGTTCTTTGGATGCTCCCCTCCCTCACAAAACAAAACCTTTAAAATTACAGATATTAGTGTTAAGATCAAAAGTCAAAAGAGCAGCAAGATGAGTACTAATGCTCAGAATTGGTAAAGAAAACTATCTTGGCACCATCATCATCATCAGCAAGAAATTTATGGGAATATGTACATACCAGAGTTAGTATGGCCTAAGGGATATTGTTGGCATGTAGTCAGGAAGACCTGAGTTTGAATCCTAACTCCCACATTATCTTTTTTACCCTGAGAAAATCCCTTGACTTCTCTGCCCCTTAGGTCCTTACCTACCACGTCGTGAACAGATTTTGGTAGAGGTAGATACCATACTGGCAATCTCGTAGATCTTTCTCAAATATGTATAGTAGTTGTGGCTATAAAAAAATGAAAACTGATTTGTGTGTGGTTTACCAACATAGGTCTTATTAATAGTAACACCTCAGTCATAAATTCCCCAATAATTGAGTTTTTGTGTACAGTCACTTTGAGACTAGGCTGAATGTTAAACATATGCTTGACCACACAGCTCAGCCTGTATCAGTCTTAAACCATTGCCAATTTATAAGATAGCCTCTCCTGTCCCTTTCCTCCCACTTCTCCCTCCCTCCCTGCTACTCCCAAAGGGAAATAATTGTAGAACAGGAGCTCTCAGGTCTGAGAGACCACGCTGAGGCTATGGAAGGCTTTCCAGGTATGGCACCATGCCAGGTGGTTGGGTGAGACAGAGGCTGTTTTGTAGGTAAATCGAGGCAGTTCAAGTGGAAGTCAAGAAGGAGAAGTAAAGGTATCATCTTTCCTGGGTGAACACTCCAGGATAGCTCCATTTTCCAGAAGAGCAAATGTATAATCATCATACTCTTTCCTCCTAACTCCCTACCATCCATCACTGTTCTAGGCAACATCCTCCTCCCAGGCCCTTGGACTCACCGCCTAAGAATATCCTGGACTCCCTACTGCCTCTCATAGATGCATAAAGTGATTTTCTGAAATGCTGGTTCAGTCATTTCAGTCTTTCTTGACAAACTCCTGTGGCTCCCTATCACCTCCAGGAGCAAATATAAAGTGCTCTGCTCGGCATTCAAAGCCCTTCATAGCCCAGCCCCTTCCTACCTTTCCAGTCTTCTCACACCATACTGTGGCTTCCATCCAGTGACACTGGCCTCCTGGCTGTTCAGTGATAATACTCTCTATCTCCAGCTCTGGGCGTTTTCACTGGCTGTCCTTTTTGCCTGGCACGCTCTTCCTTCCTCCTCTGCTCTAACTACTGACCTACCTGGCTTCTTTTAAATTCAACTGAAAGTCCACCTTCTATAGGAACCCTTTCCCAACCCCCTCAGTGCCTTCCCTCTGTTAATTATTTCCTATTCAGCCTGCATATAGCTTGTTTGTACCTACATGGTATAAGCATGGTGTCTCCCCATGAGATGGGGAAAGGGATGGTCTTTTTCCTTTTTTTTTTTTAAGCACAATTTTTGGCCTTAATAAATGTTGATTGAATTGAGTTGCTGGGAAGACTGCACTAGCTTCTGTTTCACCAGGAAGGAAGAAGGCAGCAGCAGATCTACTCACTGGTTATTGGCTGGTGCCATCCCACTCCTTCTCACTGTCTATGATAACAACAGTAGGGGTGGTCTTGGATAGGTCATGGGCTTTTGTTTTTCCAGGGTTCTCCTTGGTGAAATAGAAATGTCTGTAGAAATAGGTTTTCTCTCCCTGTAGCTCTCTGCCTGTTATTAATTCTGTATTGTCAGAAATGGGTGCAGGAGTATATTGGTCTTGGGTATAGGACCCTATGGAAATGGGAGAGGCAGGATGGTAGAAGGAAAAGCCAGATTATAAGACAAGGCAACTGCCCCCCATCCTCACCCCACTGTATCTTGGGGAGAGAAAAGTTCATTCTAATGTAGGGAGAAACACAAGTTTTAAAGTAAACTTGTGTACTGCAGTATCTGGTGCCCTCATTTTACAAATGAGGAAAATCAATCAAATTGATTTTTTCAGTCAATCAAATTGAGTCTTTACCATATATGGAGAGCCTAGTAAACTAAAACAGAGAACTTGTATTACTTATTCTGCTGTAAACTAGAAGGTCAAGCTCAGGGCTGATGGAATAGGGGTCAGAACCCTGGATTTGCCAAAAGGACCTAGAGTTCTGTCTCCCCATTTATCAGAGTTATAGGACTCTGGGAAAAATCACCTAGATTCTCTAGGCCTCAGTTTCCTTATCTGGATGACCTTGAAGTTACCTTTTAATTCCTGATCTATGGATTCTCTGATCTTAAGAGACCCCTTGCTTTAACACTGAAGAGGTCATTGGTATTCTTGGTGAGAACTGTGGGGTTGAAGCCGATTGCAGGCCCCCAGGGAGCCGAAAGGGAGGTGGAAAAGCGGAGACATCAAATTGAGATGACTCTTGCTGGACCTTTCACAGCATACCTTAAATGGGCCATCTGGGTAAAGGATGGAGATTTGAAGACAGGAAGAAGAAAGAAATCAAAGAGAGCAAGCTGGAGAGACAGTAGTGAAGGTAAAGAAGGCCCAGGAATGAAAGGTATGGGTTTAAAGGCCTGGGTGGGGGGAGGGCATAGTCTTGGGAAGGAGGAAAGGCAGAGATGGAAGGAGGCATCCTACCACTAATAGGGAAGGAGAGATCTGTATATGTGCCTCCTTGTGTGTTATCAGTCCACACTTTACATTTGTCCCTTTCGTCAAAGTGTGTAAAGTAGAATGACCAAAGTGGTGAATTCTCAGTCAGAATAAGATTTTAAGAGAATATTTTTAAGCTAAAAAAACAAAAACCATTTTGCTGTGTACATCACTGTACCAAAATCTGGAGGGGAAATCAAGTTTAGATTCAATACCATGCTTGCCCTCATGTATCTTATAATCTAGTCCAAATAACTTTAATATAAAAATTATACTGGATTAATTCATAAGAGAGATGCAAAGCAAGTGTCAGGCTTTGGGTGGGGGCAGGGAAAAGCTTGATTTTAAATGATTTTAGAAATATCACTTTAGCAATGGGGAGAATTTTATATTTTAATATTAAATTAATTGATAAGTATATACATAATTGATTGAATTAATTAAATCATTAAATTTCATTTTTAAAATAAATTTTTAAAAAATATAGTAAAACTGGTATAATGTACATATTTGGGGGATAGACAATAATAGCACCCCAGTGAATTATGCCCTTTATGACTCACATCTTCTTTTCCATCATCCTTCCCTTTCTCTAATTTAAGGTTAATAGATTGATGCCTCTTTCCAAATTAGAGTGATAGCCTTGATTTTTAATATATTCTTTACTAATTATGAATAATTAAAGGTCATTTTAAGTTGACTTCAAAGCAACCCACCGAAGCCTTTTGTAGCCAAACTATCAAGGGCATATTTAGCTTATTCCATATAAAATCACCAAATCCTAAATATTGTTGCGAAATGTCTTTTCTGTTGTTAAATTTTGTTATAAAGGATGTCAGTGACAATTGCAGGCGTCAGAGCAAGTTTAATTGTTTTGGGTCCATAGGAATGCTTTGGTGATTTGTCATCGTGATGAAAAGACATTAGATTATTGCTTTTATTGAAGCTTAAATTTGAGTCCTTCGTCACATCTTTTATTCATGTGTTGATGGAATTCTAGTGGTGGTTGGAGGGGGGAAGTCTTTGCAAGATCTTTTAGTGGTTGTTTGAGGTGTGAGTGAAAGAATTGCCTATGGTACCCAACAGATTCTTTTTCTCAAACCAGAAAACGTACATGCATCATTGATCCAGGCTCCGGTAGAGACCTACAAATTGGTCTCATACAAAATTTTAAAAAGGCCACTGGAAAGTTTGTCACATATTTTGTTTCTCAAGATAAAATAATGATAAGGGTTCTTTTAGAATGCAATGGACCATGTATTTTCATTTAAATGCTCTAGGACTAATTTTATTGGAAAGTGTTTATGATTTTAGAACAGTCTCTTCAAGGCCTCCTCCCCTACCCTAATGGTGAGAGCATTTTGATGGCTTTCAGTGATAGGATCATCATATATCCTCTTGAGACTAGCCAAGGGAAATTGGTGACATTTTCATCTTCTACTATCAATGCAACATGAAATAGTTGCTAGTGTAGGAAAAAACTGTACAGTAATAAGGAAACAGAAAAATGTCTTCCCTGTAATTTCCCTATTTTGGGAGGAAAGAAGAAAGGGAGGGAGGATGTGTCATGCCGCAAGCTTAAGCTTAGGAAAAAAAAGTGGAATTTCCAAAATGAAATGAAATGAGAAATTGATTTGCTGGTTGTTCCCCTTAAAATATTTCCTTCACCAGGTTAATGCTAATGTGGTGGAGGAAGAGGGGGTGGATCTCTGACCAATTGATTCCACCCTCCTCCCCAGTTGTGATAGAATCACAGAAACCAAGAGGCAGTTTAATGACAGGTGTGGAATTGATGTGCTTTGAGTTTACAAAACATTAAGTATTTTCTCTGATAGAATTGAAAGGATGACTGATCATTAACTGATTGACCAGATGTTGCTACTACCGCCACCATGGCCTTTAAAAAGCTAAGTTTGACAGCCTTGGAGAAAAGTCTTAAGAAGGAAATACCTGGAATTTCTCAGTCTTTTTATGCTGCCAGTATTGATGCCATCTTGTAGGAAGCGACTGCCCCAAATGTGCCCCACACAGGTGATACCACATGATGGGGTGGAGTGGAATGCATGAGGAGCAGAGAGGGAGAAGAGATGAAGTGAAGGGAGAGAGGGGATGTGAAGGGGTGATTTCGGAGTCATAGAAATCCCTTAGAACCTGAGGGCCAAAGGTACCTTCCGGAAGGTATAGCTCATGAGTGACAGTGATAGTTGGCTGGGGTCTTGAGCTCCCTGAGGTGCACCAAACTAATTAATAAGAGCACATTGTGTTTTTGGCATTTCCAAGATGTATAATTACAGGGAATACATCAGGTAGGAAGGATATTTTAAAGCTACTTTATTCATATGAATTGGAAACGAAATAAGGTGATACTTCTTTCTTACAGAATTTTTCTTCCACATTCATTTCCTCTTTCCTCTCTTTTCTTCCTCCTCAGTTTTTCTGTTCTCCCCTTTCTCCATTTCTTCCCTTCTTTTTACATACCTTCTCTTCTTCCCTCTCTTCCTTTCCTGATCTTTTTTCCTTCTTCTGCATTTAGGATAAACCTTTAATGATGTCCTCACCATTTCCCAGTACAATAAAACAATTTGGTTGGAACGTACAGACATAAAGATTTCCAATAGTCCTGGGCTAATTTGCACTGTCTGATGGTAAAAGATTGGACAAAATCACGCTGCTGTTTGAGTGGAAGTGAATGCTTTGGAGACCAGCTAATACACTTAACTTGAGTGTCTGAACAGTGGGCGTTCTGCTTATTTTTATTGCAAGTTTTATCACTTTGCAATTTCCTTACATCACGTTAACAATAATCTACTTCGTGCTGGCACTTAAATATTTATTGAACATTGTAGTTGAAAAGTTATAGTAAAAGGGCAGGTAGATAAAGAAAATAAATTCTATCTAAAGACCGCATCTGGTTTCTTAGTGAATGTTGTGATTGGGAGTATGGTTTATCTTAAGTGTTGGTATCATCAAATTTTACCCCCTATCCTTACAAATCTTAAGATAAAAAAACTTGATTCAGGAATGGATTTTGACCAAAATGCCCCTATTTTTGCAATGGCTCCACTAACTCAAGGGGTTGCTGCCCAGAATCGGAAGCCCATTGTTTCTGTAAGCACCAAGGAGATTTCGAAACACCAATCTTTCCTGTGCCTGTGAATTACTACTTACTATATTTTGGCATTTCCAGGTTTTGTGTCTAACTATGCATTTTTTTTTTAAAATCCCCTGGTGTTGGGTTTGGAGAGACTTATTTAAAATCCTCTACAAATAAACTTATGCAGATCAGACCAACCCAAGGTCTAGATTGTGTAAATGGTTTAGGCAATGTTGCGAAGACCACAGAACTGGAGTTACTTGCTTTACAGGAGATAAGGGGGTGTGCAGTAGCACATATTGTGGGACAAGTAGAGAAGTTCTTGAGGCCTCCAGATGACACAGTGGCAACAGCACTAGTCCTGGACTCAGGAGAACCTGAGTTCAAATCCTGCCTCAAATACTTAATAGTCATGTGATCCTGGGTAAGTCACTTAACCTCAGTTCTCCTAAACTATAAAATGGGAATAATAGCAGCTATCTTGCAGGGTTATTCTAAGGATCAAGTAAGCCAATATTTGTAAAGTGTTTATCCTAATGCCTGGCACATAGGCACTATACAAACACTTATTTCTTTGCCATTACTCCCTTTCCTCTCATAAGACTGAGAGCTAGAAGGCAACTTCAGGGTAATCTAGTCGAGCCCCACTCCCACCCCCCCCTTTTTTTTAACAGATGAGATTGGGGTGGGAGGTGATTTTCTCATTATAGTTGGTAGTAAGCAGGATAAACCCAGGGTATCTGTCTCCAAACCTGATGTTCTTTCCACTACACCAGAAGAATAACTATATAAACATCCAAGGTTTGATTCCCAGATATGAGGCAGCGAGCCCCATAGTACACTACAGATGCCCAGCAGGATGCACAGATACAGTAGGAGGTTGATGAGTAGTTAGTAGGCCAGAGATAATAAATTCCTTTATCATTTGCATTTCCAGTGACACAAAATCAATAAAGGACCAAACCAAGACCAAATGTCAAAAATCTGTGTGCAGCATCTGAGTCCCTGGAGTATGTGCTATGATTATTTGCTATATTTGAGCGCTGTGAATTATCTTTGTGGTCATCCTGTGGTTGCTGTGATTACAGTGTCTTCATTTCCAATAAACAGCCCAAATTGTTTTGCAAACCAGACCCAGTCACTTTGTAGTCTACATCTTTGACTACAGACTAAAAATTTGTCTTGTTTTGTCTTCGAACTGTGGATGTTTTTGTACTTGCATCTGAGTTGGGCATTTGTTACCTTGGAAAGATTCATCTTTAACACTGCTACTTTCTTTTTAATGAATGATTTGCATAGCTTTTTTGTTAACACTTAAGGAAATCTATTCAGGAAAATTTCCTAGAGTAGTCTATGAAAAAAAGAAATAAGAAAATTACTACTGTACATAATATAATTACATTTTCCAGAGTAAATTGATCTAAAACTTTCAAAGTGGTAGTGAAACAAGATTGCCCTGGTGGTTTACTTAATATTAAAAAAAACAAAGCCTAGAACTATCACTTTCCTAAACTTTGGTTAATCCTCACGTATCACTTCAAGTACAAGTTGGATCATTACTGTTGGGGTCATTATTGTCATTTTTATGTAATCACGTAAATCATCACCATTAGCGGACTAGCTAGTAAGAACATCTCCACGGTATTCAGTGGTCTCTCCTGAGAGCCTAGATGGAGTCATGTGGCTAGGCAGGCGCAACAGGGTGGGGGGAGAGAGGGGCACCTCTGTGTGGTCTCCACGTTCTCTTCATTTGTTCAGACTTCCTACAACAGGAGTCAGAGAGAACATTGATTAGCACGAATGTTAGCCACGTAGCCAAATCTCTGGTAAAACTGAAATTTTTATCCACTCATCAAAGTACAGAGTTACCCAACAATTGGCTCTTTAAAATTAAAAACACAGAATGTAGATACCGACATCTAAGAAGAATGATGTGGGCAATGCTCTCCAAGGTAGAAAGGGGAAAGTCAGTGAGACATTCTGCTCAGGGCAGGGACCTCATGTTCTTTTTTTATCTCTCCATCTCCATTGCTTAGGGTACTTTGTGGCACACACGTGGTGCCTAATGAGTGCCTCTAAATTGAGGCCAACTGAATTTTCTTATAACTCTCTGAGTCATCTGGCATCTCCATGATACAAGATAATTTGGGGGGAGGCAGAGGCACATATGGACCTCCAAAAAGGCTTCATGTAGAAGGTGATGCTTCAGCTGAGACTTGGAGGAAACTAGACCAATCTAGTGCTCCAGGGTTTCTGTGAAAGGTTCAGGGGAAGAGGGGAGCCTAATTGGTCTGAAGCAGGGGCTTCTTGGTGGACAGTTTGGAGAGAGAAAGAAGTTGTGACTGCATTGGAATGGCCTCTGATTGCCAGACATTGAGGACCCATTGGCATTTTTTGAGCAGGGTAATAACGTAAGTGTTGAAAATGAGGAAGAAAAATGCTTAAGAATCAAAGGATTAAAAGTCAGAGGCGTTTAGGTATTATCCAGCTCAGCGCCCTCCTTCTACAGGTGAGGAAGCGGAGGAAGTGATTTGCTTTAATTATGTAGGCAATAAATACAGTGGCAGGACTCTTCCAAAGCTGAGCCTGGACTTCCAGGACACTGCTCTTCCTGCTGGAGCATGCTGCCTTCTGGATTCAAATACAGATTTCTCTGATAATTCATGTTTTTGAAAATATGTGAATCAGATGGGAAATATATTCCCCCCCCTTTAATGTCAAGCATTTTAACCAATTGAGTAATTCTGAGAATTTGATGCTGAGTACATATCAAAGCCTGTGATGGGTAGAATTAGTCAGACAGTTCTCAGTCATTTCATTCCTTATACAGGTTTTACTAAAGCAAGTTTAATTTTCCTTTTGGGTTATGTTTTGCAGCTTTCCAAATTTGGGTTATTTTACAAATTAAATCATGTTTATAGTTATAGTTATAGCATCTAAATAGTCACAGAAGAAGACGCTTGAGAGAACTTTTATCTTTTCATTCCTGCCATATTGAAGTACTTGGTTTCAGTCTTCATATTGAAGCATAAAATAATGATGCAACCATAAATTCATTGTTGCTGGAGCCACTGCCCAGGGCCAGAATTTCCAGCAGCTGCCTCCCAGAATTTGTGCAACTCTTGCAAGTTCAAGAGCGTTTTACAAACATTCTACCCCCACACTGGGCCAGGGAGTGGTAGAGGGCTCAATTTAGCCATTATCCCTATTTTATGAAATAAGAAACAAAGATATAGATGGTGCTGGACTTGCCCAGAAAGGTGGCCTGTTTACATCCTACAGGATTTCTTTCAGAAGGCATAGCCAGCCTTGGTTGCGGAACTGATACTCAATGAAGGTTTCTTATCTATTGAAGGATAGGGAATAGATTCCTTTCCTCATTCCTGAATTTGTTCATGCCTTGATTTTTAAAGACATCATTTGAAAAATAAAAGAATTTTTAAAGTTGGTTAGGAACTACTTTAGGTAGCAGATGTCTCATATAAATTGCAGAGGGAGAGAAGGCAACTCTATCAGCATCAAGTGCATCATCATTAGGCATCTGTTCAAAATTCAAGAACTGAAGTCATGCCCAGTGATTAGCTACAACTACTCCCAGGTCTAGACTCCAGCATGAGGCAGCGCTGTGGCACCATGCTGAGCTTAGAACTCAGGAAAACTTAAGTTCAAATCCAGCCTCAGAAATTTATTACTAGCTTTGTGACCCTCTGCCTCAGGTTCTTCTCCTGTAAGATGGGAATAATAATAGCGCCTGCCTTCCAGGCTTCTTACTAGGATTAAATGAAACCATGTAGATTGAGTAGCTGGCCAACTTTAAAGGCCATAGAAGCATCAGGTGGTGATGGTAGTGATGATGGGGGAGGGGGTCTGAGCTGAAGCATAACTAGAAGACTTGCTCCAAAAGCTGTGACCTGGCCCGCCTTGGGCCAGCCCGAAAAGACTCAGGGGGGTTAGGAAGAATTATACAACTAGGCAGTTTTCATATAGCCTGTCAATAAACTTTTCTTCCCTGCCATCCATGTGCCAGGCACTGTGCTTAGCCACATATAGCCCTAAAGCTTGCTTAATTCACCCCTCTCCCAACCTCAATCTGTATTTACAGGAAAATCTAATGGCTCAGCAAAGGTGGAAAATAGAAAAGACATGTTATTCGTAGATTAGCACCTGTTATAAACATGGTGTCACTTATTTCTTCCCAACATAGGCTTCCACATGCAGTGTGTAGCCAAAGTCTTATTGGTCTTTGAGTAGTTAGCCTTATTTGCATTAGGGTTAGGGTTAGCCATGGAATTAGGGTTGGATTAAGTACTATAGTCCTAACCTGGGTGCTTCTGGCACATGCTCCTAAACTAGAAAACCTTTGAGGATAAGCCAGTTGACCAGCTGTCACAGCCTAGGCAAAATTGGAGTAATAAATCACCAAGTTGACTGGAAAAATGATGGAATTTGGGGGCCACACTGACTTGATTCCAGAAGCAGGTCTTTCTAGGACAGTTGTATTCCACATTGACGAGGGATGTAGCCACTCTGGTGAAATCACAGATTTGTGAATACTGAATACAGAAAACCCAAGTCTGGTTTGACTAAAATGCAGTGACTGTAGAACACAAGAGACTGTCACCCATTTTACAGGCATTCATCAAGCCCCTCCTGTACCGTGGGCCAGCGCAAGTGCTAGGCTCTCAGGGCAGAGATCCTTGATGGCCTACATTACATGAGGTGGGTGAACTTGAGCGAGGAAAAAAAATGTCTTCATTTTCACTATTTTCTCACTGAATCTAGAAGTTCTTTTAATTATTTAATAACATTCTGAGAAGGGGTCCTTGGGCTTCACCAAACTGGTCCAAAGGGGCCCATGCCTCAGAAAAGATTAAGAAGCAGCTTGTCCTCTCAAGGAGCATTCTGAAGCTTCAGCCAAGCCTTGGAAGTGATGTTCTGGTGACTCTAAACAGCTTCATCTTTCAACAAATATCAAATGATATAGAAAATAAATTAACCATTGAACTGAAGATTGAGAACACAAATCCATAGACATTCATGCAATGAATTTTTCTCCACATAATTCCTGCCACCTCTAAAAGCCTCAAAAAATTGAGTCATTGTTGTCCTTATTGGGTTTTTTTTTCCAAGAAAATTCAAATGCCCAACATGAAAGTCACATTTCTGGGTAGAAAGGAGATGACCACAGACCCTAATATGTCAGAGTTAAAGGCAATATAAAAGATAAAACAAGATGATAATGTTAAAGAAAAAGTAAATTGATGATATGATCAGTTAGAAATCCAGACTTCTAAGTAACCAGAGAGCAGCACCTCTACCCTGAAGATCAGCTTCTATCCAGGCCCTTTCCAAGCCTTCCTTCCCTCGTCCCCCCAGTCCCCCCATCTACCCACTGTATACTCTCTGCATTTTCATTCCCTATGCTGCCTCTAATCCCCAGAGATTTGCTTACTGTCTGCCAGGTCAGTCATCTGATTATTGAAACAAGCATAGGAAACCTGAGTCCCCCGAAAAAGTTGTTCAAAGCTGCTGCCCACAGAATAATTGGAATTCTAAAGGGAAGAAAAATCGGGCTTGAACTGTATATTTTGTTTGGCAGTGCTAGTGTAAGATCACCCAGGTTTCTAGGCCAACTTGCAAACCCCTGAAATCATTTGACCTGGTGTTATGTCAGCCGGTGATCCTAGTACATCCAGCGAAAGCCAGCATCTCCTCTTCAGCTGCCAGGCAGACGACATGGCTATTCGCAAGAGTTGGTGCTGTTGGAATACTATTCGCTTAGGGGTCATGGAAACTACAAAGGAAGCGTGATGCATGGAGGACTCGCCACCTATGTGTGCTGACCCCCAGAACACCCTCCACATCCCCAAAGAGGCAGACAAATTATTGTGTGAGATCTAAGTAGAGCCCACGTGCCATGAAAGCACCTACATGATTAAGTTCCAATTAGCACGTGGCCCATGCTGTCCCTCAACATTCCTGCAAAGTACCATCCATTCTATTTCATTTCTAAGTGGCAGCTTGCTCCCTGCTATGGACCTATTCAATTCAGCTTTAGATGATCATTTTAGAAAAGCAGTTGGTTAATTGTTCAACTCTAGCAATAGTAATGAGAGCCAAAAATCTTAAATATATATATATAGAGAGAGAGAGAGATACAGATGTATAGTCTTTGGTCTTGCTTGCTGTAGATAATGATAGAAAACTAGCCTCCATATTTCTGGTATTGGGGGACTCTTGGACTTACGGTGTGTTCCTAAATGTACCAGGTCATTGTGTCTCTGCCGTGGACATTGCAGAGCAACCTGCATTTATTTGTTCATTTGCGTTTTCATTTATGTGAGTTTCATTGCTACATGTCCATGTGTGATTTCAGTGGAGGTGTCTCAGGAGTCTGTTGTGGTTGTTCGTTTTGTTTTAATTGCTCTTTGGGAACGTGAATGTCAATGTAGCCTAAGAACGAACGCCCCTGAAATAAAATGACCACTGAATTTGGGGGATCTTCAATGAAGGCCTGGAGCATTACTGAATTCCATAAATGCTAGTGACAATTCAGCCTCAGATAATTATCTCCTCATTGTCTCTGAACAAGGTGGACATTTGATAATCTTCCTCGCCCCAAAGCATTAGGCAAATGCTGGCAAAATAGACTGGCAATAGTAGAGCCAGAATCCACCTCACCAACCCTCTAGTCCAGTTTTTTCATTTTACAGACAAAGAAACTGAGGCTTACTCAAGTAAGGTGACTATCAACATCGTACTGATGCAAAGCTGAGATTTGAACTCAGATCCTTGCCAGAAAATTCAGCACTCTTTCCATTGAACTCTTCTGTCTTTCTCCTGGCATTTTACTTAACAAAGAAGGAATTACTTAAATACGAAGGATATATGACCCTAAAAAAAGATGAAACTCTGAAGCTTTTAAGAAATGTCTATCAACTAAGCAAACAATGTCTAACAACAAGCAAACAGACTGGCTTATAAATGTAAGTGAATGTCAAGGGACAGACTGGGAAAGGCTTCCTTGTAGAAGGTGGGATTTTAGCTGGAAACTTGAAGGAAGTTTGGGAAACTCTTCTGTGCATGTTCTCATTTGAAATTTACAACAACCCTGTGAAAAGGGGTTCACAGGTACTGTTATCCACATTCTATACGGGATTAAGTGACCTGTGAGAGGCTAAGTCTTCCTGATATGAGTAAGAAGAGAGGAAACATAGGAAGGATCCAGGCTATGAAGAACTCTAAAGGTCAGAGGACTTTCTTCTGTCTAATGCTGGAGACAATGGGGAGTCACTGGAGTCCATTGAACTGTGGATGGGGGTGAGGAAACCAGGAGGGAATAACATAGACCTGTCCATGCTTTTGGACCATCCCTTGATTGGAGGATGTACCGAAGTGGAGGACGCAATGCAGAGTTGTAAATAGCCCTTAAGGTTCAAGACTGGCTGGTTTTTTTGTCTGTTTCCAACATCCTGTACAGTGTCTGGCACATAAAAAGTACTTAATACATTCTGATGAGACATTGTGGAGTAGAAATGAAAGCCAACCTCACAAACTTCAAGTCCAACCACAACTTTCTCCCTTCTAGATGACTGTTTGTGTTTATAGAATTGCTTTTCCCTTTTGATGGAGAAATCAGCCCTGTTGATCCAGAGAGCCATTTTCTTCACATGCACACACACATAACTGTGAGGATTTCCTTTCAGAGGAATAAGCAGTGAAGAATCTCTGTGGCACTCGTTTTGGTTACATTTTCAAGTCTAAACTTTGATTCTGTTCACATCTCCTGGATGCTGTTTAATCAACTGGAAGAGACTAGATTTTTTTTCCCAGGAAGAATTTTTCTCTTCTTGTCAAATTTCACAATATTATTCATCCTTCAGGGGGAAAAAATTACAATTTGAGCAGCTCTTGGCCTGATCTCTTTAGTCCTGCTTTCTAAGAGGCTATCTCCAGAAAAATGTAGTTTTGAGAAGGTATTTTAATTATTTTCTTTGGATGAGACCTGAGAATTCAATATTTGAGGGAACTAAAAGCAATACCTGCTTGGCAACTTATAGCCCTGTCCAGTACCTGGGGAACCGAGGGGGTAAGTGACTCTCCCAGGGTCACCTAGCCAGTGTGTGTTAGAGGCAGGCCCTCCCAGCACTGAGGCCAATTCTCTATCCTTTACTCCACAATGCTTGTCGTGTTCAATAATAAGTGAGAAAAAAAACCTGCTTGGATGCTGACCTTGGAGCCAAGTAAATAACAGGTCAAGATGAATAGGTCTCTGCATTTGTAATTTTTAAAATAACTCACTCAGAGAAAGCAGTCCTTCTGTAAAGGAGAAATGAATCGTAAAGAAATTGTCCTCTTCCCTAACCTATTGTCCTGTTTCCCAGGTGGTTTATGTGTTAATTGTAGCTAGGTCTGCTTGAATCAGTGACCCCCTAATCTTAGTACAATGAAACTCTAACCAGGGAACAAATCCAGTGTTCAGCTTGGAATTTGTCTCATCTAGCCAGATGTTTGTATGCCCTGGGTAGGACTTCGTGTGGGCCCTTTGGCTCTGAAATATCAACATTCTTTGGATGGGGACCATTTCTTTGTATGTGTACCAATATATAAATGTCTACCACCTCACCTGATTGAGCAGTAAATCTGTCTCTAGCCCAGATCACTCCTAACTGAGCTTATAAAATGCTGACCCCTGCAAAGAGTCAGAATCACAGCATGGGCATTCTGAGGAGGAAGCCGCTGAGAAATGTTCAAGATGCCTCCAGATAGTGGGTGGAGGAACTACATAGATTAAAAACTTCCAATAATGTCTGGCACCCGGGTTCTAGACTCCTTTGAACCATTGGAAATACAGTGATACTGAGCAATGGGAGGCATGATTTATGTCAGCGAAGCCTGCCTAGGACTCCTCCCTGGCCTAGTCCTCCTGCCATCCTGCATTCAGACATGATGTGCAGTTTCCTGGAATCCTGATCTCTGAAGTGCTGTCTGGGAGCACGGACAATTAGGAATGATTAAGGAGAATGCAGCAGCTCGGGAGATTAAGAGCGATTAGCCAGGCAGAATCTGTATCTGGTGCCTGGTGGAGAAAGAGAGAAGATCTTGCTTCTTTGGTGAGCGGCTGCCTTCTGTTTATTTCTTCCTAGTCTTATCTCAGAGGACACCAGAAAGTGGAATTTGATGATCCTTTCATTGCCTGCTACAGGTGAAATGTGTTGGGCATTCTGCTCCCCACCCCCACCCCCACCTCTGCTAGGTTTTGTGACTTTGCTGTCTGCAGTCTGCCCCCGGGAAAGGCAGTGGCTGAGATCTTCTCGTAGGGGAGATGCCAGCTAGAGGCAAAAGAAACAAATGAGTGCCTAGGAGGCCCCCAGATCCTTTCATTACCCTTGAAAATGGGTACACTGCAGACAGACACCTGCCCCCATTCATTGTGCACATTCACACACAGTTTGTGAATTCCAGAAATCACAGGAAATTTTTGTTCACCACCCTCTCACTCAGTGAATTCTAAATGGCGAATCATCCACTTCCATAGAAATGGTCCAGACTTAGGTAAAACATCTGCTCTTGCCGTTTCTGAAGGCTTTTCGTTAAAGTATTCACTGCCATTGGCACCTATGGTAAAGGATGTTCACAGAAGAGGAAACAGTGATATTCAAAAATGTTACTTATTCTCAATTTGAAGAAGTTTAGTGAGGTAATTGGAGCTATAGACTGAAAGGAGGATTTGCATAATTTGTGAATTTCAAATAGCTATGCTATCCATCCCCTCCCTCTCCCAGTTTATTATTAGTACAGATGATTGCTGTTCTCCTCTTACTTTATTAGAATTCTACTTTTTTTAATTGGTTCAAACTAATCTTTTCAATATTCAGTTGTGGTCAGGGAATTAAGGATGTTTCAGGCTCTCCATAGGGCAAAACAAAACAAAAAAACAAAACACAACCAGATCCCCAAAGAATCAAGAGTTGACTTTATAGAAACCTTGTTTGGGATTGAGAAGTCATCCATGTAAGTGATTTATTTGAATATATCAAAGGGGAATTTTTTTTTTTTTTTAAGCAGGCTAACAACAATATTCACTGGCAGGCATCCTAGCCCTTTAATAGGGAAGGTCCCACCAGTGAGGAAGTCCCACCATGGGGAATTTCTCCACTGGTATGAAAAACCTCCGCTGAAGAGGATTCTTTGTTAGGCTCTTAGCCCAGTACTTCCCCTGCTAGGTAAGTGGAGAAATGATCCCCAAAGAATGTAGCTAATCCTCCAGTATTCAGTCATCTGATGTACAAATCAGTCAATCCGTCAGTTAACAGGTGCCAATTAAATCCTGACTCTGGACCAGACACTGTTTCAAGATCTAGTGATTCACAGACAAAAATGTAGCCATCCCTGTCCTCAAGGAGCTCACTTTCTGTCAGGAAAGATAACATCTACATATGTCAGAATGAATAAGCTACTTGCAAAGGAGAAGCCAGATAACCTTCTAGGCGGGAGCAGATGTTTCTCTTGTCTTCCTGCCTGGTAAAATGTTTCAACAAAAGGAGGTAAAACTCCAGTCAGTCTAGTTTGCTTCTTGTCAGCTGCTTTAATAAAAAAGGTTTGCCCAGGGAAGAAGTTCACCCTATGGGAGGATTATTTATAGATTTCTGTTAGCTATGATTTCACCATCCTGAATTGACAGTGGACACTTCAGAGACCCAGGATTATAATAACCATTTTCTGTAGATGGGGCTCAAAGCAACTGTGTTCTCATCTGCCTTCAAAAACCTTAGAAAAACTAAAAGAAAAAATTCCACTGTGTTATAAGTGTAAATGTCACCATCTAATAGGTAAGAAATGACAAAGTAAAAGTTTTCATTTGGGCGGTTATTCACCCATACTGCCCACATATAATATTTTGGCATTAAACAAACTCATTAGATTTTAACATAGTAAATTAATGTCAGTATGAGAATCTCAACTTTATTATTTTCTACTTTATGGGTTTTAATTTGCAGCCTTAATCTTATTTAACTGTAATGTTGCATTAAGTATATGTGTGGAAGTAATTACACACATTATATTGAAATTGCATTTTCATTTTATTATTCTTTATTAATGAGGCTATAAAATATTTTACTTCAGTACAGTACATGCAGTACTGTTACCAATCCCTTGACTTAAAAATGCACTCATTTTTTAGCCTCCTATTTAATCAGCTCTAAAGTTTCATTTGGGGGATAGTTTTTGAAAAGGAAGATGATGTTAATCTTCCTACAGAAAAGGCTTCACAGCCCAAGGGATAGAAGTCAGAAAAATGGGACTTCGGTTCTGCCTATGGTACATCTATGCTGTGTGGCCATGGTCCAGTCACTTGATGTCTCTGTGTCCTCCATAACTCCTTAACAATCCTGGTTTCCTCATCTGTAAGCTGAGTGGCATGGTTATTGATAGCCTTTAAGGCCCCTTCTATCTCCAGACCTTTTGAGTCCATTTTGCCATTGTAGATGTTACAAGCTGCAGAGAAATTGTTCGTCTATATTGATAAACCCTTGGGTAGCTTTATCAATAGGGACATCACAGATCCAGAACCCCATGCCCTCTAAATTCCTCCCCCTCAACCTCCTAAGAAACATTCTTTTTTCATGTGGCTAAAACTCAAGCTGCCATTCTTCTCTCACTGTGCCTTTTTTTTTTGTGCCAATTATTTATGTCCATTTGGGGCATTATTTGCACTAGACATTTGTTCTCAATCACTTATCTCTGAATTTACCTACTCAGATGACAGTTATCAGAGTAACGGATGTTTGTAGGAATCATGAATGCAGTGGCTTTGCAGTAAAGATTCCTAAAAACACTTGGTCACATAAAAGCTGTAAAAAATCCTTTAGCATAAAGACCCTGAGAAAAAAATGAAATAAATCCCTTAATAATTTGAACTATCACTTAGGGACCATCACAGATTGAAAAAAAAATACCTGATATTTTATTTATTCCATGCTTTTCCTTCCTCATTTCTTCAAAATAGTAGTTATTTTGTAAGGATGGAAAATGTATTGGAACTCTTGTGTCACGGAACTTTTTATTTTGCAGATTTAAAAAAAATATATTATTATAAATATCTCATTAAGTTGTAGCCAGACAATATTAGGGTCAGTGCTTAAAGGCAAAGTGAACTGACATGTTTGGTTACTGCCTTCTGACCAGCAGGCAGATTTTGAAGACACCACTCCTCCGTTCAATGAGTATTCTTGGGATTAGTGTAACGAGGGAGTAAATTCTAAGCATTCGATTGATCTTTAAAGTGTGATTGGAACCTGAGGGAGTCAGGCAGGCAACGAGCTAGAAGGCAGGGAAGAAGCTAAAAGACAGTAAAAGGTCAAGACAAATCAGTATGCATTTATTAAGCGCCTAGTATGTGCCAGGCACTGGGCTAAGGAAAGGAAGAAGAATGAGCATTCCAGGCACACACAGACACACCCTTGGGGGTATGAGGAGCCGCCTGCAGGGCAGCCTGGCTAGATCCCAGAGTGCTTGGAGGGGACAGAGAGCAAGACAAGGGGCAGATGGGCAGGGGCCAGGCTGGAAAGAGCTTGAAATGCCAAGGAGGTGCTGCTGAGAGTGGAGAGAGGGGCCTGGGCTTTAGGAATGTCATTCTGGCACCTGAGTGGAAGACAGACAGTGGTGGGAAGAGACCAGTTCCAAGGTTACTTCAGTGACCGAGGGAGAGGTGACCAAGGCCTACACTAGAGGGAGTATTATGTGAGTGGAAAAGAAGCAAATTAGAAATAAAGATGTTGCGGTGTGCGATGCAAGTGGCACGTGGTGAGGTTTGACCATTTCTGAACATTTCAAGACATACATTATCTTTTTTTAAGAATCACTAGCGTGTACAAAGCATAGCGCTGGCAAAACAAAGACGAAAAACCATAAAGACTCTACCCTAAATCTAACTCTTCCTAAATAGAAAGGGGATAGGTGTAGAAGTAAGCCTAAAATGGGATTGGGGGTAGGGGTTCTTGTGGTCTGGTACAATTTAGGTACCTTTGTTCTTAAATGCATAAAATAAAATGCTTAAGATTACAAAGGAAGCCGAAGGAAAAGTTCTATTGAAATGCAGTTATCAAAAAATTTTAAAAAAAGAAAAGCAGATCCACCAGTATCAGGTTAAGAGCCCCTCCCATTAGGCAGAGTAGGAATTGCTTCCACCTAGAATGCCTTCTTAGAGAGCCCGTGGAAGATGGCATTGGCACTGAAGGAAGAGAAGGATGTCAACAGAGTCAGAGGAGTCTGAGTGTGACTGGAGCCTGGAAGGAGTATGGCTCGTAGTTTATTCCCAGGGAAGCCAATGGAGAGGCTACATTTGTCAGATCTTGCATTTGTTCAGTGAATGTTAAATACACCCTGGCTGTGGGAGAACTTCCATGAGGAAATAGTTCTGCTGCCTGCATCTGAATCCCTACATTAGCTTCTCCTGCACAGGGAAGGAGTTGGGCTGAGCTCCCATAACTCACAGGTGCAAGTCTCCTGACACCGTCACTCCTAATTCCTTGCTTGATATGCGGGCTCTGGTGAAGAAGCAGCTGGTGGGCTACCCCTGACTTTGCTGGCCTCACCCCAGCTTTTCTTGCTGAGAATATGTGATATTAAAAATATATTAAGAACATGAGGATTTTCGGAAGGCTTGGGGCAGAGGGTGACATCTGAAAAAGGTAAAGAAATGTTAAGATCATACCCTTCACAGTGATAGATACTGAGGGCATTTAAACTTTGAAACTACCTAATAGTTGTGAAGTTTGTCATGCTTTCTGTCAGTTAAGATAATCACCTCCCTGGTGGAGGAAGATGTACCACAATTCCTCTGTTAGTGTCTATGTTACTGTGTGATGGAATAGTGAACATTTATGTAGTGTTCACTATGTACCAGGCACTGTGCTGCGAGAGAAGCAGAGAAGGAAGGAAGGAACCATCCTGGAACGGCAGGATGAGGACATCTTATTCTACTCATGATCAGAAATTGTTCCAGTCCAAAAGAAACCATTGAAATAAAGAAGTTCCTCTAGGGCATGGACCAGCCTTCAGAGCCTCACAGAATGGGACAGCTGGAAGGGACCTGGAAGATCCTTTAGTCCAGAAGTGTCAAACTTGCTCCTCAGTGGATCCCAAACCAGAGTGATACAACATAGATAGGTAATGTTGATTTGTGGTTTTCTGCAGCCTTTAGAGGTACGTTGTTCATTTGTTCTAGTCCATCATTTTTGTGAGGAAACTGAGACTCAGAAAAAGAAGTAAAATGACTTGCCCAACCAGGGAGGCTCCCAGACCAGAATTCAGATCTTCATCTAAGTGCAAATTCACTACCCCATGGGGCAGCTAGGTGGCACAGTGAGTAGAGTGCCAGACCTGGAGTCAGAAAGACTCCTCTGCCAGAGTTGAAATCCAGCCTCAGATTCTAGCAGGGTGACCCTGGAACAAGTCACGTAACCCTGTTGGCCTCAGTTTCCTCATTTGTGAAATGAACTGGAGAAGGAAACAAACCACTCCAGCACCTTTGCCAAGGAAGCCCTAAATGGGGTCATGAAGAGTCAGACACGACTGAAAAATGACAAAGCCACAGCCACCACCCCCCTATAACAGCTGCTTTGCCCGTAGTGGCCGGCCTCTTGGGTTTGCAGTGTGGCAGTGCCCAGTAAATGGTAGCTAGTTGACTGATTGCCCAGTCTAGCTGATTTCCTCCGTGACATCTCCTGTTTATATATGTGGCAACAAAAGCAAATTTGGGAAATCTTTGGTAAATCATCATTGTGATGATACTAAAAGGTACCAGTGATTTATTTTATATATTTAGTGTATATATCTAGACCAGAATTGAAACTTCTCTTTTAGGTGTGAATCATTGCAAAATCTACCAGTTCTTCCCTGTCACACTACATTTCCTTCCATCTCTTGAAATTCTGGAGAAAGCAAACCTTTTAAAATGTTTTAGCTAATGTAAAAATGTTTTTGTCTTATACTCTGACAGGGGATTTAGTGTTTTTTAAAATTTTTTAAAATGTTGATTTTAAGATGTTTCAGAATATTTACCGTTTTATTGTTTTAGCTTGTATTTTTTTCTACACTTAAGATTCTTTGGACCATTATTATAAAATTCAGAAACATTGTTAACTCATTAGCTGTTGTTTTGTTGGATTAAAAAAACTGAGGTTTATAGGATGCTTTTGGTGTATTCTCATTTGATTCTCCCAACAGCCCTGTTGGGAAAGTCTTGGAAGCCCATTGATGCAAAGCCACTGTCAGCCACAATTTGAACCTGGGTCTAGCCTGGCTTCATCACTTCACTGCTTGTTTGTGCTGCGTTGCCTGGGGTGATTGTTTTTATTTATGGAAGTTTGAACACCGGAGCCTCTCAATTAGATCTCTGTAGCCAATCTCACTTCAAAAAATAACTCCAAATAGGTAGTGAAACTGTTCTCCTTCCTTCACTGCATCCCCAAAGTCTTTATCCCCATAAACCCCATTGTAATGAGAATGAACATAAGAGAAAAGAATGCAAAAATGTTGAAGTAAATTACATTAAAAACTCCCAAGGAACAGAACGAGTAGCGGAGTGAAAGGGAGCATGAGATAGTTCCAGGTCTCCCCACCCGTACAGAGAGAGACATCACCTTCACTGCCCTGATACCTCTTTGTGACCTTGAGGGGGACTGTCCATGCAATGGGGAAGTCAATGACTTTGCAGGGTATGGAGCTATGACAAGGGAGCTCAGTCTCCCTCAGATCTCATCAACCTGGAAGGACTTTGAGTAAGGGTCTTGTGATCATCTCTGTATGTTTGGACCCTTCTATGCAGTTGGTACTTAATAAATGCTGTTTGAATTGGATGGCACTGGCATAGATCAGGCTCATCACTCTGTTGAGTACTGGCTGAGCAACTTGGTTATAAATCTAGTTTGGTGGAGGGAAGACCCAGACACACAGATAAGTAAATACAGGTTTATACAAGGTCCATTCAGAGGAATCACAGACAAAGAGAGGAAGAGAAAATAAAAACAAAAAAAGGCTGAGAATGGGGGCAGAGAGACGCCAAGATTGAGAGAGAACCAGCAGTAATTGAGAATTGGGAAGAGTATTAGCATTAAGACAAAAGACCCAGGCTCATACTACGATAATCTCTTTGTTAGTGTTCTATAATTTTATTTGGGAGTGGGGGAGGAGAGGGACCAGACTAATATTCTAGTATATATTCAATGATACAGGGAATTCACAGTGTGAAAGCTCCCTATTACCACAAAACTGTAGCTCATTTATCAGTCTTTGAGAGTTGCCTAAGTAACTGAGGCATTAAGTGACCCCACTCCCACAGTCACCCAGTAAGTATGTGTCAGAGATAGGAACTGAACCCATACTGTAAATAGTGAAATACCAGCAATTAGGTTAATGACACATTTACAGTTGACCATTTCAGAGTCTAACCTTCCTAAGCAGGTCTATCAAGGTCCAAAAAGACAATGGTTTTGTTGTGTCTATAGGATAACATTTCACCTCTTGATGTAATCAATCATTTCCCTTCATTGCTGAGGTCCAGCCAACTGTTTGATATTGACATAAGTTTAATAAGGAAAACTTTAGACAATGCTTATGTAACAATGCATCCAATAAACGTCATTTCCCACCCATCCACTGGAGTGAAGTGATTTCCCATGAGTAAAAACAAATTTAAATGTTGCATATACTGTTGCCAGGCACTGTTTTCCTTTCTCTTGTTTCTATAATTATAATTGAATCTTAGTCCTTTCACTAAAATATTTATCATCTTGTTTCGGTGATGTCTATGTAATAGAAATACATTTGCAGAGAATTTAACCATTATTAATGAACGAATGATTATTTATAGAAAGAAATAAGGGATTTATTTATATAGTGGTTACGCTTGTAGTGGAGAATATTTATGAATGTGCTTTGCAGATAAAATAAAATGGTAAGAGGAGAATGTGTTTAATTTGGTCTTTTAATATTAAATTTATTATTTTTTTCTTTATAATAAAAACCAAATGACCCATTGTTTAAGAAAATAAACAAGAATGGAATTGTTTAAATCTAACTAGAAACCTCCTCCATTCCACATAAAGAAAAAACTTTACAAAGACTTGGAAGAAAAAATTTTTAACAGATATGTGACTTGGCTAGCCCCTAGAATATCAAATTGAATCAAACAGGCTTCTCCCCACCATGGAAATAGGAGTTTGATTACTGAAAAATCTTGCTGCAAATGTAAATAAATAATGTGACATAAATTAGAGCCTGGTGAAAAAGACTTTGGAATGAGAGCACCTGAATTCCGAGCCTACCTTGATCACTTCCTTCCTAGCTGGTCAGGGACAATTTATGGAACCCTCTCAGCCCCAGTTTCTTCATCTGTAAAGGGCGGTATTTGGAATAGATGATCACCAATATCCTTTCTACCTCTTAGTCTTGAGATCCTCTAACTGACACCTACCTTATAAACTAATCTTATATCAGGAATTTATTGTACTTAGTTTTCTTTTAGACATGATTGAGGATTATAGGAGCATAGATGTAGGAGAGGATCTCAGAGATCATTTACCCCCATTCCTTCATTTGGACAGGAGGCCTCTGGGGCCAGAGTGGATAGAGCACTTTGCCTCGAGTCAAAAAACCTTGAGTTCAAATCTAGCTCCAGACACTTACTGCCTGTGTGACCCTAACCCTTAACTGTAAAATGGGGGTAATAATAGCACCCACCTCCCAAGGTCCTTGTGAAGCTCAAACGAGGCAATGATTGTAAAGCACTTAGCCCAGCGCCTGGCACATAGTAAGTTAACTGTTATTAGTATTTAATAATAAAAACAACAATAGCTAACATTTATGTAACCCTTGAAGGTCTGCAAAGTGTTTTCCATATGTGCACACCCAGGAGGGGCTATGGTTATCCCCTTCATCTGACAGAAGAGGAAAATGAGGCTGAGACAGACTCCCCCAGAGCAGGTGTCAGGAACAAGGCCTGGCCTCTCACCTTTCCACCCTGTGGTGGCCTTAAGTCTGGAAGACAGAGATCAGGCCCAAAGACACACACACGAAGGAAGGGAAGCTTCAGAGCACCTTCTTTGGCCTCAAATCCACATCTGTTTTTCTCCACCACATCACCCTGATGGCTTTCAGTACGCAATATACACAAATAATGTTACTGTATAACAAAGCTTGTGCTACCATTAAATACAGAATAATAAAACAGCTGCCAAATATGATGAATACGGAGGAGACTAAATGTTGTGAAATTCCAAGGAGAAGGTTTGGCCCCAAAGAAGAGACAGAAGACTCCTCCTCCCCTTTTCTGAGGTCAATCTCCACTTCCTGGAACATGGTGTGTAGTACCAGAGTATGCTGTTGATTGGCCTGGGTTTTGAAAAAGAAACTGAAGACTGCAAAATTATAAAGAATAATATGAGAAGAGGTGCTGCAAGTGGATAGCTTGTGGCAACAGGAGTCAGGAAGACTTGAGTTCAAATGTTGCCATGGATAGTGACCAGGCAAGTCACACAGCTCATCTCTTCATCTGTAAAGCAGAGGTAATAAAATCTTTACATAAATAGCAGCACCATTATTATCACTATTATTCAACTCTGTTGGCAGAGTTGGGGCCACAGGTGTAGAACACTACATGTAGCAGCACTTTTTTTTTCCAATGAATTCATCAGTTTTGTTGAATTTTTTTTCTTTTAAAAAATTGGAGATAGTGTTAGAAGAAGAATGCAGAAAAAAACTAGGTGATGTATAAACGAAAGATACCAGTAAAAATATGCTTTACAAAATACAGTTGTGTTTCCCAGTGTATTGGAAAGGGCCATGCTTTTATTGGTGAGGCTTTTGCCTTCATAGAGTGTGAACCGAAAGAAATCCATCATCGATGACAAATCCACGGTCCCTTGGCAGGTCCTTACTGGATATTTTCATGCCTGCTTGGACCTGCTGAAGAGAGGGTGGCCTCTGAAAACCCCAGATCATGCCCACCCTCAAGAACAGTCCTCCTGAGAGTGGTGGTGACCCTGAGTTCTCCATGGTTACATCAATGCAGTATAAACCCTGGGAGGTCCTGCCAAGCTTACATGATTTCCTGTATGGGTCTGGTAGGCATTTTTATCTCTTTGATCCAGGGACCAGCATAAGTAAATTCAAAAAGACTGATCCCCAGTTTGGACCTAGATTGATACATTTTTTTTAACTGTGACAATTTTGAGGGCAAGGCATGTTTCCTCATTTTCCTCTTTTGGCAGAGTAGAGTTCATATCAGGAAATGGGACAGAGTTTCTTCATTTGTCCTATGGTAGGGTGGGGGTGAGTATATCGGGAAATGGGACAGAGAGACTAGACTTGTGATTCTAGTGGTATGATAAACTCCCTCCACCAATGAAGTTTGATCCCTTCTCTTCAAGTTAATCTTAGAGAGTTCTTAGATCATTGAAAAGTGAAATGACTTGTCCAAGGTCACATACCACTATATGTGAGAGTAGGACTTGAACACAGGCCAGCTCTTGCTCTCTACTACACCACTCTCCCTTTCATTTCATTAGAAACAATGTATGTAGGGGCTTACTGATTGGAAGTGTTTGTTTGGCCAGACGAGTCTCTGGGTAGCTACTGAGGAGCCCCCAGCTTTGAAAACTCAGGTGTTGCTTCTTCCTTTTCTGGTAACATCAGTAAAGTTGTCCTCCAGTATGCCGCAGTTGTCTCCAATGATTTCAGCTCTTATTGTGATAAAGAAAATGTGCCCTATATTTTGATGAACAAGATCCAACAATTGCATGTCAGGCTAGAAAAAAAATATTTGAATTCATGGGAGGGAAAGAGCTAGACCCTGAAGCTAGTGGTCTTCTCAGAGAACTTCAGGTAAAACTCAGTGGGGTCCTGCATGAATTCAGCATAACCTCCAGTGAAAGTTTCCAACTTATAATTGAAGAGTGCATGAAGCAGATGAGTTTAGAATTAAATAAAAGGAAATGGAAATACTACCTCCGAAAAGAACAATACAGCTATGAATGCAGGAATTGTACTAAGACCTCTTATGGACTTCTTAGACAAAACTTCAAGTCTCTCTGTGAAAAGACAGTACTGAAGCAAGCTTTGGAAGAGCTGTGGAAACCCACCCTCAGCAGAGTAGAAAAGCAGATTGTTCTTCCTCCTCTGACAGATCAAACAGGACCCCAAATGATGTACAGTGCTGCTGAGGATCTTGGACAGCTGTCTGAATCGAAGGATCACATGATCGAGAGGAAGCCAAGTGTCTGACCCTAGGGCAGCATGCTGTCATGGAAATAGACTTGGCTACAATCGAGCAATATTTTCATGCTGGAGGAAACGATTTGAAGAACTTCTTGGAGAAGAGCCCTAATCTTCAGTCTCTTAGGTTTGCTTTCAGTCTTTATACCTAAACTACCGATGTCTTGATAAAGAAATTCATAGACACCCAAACTTCTCAGAATCGCTCCCAGAATGATTCAGTGGGACAGATACATGTTCATGTAGACATCTCAACCATTCCAGGAACCATGGAGCACAAAGTGACTATAAAAGTCATTGTCATCAGTGACCTTCATTGGCAAACCACAGGTATGTTTTGCCTATTTGTGGAGGTCTTCATCCTGAGCCTCAACCCTTGGTGATAAGAAAAGGAAACAAGGTACCAAGACCAAAAAGCAACACCTGGTGGCCGAGTACAAAAAAACTTTCCATTCATCCTGAGTAATGAGAACCGTCCAGGGACCTCTGAGCTTCACCTTTCAGGTAAAGAGTGTTGCTTTGCATGGGAAGGTCGGGCTATAGGAATGACAGTGATTCAGTGGAGAAGGGGAGCTCTGGGGCACGGCATCCACTATTGAAAAACATGTTTACGGATGATACTGGCTTGACCGTCCTTAGGATACTTTCTCAAAGGACCAATGACGACATGGCTAAAGACTTTGTAAGACTGACATCTGACCCAAGATCCACAAAAGAGATTGCCTAAAACCAATATTGCAAGGTAGCATCTTCAGGAACCTAGATGAGCTGTTGTTTGACTAGTATATGTGTGTGCAAATCAGTGGGTATGCATCATCAACTATGTTTAAGTGTTTAGCAGTAGTCTGGTGCATGGAAGGCCAGTATGACTTTTGATGCCCATTGGGGTTTGGAAAGTTAGTAGTTCCATGAAGGGCCAAAAGGAAGATTAAAGATGCATTATCAAGAATATCTTTTCAGACATCGATTTCATTTCATGACCAAACTTCCACCTCCTCAATTCATTCATAAATGATTTGTCCTTTGAATTTGTTCATTAATTGTTTTACTTATATGTAGTCTAACAAGTTAACCACCTATCTGTACATTGGAAAGTATTTCATATTCATATTCTTTTTATGTTACTTCACCATCATTTTAGATGGCTGACCAGTAACTTTTTCTACCACAGCTAGAAATGCAGTTACTTCTAGAAAGTGTTTATAATTTTATAATTACTGATGTAATTATAAAAATGTGATCATTTTTACATACAAATGAAAATAGAAATTTTATACTGACCACTTTCCAACCTTTCTGATCTATCACTGAAGAAATGCTATTAAAGCAATCTTATACAAAGCAAAAAAAAAAGAAAGAAAGAATCTGTTGGAAAAAAAAACCAAGGGCAATAGTAAAAATTAAAAACAAAAATCAAATGGAGTTGAACTAAATGACCTTTAATGTCCCTTTCAACGATGTAACAGTAACTAAGTTAACAATGTAAGTTAATGGACCTAAGCCAAAGGGCTTTCTTTCACCTGCCATATCACAGGGTATTGTATTTCTGGGCAGTTTATTAACCCCTTTACTCTCTTTTGAGGAGTGTGCTATTTATAAACTAGCAATGGATCATTTATTTTAAAGTTCTTAATTGGTCCCCTAGCGTGTGCAAGAAAAAATAATATGGATTAAGACAATTATTATTTGAATAGAAAATAATAACTTACAGGTTTAAAAGTAAATTACATGTCAAACATTTATTACCTTTGACTTCAGTTATGGCAGCTTGATTTATTTCATTCCTCAAAAAGTTCCATTACAGCCTAAGACGCAGTTTCCAAATGTTAATGTCTGCTGATAAAAGAAAGGAAGTGGCACCATGTTTCACATTCATTCTTTAAACATTCAGTAGGCATTTATTAAACAACTACTGTGTGCCAGATATTGTGCCATGCACTGGGGTTGTGAGTGCAAAGCCTCCAACAGGTCAGTCCTCCCAGAACTTTGACTCTGATTTGACTATAATAATGTATGTGTGTTAGTCAGCCACTGAACCAGAGGGGCAGATTTCAGGATCCACCTCTGGAACACAGTGAACAAAGAATTGAATATGGAATCTATACTTCAGTATTTTATATGGTATTAATTTCTGGCATGTCCCTAGAACCTTAAAGATCACCAAAGGCTTTCCCTCAGTAACTCTTTGAGGTAGACAGACTGCAAAACAAAGTGAAAAACAGTCCCTATGGAAAATAGCGGGAAAAGGCAAATGGGAGAGAAGTATGAAACATCCATTTAGCCACCATCCAGAGCCTAAGAGCAAGTAGTAAACTGGGTGATTATTATTGCCACTGTCAGGAGAGCCTTGGGCAAAGGCAGAACTCTGTTTTCTTTCTAATATTGGTTAGAGCCTTATCTAAAAGGTATTTCTAAAGCTGCACCTTGAAAAGAATCCTAACATCATAAAATGGTAGAGCTAGGGCTGAGGTCATCCTTTTATATTATAGATATAGCAACTGAGGCGCAGAGAGGGTATGGTGACATACCTAGGATTATACTGCCTTAGTGAAAGGGCATATTTATTCTAGGCAGAAATAGGTAGCCATTAAGGGTTTTTTGACGGTCTGTCTTTTTAGAAATGTCAGTTTGGCAACTCTATGGAGAAAGGACTGGAGAAAAAAAGAGATGAGTCAGGAAAAAGAGGCCCTTCTCATAGTCTGTGTGAGAGGTGAGAGGTGTGTGGCTAGAGGGAAAGAGGACAGACAAAGACATGGAGGAAGGAATCAGACTGTAGGAGGTGGTGTAGTGTCCTGGGGGAGGCACCCCTAGACTTACGTCTTGCTACTGGACTTTGATGGCTTTGGAAGAGAGAGTGAGGCTAACATCTTTGGGCAGCTCCAATCACCCTGTGATATCTTTGGTCTTCTTGGGAAAAACAAAGGACAAACCGCAACAGTATTCAAGTAACCGGTTCCACAATCTCATCACTGTGGACATCCCTTCCCATGATACAGACCATTACCCTGCACCATTTGTGTTCACTCCTTCAAGAAGTTGCTCTTCCTGCCGTTCCCTCTCCTGTCTTATTTCTCTTCGATCTGAGCTAGGAATAATACGCCCCCCCCCCCCCCTCTTGTTCCAAGATTTAGAAAGTCCCCTCTCAGAACTTCTTTAAGTGTGATGAAAAGTTTGGACTTTAAAAGGCTTTCTTGTGGTCAGAATAAGTAGAGAGAGTAGATATATTAACCAAGCTGTAGGTAAACAGATTAGACTTTGTCAAAAATAAATGCCTTTCATTTCCACGAAACAGGAACTTAAGGCAAGATGTTGTCACCAAACCTGAAAGTACGGTAATGCTATATTTTAATTTCTTTTCAATTTAGACTTTGGCATAAGGTTGAAAATTCAGATTTTTTTATGATGATGTTTTGAAGTACATTTTATTTTGGATCCAATGTAGGTCCCCAACTTTATGTTTACAAACATTTTAATTAAGCAGAAACTCTCTCTGGTAACAAATTCTTACCTTGGTTCTGTTTTCAACGTCTGCCAGATGCTTTCTCCCATCCACCCATCAAAGCCCAATTTATCTGCGCATAATAAATCCTGGAGAGACTAACTGCTTCCCAAAGATTTTTTTGTAGTCCTTTGAGGGAAAGGAAAAAAAAAATATTTTGTTAATAACAACCTGTTCTCACAAATAAAAGAGTACAATGCAGTTTTCCTTTTGTGTGACTTCTGCGCAGTGACAAAGCAGATGTGGCTAAAGAAGATGAGGCGGGCATGCTAAGGGCAGAACTTGGCACTTGTTCATATAGTTGAATCATGCAAAAATTAGTTCAACAAGTTATTAAAGGCAGCTTATCCAAATACCCCAACTGGCTAGTTGGCGACTTTCCTCATTTTTCTCTCAACTCAACCCTGAAGAAAATTAAGTTACTGATAAACAAATAGGAAAGTTTTCTACACTGGCATAAAAACTGCATTAAAATTAACTTTCAATGTGAGGGACAAAAGAAAAAGAGAATTAAGAGAAATTCAGAGAGATAATAAGAGAAATAATTACAGCAGGAGAGCTATGTAAACACCTCCAGGAGCCGAACAGCTTCTCTTCTGGCTCTTAGCTCTGGAGGAAAGCAAATTATTCTTGTCCTATGCAACACTAAAGAATAAATGCTGTTCTCTACAAACACAAGTTGGAGAGGGAGGGAGGCAGGGATGTGTCTACACTAGCCTGACATAACTGCTTGACCTTTGAACCTTAACGACTCTCTCCACCACCCTTCACTCCAGACGTTAGTGGTTCTCCAAATGCTTCCTAGGTGGAGAATTCCAAACTTGTGTTTTAGGTGCTTACAGTTAATTGCTGAAATGGTAAATAAGTGAGGTTTTTTCTTCCCTATAATTAAAAATACCTTTATTAATTTCTTATCCTGTGTGGTTGTGTCAAGTTTTAAGTGCTCCTCCCACCACCCATTTTTTGAGATGACTCATTAAGGAATGAGCTCATTGCTGGTCCTGCACAGTAGGAAGCCAATGGAAGAAGACTGTCGATGGCCAGTGTTTCTGTTAGTCTCCAGACCAGATGTGTCTGAATGGTCCTTGTGAGTCCTCCCCACCTGCAGTGTGGCAGCGTCTTCTTGGATCGCTGGCACCTGGAAAAAGGCAATCTGAAAGCCCAGGGTGCATCATGACATGTAGCTTCCGGGATTTGGCGGGGAGTGAATCCTGTACCCCTCTTCATAAGTGGTTAGGAATAAATAGGATACTTTTATCTAGTGTTTCTCCTCCTCAGTTTTTCTCCTCTCCTTCTCTTTCTCTTTTTACCTCTTTACAACATAGGACAATCAGTGTGCTAAAAATTCAGCCTCTTTGGTATTACATTTTAAATTATACTCTTTTAAAAATTAAATATACATTTTATATTTACTTCCTTTGAAAAGTACAGATACTCAAATATAGCAACAGAGGCAAAAATATTTGTTTTAATCTCCTAAAGACTGAACATGATCTCATCTGTGTCTAGCTTCAATTTACCCCTTGTATCGCCAGTTCTACACTTGTTGCCAGACACAGTCGGTACTTATTAAATGCTTGTCGATGGATTGATCCTCAGCTGTATCCCAAAGATGTCGGTTGACATGAGCGCTCTAGCATCACCGATATCTTTGTTTTCCTGACCCATTTATGTAGAAAAGTCAGTTAGCTTCCTTGACATCCGTATCTTAATTTATAGATGGCTTTGGAGATCCCTTCCAGAACTACCTACATCTACAATTCTGTGACCTATGTTATATACAGTATAACAGGATAGAGGTAAAATACTTTCAACTTGTAGGAAATTAGAAAAGATGTGCTCTTGAACCGAACCTTGAAAGAAGCAAGGAGGAAGTGAGGTTCAGGCATGTAGGACAGCCCATGCAGTAGGCGTGGCCACAGGAGACATTGTGTATAGAGAACAACTGGGAGACTAGAGCAAGTGTGGGATGGGGAAACATGTGAAATCACCCTGGCAAGGGAGATTAGAGAGGGATGAAAATGCCAGTAGAAGCATTTGTGTTTTATCCCAGAGGCTATAGGGAGCCCTGGAAGTTTCTTGAGCAAGGTTCCCACATAATTAGAGCTGAGATTTAGAAGTATCAGTTTGGGCAGCTGTGCTCAAAGTGGCTTAGAGAAGTTAATTGGAGGCAGGAGAAAGAATTCTCTGATACGGAGCAAAATCTAGGTAGGTAGGTAGGTAGGTAGGTAGATAGATAGATAGATAGATAGATAGATAGATAGAGTCATTTATACATATGTATATAATTATATTCCTCCAGTGTCGTCCATGAAAGCAAATGATAGATAACATATTAGCATGGGTTATATAACATGCTATATCAAGTATCCTTGATACTCAAATGACAGATCCATACGTGGCCCTGGTTTCTGTGGGAGCCTGACCCCACTGCTCTAGGTATCTCTCTTCAGCTGCTAAGAACATACAGATCTGAATTGGTAGAAGGAGCTTCTTCAGCCCATAATTCCCAATACCAAAGAAGTATCAGATGCAATGTATTTCTATTTGAATTTTGCTAAAGACTTTTAGATTCAAGCTTAAATCCATCAAAATGGTATTGATGTAAAGAAAGAGGCCAGAAATCTATTCTAAACGTATAAGCTCATGCAACAGACAGAAGGAAGGAATAGATTTTTTTTACTGGTCTCATGGCACAAGATTTAATCAGTGACATGTCATTACTTACAAGAGGCCTCCATACCAGCTGTGGGACCCTGGGCCAGTCACTTAGCCTCTGATTGCTCTAGGTCAGTAATGTTGAACTCCTATGGAAACAGGGCCACTAAACTGGACATGTTGACTTATTTTTAAAATGTAATGCCAGCTATGATTCACTGTATTTTTATTTAGTTTGTTAAATCTTAGCTATTTACATTTTAATCCAGTTTGGGTCACCTTGGGGAGTGTCATCTGGCTGCTAGTCCAATACCTCTGCTCTAGGCTACTTTCTAGTATGGTAAGAAGCTGAGAAGATGACCTACATTGGTAGCGGAAGTTTCTGCACTGGGAATTCCTTTTCCCAGTGAAATCACCATTCTAGACCCAATCCCAAACAAAGGCAGACCTGGGCCCTGCTGATTCAGCATAGCAATGCAGCTGTGCTTTCAAACATAGTTTATTCATTTATTATTTTTGTTATAAGCTGGTGTGTCATTGGTAAGAAATTAGGAAGTGAAATGAGGTGTGGTTCAACAGCCTTAGAAGAGTAGGGCTGTATTTCTGATTCAAGAGAAAAACAAAGGAGGAGTTAGCTTAAATGAATAATTTTGGATCCTCCAGAACCCCTTTGTTCTGATTTTTCTAGTCACTAGGACAGCTTTGGAGAAATGTCTTTTACTCTCCAGAATGTATTCTTATTTAGGGGTATATAAAATAGATAAACTCTCATAAATTGCGTTTGTAATAGGTTGTAGTTGACAGCATAAGCCTGCAATCTCATGGTTTTCATCCAAACCTTAGGACATCTCATAGCAGAGCCCATCTCTCTGCACGTACCCGTGAAGATTGGTCATTTTTTTAAGCTTGAATTTAACATATTTCTGTTTGAAATGACTTGGTTGCACTGCACATTCTGAAAAGTCAAACTGCTTCAATAAAATGATGTTATTTCAAGAGTAATATGACTATATGAGGTGACATTTATATTAAATTTTATTTTCATCTGCTATCTGGGATTTTCTGAAATGACACCCAACCATAATTTTATCCAGTTCTGGTGGCTTTAGTAAACATAAGAATAAGCTCAAGTTATTTGTCATATGTCCCACAATGGAATTTATTTAGTATACATTGTAACATTTCTTGGTTTTAATAATACAAGATTAGAATCATTCACTTTGAAATATGATGAAGTCATTCGGTATAATTCAAGAATGGCTTACTGCTGCTGTCACTGTGTTATGTTAATTCTGATATGATGTCTTGGCAGTCTCAGTTTCTCTGTGTTTGTGTTGTCTCTTCATAATATTCACATAAACAATATGAATGCATGCTTTCGGAACAACTCTACAAACATAAATGTACGTAGATACATATACGTAGGTATATGTGTGTATAAATATATATACATATATGTCTTTCTGTATACATCTGTCTAAAATGTGTGTGTCTGAATTTCTCGGGCCTGAAGGGGATTAAGGATCTACGAGGCACCTTGGGAGGGAAAGGGGGCGAATTAGACAAAAGATGGAAACTGGAAAGGAGGAAGGACTGACTGATTAAGGACACTCTGCCAGGCCCCGCGCTGAACGCTGCGCAGATATCATCTCATTTGGTCCTCGCAGCAGCCGTGGGAGGTAAATATTACGACTGAAGCAGACAGGAAGTTCCTGCCCAAGATCACACCACTGCCAAGTGTCTGAGTCTGAATTTGAACTTGGGACTTCCAGACTCCAGTCTCAGTGGTCTGTTCACTACACCACCCAGAAGGGCTCTTGGGCTGATCTGAAGTGAGTCAGGTTCTTTGTCTTCTTCTCACCTCCTGGCAGACTATCTTCCTCCATATATGAGGGACCCATGATTTGATAATACACTTAAGATATTTAGAGTCTGCTTGGAACCAAGGCACCAGTTAGCTGTCACAAAGGATGTAGCACTGAACTCAGAATCAAGACGCCCCCAGTTCAAATCCAAACCCAAACATTTTCTAGCTGTGAGACCTTGGGCATGTCACCTAACCTTTGTCTCACTTTCCTTATCTGTAAAATTCTCTTATTCATATTACCTGCCTCCCAAGCCTGTTGTGGGGATCTAATGCTCAGTAAAGCTTAAACTACTGCATAAATGCTGAGTATTCTAAGTCCCCCAGGCCTATGCTTTGCCAAAGTTCCCTCTGGTTTACAATTATCATCTTTCATTCATTCCCTAATCTCCTCATCAAAATATTTATGCCCTTAACCACATGGATCTCTGGTAGGCACTTGAAAGACAATAATCTGAATACACTGATTTATACCAGAATAAGAATGGCTGATGACCTTTACCTTTTAATCTTCCAGTGGTTTTTTAATCATAGAATTCCTTCTGTAATATGACACATAAATGATCAATCAGTTTTTACTTGAAAATCTCTAGTGGGTAAGGAGCCATGGCCTCTGGAGGCAGCCATTCTGCTTTGGAGAGTTCTAGTCAATGTGAGGTTTTCTTGATAGTGTGATATAGAAAAAATTTCTGGGTAATTAGTAATCATTTTGTTAATTATGGCTAGCAGATAATTAACAAAAGGGTAATTTGACTGTCTCTCCTAAATCAGAGACCCCCTCAAAGAACCCACCTAATGCTTATGCCCTTGGAAGAGTAGTTATTGCTGAGGGTGGAAATCAATTCTGATTAATTAATAAGTAATGAGAGAATGAATATTATAATGAGAGGTAGGCTTATTCCAATGAGGGCCTACAGGATGGGACTGAGCTCTCAGTCTTGGACAAAGAGACTTACTTCTTCCCAGACTACCCCAGTCTAGAGCACTCTAGATAAAAGATCTTACCTCTCCTTCCCCCTCCCTCCAAGTCTGAGCAGAACACAATGGTCGGAATATACTACCTCCCCTAGAGTAGGATTTCTTTAATTTTTGATCAGATCTAAATTCCTCTAATTGGGTACATATCATTCAGTATTTCATTTTATCATCTCCCCTCCGAAGGTTGGCTGGATTACCTATGTGGACTGATTCTTGCATGAGGAAATAGGAAGGGAAAAAACCTTGGTCTTAATTAAATAAATGGTTATTAACATGACAGAAATAATCACTTCTCTTATTATCAAGCCTAAAGCTTCCACCCCTTATTCCAAAATTCTTTCCTCTTTAGGCCAAGCAGAATAAACCTAATCTGTCTTCAGGATGGCATCTCATCAAATACTCGAAAACAGCTGTCATGTTTCCCCTCGTCTGAACTTTGGATGAGGCTTAACCACTGGCCATCCAGCCCTGAGAGTAGACAATGGAAGGAAGCCCTTCTGGAGACGTGTTTTCTAGACCCAGAGACAAGTTGTGGGCCTGGAGAATAAAGTTGGAGGGAGATGAGAGAAGTTTATTTCTGCCCTACTTCTCTCTTTCTCCGCCACCTTCGGTGTGAAGTCCACCCTCCTCCATTCTGACCTTTGTCCCTCATTGAAAAGACAACTTCAGCCTAAAGAAGGTCCTGCCTTACCTTAAGGGAAGAGAGCCCTATGGACTAGTGTGTTATGACCCCCAACACCTGAAGGCAAGATAATACCAAAGAAAGGGGTAATGGCTTTCCATTAGCACATCTTAAACTCTGAGTCCCCCTGACCTTTGGATACAACTGGATCCCAGTTAGGCCCAGTAATAAATTCCCCTTAAATGATTGCATTATCTGAATTTGCAGGGCAACTTTTCTTTGGGCTAGAACCAACTATGCTTTACATAATCATAACTTCAAATAATACAACCTTGAATACGTGACTAATTCCCATTAATCGTGACCTAGCAGTACGGTATTTTCAGAAGGCCAGCTTCCTAACCCTAGAAAATGTTTCATTTGACCAGGTAAGATTAGTAGCAATTTGCAGTCATTTACAGTAGTTTTATACCAATTACCCTTAATTGCTATGCTTATAATAAGGTAATTCTTATTCCTATCATATTTATAAGTTATGTTTGATTACAACATTAAACTCTGTTCCCCTAGACTCAGTCTTCACAGTTTGTTCCTCCCTATAGCATGGTTCTCTGCTCAAAACTTAAAAAAAAAATAGAGGGAAAAATTGATGGTCATACTGTGATCAAGCCAATTATAATTAATGTGTTAAGGGCCATAAAATTTTTGGCAAACTGGGATGTACAAAAGAGTTTTAGAGCTGAACTATAATCTCGGCCTATAATCATGTGTGTATAGATATCACAGTGGCAGTTGTTTCATGACTCTAATGACATCGGCATTGACTCAGACCAATTTCCTGCCTAATGGTCCTGGTGGGCAGTGTTCGCTTGGTCCTACCACAAGTGAACAATTGCTAGTGATTGCAGTGAGGAAGTTCTTTAGAGAAAAAGCCACAGCCTCAAGAACCTAGCCCCCAAAGCCATGAGATTAATAAGCATTTTAAAAAATACTTTAGAATGGCTTCAGATATGATGTGATTATTCCAAGGATCTGTGGCTTCCCTGATTGAACATCCCTTCCTCATGTGAACACTGCCTTATAACAAGTTGGATTGTATTCCATCTAGGAGATAACGATTTTGGTGAGTTTTAGAGAGCTGCCTGAGGCTAGTAAAGGTTCGGTGACCACTGCCCTTCCTATTGTAAGCAGGAGATAAACCCAGGTTTGTTTTTCAAAGCCCAGCACTCACAGGATCCTAGATATAGCAAAGAGAGGGGGACCTTAGAAGTGTAGTCTAACCGCCACATCTAACATGTGGAAACTGAGGTCTAAAGAGGTGCCAAAGGTGTCAGATGGAATTTGAGGCCTGGACCCCAGAATCCAAATCTAGCATTTTCCCCTACTATGCCAGGGTGCCACAGTTCTAACCACTCTGCAATATTGTCTCTGCATTGTGATATTAAGTGGTTATTTTATACACAAATACATGTAATAAAAATGTTTCTAAACACAAAGGTAAACAAATATTCTTTCATAACCCTCAAAATCTTCATCCATCAGCAAATAATTTAGTGTCAGCATGGTCATTCAAAAAATATTTAAGGATATCCAAGTTAATTCACTCTGTTTGCCAGACAATTAAAAAAAAAAAGTAACCTCTCCCTGGCAGCTGTATAAAGTTAATTTTATAAATTAAATTTTGTCAACTCATTTTTATTGCATATCTGCTTTGTCTGAGGCACCGTGCACTATGCAGGCTGTCTCAAACAATCCAGGACAAACCATGTTCCCAGTATTCACATGTAATTTGGAATTTAAAATGCATTTTCTCATAGGAACGTGTTACATCCAGACCTGAAAGTGGGACACGGAGGTGGTGGAGTTTCTAGGCCAGACTACAAAGCCTCTGTAACCTACAATATACTTTAAGTATACTTTTACCCCCATGTGTAACACTGTTATTAGGGGAAAGTACAAAGCTTAACTTGGGAGGCTGGAAATACTTGCCACAGGAAAGATTTCTTCTTCACCCTTTTGCTTGTACCACACAGTATAATGTAAGACTTCGTTCTGAGCAAGGAAATGGTTGTTGGTGGCTCTTTGAGCAAGGGTTCCAGGGTGGGAGAAGGGGAACTGTGACATCATGACCTAGGTGAGGAAGAAGAAAAGGGACCTGGGGTCACAGAGCATCTGGGCCATGCTTCAGTAGGTCGTGGGGGTGGGGGTGAGTGGGAGGACACTACCTACTTTATTTTCTTTTAGGGCTGTAGGAATTAACCTACTTGTTTCACTTTCTCCCACTAAGGGTTAGAAGTTTCCCTCTTTGAAAAGGGAAGGAGAGTTTTTGTTTTCCACTTAAACCTAGAAAGAAAATGGAAGTCACACGTAGATGATAAACAGTAAAACTTTGCACTGTACATAAAGGACTGAAATAAGATTCTTTGTACATAAAGGACTGAAATAAGATTCTTGCTGTGTATTTCAGAAAAAAGGGGAGACATAAGTGTCCTGGGTCATTCCATCTCAGAAGCATAGGCAGGGTCTGAGGGTTTGAGAAGACCAAGCCCTTTGTGCCACCCTCTCACACACATTCCAGGACACCGTGTTCAAAGTCAGCTTGCTTGCAGCCTGTGGGAATTTGAGTTTTCATTGCTGTCTGTGGCCGGAGTTCCAGGTTCCTCAAGTAGCTTAAAGTTCCCAGTAGGACAGGTGCACCAAGTTCTTCTGCTTTAGCTGGATCACCTTTAACCTTTTCATTAAGACTCTTTCTTTCCTGAGCCTCCTGTTCTCGCCCATTGTGGCATCTAGCCTAACTGTTGTCTTGATGACTTTCCTTGCCAACTCAGCTATCTTCATCGTAATTCATTTCCATTTACATAAGCCCTCCTCTAGGCACTGGAGATATGAAAAACAAACCAAAATCTGCCCAAATCCCTCCATCCTCAAGGAGTTTGAAGTCTTAACAGGAAGATAAAATTCATACCCAAATAAACAAGATACAAGATGATCAAAAGGGCAAAGGAAAGAACCCTATAATGTACATAAAATTGGAAGATGGCAATCCTTTTCATTAGGGCACTGATGGGGAAGGAAGGTTTTGAGGAAGAGCTGGACTCAGAAGAATTACAGCAGGCAGAGATAGGAGGGAATCCCTTCAGGAGGCATGGTGTGGTAAATACAGTGCTAGACTTAGGTGCCAGGGAGACTTGAATTCAAAGCCTACCTCTGACAAGTCACTTAACCTCTCACAGCCTCAGGTTCATCATCTGTAAAATGAGGATGAAAGTGGCTTCTATAAATCAGAGGAGTTGTTAGGTTTGAAATGTGTTGATATATGTAAAGTGCTTTACACATTTTAAAGGGGTGGCGGTGATGGTGGTGATGATCAGGAGGAGGAGGAGGATGGTGGTGGTGGTGGTGATAGAATGGCTAGTCATCCAGTTGAGGTGGTGTATAGAATGTGTAATTCTACAGAATGTGTAACACAGAAAGGTAGATTGGAACCATAATTCTGTGATCTTTGAACGTCAGGCTAAAGAGTTTGCCTATTATTGTTAGCAGGGACATGCTGGGATCACATCTTTCATTTGAAAGATAACTCAAGTAGCCCATAAACGAAGAGCTGGAGATGGGAAAAGCTGGAGGCGTTAAGGTTGTCCACCACATCTCCACCATTCTCTGTCATGACCTTAGTCCAGGCCCTCACAGTCTCTCCCCTGGACTGTTCACTATGGCTGCTGCTTGGTCTTCCAGTCTTTCTCCCTATCAGTCTGTTTTCAACTGACTTTCAAATTGGGAATGGTGATGGTGATATTAGGAGGAATTTGCTGGGGAAAGATGATCATTTCTGTCTGAGACATTTTGAGTTGGAGGATGTTGTGGGATGTGGGTGTAGAGGTGGGTGTCCAACACACAGTGTGGAAATGAGAGAGAAATTGGGGCTTAACATGTTGATATTCACAAAGAACTGATAATGGAAACCATAGGATACATGGGATCGCCAAGGCCACATGTACTCTGTGTGTGTGTGTGTGTGTGTGTGTGTGTGAGTGTGAGAGAGAGACAGAGAGACAGAGAGGAGGAGGAGGAAGAAGAGGAGACTGGGGATAGGTCTCATTTTTAAAATTATCTTTTAAAAAAAGTCTAAAGTATTTGGAACTGGGGGATGAAAGGAAAAAGGTTGTATCTTTAATAAAATTCTGACACTGACTAATTGAAGCTACTTGTATCTGAGAAGAATATTTAACCCCATATCCGGGGAAAAATTTTTTTTTAATTTTAAAATCCTAATCTGTTCCAAGTTCTGAGATCTTAGAATCTCATACTTGATTACTGTCAAGCAGAATACTATCCTGTACAACCAATTCTCTCTTTTCTTGTAACAGGCTCCTCTATAATGATGTGTTGTTTGCATTGTGGGTGAAGTAGGAAGAGCTGTCACCTAGGCAGACTGGGGTGGGGGTGGGGGCTCCTTGGTAATGTTTCCTCATCAGTTAGCAGTTAGCCTTTTTCTCTTGCCAGCTTGTCTACACGTTAGACATCCCAAGCCCAATATATTCATTAGGAGGGAATTTCACTATAACATGGAAGGTTCCATGGTGTGCATTATTACGGACTTTTAACCGTATTTCTATTAAATGTAAATAGGTGAATGACAAATAAGCAGTTGTCTTTTCTGGAATTTTGCATATAATCGCCCTCTCCCCCTTTTTAGACACTAGGAAAGTTGCCTAATCCTAATAGAACAAATTTATCTGAATCTTAAAATGAAAAGTCAGAGTACAATGGTCTTTTTTAAACAATAGAGTTGAAAATGTCATATTGCGTGTGCATGTGAGAGTCTTTTATTTTCTGTAATTCTTTGGTATCTAGTAAATATGACATGAATATTTCAAATGACTTGCAAGGAATATACAAACTCTACCAGGTACTGTTTCTGCTCTGCTAGGGCTAAAAAGTAATATTGATTACAGACATAACTCTATTAAGTGTATTTTAATTTTTAATCATCTCCTCAATGAGATTTCAGCATCAAGTTATCACTTTCGTGTAGTTTTTCCCTTTGTTGTTTGAAAATTACTTCAAATGAAAGCTTAAATTTGGCACTTAACCAGGTTTTATTTTCTCCAAACCAGATGGTCCATGCCTGAAACAAGCCCAGGTCTTTTGAGCTCTCTCCCTTGTTCAGGCCCTCACATTACATCCTGCCTCAGCTTCCTCCCCTGGCTCCAAGACCAGCTCCAGCCTGTCCTGTTCAATGTATCCAGCCTCCCTTCTCATTCCCTGTGCTCTGGCCAGCCCTTCCTTTTACCTCACTTCCATATATTGCATGCTCATTCTTGCCCCTGCTTTGGCTCTCCATTCCCTTTGTCTCTTTCTCACCTTTCACCTTTCTAACTCCTACATTATTTTATATTGTTTCTTATGGAAAGAAACTTGATGTAATGGAATGAGAGCTAGCTTCAGAATTAGGAAGATCTTGATTCCAACACATCCTGGCTTTTGTGACTCTTGGTCAAGTCACTTCATTTCTAAGGCCTCTGGAAAGATAAAACTATAACTTGCAAAGAAAACTCTGCCTGCCATTTTAGTAGTAAAACATTCCTCCCCAGGACCTCCCTGTCGCCATGAAATCATGGTCCAGACTTTATCTCATTCCTTCTCTATTACATTGAAGTATTTTGGCATGGTGATATTATGGCAACCCTGGAGCAACTAGACCATCTTCACAACATGGTGATGGGATGTGAAAGAACATTGGCCTTGGAGTCAGAGAATTTGGGTTCCACTTCTGATAGTGGGAAGGTCAGCCAATTCCAGCAGATCAAATTCACCTCAACTGTAGCAAAAAGAATCAGTCTAGATGAGTGCCAAGTGCCCTTTGATCTCAGAATCCTTTGACACTTTTGTTCTTGTTGAGCTGTTTTCAGGCATGTCTGTTGTGACCCCGTTTGAGGTTTTCTTGGCAAAGGTACTGGAGTGCTTTGCCATGTGATTTGCCATTTCCTTTTCCAGCTCATTTTACAGATGAAGAAACTGAGGCAGACAGGATTAAGAGACATTCCCAGGGTTTTAGTAAGTGTCTTAGGTGGGATTTGAACTCAGCTCTGTACTCAGTACTGTAGGCCCAGGACTCTAGCCTCTGTGCCACCTAGCTGCCTGAGTGATCCTTTAACTTCCTCCTTGTCTATGGTACCTAGTATAGTGTTCATGAAATACTAAGAATATAGTGAGCATTCTAAGTGGGTGGAGCAAGGTCTGCTAGAAAAGATGGGAGTGCCTACTTTTTTTTATTTAAGCTTTTGGCCAATTATGCTTCATTTAGTGTGCTTAGGAAGTATTCTTAACCAACACAGAGAATTAGACTATTTAGTTCCTCTAAGCCTCTGACTAGGAAATCTCTTAGACAAGGTCAGTGCTAATGATACTTTTTCTCTAAAATAATAAGTAGGAAATTGTGTATGTGTGTGGCAAAAATTCTTTTTATGTGTGGCATAATTTTGGAATAAAAACAGGCTTTGTTTCCTCCATTTTTCTCCAAAGTGTACCATGCACTGTCAATCCCAGGAGAATTCCATAAGCCCTACCCTGACAGACCCAGCATTTTCAAATTTCACCAATATGTTTTAAGCCCCAAAGTGTTCTGTGGCCAAATGAGTTTGTTCTAGGTAATTTAACTTTATCTGATAGAAGCAATTGTAGTAAATTTTAAAAGAGACTTAATGGTACACCTGAGTTAAATAAGAATGTAGTTATTCTGCTTTCTTGCATGTGAGAGGGATGGGGGATGGGAATTAACTACATCAAAGAAAAAGAATTTGATGGAAGTTGATTATTTCTACCCCTGGATCAGCACTTCCCAATTGTATTCTGTAATAGTGGTCTTGCTGAAGTCAAATATACACGCTCCAGATTGTCCTGAAGGGACCTTGAATGCACCGCAGATGTGAAACAATGAAAAGAATCACCATATTTAGAGATGAAGGGACTGTGGACATTAGCTAGTTCAGTTCTAAATGTGGTCTGCTGAGGCTGTGTAACTTTCTCTATGTTACATTGCTAGTAGGCAGCGGGCTCAATCACTGTAACATTTAGTTAGTATTTATTATGCGTCAGTCACTGGGCTAATGGCCTAAGTGAAAGAGTTTTGGATTGGGAGCCCAAAGATCTACCAGGGTTCTAGCCAAGTGACCTTGGGCAAATCACTCAACCTCTTTGGGCCTCAATCTCCCAATCTGTAAATTTAAGAGGTTGTATGAAGAGATCCTTAAAGTCCCTTCAGGTGCTAATATGATGTGATCTTTATCTGATTCATTACTGACAACTGCCCTCGCAAGTCTTCATCATCCAAGCAGATGATGGCTCCCCCAGGAATCTCCCTCCTTACTCTAATTGGTTAGAAGTTCACTCTACTCATGGAGACTTTTCTAAATATTATGCCTTTAACATGATCAAGTACCATGGTAATGTCTTAAGCTGAATTGAACCTGTCAAATCGACAAGTAATTTGCTTGCAGAAAAAGCAGCACATTTTATAATGCATACATCAGGCTTGACTTTTCCCTAGTATTGTACATGATTAAACAAGTACCTGGAGAGTAAAACACTGATTTATTCCATTTTCCAGATAACACTCATCTTAGTCGTTTCTTCCTATCCTGAAGGATCCTAAACTATTGGGAAGAAAAATATGATCTGTTGACAGCTTGGTGCTGAAATGCTCTGATTTCTGAAATAACTGCAAAATCTATTTTCCTTTGATGAACCAACATTCTTTCTCCTCTTTCCCCCATGTCTTTTTCTGTGCAGACACACAGTTTCTCCCTCCCTCCTTGTCTTTCTCCCTGTCTCCTTTTTTTCTCTCTCCCACCCCAAGTTTCTACAATGCCAAAATGAAAATCAGTTCAATTCTATATGTGTGTTCGTCCTTCGTTGCCAAAGAAGACCATGCCATCAGAGAAATGATGACATGACTTGCACTTGACTTTGTTTTGAGTGAGGGAGGGCTGTGCAGGTCACCAGCCTCACTTCTCCTCCAGAGCCATCTGAATCCAGTGACCAGATACTCATCAGGATGACCGGAGATGACCCAGGATGAGGCGATTGGGGTTAAGTGACTTGCCCAAGGTCACATGGCTAGTGAGTGTCAAATGTCTGAGGTGAGATTTTCCTCCTGACTCCTGCACTAGTGCTCTATCCACTGCACCACCTAGCTGCCCCATCAATTCTATAAGCATTTGGTGAGTGTCAGTCAGGCACTTGACACTGCCTAAGGTGCAATGTCCAAAGACCATCCTGGCCTCCATGGAGCTTACACTGTACAGATTGTTGCCTGTCATACGGCTGCTTTGGGGAATTCTGGCCTTTGATTATTTCTATCTTCAATCTTCAGGACCTTCTCTGTTATGTATAGGGCCTATCACTAAGAGGGTAAGAAGCCTTGAGGATAATGAGCTTGGGTAAGGAGAGGAAGGAAAACCACAAACTGTGGAGAAACCAAGATTTTTTTACCCCCAGGATTGTTCTATAGCAAGGATTTCCAACCAGAAGATTGGTATCTACATTGTGATACCTCTTTTGCCAAGCTACTCTCTGAGTTATAACTGCCATGTTTTTTTTCCTACACTCCCCAGTATTACCTTTTCCCCTCCACATGACTCACTAGCATTCCCAAAGGAGAGCAAGATAAATAGAAGGGACACATAGCTAGTAGTGATGTTCTCTCCCCCAATCCCCAGGGGGAGATCCATCCAATTCCATCATGGCAGTAACACTTTGGGGAAAGGAAAATTGGACCTGTTAACAAATAGTCTGGAGGAATCCCTACTATAGCTAAATATGATGTCTTCAGAGGATGCTAACAACCTAACTTTCCAAGATGTGATCTGGGGGTACCCAAAGGCCAGAGAAGGAAGTGGTCTGGCGGTATGTAATGTTTATAGTGTGAACACTAGGTGATCTCATGATCATCGGTCTTGGAGTCAGAAGCCCTAGGTTTGAGCAGCACTAAGGTTTGCTACATATGTGACTATGAGTCAGTAGATAAACTTTTTTTCTCTCTTTTAGCCTCCATTTTTTCATCTGTATTGTGGGTAAAAATAAGTGAAAAGATGCTTGTAGTAAACTTTACAGTGTTATATAAATATAAGCTACTGTTATTATTCTGTAAGGGCATTTTATCCTGTCCCTGGAGGTACCAAGAATGCCTCCACATCCACATTCTAAAGTATTTGGTGATTGCTTTCATTATTTTCATTTACAGATCTAGCCTCTAGTCCTCTAAGGGAAATCCAAGGAGATGACTCAACTGAAATCAAAAGTAGAAAAATCTGTCCCAAATAATTAGCTCTGAGGTTAGCCTAAGTCCATCAAATTTGGGCACCATTTTTACACTTGTTTCAGATAAAGATCAGAGGTGACAGTAGGTGATAGTCTGGTAATACCAGTATCATAAGGTCAGTAGAACTGGAGAACTATTTTTGACGTAAAATTAAAGCATGTGATAACTGTGTACTCTATTTCTTTAAACCTTGTAAAAGAACCAGTGGCTGTAGTTTTTTCTGTGCATGTTTTTCTAACAGTTTGAGGATACATGGTACCTTTGGGTGCCCCCAAATCACCTATTGGAATGACAGGTTAGTGGTAAGAATCCCCTGGAAACACTATGGGCCCAGATTGGAGCCCTTTGCTGAAGAGTGTTCATGATCCATTAATTTTCTTAAGGTTGTAGCGTTTAGAGTTGGAAGAGAGCCCTTAGTGATCACTTGATCCTGTGGTCTTATTTGACAGGTGAGGAAACAAGGCCTAGAAATTGGAAGTGACTTTATAAAAGTAAATTCATTGTAGTTGGGGTAATTAAAAGAGATATCTGACAAGTTGACTGTACTTTTTCAGGAGTGGAGGGAGTAAATATTGAACAATAAATTTTTATATAGATCACTGGTTAATGTGGAGTGAAATATTTATATTGTTTGCGCAAGGGGCAGTGAGATGGCATAGGGGATAGAATGTTGAGCTTGGAGTTAGGAAGAATCACATTCCTGGGTTCAAATATGGCTTCAAACACTTAGTAACTGTGTGATCCTGGGCAAGTTATTTGATCGTTTTTACCTCAGTTTCTTCATGTATCAAATGAGCTGAAGAAGGAAATAGCAAACCACTCCAATGTCTTTGTCAAGAAAAGACCCAGATGGGGTCATGAGGACTCAGACATGGCTGAAATAACTAAACAACAGCAAATTATGCAGATACTTTGACATTAAGATGTGATCAACTGAATGTGTTTCAGTTTATATTAAAAGAAATTAAGTTATTTAATGATTTGGACAAGAAGGGGATTACATTTTTAAAAGTGCAGTAAAGGTTGTAATAGTAGAAAATGGGATGGATCTGGAGTCAGAGGGTACAGGTGTGGATCTTGGCTTTGCCACTTAGTACCTGTTGTGTTTGGCCAAGTTGGTTCATCCTCTCTGAGCTTCCCATTGTTTTAAAAAGAAGTTGGAACTAGGTGACCTACGGTCCTTTCCAACTCTAAATCTATTATTCCATGATATCCTTAAAGAAATGTGTAAGAGCAAGAGCTGGGGATAACTGATGCACCATCTTTGGGCTTCATTGATATCCTCACCCTGCTTAGTGAAAGCAAGGAATTCTCCATTTTGTTGGATGGACCTTCTGTGTCAGAACGGTGTCACACTCACATTTCTTCCCAGGATTTGGCTACCTTCTGCCTTTTTCCCTGAGATCCATTTCTCCCATGGGGGATTCCCTTCCAGAATCTCTATTTTGAAGAGGGGCCCAGCTTTGCCAACATATCCCCCCAAGGTACATCCCCACCCCTGCTTTCAGTTCTGTATTTTTCCCTGTTAGAGTATAAGCTGCTGAAGAACAAGGATTGCCTTTTCTTTTTACTTGTATTTGCCTCCTCACCCTTAGCACAATGCCTGGCACATAATAAGCGCCTAATCAATGCTTGTTGACTTAACAGTCTAAGACCTGAATGAGAGTCCCACCAGATGGGGCAGCATGGATGGCATGGTGGGATGGCCTGGGTGGTGGAATAATGTCTCAATCACGGAATCCCTCCACCAAAGACCATCGGTCCATTACGGCAGTTGGATCATGTTCTGATTGACCTGGGATTTGCAGATTGGCCTAGATATTCAATGAGAGGACAGAGACTCTTGATTTGGGTCCTCATCTACACTGAAGTCCTGTTCATCATGGCCCTTTCTCACCTGCTTTAATACTAATCATGACATACTCTCAGCCTTGCTGCTGGGTGCTGTGCCAACGAGAGGGTGGAACTTGGAGCCTTTCCTTCATCAGCTTCTGTACATAAAAACCTGGCATGTGTACATGGGACCTCAGACCCTGCTTTCCATTCAGCATACCCCTATTAAGTGCTCTCTGTGAGCTAAGCGGGCTTGGGTTTTTGATTTGTTGCTGCTGGGTTAATAGTATCATGATTCTTTTGGCTTTTTTCCCTTTACTTTTCCTCCCTCTGGGACTTGCCTCTGTAATCATTCCTGGTGTACTTTTAGCATAGCTGTTGCTGCTTTGCCTAAATACTTGTAGACCTTAAAAGGTAGCCCTCATCACCTCCTCTCTTTACCCCCACAATTGCTGGCAAGCCAGCAGTGGAGCCAGTTACGTAGCAGGGAGACTTTCAGGGCCCAGCTTTGTGCCAGGGATTCCCCAGGGTTTTCCTTGCTCTGTACCTTGTCCTGGAGCTCAGCTGTCCCTGGATTCCCTCCATCCTCTGTCCCAATCTGGTTGCTACTCCAAACCAAAACCCCTCTTTCTCCCCCTTCCCCAACAACTTCAATTCATTTTGCATTTGAGGTAGCTGTTAAACGCTGGGAAAGTCACTTAACCCTCCTCACTCTCAGTTTTCTCATCTATAAAATGGGTGCTAATGATGGCACCTACCTTGCAGGATTACTGTGAAGCTCAAGTAAGATAGTATCCATTAAGCTCATCACAAATCATAAAAAGCATCATATTCCAGCTAGTTGTTACCATTGTTATTTTTTAAATACCAGTTGCACCAAACAAAAACCAAAACGTTCTCTGTCTAATGGAATGTCTGCTGATGAGTGGAGAGAAGGGGTGGAGAAGAACAGTACTTCCCAAGATGTCAATACAAACATGTACAAAGTAATTTCGGGGGAGGAATGCTAACAATTTGGGATAGGGGGATCAGCCAGCCAGCAATCAGCAGGCCTTCATTAAGCCCCAGTTTTAAGCCAGATACTTGGTTGAGTACTGGGCCTTCAGACTTAAGAAACCTTCCCTGCCCTCCAAGAGCTTATGGTATCTGGAGAACTAATACACAAATGCACAAACTAATGCACATGTATACACACAAATATATATTCTTTGTATAAGTGTAAAATATATACAAAGTAAATGAAACATTTCAAGAGGGGAGGCACTAGCAGCTGGAGGGGAAGAAAAGGAGGAGGGCAGGAAAGGAGGGTCCTGAAGGAAGCAGTGATGCCAGTCCAAGACCATGAGGAGAACAAGGAGCCCCAAGTGTGGGCAGAGGAACAGCTTGTGCAGAGGGACAGAGAGAAAAAACAAAATGTCACCTCCAGGGTACTACAAGTGGCCAGTTTGTTCGGAATACAGAGTGCATCAGTGGAGTAATGGGATGGAGCCAGATTGGGAAGGACTTTAAATTTCATTCAGAAGAGTGTTTATTTTATCAAAATAACCACAGGAGCCAGTGAAATGACCCGGGCAAGGCAGTGCCATGGACAGACCTTTGTTTGACCTTGAATATACAGCATTTGTATTTATAATGAATAGTACATGTTTAATATGTATTATAGTTAAATTTAAAACTATTCTCCTTAAAAACTATAAAAGACTGTTTTTAAAAAAATAGAAACAGTGCTGTGGCATTATAATGACCAAGTTTGGCTTCAGCAAAGCGTTAAGTATAAAGTTCCCTCCCTTTTCGGTAGATGGGGGTGGGGGCACCTGCGAAGTCGGCACACTTGTCTGACGTTCTGGCTAGTCTTACAGAACTGGCCATTCGTTTTGATTTTTTTAAATAAGATACAGCTCTCTGGAAGCAAAGAGGAGGGATTTATTAGGAAGTGAGGGTAACATAAAAAACATATCAATAAATTGTTTCCAAAAACCATGTTCATAAATCAACATTTTTGCCTAGTTCTATTTGCATTAGTGACGTTTCATCTTATCTATTTGCTGGAACAATCAGAAATTGATTTTCCCATCTTAGCAAAAGAAAAAGTTGGTTCTTTCCTTAGCTTAAAAATTAAGTGCTGTTAACTAGAGTTGGGGGGAGGGGCGCAATAAAAGGATTTCTTAATTATTTTCATTTCCCAATGAAACTCCTCTCCCTGTGACTGTCTCTGAGGGCCATTATACGAAGAATGCTAGAAAGCTGACAGCTAGAATTTCTTTCTGGCACTAAGGCTGTTTGTGGGAAGGAGAGGCTCAGGTGGTTACCTGATCATGAGTAGGTGCACAAAGCGATCACATTGCTGCCACTGTGGCAGTCCTCTCTGATGCAGGTTACTGAGGACTGTTTACCTTAATGGACCATAACCAAACACTCAGTTGTTTAGCTGAGTTTTAAGGGTGATGCATTGAGTCTACTTACAGTATCTCAAGGACAAAGACAAAAAAGCGAAGCTTGAAAGCTTGTAGCATATCCAGGGAATAGCCTATACTCAGCGAAATATAAAATGTACTAAATTTCCCTGGCCCACCTGAACCCTTTGTATTCACGTTGTATGTAAGGAGGATTTTGTTATCCTTTTAGAGTTTAATTTCTCTGGATGCATCGCCATGGAAATGTCCAGATGTTACATAATAATTCCCAGAATAGCTCCAAGGATTCTAGATAGTAATTCCTAGACTCATAGTGACAGACCGTTCTATTGCGACTGTGCCATGATTTATGGGAGTGACATAATTGACAATATTTACTAGACTTGGACAGAATGATGATACTGATAAAGTAAACCTGTGAGTTTAATGTTGGCAAGATGCCTTCTTTGTCTGTTGCGCTATAAAGAACATGGGCATTGGTCAATGAGTGGGGAAACCATGGGGAACCCATAGGGGAATCTGTGTGCCTTGACCAGCCCCCATCAAGGCTTGAGGGGATTTAAGAGAGTGCACAAGCTGTGCCTATGTCGATTGACCCCATCAAGAGATAAAGGTAGTTGCCACCCCTTCTCACAGTGAGAAGGGTGATTAGGGAATGTTGTAGGAGTTGATGTTCCCATCGTCAGCACTCCTTTTGAAAAGTCTAGACTAAAATAAAGTGAGATTATGGACTCCTGCTAAGCTGTCTTCCTTCCTGTCTGACAAGATCAAGAGTAAACCTGTTAGAGGCTGGAATCCAAACTTCAGTGCCTGTTGTGTGTTCTGTGGATAAAATTCTCCAATGTGGCCAGTACTGGGTTCCAAAGTTCTCCTCCCTCAGACACTGGCTGGGATGATCTGGGCAGCTCATCTGCCTTTTCTCTCAGCTGCAGTTTCTTCATATGTAAAATGGAGCTAATAATAAAACCCTTCCAGGGTTGTCGTGAGGACCAAGTGCATAACCAATGTAAAGCCCTTTGAGAATTTTAAAGTGCTGTATAGATGGGAGTAATCTTTCTTATTAATAAGTGAAGCATCAGGTGAAGATCATAGATTTAGATCTGGAAAGGACTTTGGGTAATATCTCATCCAGTTCTCTTGTCTTACAGATGAGGAAACTGAGTCCCAGAGAGGTCCTGCGATTTGCCCCACATTATGTGGGGAGTAGATGACTGAGCCAAGATTGGAATCCAGGCTCTGTGACTCCAAATATATTTCCCTTTCTTCTTCCCCACTGTGGAATCTAGATGGCTTTAGGTTCTCATTTGCTGTGTTTATTGCTCAGTTTGGCACAGCAGCTTGGTGTTAGTGGTCTCCTCCCTGCTTTGGGTGGTTCTTCTCACTGCTTTGAGTTGTCCTTGGGATACTCCATGGTGATCTGGATTTCCCTGGATCTCCCTGTGTTCCTAGAACTTCTGTGCATATGTCAAGGATGGAAGTAGGGCCTAATTTAGCCAATTATAGCATATAGGGATCTTTTCTTCCAGTATTCATGGATTTCCATAATGAAGTATTCCATTTATCTCTGTTTTAACCTGATTTTTCTGAATACAGGAGGAACAGGATTATCATTTTTTTAAAAAAAATTACATTGTGATACTGAGCACACCATGGTCATAAATGGAGTATTTGTGTTTGCAGAGAATAAATTGATAGAAAACATATAACAGAAATAACTGTTTTATAAATTAGGGCAAAGAAGAGTTCCCTTCTGATGTTTTGCAGACCTTGCATACTGAGTATGCTGAATTAAAGAATTAAAACATTAAACTTTTCCACTGAAAATTCATGTACTAGGTCTACAATTCCCAAATTGTGTCCTGTGGCGTCCCCAACAAACTTACAGGAATGCCTCACAGGGACACCCCAGGATATTTTCAATTTAAATACTTAATAAATGGAATTGTTAGACATTTCTTTTGGTCTAAGCACTGAAACACTAAGGCCCTCTGAACCAGTAAAGTTGGGGAACCTCTACTGGGTCCTCATTGGTACCTTTATTTAGTCAGTTTCTAAAGGGGAAAAAAATGTAACAGAAAAAGGTTTATAAATTTCACCAATTAACATCCATTTTATGTTAAATGTGTGTATGTTTTCCATCACTCTTTGTATCCCAAACCTTTTCTTAAAGAAGCAGTGAAGTGATTATCTGGCAAAGACATAACTAGTCCAGTACCAGCTGCAAAATGTCGTTCCAATGATTACTATGGTGCACTGTTGTAATAGATGTATATTTATAGATTGGAATATGTTTTTCTGCTGGGCAATTGTGGTAGCCATGGCAAAGTGGAAGGAATTCTGCCTCTGGGCTACATTCTGTCCTTGCATTCCAGTCCCATTTCTGGCATGCTCTTTGTCCCTCCTTGGGATTGTTAGTAAAAAGAAGGGCTGAGGACTTCTGAGGTTCTTCCCATCTTTAGATCTTTGCTTTTATGTTCCTATGATGTTTGTTTAAAATGAAGTTTATAAATTAGGACATATAACTCTATCCATAATAATGTAACCCCTTTGGGGAAAGTAAAGGGGGGAAAGCTTCAGGGCAGAATTGGCAGATTAATTTCAGTAATTTGTTCAATAAGCATTTTAAGTCCTTACTGTTGTACCAGGTATTGGGGATGTATGAATGAATGAATAATAAATGAATGAGCATTTTGAAGTGTTTCCTCTGAGCTGTGCCCTCTGCTAAACATTAAGAATAAAAATCAGAAAGCAAAGCCAGTCCCTGCCTTCAAGCAGTTTACATTCTAACTGGAGACACCAAACACTTGGAAGCTGTGACCCGGGAGGAGCATTTTGATCTGGTTAGGTGGCTGTTTGGTGACTGGGGCCCTGGGGAATAGCCTGGTACGCCTGTGATCTCGTTTTGGGGCCTGGAGGGGGCTCCATACCAAGGAGGCTGTGGAGGAGGTGTCAGGGAAAGAGGAAACAAAGTGAGCTACATCTGGTATCAGGAGCATGCTGGTAAATGTTTAACAACCAGCTGTCTATGTAATGTGCACTAACATTTTCTCTGTGACTTTCTTGAGTCCAGGTAATGAAGAGAATAAGAGCCAAGCTGATTTCTGGGTGTAAACACATCTGGGGCTAGAAGAGAGGACTGGGAGAAGCAGCACTACTAGCTGAGGGCGGACGGTGCTGGCCTCTGCCTTTAAGGAGCTATAGCCTGAGGGAAGCAGTGTGTACACGGAGGAGGGAGGGTGAAAAGAAAGTCTTTAGGTGGGAAGTCTCAATGGTCCAAGTATGTGTGTGCTCGTCCTTAGTTGCCAAAGAAGACCATGCCATCAGAGAAATGATGATAGGAGGGAGGGTTGTGCAGATCACCAGCCTCACTTCTCCTCCAGAGCCATCTGAATTCAGTGACCAGTTATTCCTCAGGATGACTGGAGGTGACCCAGGATGAGGCAATTGGGGTTAAGTGACCTGCCCAAGGTCACACAACTAGGGAATGTCAAGTGTCTGAGGTGAGATTTGAACTCGGATCCTCCTGACTTCTGCACAGGTGCTCTATTCACTGCACCACCTAGCTGCCCCAATAGTTCAGTACTCCCTAGGACAAGAGACTTTTTCCATGCTGAATTGCAGTAGTTGGGCTGAGCTGGAAGTGAAGAAAACTAAGCATCTAAAACTAAGATCTTTGATCTAGAGCTGGCAAGGACTGTGTGGTGACCACTTCACTGGGTGTGAGATTGGAAAGAAAGCTTGTTGGTGGAGGGCAATTAGAGGAAGTCAAACTTCCCCATGGCGGGGAAACTGCATGATTGGCTTCCTTTTCTTGTATTATTTAACTTTCAATTTTCTAGTCGTATTTCTTAGCTCTCAGAAGCCGATATGAGGCTGATCTTTTCAGCCTTGGTGGCTGGGCAGGAAAGGATTCAAATCTCACAAGTTTTAGGCATTTTTCTACCTCAAGCCTAAGAAATTCTGATTAAATGTGAACCCATTTTCTACTGTCATTTTCTTAAAAGGGATCTTTGTCTTTTTGCATAAGCTAATGACATAGCTAGCTTAAAATACAGAGGAAGAATATAGAAAGAAGATAAAATGGGTAGGATGATTTTTAAAAAGTCCTTAACAATCATCTAGCTTGACCCCATCATTTTACAGATGAGAACACTGAGTCACAGTGAGGTGGAGAGCCTTGCCAAAGGTCCCATAGCTAGTACCAGAGTGAGGATTCAACCCCAGATTCACAGAATCATAGATTTAGAGCTGGGAGGATCATTGAATCCAATTTTTATTGTTTTTTTCCGGTTGAGAAACTGGAGGCTCAGAAGAGTTCAGTGAATTGCTTAAAGCTACAGAGCCGGCCAATGACACACTTCTGTCTCTTTCCACTGGACCATTGCTTCTCTCTCTCTTTTTTTTTTTAATAATTGTGTCCATATTTCATGTTTCTGTCATTTCTGACTTTAAATCCATTCCCCTTTTCTTTACATTGTGCTGGCTTAGAGCTTTAACATTTAAATTTACACCCAATCATCGTCTAGGAATCCAAGCATAATCCCTATTTGAACATCTGGAATCTGGCAGCACAGCAGGGGAAAATACTATTCAAACAGACTTTCTTAAGGGAGAGATTTTTTTTTTTGTGAAACTCCTGGGAGTAGAATCTTCCTCACAATGTTTCACTGCTTCTGGGTGTAGTCTTGGCCAAACCAGTTAAAAGAAACACACGGATAAATTCTGTTGTTTCGGGTTCCCCCTGCGAGGAAGCCAGCTCTGCTTGTAAGTCACCCTTCCCTAGAAGGGGCATTTGCTTTGGCCACTTCCTTTTAGGGGACCCAGCAGGTCCTCAAGATGGTTGCTCTGTTGTCACCAGTGAGGCCAGTAGCCACAGAGGTTTTTAAAGATCATATCATTAATGATGAGATTGTCATTGTTGAATGCTGACTTTTAAAAATATTTTCATTATTTAGCTTAAAACTGCCATGATAATGAAAAACAGAGATAGGCTTCCTTCTGCCCTATGTGCATATGGATCCACAATCCAGCATAATAATGAACCATTTTCAGGTTTGCAGAACATTCTACATACACTGTCTCATTAGAACCTTAAAAACAACACTGGGAGGAGAGCTCTGATTCTTTAAGCAGAACATTCTGTTCACACTATTCATATGGCCTCTGACCTAGTACTGCCAGTGAATGACAAACACTTAAAACCAGGGATCTTCACCTTTTTGGCATCATGGAAGAGTTTGGTTTAGTCTTGTGAAGCCTGTGGCTCCCTTCTCAAAGCATGTTTTTTAAATGCCTAATATAAAATACAGAGGATTACAAAGGAAACCAATTCTTTTGGATAAAGATGTATTTTTTTAAATCCATTCTGGTTCATAGATTTCCTGAAATCTATCCATGACCCTCTTGGGGATCTTTGGACCCCAGATTAACAATCTCTGCTCTAAACTGAATGAAATTGTCTGAAAAATGTTCTAAAACAAACATTTCTTGTTCTGTATAAGATGTGAGTTTGAGTAGGATGAGATGGAATATTCCAGCTAAATTTTTTTTTTAAATAGAGATGTTTCATTGCTTTTGGGGGAAGCTATATGATGTAATGGATGGAATAGTAGATTTGGAGTCAGAAGACTGACCAAGTTGGCCACTTCATGTACAACATTTTGTTATAGCACATCAAGGTTTGTAAAGTGCTTTACAATTATCTTCTTTTGTCTTTTATCTTTATAAAACCTCTGGAAGGTAGCTGCTATTATAAACTCCATTTTATAGATGACAAAAATGAAGAAGATAGAGTTTAAGTGACTTGTCCAAGACAATCACATGGCTAATAAATTTCTGGAGCAGGATTTGAATTAAGGTCTTCCAGTTTCCAGGGCTAACACTCCATCTATTTCACCATTAGCTGCCTCTAGATCTTCATGACTTTAACCTTTCCTCATTATACCTAAAATGCAATGAGATGGGTTTGAACAGAAAACCCTCTTCCACCTCTCTAGGTCTTAGGATTCCTGCCATTCTGATAATTTATGTGACTGAAAAGAATAGCAAGGAGGACAGTTTTCCTTTCAGCGAGACTGAAGCTGGAAAAGACCTTAGATGTCGTCTCGTCCATCCCTTTACATTTGACAGTTGTGAAAGCGTTGCCCAAATGGATGAAATGACTTTTCCAAACTTGAGAAGTAAGTGACAGAGTGGAGATTTGAACCAGGGTCTTCTGCTATTTAATCTATTGCTCTTTCCACCACAGTATGATATCACAATATTTTGGAGGGTGAAGGGGGAAAAGTAACATGTAAAATGAGATCATTTGGTAACATATCAATAACAAAATCTCGTGAGATGATTTGGAAGGATGGAAGCTATTCATTGCTGCCTCAAATTGTCCTGCTCTCACCTACAAAAATGTTAGAGAAGTTTTGGACAGGTACTTTGGAGAAGGAAGGAGGGAGAGAGGGAGTGACCTGTGTCCTCAAGGAGCTTATGTTCCATTAGGAACAGTGTAGCAGAGCAATGAAATGAACCGTCTAAGACTGAGGAGCCATTAATAGTGACGACTCATGGCTGCTGAGAGCTTGGGTAGTAATGTGTGAGCAGTCTGTGGTTCTAGATTTGCTTCAGATGGATTACAGAGACTTGTTACTCTCACAATATTTTTATGAATTAATCAATGAAAAAATATTAAGTGCTTGCTATGTGCCACCACTCTTCTAAGTGGTAGTGATGATGATGATGACGATGACAACATTTATATAATGCTTTAAGGTTTCCAAAGTACTTTCCATATTTTATTTCATTTCATTCTCCCAAAAACCCCATGAGGTAGGTGCCATTATTGTCTCTGCTTTGCAAATGAGGAAACATTGAGCTGAGAAACGTTGTTACTTGACCAGGGTCTCACAGCTATTAAGTGTTTGAGGAAGAATTTTAATTCAGGTCTCCTGACTCCCAGTCCAGTGCTCCATATACTATGGTACCTAGCTGCCATGAGAGGACCTGACATTGATTTGCTTGATGTGGTAAGAAAGGAAACAGAATTTGGTAAACATTCAAATGCAAACATTCCATGTGGAAAGTGAGCCTTTGGCCTGCATTCAGCAGATCAAGCCATCTTGAAGACATCTTTTACTCTATTCGGTCACCTTCACCCAGTACAAAAGGAACCTACGATTTGGAGCCGGACAGGACAGTAGAGGTCAACTCTTCCAAAGCCCTCACTTCACAGAATAGAAAGCCATGGCTTCAGAACTGAAGCAATTTGCCCCAAATCCTGGGTAGCAAGGGACAGAGACGGGACTCAAATCCAGGCCTTGCAGACTCCAAATCAAAGACTTAGTTGGCTTAAGTGATGATTTTCCCTTGTGCTCTGTTCTAGCAGAACAAAAAATAGATGACTGCCTTGGGTCCATTTATCCATTTATTTTTATTCCATCTGTACTCAAAACAGAGATCCATCTGAATTAGTACTCAAAAAAAAAAGAGGAAGAGGAGTCATTTCCCATCCTTCCCTCCTTTTTAGCAGCCAACTCTGGCCTGTTTTCTAGTCTTTTTCCGAAACTTACTAGGCTACTCGTAGTATTTTGGGCAGACATCCATATAGGGAGATGGCAATCAAATCCATTTGCCTCATAAACCTGATTTTCTAATGCTCCAGCTGAAGATTTCACATATGGGAATGTTCTCTGGAGAAGCCTGATAGGTGATCATTGTCACTCCTAATCACCCTCAAGTAGAGGCAGCTACGCACCTGCTGGGCTACCTGTGAGTGAACATTTGATGCTAGAATGCGTTGCTGTGGTGTCTTTGTTTGATTAGGAACACAGATTCCTACTTCTGGTTTGAACCAAATATCCTTAGATCCGCCATTTTAGCAGAGCCTAAAAATGCAGCCTTGATTTTTAAGCTGTAATTTCTCAATCTGTTTATGATATAATAGCTAAATCCTGGGGAGTTTCCTCAGGCACTTAGAGGTTTAAGTGACATCCAGGCAATACCTGTCTGAGATGAGATTTGAACCCAAGTCCAGCACTTTATCCATTAAACCACACTACTTCAGTTCAGCTCAACAGGCTGTTAATTTCCAAGCCTCAGATTCTTAGTTATTCAAGTACTTAGTGCTATGAAGCACATAGAAGATTAATAACAATTTAATGGCCTTGAACTTAATTATAAGGGACAACTAAGGTGGATATGTCAACAGCCAAGGGGATTTTCTTCCCAAAAGAAAGTCACACCCACAAAACTAAAAACCTTGCTGGCCCAAACCACTTTAAAAGCCCAAAGAAGATGGAAGATTCTTCTAAGAGATTCTGTTTCTAGCTTGAGCATCCTGGGATCCCCCTCCCTTTTCCCTCTTTCCTTGCCCCAAGAACTGCCCTACTCCTTCCTTTATTCTTCTGGAATGTTCTCCTGAGCTTCTCCCTTCCCCCTACCCCACACGCTGTAGCCATGCCTTGGCCCCAGCAATTGTTTCGGTTTATAAAGAGCACAATTAGCCTTTTTAAAGCTCAGCACAGACACAATTAAACCTCCCTGGATGGTTAGGGATTGGTCTTTCCAAGGCTGTGAAGGTGTTTTTAATTATTCATCCCCTGGTTTGTTTCTTAAAGCAGTCTCAGCTGTGCTTTATTATTCAAAGGTTAATGCAAACTGAGAACTGGGTAAATTAAATTCCTTTGGCAGCTAGCAACCTGATGTATCGCCAGACATGGTGAGATGAGGGTGCTCCCAATGTTGGCAGTGCTTCCAAAGGCCAGATTTTCCCCTTTTCCAAGAAGCATTGCCAATGACCCAAAGGATGCTTTGTATTGATAGCAGTTAGTAACAGATACTCCAAATTGCTGGTTCAGAAATATCAGATCTTCTGTAAAATCAGTGTTTGTTTTGCGTGCTTAGAGAGGGGGCAGTGACTGAAATCTGCAAGGCAGTAAAAGCTACTGTAGAGAATTGATGTCGATAGCGTGACTAATGAACTTGAGGCCCTGCTTGGAATTCATGTGAGTGCTGGGAATCATCACCATAGACGTGTTCATGAGGACAGTAGTTTTCAGAATCTCCAATGAAAGACACTTTTAGTGGACATTCATTAGACAAGCAAACAGCTGAGCTGGAGGAGGCAACAGAATAAGGAAGTGCTGTGATGATTTCTCTCTTCTCAAGGACCTCAAGGAAAGTGGGAGGGATAGATCAAAATTTTCAGAATAATTTTGTAACCATATACATGACTCAAGGATATTCAAGTCAAAATAAAGAAGGATTACACACTAAGAGGTCGATGAGTCAGTTACCCAGTCCCCTCTCCTCACTTGGGCCCGGAGTGAAAAAATGATTTCCTCAAAGTCACATAGTAATAGTAAGTGACAGAACCAGAATCTTTTAAAAAATTCCATTTGGGGGTTAATTTTATATGTATTATTAGTCTAGAGAACCAACAATACAGAGTAGCTAGAGAAGGAAATACTGAGGCATTTTAATTTCAAATATGTTAAATATTAATATATATCACCTACCTAAACCAAAGCCCTTTGGAGGGACCCTCAATAATTTTTAAGAGCATAAAGGGGTTTTGAGACCAGTATTCAAGAGCCACCATTCTAAGAGTGTAAGTTGCAGAGAAGTGTTGATCTCATCTAATGGAGAGAGTTTACCACACCAGGAGTTCCTTGTATCAATGAACGGGCCCAGTCCCTATCTATAATTATTAGTGCAGTAATACATATATATATAATTTGCCAGTAATGAAATATGCAGATATTGGAACGGATGCTCCAATATTTTTTTACTGCTAAGAATGCAGTGTACTAGGTGGTTGTTGAGGTTCATCTCTTCTGGCCCTAAATTTGTAACAATAAAATAAATTTTGTCACTCCTCTTCCAAGGAGTAAACTAGGGGAACACATGTAAAATAGCTTGCTCTGTTTTTTAATTGTGGCCTACCAACATCTCCAGGATCTCTTGACCTTTGCTGGTAGTTGGAAGGGTGAAGGGTACACATCTGAAAAAGATGGCAAATGAAACCAGTGTGCTTCTATGTGGGTGGGCCTCTCTCTGGGTTTGAGACAAACACTGAACCCTCTGAGGGCAGTCCTTATTTCTTATCTGAGCTAAGGTTGGGTTCTTAAGGAGCACTGAGAAACATTTTTTACCACAAAATCATTGAAGAATAAATTTAAATGTCACGATCTGTTCAATCCAGTGAACATTTATTGGATGTCTGCTATGTGACCTGCACGTGGGATTACAAGGATGAATAAGTCGCTACCCATTTGGACCTTCCAATCCAGCGTGAGTGAGAGAGGAGATGTACAGTGACCATAATTTCAGGACCCAAAATCCGGACACATAGTCTGACAAAAGATATTCTTTGTGCAAAAAAAAAGCTTCATTAAAAATGTCCCTTATTTGTGCTCTGACTGTTACAGAAAACCTAAGGTCTGGGGCCACTGTAGAAACATACTATTGATATGTACACAAATAATTCTACTGCAAAACCAGGTTTGATGGGGAAGGTGCAGAGGAAAGAGAGCTGACTTTGGAGTCAAAGCGTGGGGTTTTGGGAGCTTTATAGGTAGGTTTGTTGGTCCACTAAGTAGGGTTGGTGATGAGAACTTTTTGCCGCAATTCCCAAAGAGAAAGGCTTTCCTTTATCCATAACTAACATACGAGAGCATTGTCCACTATTCAGAACCCAGGCAAACATGCCATTATGAAATTGATGTACAATATTAATGAACTTCTCCAGGCAACCAAATTTTGACATAATTTTCCGTAAGCCCTCACAACTAACAGTGTCAAAGGCCTTGGTCAGATCTACAAATATTGTGAACTGACCGCTGCTATTCTGGCATTTCTCTTGGAGTCGTTGGGCAGCAAACACTACATCAACTGTTCCTCGGCCCTTTCTGAAGCCACACTGGCTCTCAGGTATATGACCATCTTCCAGGTGAAGGATCAGCCTTTAAAGAGGACTCCAGCAAGAATTTTTGCCAGCACTAAGAGAGAGACCACCCCCCCCCCCCGTGATTGTCTCAGGACAATCTATTCCCTTTACCTTGGTAGAGATGGACATTGGAGGCATCCTTGAACTCGTGGGAGATAACCTCCTCTTGCCATGTAACCTGGAAAATGTCAGTCAGCTTTTGTATGAGCAGTGGCCCCCTACCTTGTAAAACTCAGGTGGGATCGAATCAGTTACCAATGAAGTGAAACAGAGCGGTGTGCTTGCTCCCATACTTTTTAGCATGATGTTTTCAGTCATGTTGTGAAAAGCCTTCAATGAAGATGAACACGGCATCAAGGTCAACTACCGTACTCTTGGTAAGTTCTTCAATTTGAAAAGGTACAAGCCAAGACCAAAGTGGGAGGAGTGCTGGTGCATGATTTTCTGTTTACAGATGATGGTTCACTCAATGCAGCCTCTAAAGCTGAGATGCAACAAAGTATGGATCCATTCTCTGCTGCCTGTGCTAGTTTTGGCCTAATAATTAACACCAAAAAAATCACAGGTGCTCCATCAGCCACCACCACACCATCTGTACATGGAACCATCGGTTACAACAAATGGAGAAGCTTTGAATGCTGTGGATAAGTTCACTTACCTTGGTAGTGTACTTTCCAGGAATGTACACATTGACAATGAGATTGATGCACGCATTGCCAGAGCTAGTTCAGTGTTTGGGAGGTTCCAAAGAAAAGTTTAGGAGAAAAGAGGTATTAGACTGACTACCAAACTGAAGGTCAGCTGTTGTGCTGACCTCGTTGTTATATGCTTGTGAAACAAGGTCAGTCTCCCAGCACCATGCCAGGAAGCTGAATTGCTTGCATTTGAACTGTCTTAGGAAGATTCTGAGGATCACCTGGAAGGATAAGGTACCAGACACTGAAGTCCTTGCCCAGGCTGAACTGTCAAGCATTCAAACTATGCTTCAGAGAGCGCGGCTCTGATGGGCTGGCCATGTTGTTCGAATGCAAAATGTACGCTTGTCAAAAAGACTATTTTATGGAGAGCTCACATGGTACAGGCGATCACATGGTAGTCAGAAGAAGCGATACAAGGACACTCTCAAGTTCTCTCTCAAGAACTTTGGATTTGACTGTGCAACATGGGAGACAGTGGCGCAGGACCGCTCAGCACTGGTGTGCCCACATAAGAAAAGGTGCTGTGCTCTTTGAGCAAAGCAGACTTGAGACAGCACTAAGGAAACACGAGATACATAAATTTGGAGTATCCACTCCAGATATTCAGACAATCTGTGCCCAACCTGTGGTAGAGCATTCCAAACTTGTACTGGTCTGATCAGTCACAGTCGGACACTGACATTTCCCTTTATCATGGTGATGTCATTTTGGTCCTCTTAGAGAATGAAGGACAACAACCTACCAGCCAACCAACATACAAATGTCCTCTGGGATAGAGCACTGTCTTATCAGTCATTTACACCCTAATATGAATGAATTTATCATATTAATAATCACATTTAGTCACATATTTCACATATGTAAAGATCTTTGCCAACCTTAAAGCACTCTGCAAATACAGATCATTATTCCACTCCATGATTACTTCTCTCTTGTGCTCCCCTTGGGCTGCTTGTAAAGAAGAGATCACCAAACTGAAGTTTTCCGGACCAGATTTTATCTTCTTTAGTGGAACTTTATAAGTAAGTTTGCTAGCCCACTAATTAGGGTTGGTGATGAGTACGGGACTTCGAATGGGAAGCTATGACTTAGCACCAGCTAGCCAACCCTGGGAAAATCCTGAAACATTAGGAGCCTTCTTGTCCTTATCTATAAAATGAGGAGCTTGGGGCCGCAGTGGTAGTTCTAACTTTCCTTCCAGCTCTAGTATTCTATGATTTCACCAGAGTTGGGCTGGGCTAAACTGAAGATTACCTTTTCACTATCCATTTAGAAAATTAACTCACCTTAACTGAGTACTGGGGGGAATAGTTAACCTGCTTAAGAAAACAGTATTTTCCTGGCAATCATTAGCATACAGTGAGTGGATTACAGAGGAGGCTTCTATTTCATTCCTTAAGTAGGTCCCCTGTGTCTTTCTATTTAACTTTTTATTAAGTCCAATAATAAAACTTTAACTTGAATGCTAGGCTGAGGAATGGGGCGTTATCCAGTAGCAAAGGTGGGCCATTGGAGACTTGTTGAGAAGTGAATCGGTAAGATAAAAGCTGTGTTATAGGAAAACCCGGTTAGGACAAAGAAGGCAAGGCCAGGAGACAGAAGCTTGGGAGTCTGAAAGAATGTCTCGTCAAAATGGCTGTGACCAGAAACACAGTCTAGAAAGAGCCCTGGGGAACAAGTCCATTGGGAACTGAGAAAAATCCAGAAATTGTTCTTGAGCCAAGGATATCAGTCTGGTGGCACATTATGCAAATTGTAATCATTTTATAAACCCTAAAGGAAGATGGAATATTTAGGGTTAGGGTTAGGTTAGGTTAGGGTGGCAAAAAGCATAGAATGCAACAGGCTTCTAACACTATTTCATTCTCTAGCCATGCTGCTTAATGTTTCCAGACCTCAGTTTCCTCATTTATAAGTTGGACTAGTTGTTCGCTCAATTCAGTTCAGCAATTATTAAGCACCTACTATGTGCAAGGCAATGTCCTAAATGCTTGGGATATAAGAAAGTTTTCCTGATGCCCTGTTTAAGAATATCAGCCTTTTATTTTCTTTTGGGGGACTTCAAGAGGCTTAGAGTCTCCTGAAGGTATATAGCCAGATGAGAAAATACTGGACATTTGGAGGAGAGAGAAAGAGGAGATGAGGGAAGTCTTTGGAGAGGAGTTAGCTAACGTGAGTGGAGCCTTGAAGAAAGATAATGTTCCCAAGAGGAGGAGGCAAGGAAGGAAGGCTTTTTAGGCATGGAAGACACAACATATGAAGTGACAAGTTCCAGGAGCAGTTGTTAGAGCAGTTTGGCTCCAGCATAGAATGTCTTCAATTCAGTAAGCATTTCTTCAGTGCCTGCTGTGTGCCAGGCACTGGGCTAAGCCCTGGAAAACATAGACATGTACAAAGAGGAGTACTACAAAATAAAATTGTGAAGGTAGATGGGAGTCAGAGTGTGATGGCAGGCATTTGTATGCCACAGAAGATCCCTAAATAAGGGAATAGGAAATTTGTGTCTCCAAAACATATTTCTCTACTTGTGTAGAGAGTGGAAGGGGAAAGACAGAAAACAGGGAGACCAACTGGGTGACCACCTCAGCTGTAATGTGTGAGTGGAGAAAAATAGATAGATTCAAGGATTGTGGGGAATGTAGAAGTCTCTAAGACTTTTCACCTGAGTGAATATGACAGCTAAGAGAGAAGGGAAAAACCAGGTGGTTCTCTGAGATTTGAACTGGGGTGACTGGAAGAATGGTGGTATCCTCTGCAGAAATATGGGAGCTCCGTGAAAGCAGGGTCCATGTTTTATCTAAACTTTGTGTTCTTTCCAATCCCCAACACCATTCTCTGTGCAGGATGAGCCATTGATAAGCCTTTATTGAATTATGTCCCAGAATCTATAATAACAATAACTGTTTAAAAGTATACAAGGAAGCCTAAACAAAAACCTAAGATACAGTGGAAATGGACTTGGGGTCAGAGGACCTGGATTTGAATTCTTCCTCTCCCACTTACTATCCAGACAACCTTACTGCTCTAGGCCTCACTTTCCTCATTTGTGGAGTGAGAGATATGGACCAGATGGCCTCCCAAGTTCTCTCCAGCTCTAGCTAGGTTATCCAGTGGAGCCAAGTAGGAGTTCTTTGAAGAAGATTATTACTTTTTATTTTTTTAAATCATTTCCCAGACCCCACTATAATCTGGTCTATAGAATGGATCATTTATGTTCTCACTAAGGCAGTTTAGTTTCCTTTTGGCTGTTGAGATATCATGGGAGCTTTCAGTGCTTGTGTTGGCTTTGTTGGTTTTTTTTTAAAAAACACTATTTACTGAATACAAATACAGTGAGCTTCAGGAATTTGAGAAAAACCGCTCTGCAGATGCTTGTACTCAGTTACTAACCAGCTGTACCGTTTCCCACACCCACCACTTTAACTGTCTCCCTCCTCAGCCGAAGCGCTGATTCCTTCTCCCGTGTTGCTCCCCAGGATTCTCTTCTTCATCATTGACCCTGCTCTCTCCATCACAGTCCCCAACTTTTCCCACGTCTCCAGTTTCCAGGCATTTTTTCTGAATTCTTTCTGGTGCTTGGTTTATTTTGTCTTCTGTTTCTTGTGTTCTTTGACCTTTCCATAAAATAAGTATTTTACCAAGGACTTACATTGAGCACTGGACTAGACATTAAGGATGTAGAGACCAGAAAGCAAAAACAATCCCTGCCTCCAGAAGCTTCCCTTCTACTGGGGGTGGAAAGGTGACAGGACTCGCTACTCCTCTGTAACATGTATGCAAAATAATGCAAGGTAATCTCAGAAGAGAGAGAGCATAACAACTTGGGGTAGGGTAGGTGGCGACTTAAGATTTCACTCACTTGAAAAGCCCTCCCCCCCTTCTCAGGACCCGCTGAGGCGCAGGATCTTTTACTGAAAGCAGTCTTCCTTCAGAATGTCCCTTTTGTCTTTGTCTTTTCTTCTCTTCACTCCTTCCTTAGTTCTGCCCCATCTCTCACCACTCCATTCCATCCTACACTCTATTAGCAAAGAAACTCACCAGAAGCTCCGATCTGACCCTGCCACTCCTCAGCTGTAGGAATTCCTGTGGCTCCCTATTACCTGTAAGGATAAAATCTAAATTGCACTTCAGCTGTTAAAGACCTTCACAACCTATCACCAGCTTATCTGTCCAGCCTCACTGGACATCACTTCTTTCCCTCCCTCCATTATTCTTCACATAGGAGGCTACATTTCCTATTCCTGGACCTTTGCACTAACAGCTCTCTGTACCAGGAGGACATGCTCAGACCTTCAAGATGCAACCCAAGGAGTACCTTCTTCCAGAATCCTTTCCTGATCCCATTTACCTCTAGTGCCTTCCCTCCCAGAATACTACTTTGTATTTTGTATTCATTTTAATTCTGTATTATAATTCTGTATTCTGTATCTACTTCTCCATATATTAGTCTTCTGCATTAGAATATAATTACTGGTAAGTGAGGATTATTGCATTCTTTGTATCTGTGTTGCTGCTAGCTTCATACAATTGATAGCAGAAAGCATCCTGGATTTGGAGTCACAGAATCATACAATTTCAGAACAAGAAGGGATATCCCAGGCCACCCAGTCCTACCTGCAGCTGACCTCAAATCCCTCCTTAAAGATCACAGTCATCCAACCATGCCCCAAGAAGTTAAGTAGTTCCATCTTTCCAAAGTGGCTCATTCCTCTTTCAGATCACTGGAGTCAATAGAAACATTTTCCTGACCTGAAGCCTAAATCTGCCCCTGCAGTTTCTACCCAGTGCTCCTAGGTCTGCTCTCAGAAGACTTGGATTAGAAGCCAAGTCTTATATTTGCTGGGTGACCTGAAGTCCATGGAGGCAAGGATTTTTCCTGATTGTACGTGTCTTCTTTGTTAGTGTTCTATCCTCCTCCAATTATTTTATGTCCATTTTGTGTATGTTACATATTTACTTACCTTTGTTTAATGATTGTGAGATTGAATTGGCATATGCCCTCCATGGCAGTGGCATATGCCCTAGGTGTATTTGTCTCCCTGTTTTATGCCTTGATATTAGTAAGTAGAGAGTCAGGGAGCAAAATTTTATTTCTGTTTTTTCAGCCTATCCAGGAAGTCCTGTGTGACCTTCACCTAAGTGAGAGAAACACGTTGTATTGGAAGAGCCCTTTTAAAGCTATCTTATTATGACCCAGCAAATGACAAGCGTAATAAAACGGGATCCTGTTGTGTTCAGCACCTTCCTTCAGTTCTGTCACTATGAAGATGTGTTATTTATAGTTACAGATTACACTGGGCAAAGATTTGGGTATCATGGGAGTCCCACCTAATGACATCAGGAATTTTCTAAGACTCTACCCAATCCAAGCATAATGATTTTTTACACTCAGTTTTTTTTTCTACTACCAAGAAAACTTGAAGCCCTTTGGTCTCTTCTGAGGTTCAGCTGGGAAGTGGGAATGACTTTTCTGACTAGGAAAATTGTTGAGGATCTGCAGAATTGATGAGCATGCTGATAATGGTCTTCATGGAGGCCAAGGTTTGCCTGCGTCTACTCAGAAGCGGGGAATATCCCTGAAATGGACGATGAGCAACCAAATGCAGAGGACTTCAGAGCATTTGTTCTCCCTTTCCCTTCACCCTTTTGTTCTTTTTGCTTCAGCTGCTACTTTAGTGTAAACCCTTTCTTCTTCACTGTGGAAAGTTATGAAAGGTGTGTGTGTGTGTGTGTGTGTGTGTGTGTGTGTGTGTGTGTGTGTGTGTGTGTGTGTGTGTGTGTGTGTGTGTGTGTGTGTGTGTGTGTGTGTGAACAACACCTTAGAAAAGCTTTAGAGCCTGAAGCTGTATCCTCTATCCTAATGGCAGGGGAGGGACAGCAGCCCTAATGGGCAAAAGGCCCATGTTCTCTCTGGCCTAAGGAGCATTATTGGAAGGATTTCAAGTCTGCTGAAAGTTTCTTTAAAAATCACAATCTGTTTTTAACACACATTGTTGCTACACACAGTGTTGATCAAGGCTTCCTTGCAAATACCCACTTTGACAGCACCAACCAATCCAGGGGAGCCTTGTTATTCATACCCTCTATGGTGCAATGTGAAGTCAGACAATCAAAAATGAAATAATTTGGTTTGAGGAATTAGAAATTGAGTTGATTCAAGAGAAGTCTCTCAGTTTTACCAAATTCAGGGATGGGATAAAGCAGGCCTGCACAACCTGCTGCCTGCCAAAGGATTTTGGGTGGTATGGTCCTGAAATCCTTTGGAGGGCCTCAGGTAGTGCAGGCCTGGGATAAGGATGTGTCTGAATCCTGACATTCCCTAGACACTGGAGTCAGATGACATTCCTTTTTATGAGCAGTCATCATCATTCAAGAGCAATTCCCTAAGAGACCAGTAGTCAAAGGATATGGACAAGTAATTCTAAAAGGAATTTCAAACTATTCACAACTAGATCCATTGCCTATCCCTTTATAAATGCTTGTTGAGTGGAATATAAAAGAATGCTCAAAATCAAAAATTGTCATGGAAATATAAATTACAAAATCTAAAGTTTTGCTTCACATTCAGCAAATTGGTCAAAGGACCAAAGGCAGATGTCGTCACGGTGTCGGGGGGAGGGGCAACAGAAAGACAAGCCTGCTAATGCAGTGATGGTGGAATGGTGAACTGGTCCCACGATTCTGGAAGTCAGTTTGGAATGATGGGAAAAAAAACCCCCAAGAGGTTAAACTGTTCCTATCTTTTCACCCAGAGAGCCTAGTACTGGGCAGGATCTCAAAGGCAGAAGGACCTCATATATACCAAGGTATTCATAGCAGTATTTGGGGATAGCAACAAATGAGACATAAAGTCAGCATCCACCAATGAAAGAATGACTGAGCACCTTATGGTGCATGAATGTAATGAAATACAGAGCGGGACGAGTGACTGCTGGAAAGAATTCAAAGAAACCCAAGAAGGCCTGTCTGAGCCAATGAAAAATGAGGAGGCAGGGTAGTGGGGTGACCCAGTGGAGGGAGCGCTAGCCTGGGGGGTCATGAAGCCTTGGACATAGAGTCACTGTGTGAACCTGGGCAAGTCACTTAACCCCTGTCTGCCTCAGTTTCCTCATCTGTAAAATGCAGGTAATGACAACAGCTACCTAACAGGATTGTTAGAATAATCAAATTCGACACAACATGCCCTAAAACACTAACAGGTGTGTGTGTGTGTGTGTGTGTGTACATGTTATTTTAATTGTTCTTGTTTAAGCAGAAGGAATATAAATAGATAGATAAACAATGAGAGACATGAAAAGAGCAGTTGTTTCAAGTGAAAATCTGCCATAATGGTGGTGACTAGTCTGAATGCCAGAGATGAGGTTGGGAAATGGATGAGAGCTAGAGAGCTGTGAGGGCAAAATGTTGGATGTGGCACTAGACTCAGCTAACTGGAAGAAGAAAGACAATCCAGAAATAACCAACTTACAGACCAGAGGCACTGTTCTTAAAAAGTCCTTGTACAAGGCCTTGTCCTACTGAATCTCCTCCTGGGTGTCTCCATCTTGTGAATTCCTTATGTTAACCCCCATCAACAAATCCAACAGATAAACTCCTGCATCCAAGAAGGACAAGCAGGATGATGAAGGGCCTTCAGTTCCTGCCATTTGAGGATTAGTTGGAGGAAGGGACATATTTAAACTGTAGGAAAAGAGGGGGGAAGGCGTGCTAACTGTTCATTCATGTACTTGAAGTAACGTGTGTGTGTGTGTGTGTGTGTGTGTGTGTGTGTGTGTGTGTGTGTATGTCTTGGAAAAAAGGATTCAACTTGTTATGTTTGACTCCAGAGGGCAGAACTAAAACTGTAGTAGAAAGTGCAGAGAGGCAAATCTAAGCTCAAAATTAAGGAAAAACTTGTTAACTCTTAGAGAAGGGGCAGCTGCCCCAGGAAATAGCAGGATCTCTTTTGCTAGTGGTCTTTGGGCAAAAGCTAGAGAATCACTTTACTTGGTACATCCACTCTTAGGGAGATTCTCATTTAGGCTTTGGTGAGACAATCTCTGTTAAGTGCTTTGCAACTTCACAGCCCTGTGATGATCTGCTGTAATGATTGAGCTGGCTTACAGAGGAACACTGTGCATTTTCCAAGTGTCAGAGTCATGAATGGGGACAGAGGCTCCTATAGCAGGAGTTGGGATGATGGCCTTGCATAGTTTGGTATAGCTATATGCCATGCTACAATATGACTTTCAGAAAAATAGATATTTCTTCACTTACCACAAGCCTGTCATTTACTCACTATTAACTCTTCTCTCTTAGGAACTTATCTGTTCCTATTGAGGCTAATTATAGTTCAGGGTGGCGCCCAAGTGTATGAGTCATCTGAGTGAGTGAACTTGTCTGACAACACGCAGCCTTTGTGGCCAAAGCTTCTAACCTGATCATACCCAGAGAGGCTGCTGCATCGCCGTTACTGGGAAGGTGGAGAACAAGGAAGGAGGGGAAAATAATTTTCTGAGAAGTCTACTTTTCAACATATTCATTTAGGAATTGCACAATAAGATTTTTTTTAAATTTGTCTGAAGTTTCATTGATGCCTTTTGTTGTCTTATGTTGTGATTTGTTCAGTCATTTTCAGTTGTATCTGACTCTTTGTGACCCTATTTGTGGTTCTCTTGGCAAAGATACTAAAGTATTTTGCTATTTCCTTTCCCAACTCATTTTACAGATGGGGAAATGGAGGCAAACAAAACTGAGTGACTTGCCCAGGATCACACAGCTAGTAAGTGTCTGAGGTCACATTTGAGCCTTCCCGACTCAAGGCCTGGCACTCTATCCTCTCCTGCCCCATCATTGTGGTTATTTCCCAGTATATATCCCTGACTGCCTATGCCATCAGACCCTCCCTTGTAATAATCCCCTGTAATGAACAGTCAAACACAACAAGGTAATAGTCATGCCTGCCTACGTACATAAGACGTGGCTTTTGTGTTCTCTTTACTTGGGAGAGTAAATGGGTTCATCTCCTGCTTTGTGGGACCAACCAACCCAAGGTTAGTGAGCCCTTTGTGCATTAGAATAGGCAGTAGAATGAAACTCCTTGAGGATAGGGACCCAGCACATAAGAAGCACTTAATTCTTTATTCTTAAAGTTTTTTAAAACAACAAATTTTATAGACATAATAAATTTCAAAGCATAATAGAAGACAAATCTTCCCTGGGTTGTACTTATTATTTCCTCTCTGTAGCAGGTAGTAGGCTCTGGAGAGCAGCGATTTTTTTTAATCCTTCTATCCCTACTGTCTTGGCATTTCGAATGCCCCATCCATGTGTACTGAATTAAATAAAGTTTTCCTTTAATTCTGAATCTCTCCTTCAGGGTTTTTAATTGTGTTGTGGGATAAAGTCTATCTCTTGGTAGAAAGTAGGGGTCTGATACTTCCTAGCTGTATGACTGTGGACCTACCATTAGCCCTCAGAGCTTGAGTCTCCATGTCTGTAGAATGGGGATAATTACCACCTTATCCCTCAGTAATGTCCTGAGCCTCAAATGAAATAAAGTGTGTGAAGTGTTTTGGCTTCATGAAATGTCAGCTGTTATTATTGTTACTGTTTTGTCAATGACTGATATTCTCTAGTTCCTTTTGCCCAGGTACTCAAAGGACAGCATGATGCCTTAATGCCATTTGCTCTCACGAATTCTTTTGCAGTACATTTCTGAGAAACTCGCTGTTGTACAGCTTCTAGTGGGAAGGTCCCCATCATGGGGAGTACCAAATTTTTGAACATTTTTCTGTCTCAAAAGTTTATTTATCAATTGCTTCTGAGCTAAATCACACCTTCCCAGTGTTATAAATTGTGGTATGGATTGTAAACTAGTCCAGAACATTCTTCTTATCCCTTCCTTAGTCTGCCAGAACTTAGGGATTGAATAGAATTTGTCTGAGTTCTTGAGCTCTAGGTTCTGAGCTCCAGGGGCTTTGGTGAGGGCTGTTGATATTAGTGTGTCCGTTCTCAAAGAGGACCATGATATCAGGGAGGTGATGCTACAACATGTAAGTGAATTGGATGGAAGTGACAGAGGGCTGTACAAAGGCACCACCCTCACTTTCTTCACAACCATATGAGTTGAGTGGCCAGATAGAGATCAGGAAGACTGGAGATGGCCCAGGACGCAGTGGTGCAGGAAGGACAAAGGGGAATAATAAATTTCCCTGCCCTTTCTTACAAAGGTCAGCTAATCCTATACAATATTTTGAAGTTGGCAATATTTGTGTCTAGCATCTTTTTCCCACAAAACCTTCTTGTTTTTCTTTTCCTATCAGTAATGATGTTTAAAACATTCCCAATGGTGACTAGTGGTGAATTAGCATCTGACTTGTACTGGGTAATTAACCTCCAGTCTGCGCTGTTATCAATTTTAATGTACTTGCCCAATTCATTATAATGATGAAACCAATATAACAAACTCTAGATTATCCTTAGTTTCTAAGCATGTCTCATGTTCTTTTCTCATTACAGTGCTGGACCCAAAGGAGACAACATTTATGAATGGCGGTCAACTATCTTGGGACCCCCAGGGTCTGTCTATGAAGGAGGGGTTTTCTTTCTTGACATTACCTTCTCACCAGACTACCCATTTAAACCACCTAAGGTGAGCATGACTCTCTTAAGCAATCAATATTGTTATAAATAAACCTCATTAGAAGTGTGCACTCCATTACCCCAAAGAATTTCTCAGAGGTGAAAAAGAAGTAATGATGGTGTCTGTTTCCCCCAATTCATCCCTAATATCCCTATTCCTCTTCCTTCCTATACAATTCCCTGACAATTAGAGTCATCCAAAAGAGGAATAGTCTGCCTCACTGGAAGACTTGAGGCAGAAGCTGGATGATCACTTGTTGAGGATATGGTAGAATGGAAACTGTAGCAGTCAGGTATCCATGTGACTCAGTGGCATCTGAGGCTGTTTCCAACTTTGCGATTCTGTGACACTTTAAAGAAAAATGAGGACACCCAGGGTAGGAGTGAGAGATCCATGGGGGACAGGTCTGGGACTAGACTCTAGCACTAGAAATGGTGTTGATGATATAGTCATGGCCAGCTGGGGATCAAAGCCAGACTGGAGACCAGGAAGTCAGGCAGAAAGCAAAGGCATTGCCATGGTAAGGGTTAGGGAGCTAATATTGAAGTTCTGAATGGGGCTGGTGGTGTGTTTATTACATATTTCATTGAGTTCCCCAGGGCATGAAGATTAGTTGAAGGGAATGTGTGACATATGGATTGCACAGAGCTATTCAGAAGTCAATTATCAAGCCTTCTGTGATGTGTAATTATTAAATCTGAGTGGCTAACATGATTTTCTATGTAGGTATCTGAAATAAGTAATGTCATCTCATTGAAAAAACTCAAGTAAGTAGTCCTTGGTTGTCTGGGGACTGATTATATGGCTCATGGATTCTTCTAGTTCCATGCTTATCTTCTTACTTTTTGGGCATTTTAGTAAAAGAAGAGACTGTCGTGCCATGGAAAGAACATTGACCTTGCAGTCAAAGGTCCTAGGTTTTAGTTTTGCTTCAAAAACTTACTTCCTGTGTGACATTAGGCCTATCACTTAATCTCCCTGGGCCCCAGTTGCAATTGTAAAATGAAAGCACTGGATTTGATGACCTCTGAGATGCCTTTCTCTGAGGTTTCTGTTGCTATGAGGCTAGTTTGGGAGTCAGAGGTCCTGAGTTTAATCCTAACTCTTCCAGGTGATAAAAATCCCAAGAGACAGAGTTTCTGGGTAGTCAATACATTGATGGTCAGTGATTTCTTTCTACAACCAAAGACAAAAGATATGAAAGCTTTAAATAATCCTTGAAAGAAAATTCTCTTGACAACTGAAAGTCAACCCTGACTGGTGAACATTTAATGAGGGGGTGGGCTAGAAGTCCTTAGCTCCTCCTGCTGAGAGTGTGACTTGATCATGAGACTTCAGGAATCCATCTGTATTCAGACCATTCTAATTGGCTTTCTCCTATATGAGCTGGGTCACTCCAAATTCTGATGGAGGGGGTGTGAGAACAGGGGTTCATTTCCTTGGGTGAAGGACTCTCCTTATGGATTCTATTTACATTCTAAACAAGGTCTCCTCATTGTGTGGGGTCCTGCCCAAGATGAATGAGGGAATTATCTCAGCCATGTCCTTCAGAAGAGGCTGGCCTTCAGCAGGAGCAAAGTCCAGATATCAATTCAACAATTGGCTATTAATAATAACAGTAAAATAACAATATTTCTCAGCCACTTCTTCTGTGACTTTGGGCAATCACTCCTTTCTATGCTTGAATTTCCTTATCTATAATACTAAACTACAGCAGGAACTCAGTAACTGCTAAGATACCTCCAGCTCTTGGGCTATTCCATCAGTGGCCACTAAGATGCCTCCAGTCCTTGGTCTTTTTCATCTGGAATAGCTCCATTATTGAGGGTCCCTTTGGCAAGCCCTACAAACCACCTGCATTCCCGTTGGCCCCATTTTTAAAAAATGCTTATTTCTGGACAACTTTTTGACCCAGTTCCTTCTTCATATTTGATTTATTTTGTGCTGAGGGAAATGAAATTTCTCTGAGGCAAAGGGTATGGTAGGGAATAGGAAGAAGAGAATATTATGTGATCTCCTTCAACAAGAAATTCTCTGTCAGTTCTTCCCCTGGCTCTTTCCTCCTTGCCTGAGGGTCTGTCTCCCTCATCCTGGTGCAGAACCTGGCCATGGGATCCCCATCTTATCCAAGCTAACTGCAGTTGTGGCAACATCGCCATGACATTATACAGTTTCCTCAGGCTCAATTTGATCAGTTTTAGGGACACTAAACAGTTTTCTCTTTTTTGGTAGTCAAAGTTTGCCAGCATGACCAGCTCTTCCATTTGGGTTGGGTTCATGTTTGGCATCCTAGAGGAATATTAGGGATATTGGTACCTCTCTGAAAAGTGCCCATTATTAGAGGGAGTGCAAAGCTGGAGAGAAGAGGAGAAAAGGAACAGGCTGGAATGATAGACCAAAAGGATCAAGATGAAATTATATAGAGAGGAATATACAATTTTCCATTTAGGATTAAAAAAAAACAATTTAACAAGTACAGGATAGGAAGACCTGTCTTAACAGCAGTTAACATGAAAAAGACCTGGGGCTGTTAGTTTACTACAAGCTCAAGATGAGCCAAAAGTATGATGTAGCTGCCAAAAAAAACTAATGTAATCTTAGGTTGTAGTAATAGAAAAATAGTGTCTAGACCATAAGCAGTAATAACTCCAACGTAGAGCATGCTGGTCGGGCCACATCAAGAAAACTGCATTAAGACCTGGGCATCACATTTGAAGAAGGATGTTGACAAGCTAGGGGGTAACCAGAGGGCACAAGGTCTGGAAGTCATGCTACATATTGCAGGGTTTAAAAACGTTGTGGCTCTCTGATTGGAAACCTGAATGAGGAACATGGCAACTTGCCCCAGATAGTTTGAGGGATGTCATTTGGAAAAGAGGTTTGATTTATTCCATGAAGTTCAGAGGGCATTTCTCAGAACCAGTGGGTGAAAGTCACAGGGCAGTGGTGGGCAGTTTGCTGTAAGAAGGAACTTTCCAGCAATTAGAAGTGTCAGAAATGGAATAGGCTAACTTGCAAAGTGGTAAATTCCTCATTACTAGAAATGTTTAAGGAGAAATTGGACAACTTCCTGTCAGACGCTCTAGAGGGGAACCCTGAATTGAGTAGGAGGCCAATTTCTAAGGTCCTCTTTAACTAGAACTACCCTCTACTTAAAAATAAATCAGTAAAGGAAATTTGGAAAAATAAAATGATATCCTAAATGTACATAGCTCTCTACTTAAAGGAAGCCTGTAGCAATTTTTTTAAGTCAATGATCATTTCTTTAATTATCACTGGGGTATATGCAAAAGAAGGCAAAAGATGGTCCCTGCTCTCAGGAAGCTCACAGTCTAATGGGGGAGACAGTATGCAAACAACTACATACAGACAAGCTTTATACATACATACATACATACACACACACACACATGAAAATAATCTCAGAGGGAAGGTACTGGAATTGAGGGGCGTAGGGAAAGGCTTCTTACAGAAGGTGGAATTTTAGCTGGACTTGGAGGAAGTCAGGAAGACGTAGATGAGGAGGGAGAGAATTCCAGGTGTGGACAGCCGGTGGACGTGCAGGGAGTCAGGAGACGGAGCATCTTACTCCAGGAACAACTGGGAGGCCACCTGGGTCTGGGGGCGATCTAAGGTAAAAGAAGACTGGAAAAGGAGAGGGGAGGACAGGGAGAGGAGTTGGATTTTATATCTGATTCCGGAGAAGATAGGAAGCTGCTGGAATATGTTGGGGAGCAGGGGTAGCATGCACGGTCAGATGGGCGCTTTAGGGAAGTTTGATTTGACGGCCGAGTGAAGGAGGGACGGGAGTAGGGAGAGTTGTGAGGCGGAACAGCAGAAGGTGTTTCTGTTATTAACATGTATGATGTAATCAATTTATCCTGTCTTCCCTCCTGGTTTTACAATTCTAAATGCGCTCTGGCACTTATATTAGTATATCACCCCATCACCGCTGAAGCTCCGGCCTACCCACGCTCCTCCCCTCCTGAGGATCTTTAGTGGCGCTCTGCTGCTTAGAAGAAAAGATAAACTGCTCCGTACGGCATTTAAACCTCTCCCTGATGTGCCATTCCACTTCCCGAACATCTCTCTTAACATCCAGCCTCCTGTCCTTTGTGGCCACTATCCCCCTCCACCAGGGCCTCCACCCTCAGCGATGGCGGCTGGGGCAGATCCCCACTCAACTCCATCCTCCGGTCACCGTGAGATCAGTCTTGCTCTAGGGCAGATCTGACCCTGACACTTCCCTCTGGCTGAATAGGATCAGGACTTTCCCATTAGCCCTAGGATCAAGTAGAAAATCTCATATTTGACTTTTAAAGCCCTTCATAAACTGGGCCTTTCCTGCCTTCCTAGTCTTTTAACTTATTCCCTTCTACATAGTCTGCCAGCCCATTGACACCGCCTTCCAGGGATCCAAGACCTCCGAGTTCCGAACATCATCATAGGCTGTCCCCTGTGCCCCAGAATACTCACTTTCCTCCTTTCTGTCTCTTCCCTGCCTTCTTTCAGGTCCCTGATAATATCTCACCTTTTGCCAGAAGCCTCTCCTACCCCTCCTGGTTCTCCTGCCTCCCTCTGAGCCCCCCGCCCCCCTCCCAATCCTTATCCTGCCTGGATCTTGTTTTTCCATAGCTGGCTTTGCACATTGTCTTCCTCAGTAGACTGAACTCCTGAAGAACAGGGACTGGTTGGATTGTTTGGCCTTTCTTTTTAAACCCCAGGACTTAGCATGCAGCCTGGAGCACAGTAATAAATGCTTGTGGACTTGACTTCAGTGGACTCTTTAAATTATGACGTGTTGATCCTATTGGTAGTTTGTCTGAAAACACGTTCGTGGTCAAAAATGAATTCCCCAAGTATAGCATGAAACATAAGCTCCTTGAGGGCAGGGACTGTTCATGAATTCCCCAAGTATAGCATGAAACATAAGCTCCTTGAGGGCAGGGACTGTTTCATTATCTACCTAATAACATGCCTGAAACATACTAGTACCTTAATAAATTTGTGCTTAATGAATACATGAATAAATGATTAAATAACTGAAAGAAGGAATAGATGAACGAATGAATAACATTATTGCCATAGAGAAAAAGGATCCATCTCATACAAGGTCTCCAGGAACATCTTTCCCTGAATACAGTCTGTCTTTGACCTCATATATTAGAGGACAAACTGACTGGTAGAGAGTAACAATTGTCAAACTCCATATTAGGGATTGCCATTTTCATAATCTTATTGCTGAATTGGCAAGATAGCTTTATTCAGACTTGACTCCATATGAAAATAATGTAAAAATAGTTTTAATCTAATAGTAAAGTGAATAATATCTCATTACCGTGTTAACTTGGAAAAAATCCAGCAATGAAATAATATAATGACATACACAGAAATCCTGAAAGAAACCTTAGCATCCAATTGGCTTCTTCAAAAATATTTAAAATACTCTTATACCGTGATGAAATGTTAGCTGAGGACTACCTTGTTGTGTCCCCATCTCTAATGAGATTCATTTAAAATAAGCAGTCACATTAAAGGAATAGAATACATCATTTTAGCAGTGACATCGTATCGTTCCCATTCTCCCATTCCCTAGCTCACAGGGAGCTGCCAGCACTTATAGTGAGAATTTGTGCGGTCCTCAGTGGGAGCTGCAGACAAACAGGAGAAGAGGCAACGAGAAGAATCCCACTCACTGTTTTTTATTTTATTATATCCCAGGTAACCTGTGCAGGGAGTTCACAGGCAAGCTTGCTCTAGCAATTTTCAGATCTATCACAGGAAAGCAATGTTTTTCTTTCCTCGTGTCAGGACAGTATCTACTGGTGGAAAAAAATGCCGAAAAAAGAATGTGCAACACCTGGAAGGAAAACTGAGCCTCCAATTGTTAGAAAAAGAAGTCAGGCCACAGAGATGCATCTGTCTTTCTTTCAAAGAGCAGCCTTTTAGATTACTACGAGCTCATCTTTCAATACAGTTTTCACCTGAAACATTTCTTCTTATCCCATGTTGTCTCCTCTGCTTTATTCAGAGATCTCTTCAGCTTGCCTTTTATTCTATATTTTTTCATCAGATGAGTAATTCAACTGCAGAGGTCACTTACTAATGAAATATCAGGCAACAGAGAAGGTCTTGCCCACACTTTCAAATGCCACATTTGTGTTCTTGGATCAGCTTCCAGGCATATCTTTGGTCAAAGCATTTGAAGGTAGAAGTTATTGAGAAGCTTGATCCCTGATCTTTAATCAAAGAAAACTGATCATACCTTTCTACCCAATTATACCATGATAGTTATGACAGGGAAATGAAAAGTAACCACAGGAAGGAAATCCTGCACATGTTGGATACAAATGAGTCTCTCTCTCTCTTTGCTGTCTTGGTTTACATCTATAATTCTGCAAGAGGAGGGATAGGGAGTCAAGGACCCTCATTTTGATTACTGACATATAACTGGGGCATGGTACTTAGTCTTTCTTGCCTTCAGAATCCTAGGGTCATAGAGAGCTCTAGGGGCCCCAGACGACACCTAGCCCAACACCTTCATTTTAAATATGAAGAAATTGAGACCCAGAGAAGTTGTAAGACTTGCTGAAGACCATCCAGATAGTCAGTGAAAGTGACAGAGCCCAAAGCCTTGGACTTTCCAGACATAGCATCTCTGCCTCTACCCAGGGTAGAGTGAGTGAAGAATGAGTGGCCAGAGCCGTTGGGGCCTTTCCAACTTTCAAATTCTTTGGATTTAAACTTTATCTTAAATAACTTTTTAAGGGAAAAGAGCCTCAGTTTTCCCCTCTTTTTGGCAATATTCAGCTTGGAGTAATGGCTAGAGAGGTGCTCTTGTGTTCAGGAATAACAAGGCTCAGGTCATGTCTCTGATACATACCAGCTGTACAACCCCAGGGTTGCCAATTAGTTGCAAGGTTACTCAAGCTGTAAGAGTTGAGGAGCATTGGCCAGGGATTTCCTATAACACATTCCTTGTAGCAATAGTCACAGAGCCAAGTTAAAAAAAAAATTCTTAGAACTTTTTGAAGTAGTAAATTTTGGTTTATAAATATTTTTCTATTGGACCAGAGATATGTTACAACCACTGCTTCTATATTGGTTTCAACCTTGTAGTATTTTATTTTACCTGTACAAGTTAATACAATACAGTTAGGTTGAAAGAGCCCAGAAATCACATCAGCCAGTAAGTACTTGATCTCCTTACCAAGTGGAAAAACAATGGCAGCCAGATTTTTGCACGATGCCCCTTCAAGCTGTTAGAGCATGATTCTTCGCTTTGGAAGCTCCCTATACTGATGAAATCACAAGTTCAAACAAAGCAAATGAAGGAGGAGGGTAGGTAATGTTACCTAAGAAAATAGCAGAAGGCAACTTCAAGAGAGGCTGGCAGGAAACCCAAGACATTCTTTCAGAATCTCAGCTAAGGATTTCCCTGCAATCATTTGTAGGTGAAGCGGGAAGGACAAGTAGACTTAAAATGGAACAGTTTTGCGGATGTTTTGGTAATGATCTATTCTCATCAGAGGTTCCAGTGGTTCTGTGACATTTGGACACTGTGAAGCCATGCTGATAACCCTTAAAAATAATGCCTGGAAGACCAAATCTGATTTAATATATGCCAAAGAAATTTGTGTTGCAGATAATAGTATTTTATAGGTGTCCATGGATTGAGTTTTAAGATGAGGGTCTTTGACTCCTCATGCCTGATGCTGCTGCTTCTAAAAGAGTAGAGAGGATCACAAATTCAACCATGTGCCCACTTTCTTCCTTCTACATAATCTTTATGAGAATAATCTCTGCTCTCTGACAGTGTGTCCTTAATAAAACATCCTTTTGCAGACAGTGCTCAACAACAGGCCACATTTTCCCACAATCTAAGAGTTGACTGAGAAGGGGAGGTAGCACAAGACCAGATTGTGTCTGCTATTTGCAGAGAAGCATTTGGTTTGGTACCTACAGCCTTAGAAGTTCTCCTTTTCCACACAATTTGTTAAATCAAACAAGATTCTACAACATGTTGTTGAGTCATGTCCAGCTCTTTGTGATCTCATTTGGGGTTTTCTTGACAGACCCTAGAGTGGTTTGCTTTTTCCTTCTCCAGCTTTACAGGTGAAGAAACTGAGGCAGAGTTAAGTGACTTGCCCAGGGTCACACAACTCTTAAGGGCTGGAGGTCAGATTTGAACTTGTGAAGATAAGTCTTCCTGACTCCATTCCTGGAGCTCTATGCACTATGGCACTACCTTGCTGCCTCTCTGTAACCACAGTGAGAAGTGTGTAGCAATCCACTGTATATCAGCTTCTAGCTTGGCAGGAAGAATTACATGTTCACCACTGTTTTGAAGGATGCCCTACAATGAATGTAAATAGAAGAAATCCTCATCAATTGGTGGTGTTTTCTGGATATTTTTGGTTGAAGTTGTCATGAACCCAAGAGCATTATAAAGTCTCCTTAATCAAATCTAGTCATTCAGAAGAGACTGATCTAAACTTCCAGTTTGGAAAAATAAAGTAAATAAGCAATAAGTATTGTTTTGGGGTTTGGTTTCATTCATTTGGGGGGGGGGGGCGGGGATGAGGATTTAATTTGAGAACCTGTGCAATATTTTCAGCCATGCTGAGTTGTTCCCTGCCATGAAAGCCGCCTTTAAAAAACAAAGAACTGTAATCTAAAGGGGTGCCCATCATCTGGGCAATGACTGATCATCAAATTGTGATGCATGAGTGTAATTGAATACTGTTGCCCTATTTGAAATGACAAAAGATCATTTCAGAAAATCCTGGGCAGAATAAACTGGTGCAAAATGAAGTGAGCAGAATGAGGAGAACAATTCATTGAAAGGAAACAGCCTGGAAAGGCTTAGGAATCTGATCAGGGCAAGACTGACCAAGGTGGTAGACTCCAAGTACCACTGGATACATGTAGTTTTGGATGTGGGCCCTGTGGGGAGTTATTTCTGTGGGTACAATAAACTGGTAAAGGGTGTTTTTATCCCCATGTCTTTACATGGGGGTCAGAGTTTGGCGGTAATGATATCAAAGTAAAGAGGGTCATCCCAGGACTTTTCTTAAATGCCAGAAGAGAATAGAATAAAGTTCATAAGGAAGCACAAAGAAGCAGGATAGTTTGGAAAGCAACTTGAAGAATTTATTATATTCTTTTATTTTCTAAAGGAAGTGGCACAAAATGGAGGCACATGTATGTATATATATGTATGTATATATGTGTATGTGTATATATATATATATGATCCTCTTTTTGTGTTCTAGAAATGCTTTTTAAAATATATTCTGTCATTGATGCCATATGACTGTGAATCATGGAATGCTCATGTCTCAGGAGAAATAAAACATAGTTGATGCAAAGAAGATTCAGGATATGGATGAAGTAGATGCGGGTTAAACTCCTATGATGTACCAGTTTCCATGCTAAGTACTTTGCAGATACTTTATAGAGGATTCAAGGGGTGGACAAGGCACTCAGACAATTAAGTGAATGGATCTGCACCCATGGGAGGAGTACCCATACAAACAACATCTCAGAACCATCAACATTACATTAGAAAGTCCAAAAAGTTGTTGTGTCCAGAAGTCACTTGCTAAGCTCTTGGTGGACTAGGAACTATGACTAGTAGACCCTCTCAAATACTGACACCAAAACATTATCAGATGAGTTAATTATTATCTTGGAAGTCTTGGGAAAGCATGAGCCAGAGATGAGGTATAGGCCTGGGGAAGAGGAGCAGAGTGGAGCTGAAGGATTAAGCCCCGTGAGGCACTTGCTCCAGGGGGAATTTGAACTTTTCTGGAGTTTTAGGGATGGAGACAGTTGAGAGCCTTGGGCCTGTCAGGGACATGCCCCTTACTATCCATTATTCATCAGTAACACCTTATTTCCCATTAATGAGAGAAGTCTACACACAGGTATAGATTAGAGCGTTTGGTTGATTTGTGGCTAAAAGATTCATAAAAATGAGCCACATTCTACTACCTCTCACCACCAATTAGTTGCTTTCCCCAGTATCACATTTTGTTAACCCTTATTATAAAAGCAACTTTCTGGACTTTTATTCCACTTATTTATGGTTCTTTGGTATTTAATTGAGTAATTCTGAGTTATCCTGATCCACCCTCCTCAGCTGCTCATGCCTCATCTGCAAAATTACCTTGTATTTAATTGGTAGATGGGCTTCTTCACTTTGTGTCCTAGAGTCCATTGGCCTAGTTTGGTGAAGCCTGTGGATCCTTGTCAGAATAATGTTTTTAAATGGTTAACATAAAACACATGGGATTACAAAGGACACCAATTATGCTGAAGTGCAGTTATCTAGTTAAAAAAAAAAAAACAAATTTTTCAGCCCCAAGTTAAGAACCCCTCCTCTCTAGAGAATGGATTCTCTTTTTCTTTTCTTTCTTTCTTCCTCTTTTTTAAAGAGTATGCTTCAGTCTGTATTCAGATGCCGTCAGTTCTTTCTCTGGAGGCAGATGGCATTTCTTGTCATGAGTCCTTTGGTATTATCTTTGGTCTTTGTATGGCCAAGAATGGCTAGGTCCTTCCCAGTTGCTCCTTGTACAAGGTTGCTGTTACTGAGTGTAATGTCCTGGTTCTGCTCACTTCAGTTTGTATCAGTTCATATAAGTGCAGTTTGTTCAGAAATTGTCGTGCTCATCATTTCTTAGAGCACAGTAATGAAAATGGATGCTCTTTTAGGGTAGAGACTTTTGCCTTTGTTGCCCCATCATATGTCACAGTGCCTAGAACCTAGCAGGCACCTAGGACATCTTACTGGTTGAGTGAACAGTGATATAAATTTCTTAGGATCTGTAGAGCTGTACATTTCACTTTTAACCTTCATAGAATCTGTTGAGTATCACAGTACTATGAAGTTAGAAGTTACCCCTTAAATAAAGAGTTGAGATACAACAATAAAACTCCAGAAATGGAGATTATAGCCCGTCTACCCCCATTTATGTCCTGTATCTGTTAAAAAATTCTAGAAATCCAGGTGCAGTTTGGCTGCCCTGTTTTATGATTACTAAAGTCTATTATATTCAGTTTCTTCTGGGTTAAAGGCACTTACAAATGTTAGTTTGATTATTGATTGTTTTAAAGAAGTTCGAGGGAGGAGCCAAGATGGCTGAGTAGAAAGACTCACATATGCTAGCTCCAAATCCACAGCCCATAAATTTTCTGTAAAAAGAACTCCCCACAAATTCTGGAGCAGTGCAAGCCGTGCAGCAACGCAGTGGAGGAGATTTTCATTCCAGAGAGCCATGAAAAACTGGCACCAAAGGTCCGTCGCACACCGGACAGCGGAGCCCACCCCTGGCCACGTGGCCCCAGAGGAGCAGATCCAAGCAGGCTTCAGGGATGGAATCTCTGCGGCCACAAAGGTTCCTCCACCTTTGTCAGTGGAGGTCAGTGAGAGAGACTTCTGGGCCGGCCGAGAGGGGAGCGGGGTGTCTCCGTGGCTCAGGCCCCCTTGGGAGGCAGCAGCAGAGGCAGCGGCAGAGGCAGTGATGGCCAGGAGGTCCCGGAGCAGGCAAGACCTCACATCTATTACTGAAGATCTCCGCATAAAGCCCCTGAGGGAACTGAGCCTGGGAGGCGGCCTTGCCCCCACCTGAGAACCTGAACTTAATCTCTCACACTGAATAGCAGCCCCACCCACCGCTGAAAAAGGAAGCAAAATAAGACCATAGAGAACTACTTTCTTGGGGAAGAGATGTTCCTTCCTCCCTTCATTTCTGATGAAGAAGTACAATGCTTGCCATCAGGGAAAGACGGGGAGGTCGGGGCCTCTCTATCCCAGACATCCGAAGTGGATGTCCGGTGGGCTCAGGCCATGGAAGAGCTCAAAAAGGATTTTGAAAATCAAGTTAGACAGGTGGAGGAAAAACTGGGAAGAGAAATGAGAGAGATACAAGAAAAGCATGAAAAACGGGTCAATACCTTGGTAAAGGAGACCAAAAAATGCTGAAGAAAATAACACCTTGAAAAATAGGCTCACTCAATTGGCAAAGGACGTTCAAAAAGCCAATGAGGAGAAGAATGCTTTCAAAAGCAGAATGAGCCAAATGGAAAAAGAGGTTCAAAAGCTCACTGAATTTAATAGTTCTCTCAAGATTAGAATGGGCCAGATGGAGTCTAATGACTTTCTGAGAAACCAAGAAATCATGAAACAAAACCAAAAGAATGAAAAAATGGAAGAGAATGTGAAATATCTCATTGGAAAAACAACTGACCTGGAAAATAGATCCAGGAGAGACAATTTAAAAATTATGGGACTACCTGAAAGCCATGATCAAAAAAAGAGCCTAGACATCATCTTTCATGAAATTATCAAGGAAAACTGCCCTGATACTTTAGAACCAGAGGGCAAAATAAGTATTGAAGGAATCCATCGATCACCACCTGAAAGAGATCCAAAAAGAGAAACTCCTAGGAACATTGTGGCCAAATTCCAGAATTCCCAGGTCAAGGAGAAAATCTTGCAAGCAGCTAGAAAGAAACAGTTCCAGTATTGTGGAAATACAATCAGAATAACCCAAGATCTAGCAGCTTCTACATTAAGGGATCGAAGGGCATGGAATAGGATATTCCAGAAGTCAAAGGAACTAGGACTCAAACCAAGAATCACCTACCCAGCAAACCTGAGTATAATACTTAAGGGTAAAATATGGTCTTTCAATGAAACAAAGGACTTTCAAGCATTCTTGATGAAAAGACCAGAGCTGAAAAGAAAATGTGACTTTCAAACACAAGAATGAGAAGAAGCATGAAAAAGTAAACAGCAAAGAGAAGTCATAAGGGACTTACCATAGATGAACTGTTTACATTCCTACATGGAAAGACAGTATTTGTAACTCTTAAAACTTTTCAGTATCTGGGTAGTTGGTGGGACCACACACACACATACACACACACGCACATGCACATGCACACACACATGTACATGCATGCACATGCACAGACATACATATATGCATGCACATACAGAGACAGAGCACAGAGTGAATGGAATAGGATAGGACCATATCTTAAAAGAAATTAAGGTAAATGGTGAGAGAGAAATGTAGTGGGAGGAGAGAGGGTGAAATGGAATGGGGTAAATTATCTCTCATTCAAGAGGCAAGCAGGAGACTTTTTAGTGGAGGGAAAAAGAGGAGAGCTGAGAAAAAAACATGAAGTTTACCCTCATCACATTCAACTAAAGGAAGGAATAAAATGCACACTCATGTTGGTATGAAAACCTATCTTACAATACAGGAAAGTTGGGGAGAAGGAGATAAGCAGGGTGGGGGAGGGGTGACAGAAGGGAGGGCAATGGGAGGAGGGAGCAATTTGAAGTCAACACTTGGGGAGGGACAGGATCAAAAGACAGAATAGAAATAATGGGGGGCAGGATAGGATGGAGGGAAATAGAGTTAGTCTTACCCAACGTGACTATTATCGAAGTCATTTGCAAAACTATACCGATATGGCCTATATTGAATTGCCTGCCTTCCCAAAGGGAATGGGTGGGGAGGGAGGGATGGGGAGAATTTGGAACTCAAAGTTTTAGGAACAACTGTTTAGTATTGTTGTTGCTACTAGGAAATAAGAAATACAGTTAATGGGGAATAGAAAGTCATCTGGTCCTACAGGACAAAAGAGAAGATGGGGACAAGAGAAGGGAGGGATGATAGAAGAGAGGGCAGATTGGAGATAGGGAAAATTAGAATGCTCGGTGTATTGGGGTGGGGAGAGGGGATAAATGGGGAGAAAATTTAGAACCCAAAATTTTGTGGAAATGAATGTAAAAAGTTAAATAAATAAATTTATATTAAAAAGAAAAGAAGTTCGAATTCTTATCTCATTGGGTTCAAAGGTCATGGGTTTTAGATGTGTAAATCATGCTCTTTTTGTTGACAAAGAAGACCACTGTATACAAAAAGGGAATGAATTAACTGACTCTCTAGTCTGGCAGAGTTAGAGCAGGAAGGTATATTAGAAGTCATCTAGCCCAATTCCCTCATTTTGCAGATAAAGAAACTGAGACCCAGAAAGGGAAAGCCTGGGAAAGATGACAGTTAAGTGGGAGAGCTAGGTTTCAAAACCAGGGCTTTGTAATCTAGCTGCAAATCCAACTCTTCTATTCTAGTGTTTCTCTCCCCCACCCCTTTTCCTTCTCCTTCCTCTCTCCATCACCTGGAACTATCTAGGGCAGCTAGGTGGTGCAGAGAATAGAACACCAGCGCAGGAGTCAAAAGGACCTCAGTTCAAATCTCACCTCAGACACTTGACACTCACTAACTGTGTGACCTTGGGCAAGTCACTTAACCCCAATTGCCTCCTCCTGGGTCACCTCCAGTCATCCTGATGAATATCTGGTCACTGGATTCATATGACTCTGGAGGAGAAGTGAGGCTGGTGATCTACACAGCCCTCCCTCACTCAAAACAAAGTCAAGTGCGAATCATGTCATCATTTCTTTGATGGCATGTTCTTCTTCAGCACAAAGGATGAAAACACATGCACCTGGAGCTGTCTAAGGGGAAACTCGTTCTATCAGTGTATATCCTCAATTGTAGTGAGTTGTCTTAAGGTCACACAACCAGGATGTTTCAGAGGCAAGATTTGAGCTCAGTCTTTCAGACTTTATTCATTATTTCATCTTGTTTCTTTTAATTAACTTAATTTTTTTTTAGTACCCAGTACCTTCCTTCTTCTGTAATTAATTAGATAACTTAGCTTCTAATACCTAACCCAGGCATTTCAAGGAGGGCTGTTTTAAAAGAACTGCATTTTTATTCTGTCTTTCCAACTGCTGATTATCCAGTTTTAAACACAGTTTTGACAAGAGTTTGACAACAGGATTTCTTCTGCTCCTAAATATGGTTCGACTCATTGTTCTTCCAAGGGGATTTTCTTAGATAAGATATTGATGGAAAAAGCCTTTGTCTGGGCCTCATGAGAAGAGCATAGAATTAGGCAGTGTGGAATAATAAAAGGACACTGTCCTTATGGTCCGGAAAGACTTGGCTCTGACTGCTGCCCCAGAGAATATCAGCTTTTTGGTCCAGGCAAATCTCTCAGCTTCTAAAAGCCTCAGTTTTCTCTTCTATGAAATGGGGACATAATATCTGCGTGGCATCAACTGCTCAGGGTTGTTGTGAGTGTTCAGTGAGACAGTATATGTAAGGCACCTGGTGAATTGTTAAGTGCCATTAGATGTCAGCAATTGTTAGTAGTAGGAAAAACATCAAATTTAGATATCACTGGATCATATATTTAGGGTTGGAAAGGAACTTACAGGTGATGGAACCCAACCTCCTCATTTTCCAGATGAGGAACCTGAGGCCTCTCTGGAGACACTAGAATTTGAAACTGGGTCTTCCCTGAATGCATCCCTTTCTCTCTCTCTCTCTCTCTCTCTCTCTCTCTCTCTCTCTCTCTCTCTCTCTCTCTCTCTCTCTCTCTCTCTCTCCCCTCTCGCCCTCTCCCTTTCTCCCTCTCTCTCTCTCTCTCTCCCTCTCTCCCTCTCTCCACTACATGATGAATCTAGAAGACAAACTCTTCATTTCTACAACTGGAGGAGAGATTTAAAATGGAATATCCCTATAACAAGTAAAAATAAATGGACTTAAATTCATACTAAAATGTCAATAACTGATATCAGGCTCTTCCTGAGAACAAGCCTGAGGCCCAGAAAGGTATGGGAAAAGAAGGAAGCAAAGAACTTCCCTGCTTGCCCATTTTGCCCAAGGTCCATGATGTTAAATGGAGTCCCAGGGCTGTTGTCCCATGATGCTAGCTTATTTTTAGTTTGTTTCTAACTTGTTGACACCAATAATTAATTCTATATTGAACAGCTCACTAATGAGTTCTGGGTTTTGCCAGCCCTAAGCTAAATGAGAAAATTTTTTACAAGCCTTTTCCACACTTACTTGTGTCATAAAAATCACATATCCTAATAGCTTGGATGTAATATCCTGAATAAAAAGTCAGCTTTCAGAGCCCTGGGCAATGTTTTCCATTTTAATTAAAAAATCTTAACTGACTCACAACCTGGCTTTCTTTGCACCGAAGCACTTAACTCAAGTCCATGATGCAGCTCTCGACCCCCAGCTTAGTGTAGACTGTTGCAGTTTAGAAACTGTTTTCTTGGTGCTTCAGGGTTTCATGCTGACACTTTCCGATGGTCCATCCCCAGCAGACCTTCCTTTGCCTAGAGATCAACATTAAAGGCAAGCAAACTATTTCACAGACTCCATCTGGCAGTGCCACCACCACACTCCTCCCTGGTAGTCTGCCCCATCTCTAATGAGAGGAGGGTTGTCTGTATATGTGTGTCTGTTTGTCCATCTGTGTGTGTATGTCTTGCATTGCTCTCATGAGACCCACCAGAATCGGTCATTGTATTTCATCTGACTTCTGACATCCGAATGCTGTTTTAATTTACATGATTGCGAACACAGTGTATGTTATTATCCATCATCCTGCTTTCTTCCTTCTGTATCATTACATTCAACCCTTCCCGTATTTCTCTGAATTCCTTATGTTCACTGCTTCTTGGTGAATGATAATGTACCATTACAGAGGCCACAGTTTGTTCGCTCATTCTCTGTTGGAAGGATATCTGGTTTGTTTCCAGTTTTTTTCTATAACAAAAAGCAAACAAACCAAAAACACTGTTGTCATCATTATTTTGGTTTCTGTGGGATGTTTCCTTTTCTTGTGGTAGAGACTAAACAGTAGGGTCTTATGCATCAAAAAACATTCATAAAGCTGTAGGCCAATCGTTGAGGATACAAAGACATTGGTGGCACTATCCCTGCCTTCAATGAGCTTGTGTTTTACAGGGAGAAACCACATATACATATACATACATATATACATACACATATATATATATGAGAGATAAAAAAGTAGATACAATAGATAATAAATATATACATCAACATATATTTTATACGTATATAATATGTAGCCTGTAGTATAATACAAAATTGTGTACCTATTCATGTATATGTAAGTATATATACATATATTATGGACATAATCAATATAAAGAAAACTAACAGAAGGCAGTTTTGTGTAGAAGCAGTAAGAACTTTGGGAGAAAAGGAAGGAAATACATCTTTTCTGTGCACCTACCATGTGCCAGACACTGTACCGAGCAACTGACAGATATCTCATGTGAGCGTCACAACAGCCCGAGGAGGCAGCTACCATTGTTTTCCCCTTTTTATATTGAGGAAACTGAGGCAGACAGAGGTGAAGTGACTTGCTCAGGGTCACACAGGTAGTAAATGTCTGAGTCTGCATTTGAACTCAAGTCTTCCTGATCCCACGTTCAGTGTCCTGTATCCTGAGCCACTAGCTCCTCCTCCTAGTCTCTTTTAATTCCTCCCTTAAACTTACCAAACTAAGGGAAGGGGCCTGAGAGCTGCAGCTAAAATACAGCTTTCACAGATATTTGCAGTGTGCTCTAGCTCCTCATGCTCAATGATTGTCCATTCAGTGTTGACAGTGTTATGTAAGCAATCGTTAGGGCTTCATCAGCAGTGTAACACAAGACATGTGTGCTCTAGAGGTTTTTCAGCTGTGTCTCCTCCTTCTAGAATCCTGTGATTCTCAGATCGACTAGGAAGTCTATTCCATCTCCAGGAATCTGGCCCAAAGGAGAGGCCGGAGAGCCATTAGAGGAGTGCTGTTCCCTGAGTCAGGAGCCACTTGGATTCTGAGCCTGCCCTGCCACCCACCAGCTGAGCGGTGACAGGCACATCACTTTCACCCTGGGATCCTTGGCTTCCCCATCTGTGAAATGGAGATAATAATGCTCTGAGCACCTTTCAGGGTTGCTGTGCATGACAAGTAGAAAGCACTTTATAAATCTTAAAAATGCTCTGGACATGGCTGTTGTCAGTATTAGAGGTCTCCTTTCAAGATATCTTTTGTCCTTTGGCTCTGCAATGACCTTTGTAATCTTTTATGTGTCTGGATAGATGCATAGATAGATGGATAGACAGACAGATAACTACATACATACATAGTGTGTGTGTGAGAGAGAGAGAGAGAGTTGTTGAATTCTCTCAGTCATGTCTGATTCTTCATAACCCCATCTGGGATTTTCTTGGCAATTCTTGGTATTCTTTGTTTTCTTGGAGTGGTTTGCCATTTCCTTCTCCAGTTCATTTTTTACAGATAAGGAAACTGAAGCAAGCAGGGTGAAGTGACTTTCCCTAAGTGACCCCATTAGTAATTGTCAAAGGTTGGATTGGAACTCAGGTCCTTCTGACTCCAAGGCTGATGCTCTATCCACCATGTCACTTAGCTGCCAGATAAATAGATAAGAAAACTGAGGGTTAATCAGAACAATATGGCCAGAACTTTGGACCAGATGTTTGAAGTTCTCACCGCTATTAACAATGAGTTAATCAATAGTTGTGAAATGCCACATTTATCTTTCTAATATGTGCGTTTGTGTTTGAATGCTTGATGTCCAATTTATTAAACTATCTAGGCTTTGAACAGGAGTCATTAACCCGGGTCTGTGAACTTGCTTTTCTAATGTTTAATACCTATTTTCGTATAATTACTTTTACCTTGGCATTTTGTTTTATGCAGATTTACAAACATTAACGTGAAAAGAGGTTCATCCATAGACTTGCCCAGACACTGGGCCCAAAACACACAAAAAAGATGAAGAAGCCATGTTTTAGAAAAAAATCATGAAACCTTCATTTACATATCTCAATTCAAAGGACAACATATGTTAATAGCATCTTTATGCATGTGCTATTAGGACATTGCACTTGTAGCATTACCATATGCCCCTTGTCTTTTATGTATAAGTATTCTCCTGAATTTTAAACTTCATGAGGATAGGAATTCTCTCTGTACTCTCTTTATATATGGTGCCTGGCGTATTGAATGATTCAGTAATTCAATGATTCATTGATATGATGGCCAGAATTAGGAATGCAGCAGTCCCTTTAGAACTTAGGCCTGATTAGACCACATCCATTTTTGCTCCTTCCAAGGTGCCACATGTTAAAGAGGATTTTGATCATCTCAAACACGTTTAGAATGAATAACAGAGCTCACAACTGTCAAATCAAGCTTAGCTGGTGGAAAATGAGAGGTATTTAGCCTGAAATAGAGAAGACTTTTGGAGAACATGATGAGTACCTTCAAGTGTTTAGTGGAAGGCTGGACCAGACTGGATTAGACTTGTCCTGCTTGGCTGCTTGGGGTCAGACCAGCTGTGTCAGGAAAGAGTGGCCTCTTCCCCAGTGAGGGTCTTCAGGCTGAAGCTGGGTGTCTCTTTGTTAGGGATGACATAGAGGGGACTTAGATCAGCCCCCTCAGATTCTGGACCTGAGGTTCTCAGATAATATCCATGTCCTCCTGGATCTTATAGTCTAGCCAAACAAGATAATAAATGTCCCAAGGTAACTATAATGCACAATAGAGTAAGTAAATATGGTGATGACTGACTTTGATAGACTTAGCTCTTCTCAGCAATGCAAGGATCTAAGATAACGCTAAAAGACTCAGGATGGAAAATGCCATCCACATCTAGAGAAAGAACTGCCAAGAGACAGAGGCGGAGAAGCTGCATTCAAGTGAGCCAACATACAGATATAATTGCTGAATATCCCTCCTATGCCATGGCTAAATAAATCTACTATTAAATTTTGAGTGACTGATGATTACTTCATTTCATTCTAACATCAAACTTCAACGACCAGGAGACCAGCCTGAGTCAGGTACAGGTTACAGCAGTAGCCTGCTGTGATGGTGCAGGCAAATACAGGTAATGAGTACCTAATTTAAGATAAATATAGTGAGTAAAGAGAAGGGAATGGAATGAGAGATAAAACAGAAATAAAAATAGCAAGGCTTAGCAGCTGATTTCATGTGAAGGGCAAGGGAGGAGAAACCTAAGATGGCCAATATCTCAAGCTTAGATTGACGAGATTTACCAGTAACTGAATTAGAAAAATTAGAGTAGGTTGGTGGGGGAGGGACATGATGAGTTGAGTTTAGGGTCTGGTGTTAATAAGACCCCCATAGGACAACTATAAATGTCCTTCTTGTTCTTAGGAGAAATCTCAGGCTAGAGAGATATTTGGGAGTCCTCCACATCGAGGGAACAGTTAAAGGTATTCAGGATGGGTGATGTCCTCAGAGAAATGAAACGGACTGAATCCCAGAAAATGCCAGCATTTCAGGAACAAGAGAAGAATCACAGGAGAATATTCTGGAAGCCAAGAGAGAAGCTCCGGTTCAATCAGAACCAGTCCAAAGCAAAAGAAGACATATGTCTTCATAGAGCTTCTTTCATCTCACGTATAAAATCATAGGACTTTTAGAGCTGAAAGGAACCTTAGAGATTATCTGAGCTAAGCCTTCCCAAAACCCGTTAAACCTTCCATTTTAAAGATGATGAAACTGAAACTCACAGAGGCTAAATGCCTTACTGGGTCATTAGTAACTAGACTGAACCCCATATTTTATGCTCAAATCCACACCTCCAATGCCCTCAGTTTACACAAAGGTCATAATGTAATGTTTAAAAGCCAGCCATCTGAAACTCAGAAGGGTTTTTTCATAACAACAATGTTGTACATGTATTTCAATTCCCAGGCTAACCCATTTGACCTTCAAGGTACTATAAAACCATAGAAATTAACTTCCATTTATAAAGGTTTTCTATGTAAAAATTTTTATGTGTAAAATTTTGTAAAAAAATTTTATGTAAAAATTTGACCTTCAAGGTACTATAAAACCATAGAAATTAACTTTCGTTTATAAAGGTTTTCTATGTAAAAATTTCTGCATTTCACTGAAGGATATAGAGAACCCATCTCCCTAGATGCACTGTTGGCAGTGCTTATAACCACTGTAATTGTTTCCTCCTTCACTTCCTCATAGCAGTGAAATGGGACTTCGGACACTCTGGGGCAAGACTGGACAGTGGGCAATGGGCACTGGACAGGATTAGCCATATCTCCTAGTAGCAAGGCAAAGGATGGTCAGGAATCCTGAAAATACTGTATGATGTAGGAGAGGAAAAAAAATCTAGTGGAGGTTCAGAGGGGGGCCTCAGGTACGGTAGCTCAACATGAGTATCTCAGATGTGAATGAGTCACAGACTATCTATCTGTATGCAGAATTTGGAACTTATGGAATTGATAAACTCAGAAGCTGATTTGTTTCCTATTGCCTGAGGTGTTGAACTTAAGGCATTTGAAGTATTCACAAGGGAGGCAGCAGGATATTGAGCCATGGTTTCCAAACTTTGGGTTGTGCACTCCCAGGAATAGCCCACATTTGAAGGAATCTGTAAATCCACAAGTAAATCTACAAATGAGTAAATGTGTTTTCTGTAACCCAGATGGTAACACACCTTACTCATGTATTTTAGGACTGGATCTGTGATTTTCCTGGTAGAGGGAATTCTCAGGTGAGGAAATACCCTTTACTGTTGCAGTTCTATACCTCCTCAGCTGAGAGTCTTACAGAGTTGCTTAGAGCACTAAGAGATTTAGGGTTAGGGTTAGGGTTGCCCGGGGAAATAGAGCTGGCATGTGACAAAGGAGAAGCTTCAGCTCCAGTATGCCTGGACTGGAGAGCAATTCTATCTCTTCTTTGTTAGACTGCCACTTAGGATTAACAAAATAGACATTTGTTTAAAAACAGTTCAAAGAGACAATGAGTGCCTACTATGTGTAAGATAGGACAGATTCTGGGCTTATAAGAACAAAAAACAAAGCAGCCCTTGATCCATCCACTAACACAAGACTATAGGAAAAAGTTTCCATTTTGTCACTAGAATATCCCTATACGGAAACTCCTTCCACCATAGATTAGTAGATGAATCTTTTAGAGTGGTGTAAGGCAATTGAGGGCCTTATAACTAGTAAGTATAAGAACAGGATTGGAACCCAAGGCTTCCTGATCGCAAGCCCAGCACTGCGTCCAGTGATTTGAAGAACCAAGTTAGGGTCATATAGTTACGGACTTGGAGTCTGAAGGAGTTTAGAGATCATCAGGTCCAGCCTTCTCATTTTACAGATAAAGAAACTGAGGCTCCCAGAGGTTAATGGATTTATCCAGAGTTCCACAGGGAATCAGTGGACGAGCAAGATTCTAACTCAGGTCCTCAGACTTCCAGATTCAGCCCTCTTCCCACTGTAGCATGCTTTTCTCTTCACAGCAGAAGTGGGATCCGACTCAGACCTGGAAGGAAGGAATACAGATTCTGAGGAATGGAAGGGAGGAGGGAGGGAGTCCGTTCATAGCTTGGGAAAACATCTAGTGCAATTGCACATAGTCATGAAATGGCCATTTTGCCTAGCCTAGCTAAAATGTAGACTGTATGAGAGTAGTTGTATAAATAAGACAAGATAGGTCGGAGCCAAGTTGTTCAGGGGCATAAATGGCAGCTGTGAATTTTGTGTTTTCTCCTCTGGGCAACAGAAGGTCTTGAGAAGGAAAAAGGCAGTCATAGGATTGTAGATTTCAAGCTGGCTCTTCTCCTTTAGTGTCCACATTGTACAGATGAGGAAACAGGCTCCAGAGGAAGGGAACTGCACAAAGTTGTAGGTTTTCAAGCCATGGCATCTGCTCTGACTCCAGCGTACTTTCTGTTCTGCCTCACTGTCTCTGTTCCTTACAACGAGTATTTTGGTAAAAAATGTGGGAGGCTTGGGGAAGAAGAAAGACTGAAGTGAGGAAAACCAGTTAGGAAAATAGTCCGGTAAGCGAGAAGTGATGAGTTCCTGCACCAGGGCAGCAGCCAAGTGAGTAGGAAAATGGGCAATGGATACAAGAGAGGTCACGGAGGTAAAATGGACAAAACTTGGCAACCAACCGAGAGTGGGAAAGGAGAGAGGAAGGGGTCCAGAATGATTCTGAGGTCACAACCTTGGGTGCCCTGGAGAATGGTAAGGCCTTTGAACAAAATTGGTAAAGTTAGAGCAAGTCACCCACCCTTCCCAGAAGTAAGGAGCTTGAAGCAAGTTTGGGCAAGTTGATTACCTTCTTTGGGCCTTAGTTTTCTCATCTGTAAAATGAAAGGGTTAGATAAAATGATGTCTGAGACCCCTTCCAACTGTAACACCTCTAATTTGTGATAAGCAAAGAAAAGTAGAATTCTAAAAAGAAAGAGGTGTTGCCTCAAAGCACCACGCACTTGTTTCTAATCTGTAATAACTCTGCCCAATTTATCAGCTGAATCCCTTTGTGAACAAAGCCCTTCTCTGGTAATCTCAGCACTGACAGGAGCTTGCTCCTCCCTATCTTGTCTAAAGACTTCCTGAAATAGAAAAAACACACACACACAGGTACAGTTTCTCAAATTTCCTCGTGTCTCATGGGAGCCCATTTATGCCAAGGAGCAAAGAGGAACTTCAAGGAGAATGCTGCTTCTAAAACCAGCAGCAGTCATGGTGAGAGGAGGTGTGCTCCCAGGCCCTGTAGCTCTCCAGGTCAGGAGGACAGGACCGAAAGAATACATCAGAGGAGCCCTGGAGGGGTTCGGGGTGGTCGAGAGACACAGAATAAGACATCAGTCTTCAGTCACAGCCAAAGTGTTTAGCTCCTCAGTAGGAGGGTTTCTCTTGGTGGGATGAGCATGGAAAGGCCTTGGTGACAGAAAAAGAAAAGAAAGAAGGTAAACAATGAAAGAGTGAAAAAAACAAGAGAAGAGAAAGAAGTCGACAATTGAATATGTTTTGTAAAAACAGTAACAGGCTTAGCTTCATATACAGTTGCCTTTTAAGTTCTTTGTGTATTACAATGTTCATTTTTGTTGTTGTTGTAGATATTCAGTTACCATCTCCATCCTACCACAACTTGTACATGTTCCAGACCAGATCTAGGGAGAATTCCTCCTTCCCTGCCCCTGCCTCCAAGTTGGCAGCAGCCATTACTGAGAGCCTGCCTACCATGGGCAACATATAATAAGAATCATTTCATGTGGAATCACAGGTTTAAAGCTAAAGGGACCTGAGAGACCACCTAATTCAAACCTTCCCTTTTATAAATAAGGAAATTGAGGCCCTAGGATAACTTGCTGAAGGTAACACAGGTGAAGTTGCAACTTCATGTAACAAGTGGCAGTGCCAAAATTCAGCACCAGGTCTTCTCATTCCAAATCCAACACTTTTTTTCAGAGTGATGAAACATGTTTCTGCCCTCAAGGATACCAGTCTCAGAGGTACCCAGAGAGATATGTATTCTCACATAGCTGTTTCAGGATGTTTGCCCCATGTCAGAAAAGCCAAGAGCTGCATGGATAGGCCTGCATCCATTCACTCCCAGGTTTTCCTTCCCTGAGGCCACGTCAGAGCCTGTGGCACAGTACCATAATGGTACACATGTGCACGCTGGAAAATCCATTCTGTGCCCAGCTGGAAACCTGAGCAGAAACCCTGGCTGAGAAGTGTGCAGAGGCAGCAGGAGCCTTCCAGGAAATTAGTACCCAGGTCTCCTGCCACACTGGCACCAATCTCCCCCCAAAGCTGAAGAATTAACTTCTAGAGAAACCCTTTCTTCATTTTCATCAGTAAGTTTGTCAGTCAATAAGCAGAAAAAGATTTCATCTGAATTCAAGAGACGGTTTTTTTTTTCCTGTATGGAAATAAAGTTCTGATTTCATTAGTGGAAACATGGGGTTCTTTCTATGAAAGGTCTTCTAATAATGAGCTTTAGCTGGGTCATATTTATTCTGTGAAACAGGTATCTAAAGGCCCTGCCTTTGCTTTGTAAATTTCTATAGCAGTCCCCAAAGCTTTAACACCTTAAAACTTCACTAAGAGCTGGGACCACCCTCTGTTTGGAAATGAAAGTGACATGTTTAAAAAAAAAAAAGACATCAACAAAGCAAAGTGTTCACAAAGGCCATAGATCAAAAGCGAGGAGAGAGGGGCTCAGATACAACTCTCTCCTCTTGGAGATATGGAAACCAAAGCCCAAAGAGGGCTCATGATCCCTCAAAGTCATACAGACAGTGAGAGTCAGGATTTGAACTGCCTTCAAACTCAGGACCAACACTGAAAACAAATCTGCTTTATTTTTTACTGTTTAGTCAGGCTGCTTTTACTCATTCTGAATCCTTCTAACAGAGACAAGCCCACCCTCCAGTCTCTTTAAGCAATGTCATCTTATTCTAGCCTTTAATTTGCAAATTTGAATAATGTTATGATAATTTTACTTTCAGGGAAATACACGCTAGTGGGTCTTCCTGAATGGTATTTGGTTTGATATACAGTATTTTGGATGACTATCTGCTCCCAAGTTATCACTTTGATTTCTAAAGAAAGTTCTTTTTCCTCTTTTCTTTTTCCTCTTTTGTTCTATGCCTTTGAGCTAAATTCAAGTTCGATTCTAGAGAAGGGGCAAAACTCCCAGCTCACTGCTTACCAGATACTTGAAATCTCTTGTTCTATTGAAGTGGACCTCACTGGTCCTGCCTTAGAGCTCCAGAGATGCATTTTCTCCCCAAAGGAATCTTTCTGGAGTTTTGAGTTGCCTAGCCTGAGAGACCAATGGTCACACTGACATGAGGACCCTGTGGTACATCCACTGCCACCAAGCAGCCATTCCCCTGCCTCCCTGAGATCCCTCAGGATTCTACTGAAGGCACACTAGGAGGGATCCCCTAAGATCAAAGCTGCCACTGACCTTAAATATAATAAAATAAAACTGAGAATCCCCTCTGCCCCTCCCCCCCACTCAGTAATCCTGTGTGTGTGTGCGCGCGCGCGCACGTGCATTCAGTATCACTTCTTGGATAGCATGTCTTTGAGAATGACTCGCTGAAAAAACAGAAAATTAGTCTGTTCTTTCTTTTCATTGAACACAGTATTATTTTGTGTGTGTGTGTGGTCTCTTCACAGTATGTGTGTTGGTTAGAGTCACGAGTCACTGCTCTTCCTTCAGGCTCTCCCACCTGACCTGTGGCTTGTGTTCCTTCCTTATTCCAAGCCCAGTACTGTGTCCTATACACAGTGTCACCTCCACTTACTGCATGGCTCTTTGAATTTTACTTTACTTTGGGTATTTAGGGAAATTGTATGTCGTAGTAGAAGAGAAGTTTGTTTTGGAGTTGGTCCGAGGATCTGGGTTCAAATCCTGACTCTACCAATTACAACCAGTGCGTCCTTTGGATAGGTCCCTGGACCTGTCTAGCTCTCTGTTTCCTCAGCTATAAAATGAGTACATTGCACTAGAAGGCTTCTGAGATCTCCAGCTCTGGGTGTGTGCTCCCAGGTATGATTTGAAAAACCCAATTCACTGTTATTTAGGTTAGGGTTAGGGTAGGCTATGGGGATTACACTGGATGGCATCTACGGTCCCTACCAACTATGGCTTTCTGCTCCTGGAACCTAAGCACACCAATCCCTCCAGACATCCAAAATTGTGTCTGGGGCTGCCTCCCATACTTAATCAACTATATCCTGATCTTCCAGGACTTGTTGCGGGGCTAGAGTATAACTTATCTCTCTGTGTTAGCACATTAACAAGCAAATACAAACCAAGAAGACATGAATTCTTTTCTCAGCAGGTGTACTAACTCATTGCAAACAACCAACCAAGCCAGGATTGATCAGGGCCTCGCATTATCCAGAGCCTATGACACTTTCAGGTCTGGGAGTGTCATTTTTACTATACCCCCTCAGAGGGAAAGGCTGCAAGGGTCGTTAGCCCCATACCCTGGATGGCGAAGCATCTAATCAGCGACATGAAGCCATTTGTCCTTGGTCTGTTAAGGGCTGAACCGCAGATATGAAGTCAGGGCTACTGTGTGAGTGTTCAGGGCTCTGGTGGGATGTCCAGGGAACATGGACACAGACCACCTCTGAGCAGCTGAACAAGACTTTTGAATATCCTTTGAAATGTGGACAGAGACAACCTGCCTCCATTGTGTTTTCCAAGTGACTTCTCAAATACTTTCATACTTAAATGTTTGGCATGAGTGCTCCCTCCACCTTCTCAGAGCCCAACTACTCCCTTAGGTCAAGGGTTCCTAAATGGAGGTCCACACTCCCCAAGGAGTCCTTGGATAGATTTTTAGGGTTTCTGTGAACTTAGATGAGGGGAAAATGACATCTTTATTTCAATATAATTGGTTTCCTTTTTAATCATCTTGTTTCATGTATTTAAAAACATGATTCCAAAGAAAGGAGGATTAGACAAGAAAGTCATCTGAGAAATGCACCAGAAGGTCATGGGTCAGTGGGGGCCACAGGAGGGGGCAGATGGACGTGACAGAATAGCAGGGTCTCACAGAGAATACAGGAGGAGCCCAGGAGCAGTTGAAAGGGACACCAACATGTCAAAGGTGGCGGATGGCCAGGAGAGGGGTGCCATCAGGGTAGGAGTCAGTACGAGGAGGAGCAGGCTCTAGGCCTGAGGGGTCAATATTTCAACGGAGGTCCCTTGGAAACCATGGCTAGATATCCTGCTACCTCCCTGGTGTGATCTGGTTGAAAATATTTTAAATCCCTTAAGTTCAGCACCTCAGGCTATAGGAAATAAATCAGTTATCATACTGATATTCCAAAAATACATCATATCATTCCCCTATTCAGAAATGTTCAGGGGCTTCACCTTGCCTCTAAGATAAAAATGGGAAACCCACCGCCTAGTGTTTAAAGACTCCCCTGATCTAGTTCCCACCCAGTTCTCCACCAGGGGCCTCTTCACCTTTTTTGTGTCCTGGATCCCTTTGGTAGTCTGGAGAAGCCCGTCGACCCCTTCTCGGAGAAGTGGTTTTAAGTGAATAAAATAAAATACATAAGATTCCAAAGGAAACCAATTATATGGCGATACCAATGTCTGTGTGTCTCTGTGCATGTGTGTTTATGACTCAAGCAAGATAATATACGCAAAAGGTTTTGTAAACCTTAAAGCAGCATACAGATGCTAGCGATGATGATGATGAGTATGAATAGTGGTGATGGTGATGATGATGATGTTGATGGTGTGGTGATAAGGGTGAGGATGGTAGTGGTATTAGTTGTGGTGACCGAGATGGGGGGATGAGGATGATGGTGGTGGTAGAGGTGGTGCATTCTGTAGCACTTTAAGGTATACAGAGCATTCTCCTCACAGCACTGCAACAGCAAGGGGTAGGGGATAAAAGTCTTATCCTTTTGTTGTATATAAACATAAATGTACTTGTCTCCCCAGGAGATCTAAACTCCTTGAGAGCAGGGACAATTTTGTCCCCTCAAGCCTACCACAGTGCCTGTTGCATAGTACTTAATAAATGCTGTTAATTGATTGATTCATGGGCTTAGTTCACGTAGCCCCTCTTGCACAAGCCTTTACAGAGGATAATACAATGAGACCCAGAAGGAAACACAGATGTCATCTAGTTTAACCCCTTCATTTTACAGATGAGGACACTGAGGCTCCATGGAGGTAAAGTTACTTGCCAGAAGTTACAGTCAGTAGGTAGCAGAGCTGGCATTTGAACCCCATTCCTTTGACTACAGGTGCAGTGGTCCTTTTGGTTGTACCATGAGGCTTCTGATCCCCTCCAGTTTGGCAATGTTCCCCTCTCTTCCCAAATTACCCTACATTTTCCTACAGTCACTGATTTGGCATTACAGAGACTTGAGAGATCTCTTATTTTATAGATGAAGAATCTGAGAAAGGGATTTAGTAATTTGCTCAAGATCCCAGAGGTTCCTCAAAGCGGATGTGGTGCTGAGGTGGCCCCATGACTTCTCCTGGCACATGTTGGATTCCCTGGTACAATGTAAGCTCTTGGTGTACAGGGATTGGTTTGGTTTTTGTTTTATCATACCCAGTGTCTTGCACGGAGTAGACAGATGCATAATAAATGTTTATTGAATGAATAAATGAATCCTCTTTCCACAGTGATAATTTTATCTTTATTACTGATAAGTATTTCATTTTCTTTGTTCTTCATTTTGTCTGCTGTGAATGGGTAATTTGGATAAAATAAGATTTCAAAAGGGGAAAATATTGAAGTATTTTTTGAAGGAAATAAAATTCTTCACACGAATGTTCTCACTTCAGGAGTTGTAAGAACAGCAGTGTCTGCATTTTCGTTAAAAAAAAGTATTTATCAATCTTTCCTAACCAAATATTTGACTCTTTAAAATTCATCCTACTGTACGCTTAGTATGATTTATTCAAAGAAGATACCTTGCATTACTGTGTGTCATTCTCATATTTTTAATAGCTTTCTCTTTTAAATTTTAGTGATGTATAAAATATTCTTAATCCCACCTCTGTAATTAGTCTTGTCGAATTTTCTAATCTCTACTGACCAAAAAAAAAAATCAGTCATGAGATATGAAAACGACTTTCAGTGAAGATTACAGTAAAAGACTCTGTTTTCTGAATTTCCCAGCCACCGTGTGACCTTGCTTGCCCCTGCCCTCATCTTATAAAACCTCTAAAGGTTTTACAAATGTCCTGTGTTGGCATCAGGACGGTCTTGCTTTTTAGCAATATCAGAGTAACATCTCTTAGCTCTTGCTTTAATAGATCTATTCAATATTTCTCCATTAAATTGTTGATAGTCTTTTCTCTACGCTGTTCTAGGCACTGGAGGGAGAGAAGTACTGGGTCATAATCTCAGCACTAAAGGAACTTCCTGTTGAACAGCTTGAGTAAACGATCCTTCATTCCTAGTGTCTCCAGAAGAAATCCCTTTCTAAATTCTCTCCATGGCTATCCACACATCTGCTCCATTCATGAAGTAAATCTAACGTTACTTATAAAACAACCAACAGTTTGTTGCTTCTGTTCAATTGTTAGCTTTTAAAAGCAAATATTTGTTCTGCAGTAGTAGCCAGTTTTCTGAGATAGAATCATGTTTGCAGCAAATTATAGGAAGGAAAGAGAAAAGCAGCCGACAATGTTTATTTAAAAACACTGTTTCAGATTAGCCTGGAGGATGAGAGAGCCAGGCACACACAAGAAGCCGGAGATGCAATTGGGCGTGCCCTGCATTCACAGCTGTTGGGTTACAGCTTTCTGTGCATTCTCAGACAAGCATTGAACTTTCTGACAGTGCCCAGTACTGAACACTGTGGAAGGCAGGCTCTTAAAGAGGGACTTTCTGAGGCACTAGGTGTTCTTCTGTCATCCCCATTCACTCCAAGCAGTGTTTATTAAGGCTCTTAAATACAAGATGGGAAACAACATGAACAGACAGAGACAGAGGCAGAGAGAGCTTGCACTTTTGAGAATCAGAAGGGCCTCATTTTCAGTCCATTCTCTTGTACTTGTATACTACTTGTATCACCCTGGGCAAGTGACTTAACCCTTAAAGGTCTCAGTCCAAAATTCTAGCCAGCTCTCAAAAGTGAAGTTGTATCACAGTTACTGATCTGCATTGGGAGAGGGCGTTTTCAGTTGAAATCACAAGTCTGGTCAAAAAAGAAAGGTCCTGAAAGTAGCATCATCACTGTCTTCTTGGACTGTACGATCATTTTTTTTAATAGTCTGTAAATGAGCATTATTAAGTACCTACTCTATGCCAGGTCCTTTGCTAAGCCCCCATTCTCAAGAGTCACAGTCAAATTGAAGGAATAACCTGTAAACAGCTGCATATAAACAAGTTACAACAAATGCTTATTAACTGTATACAGGAGATAACTCTATCTAGAGAGAAAGAAAACTCATATACAGTTAATAAGCATATATGTCAATATATAACTACATACAGGACATATGTATTACATCACATATACATTATTATATATATGTATGTCCTGTATATAGTTACATATAGAGTATGTATGTGTGTATATATATAATGTATGTATCCTGTATATAATTGAAATATATCCCATATATAGTTAATATATATCCTGTATATAGTTAATAACATATTACATAAAATAATTTTATGTACCATATATATTTTATATATGATATATACATAAATATATATTTGATAAATTCACTATACATAACTATATACGGGATATATACACTTACACACATATGTATTCATTCACATACATACACATACACACACACACACACTCATAAAATGGAGGTAATCAACAGAGAGAAGGCATTGGAATTCAGGAGCATTCTTGCAAAATGTGAGATTTTCCCTGGAAATCGAAGGAAGCCAGGGGCTAGAAGTGAGGAAGGAGGGGATGTCAGGAAACAGCCAGGGAGGGTGCTGAGAGCTGGAACTGGAGCTGTTCTAAGAGCTGCAACTACATAAATATGTCATTTTTTTTAAGCATTTTTAAAACTGTGGCCTTGATGAGCATGAACAAGCATAAACATTTCCCTGATATTTTTGTCTCCATTTCTTTTTTGCCCTCCCCAGGCCCTCTCACAACTTTCTCCTCCAAAAACCCAAAATGTTTTTAAATGTGAAAGCCCTAGTAGAGGGCTTAAGTCCAGTGAAGCAAAACACATTGACACTTTAGTCTCATCTCAGAAGTTGGTAAGTTTGTGCTGTGATGTATCACTTCTCCTCTAAGAGATGGCAAGTAGTGTCAGGCTTCTGGAGCCTTGACTGTTCGTTTTTTAAATTAGTTTTATTATTATTTTTCCTCCCATCTTACACACATACACACACACACACACACACACAGAAAAAAAGGGAGGGAGGGACAGAGCGAGGGAAGGAAGGAATATTGCACAAGTTATATCAGTCAAGCAAAACATTCCCATGTTGGTTATGTCCAAAAAAATTTCAATTGTGCTGTAAGACATGAGGATAGATTTATTTCACAGACATGAAAAGACTTGTATGAACTGACACAAAATGAAATGAACAGGACCAGGGAATAATTTATCTATAACATCAATATTATTAAAAAAAACAATTTTGAAAGATTTAGGCACTCTTAGTATTTTAAGAATGTAACTCAAAAAAATCCTCAAACTGTCTTAGAGATTGCAGATTATCCCTTAAATAAAGGAATCATTTTTCTTTAATAATTTGCTATTGCTCTTGTTAGATGAGATGGCTTTCTGGGAAGAAGAGAGTTACAGGGGAAATTTTAGGTGATGTAAAAACAACAGATATCACTAAAATCACCTTTTAAAAAGATCCCCTGCTTCAGCTGGATGCAGGGGATGGTGGAGCTGATGCTTGGCAGAGATCCAGCAAAGGATATGTCAGTCCTTGCACAGACATTTTAGTTCTTTAGTTCTTCTCTCTCTCTGTCTCTGTCTCTGTCTGTCTGTCTCTCTCATACACACACTCTCCCTCTTCCCCCCCTCTTTCTCTCTCTCTCACACACACACACACATGCACACATACTCCTTCTCTCACACACACACATTCTTCCTCCCACACACACACATACACACTCTCTCTCTTTCTCTCACACACACTCCCTTTCTCCCTCTCTCTCTGTCTCTCTTCCCCAACACACACACACACACACACACACACACACAGAGACACACACTCTCACTCTCTCTCTCTCTCACACACACACACACACACACACACACACACACACACACACCCTCTCTTCTGGGCTTAACTCAGCTTTTCTTACTGTCCATGATCACACTAAGCTAAGGTCTGTAGGAACGTCATTTTACAGAAGGATCTTAGCACTCTTTTGGGGGGCCTGAGGAACCTTTGGTCCCTCTGCTTTTCTCTCATTTTTGTTCTCTCACATGAAGCCCCATGCCTGACCTGATTGCTGGTTCATTGGCTTTCCCGGGTTCTGGATAGTGGACAATGCTCTTGTACCTTCCCAGTCACCAATGGAGTGAAACAGGGCTGTTTCACTTGTGTGTGTTTGCTGTGTGCTTGCTCCCTCCTTATAGTTTCCATGATTTTCAAAGAATATTATTGCCCTGCTTCACCTTAACACTTCTTTGCTCACAATTGAAGCTCCTCCAAGGGGTTAACAGTTTCTCTGGACACATATTCCTGCCTTCCCTGATGCACGTTTGAGACGTAAAACCTTCAACCACCATAAATGCTCTGTCTTTTTCAAATGCTGTTTCTTTTGTCTCTTCAAACCCTCCAGAAGAGTGGGCATTCAGCCAGTTTCATAATCCTTGTTAATTTACTGTTTCATTATCAGAATTAGGCATTGTTGCACTTTGGACAGTCCTCACACAGTGTTTGCATGAACACAGTCGAGGGCCCCTGTAGAAAATGGAATTGTTGGCATTTCTCACTAGCTGTGACCAGCCCTGTGGGTTGCATTGCACAGATTGTGAATCGTTGACCTCCACGTTTCTTAAAGATAAATTAGCTGCATTTTCCATGTCTACAATTTTTTTTAAATGTTACCAGCCATTATTTCCTCACAGATGGAAAGAGCCTTTATTTTCTCTCTTTTCTTTGGTAAATCTGTAAATATGTTGCATCTCGTCGAGACGTCTTTTGTGAGACTTAGATGCAAATGTTTAAAAGATGGGTTTCTCCTTCTGTGCATGTTTATGTCATTGTCTTTAACTTAGCAGCCAGTGTCATATGGTCAGCCATTTATTATGCACTTTACATGGTAATCCATTAAGGATCTCAGCTGTTGTGCTGGCTAATTAATTGTTATTATGTATGGTACACTTTTGCAGTTCTAAAGCAGAGATGAATCACCCCGTCTCCAGGATGGAGCTTCAGTGGACTCTGTAAAGTCCTGACAACACCCCCTCCCCTCCCTTTACACAGACACTAGTCAATAAATAAGTGATGTACTGACAGCATACCACCACATCGCGGACTTAAGTGCAGGCAGCCAGAGCTGCTGGTTCTGGGCTCTGATGGCCGAGATCACCTTCCTCTGCTTCTTACGACTGGGTCTTTTGGCAAGATTGGATTGAAGGAGCTTGGGTTCAGTTTTGCTCATTTGATTGTTCACTCAGAAGGTCTTCCCTAAGCTCCTTCTGTGGACTTGGCAATGGGAATGCTTGAAAAAGCTATTGTGCTTATACTTGACTAAGGTTGCCCCAGAACCTTAGTAATTTTCTTGGTTTCTCTCCTGTTCTAGTTGACTGTATCCCTTTTCTAACATGAAATCATAGAATATTGGGGAGAGAGAGGGAGGAGAAAGGAAGAGACTGAAGGGGAGAGAGAGAGAAAAAGAAGAAAAAAAGAGAGAAAGGAAAAAAAGAAAGAAAGAGAAACTAAGAAACTTAGGGCTAGAAAATTTTGAAATTATCTGGTCCAACCTCTTCATTTTAAAGATAGAAAAATTGAAATCCAGTGAAAATAAATGACATAATGAGTATGGAGTCCTGTGTTTGGTACTCTAAGAAAATCCAAAAAAACCCGAAGATTTTAGATTTCCTAAAACATGAGACCTCTAAGGGGCACCGTGGTAATGGTAATAACAGTAATAGCTAGCATTTCTGTAGCAGTTTGTGGATTGCAAAAATCTTTCCAAATATTATCTCACTTAATCCTTACACACAATCCCACAAGATAGGTAGCTATTATTATCATGGTACATATGAGGAAACAGAGAGAGATTAAATGCCTTGACAAGGTCCGCACAGCTAGTGAGTATCCGAGGCTAGATTTGAACTTAGGTCTTCCTGAGTCCCAACACCAGCTCTCCTTCTGCTTTGCTGCCTGAAATTTGTACTTAGATCTTCTGGCCCCTAAGCCAGTGTTCTTCCTACTGGACCACACTGCCTCCCTTGCTCAGAATTGTCTCCATTAGTATGCTTTTTTTTAATATATAGAGTCCTTTTCTTCCTTCCTTCCTTCCATTCCTTCTTTTTTTGTCAGACCTGTACCTTTTTTTTAACTGCTTATTGACAATGGTCTTAAATTTAGGGGTGTTTCAGTGCCTTATTATAGCCTGGAGATAGCCTTGAGTTTTCAACTCTGATGGGTCCTATCAAATTGGAAAGACTTCACCATAGATTATATGTCCTTCTAACCACCTTAGCTGTTTGGAGGGACTCCTCTCAATATTAGCTAAAGGTGGTAGAGGAAAGAAGGGAAAGAAGAACTTTTTGCTTGAATCAACTCAGCCTTCTCCTTAGTCCAGAGTTTCCAATTTGGGGCTCACATACTCTTAGAGTGTTGGAGGAACTTGTCAAGGGGGTATAAGAATTATTTGGTAAATGACTATATTATCCTATTAAAATATTTCAGAAAGAGGAGTGTTAGTGAAAAAAAATTCATGGTTTGGAAAGACAAGGGTGAAAAGGAAGCGGCGCAATGGTAGGGTGTAAGGTGAGAAAGAGAAGCAACAGAACAGAAAAATCAGAAAGAAACAGATAAAAAAATAAAACTTTATTGACCAAAACCAGGTAAGTGAGGTGTGGAGGTGAAACCTTTTTTTTTTTTCATATTGACCTCGAAAAGAATCAAGAAGTGATCCAATGAATGCCAAGCTAATTATTCTTCACAAAATTCAGAAACTCCAAACTAAAATGTTAGTGTACCTTTGGAGAAGTGTATTCTCATTTTACCTCATTTGTTCATAGAGCTTTAATCCCATTTATAAACAACTTATCTCAGAGAAACAGATCTCAGATTCAAGGCAAGAAAAAAATCAGTGCTAAGAATTCTACACAGCTATCCCTTTCAAGAACTATGCCAAGGATAAACCTCTTGGTTGGCAAATAAAAACAGAATAGAAGATCTCCCTAATTCACTGGACCATGTTTTGATAATCACATCTTAGGAGCCTAACTGCAGACCTGGAAGCAAGGGTGTGTGCGAACCGGCTTTGGTCTCAGACCCAGTTGTGGAATTTTCACTGTGAAAATGAAGTCTACAAATGAGCACTTGGTTTATTGTTTTGTTGATTATTTCCAGATTTTTAAAAATAATGGAGAAAATGCTACTAATGAAAATTAAACTGAAAAGTGTATCCTGCTTACTTTTTTTTTCTGAAAAGCTGGTTGTTAAATATTTGTCGGCACATTGCTGGCTGCAAAGTACCTTAGAAGCCCAAAACTTACCTCCTTTTGTACTGAATGGAGGATACAGGAAGGCTCATTAAAAGCCAAGGAGATAATGGGACCAAAACTGGTTGGGAGCCCCTCCCTTAAGTCTTAGAAGAAGGACCGTGGGGGTGCAGTGGATAGAGTACTGGCCCCATAGTCAAGAGGACCTATGTTCAAATGTGGCCTCCCACCTTTACTGACTCTATGACCCTCAGCAAGTCAGTTTATCTCTGTTTGCCTGTTTCCTCAACTGTAAAGTGGAGCTGATAACACACCTACCTTGAAGAGGTACCTTGAAGATCAAGTGAGATAGTATTTGTAGAGCACTAGGTGGATCACTAGTTGGCATTTAATAGATGCTTGTTCCTTTCACCTTCCCAGTCCATTAAACCATGACTTGTTGAATTATTGAAGAAGGAGCTTCATGGGTATCTTTTTTTATTCACTATACATGTTCCTGAAAAGTTGCATGGACGTAGAATTTTCATAATTAAATCTTAAATAAATTAAACTGAATTTATAAACAATAGATTCTCTGAGGGAGCTTACTGTTTAAAGTATCTCAGACTGAATCCTATTGCCAAGCCAACATCGCATGATTTAGATGCTTACTAAAGCTGTTGCTGTATTTCCATAGAATGAGAGAAGCTTGTATGGTGCTCAGAGAGGATGTGTGCCCTTTCATTTCAGGGTTTCTGGCTTTCCCTGTTGTCTTTCTGAAGAGCTTTCTTCACTGATGTCCTTGGGAAGCTGCAGTCTGGTGGAGGCAGGTATAGTCCATTCACAGGAAGCAGCCTGGGTGCTGAGGCAAGCTAGAGAAATAAAGCTGGCTTCCCTTTTCAGGAGATGAGGGGGAAAAAATTACAGATTTTTTTGAAAAAAGGCCTAGTTCTAGAAACTACAGGAAGATTTTTTTTCTTTTCTTCCTTTTTTTTTTTGGAGAGGGGTTTCAGATCTTTGTTTTCATCATGGTAGGATACTCTCAGTGAGGAATTCCCTTTATCAGTGGCAGAAATGCATCTCCGCAAAGTACAACTAGATCCTAAAGTTTTGTGCGTGGTATTTAAATTCATATCTATTTAAAATTAGGGGCAGGTAGATGGTACAGTGGATAGAGTGCTGGGCCTGGAGTCAGGAAGACCTGAGTTCAAATCCAGCCTCATACATTTACTAGCTGTGTGACCCTGGGCCTGTTTGTCTCAGTTTCTTCCTCTGTAAAATGGGGGCAATAATAGCCCCTCCCTCCCAACTTTGTTGTGAGGATCCGAGATAACGGTTGTAAATCACTCAGCACAGCACCAAGCACAGAGTACACACTATGTAAATATTACTGTTATTGTACCTGTTTCTCCCTGGGGTTGTGTGAGAATCAATGAGATATCTATAAAACACTTAGCACAATGCGTGGCACATAGGAAGCACTATAAATGTTAGTGTTGATGACAATAATAATTTAAAATATGGGCATTGGTTCCAACACTATGGAAATTCGAATAATTTATCATTCATAGATGTCTTAGAGATTGACCTGGGATAGATACAGGTTTAAGTGACTTGCCCAGGATCATATCAGAGGAAAGAGTAGAACTGAGGCCTTCCTAAAGCCACTTCCATCTACTCTTTCTCTTAAAAAGATTTTATTGATGAAAATTTCCAAATTATAAACATTTTCCAAAAAAATTTTAAAGCTTAATTTTGAGGGGAAAGCTTAAGAAATCGCTACTAATGCACAGAGAGAGAAACCCACTCAGAAGGCTGACCTCTCTCCAGTTTAGAAGTTCTAGAATGCCAGGGCTAGGAAGGACCTTTGAGGTCCAGCAATTCCATTGAACAAATATTTATTGAGGGTTTGGCCCCTTTGATTTCCAATGGAAGAAGTGACTGCCTGGAGAAGTGGAAACTTGTCTGCAGTCACCCTGGGGGGTGGGAGCAGGCCCGTGCTCAGGTTTTCTGAGTCCCCAGGCCCTGCTTTCTCCATTAGACCAAGGCCAAACAGGCAGGGGTTGGCTCAGGGGAGCACTGGACAAGCAGGTTCCGGAGCAGCCATCAAGAGTCACGTCAGGCAGATCACTTACAGACCCATGGGACTCACCATTGAAGGGACCATTTTCCTTCCCCACAACGAGAGGTTTTGTTTTTGTTTTTTTGTCTTTTCTATCCTGTCAACAGTCGCACTCAGGAGTTTTAGTTGCAGACTTCTCCAACAAGTTTTAAGAAAAGAACTGCTGAAGAGCGAAGCCGACTTGTTTTCACTTGGGTTTTTTGTTTGTTTTTCTCTTTCTCGTGGTTTTTCCCTTTTGTTCTGATCCTTCTTTCACAACCTGACTAATGTGAGAATATGTTGAACATGATTGTTCATGTATAAAAAAGGAAAGGGCTTCTGAAAACTGAAATCATGAAGGAAAGAAGCATCTTTTTAAAGAACTGTTCGAGTGAATTTCGAGATTACAGTAAACCTCAGTCTGTGTTGAACGCCGTTAACTCTGCTGATTCATGACAGAGGGACTCAGAATAGTTCCTTGCCAAATCTCTGTGGAAAAGAATTTTTCTGAAGGGAGTGTATCTCACTGATCTCATATGTTTCCATTGAGATCTCACTCCTGTTTCTCTCCATGCCAGGACTTCCTTTTTTTTTTTTTTTTTTTTTTTTTTTTAATATACGAAGGTTTATTTTGTGCTGAAAGGTAATGATGATTGTTGCTGTTCAGCAGTGTTTCGGTCCTGCCCTCTCTTCGTGACCCCATTTGGGGTTTCCTTGGCAGAGATCCTGGAGTGCTTTGCCGTTTCCTTCTCCAGCTCATTTTATAGATGAGGACACTGAGACAAAGAGAGTTAAGGAACTTGCCCAGGGTTGCCTACCTAATAAGTTTCTGAGGCAGGCTTTGAACTCAGGAAGATGAGTGTTCCAGACTTCACACCTAGCACTGTATCCACTGTGCCACCTAGCACAGTGCTGAAAAGTACAGGCGTTCAAATAAGTGACCAAGAGTATGAAAAAGAAAGTAAGAAAAATGAGAGATTTTATATGATTGTACATGTATCCAATCCAAATTAACAAGTGCTGTATTGATTAAGCATCTACTACATGTGAAGTACTACTCTACACAGTGGGGTGACACAATTTAAGTTAATCTCTGACTACAAGGACTTTCCCTCGCACTGTGGGGGGAAGGGGAGAGTGGATGATGCAGCATGGAAGCTGGCAACATGGATGCCACCAGTGGCTTGGAGTGGGGCATCAGGATGGAAGGGCCCCTGAGCTGAGCCTTGGAAACAGTCATATGTTACATTGTCCATAGGGAAAAGGGTGCCTCAAATGCAGAATCTGTGAAGGGGAGGAAAATGCCACGAGCTCAGAATGGGATTCTGAAAGATTTCCGTGTTCTACTAGAGAGGATGAGGAGCCATATGGCCTGAGCCGGGGAGTTTCAGGCTAAGATACTCCTGGAGGATATTGTGGCATCGGGGCAGACGATGGATGGAAAAGGGAGAGGATGAAAGCCAAGAGGCCTACCAGGGGCTCTCTGAACCCTACCCGCAAGAAGGGACAAGGGCCTGGCCATGGGTACTGTTCTTGGAGCCCAGAGAAGAGTCTTCCAGTCCGTCTTGATTCTAACTGCTTTTCTCTCTTGATTATTTCCAGTGTATCCTGTGTTTAGCTTGTTTGTACACAGTGGGCTGCATGTTGCCTTGCTCGTTAGAGTGTAAGTTCCCTGAGAGCAGAAACTACTCTTGCCTTTCTTTGTATTCTCAACACAGTAAACTCTTAATAAATGTTTACTGACTGACAGATAAGGGAGAGAGAATCAACAGTATTACAGCTTCTATTACTTACCAGTTGTTAATCCCACCCCAAATGTATATTCCATACGTGTTATCTGTATGTAATATATAGTATACATTCGCACAGAGTAAGGACTCACACCATCCCAGCTTCCTTCCTTTTTGTCCTTCTTTACCCATGCGTATATCACGACTTTGTTGCTGCTATCATTGTTTTTTACTTATTGCAGTCCACTCATTTGTAATTCTCGAGGTCCTTGAGTGCAGAGACTGTCTTTTGTCTTTCTTTGTATCCCCACACTTAACATGCCTGGCGCATAGGAGGGGCTTCATAAATCTTTGTTGACTAACTGATTCTATATCTTCCCAAAATTCTCTGAAATTTTTAAATTCATTGATCTTTATTACTCAGTAATGTGCAGATTTTATTCCTCTGATGATGTAATACCATAAAGATCAGCCCCTCATTTCAACAAATATTTAATAAGTACCTTTTGAGTGCCATGTCCTGTCATAGGCCCATAGGATTCAGCCTAAAAATGAAAGTCCCTGCTTTCAAAGAGCTTGCATTTCATTGCTGGGAAATAACAAGACTTTCTAAAAGGCTAAATTAGGCAATTTAAAGCACATTTTTAAAACGTAATGATTAAAATTATTCCTGCCTGACACATAGTAAGCACTCGGTAAACACTATGTTCAAGTTTTGTAGATATCTGGAAACAGGTGATATCTGGTTAAAATTGTTACTATATTTAACCTAAATATGTGATTTTTTTTCCCCAAAGCACTGGTGATACTTATTAATTTGCTCAACAAAAAAATAACTAAATGCTTTTTCTGTGCCAGGTGATCCTGGGCACTGGAACTAAAAAGGGCAGAATGATACAATCCCTGATCTCAAGGAGCTTATGTTCTACTGGGGCTGTGTGGCATCTATTGAAAAAATTGTAATGAAAAGAGGAGACATTGGGACAAAGTGCTCTGGAAAACCTGAGGATAGGGAAGCACAATTGCAGAAAAGATGGCGTCTGAACAAAGCTGTGAATGAAGAGATTTATGAGGGTTGGAGATGAGGAAGAGACTTTAGAGATGATGTGAGAAGTTAGGGGCCAGTTGGCTGGCCTGGTTGGTTAGAACATAGAGTGTGTGAAGGTAAATTATATGAAATAAGGCTGAGCTAGAGACAGACTGTGCAGGGCTTTCATTATCAGCCTGAGGAGATGGTATTTTCCTTTAGAGGTAATAGGGAGCCATGAAAGTTTATGAGAAAAGATGGGACATGATCAGAGCCTAAGATTTAGGAAGATTATTTGACTAGGTCTGTGAAGGACGAAATGAAGAGGGGAGAGATGGGATCAAGGATGACATGTGGAGTCCATGGGAGAATCACGTGATGTCAACAAGCATGCCCTAGTAATAATAATAGGTTGTTATTATTATACCTGAAATTTATATAGGCTTTTTAGGGTTTGAAAACACTTTATAAATATAATTTCATTTGATCCTCACAACCCTGACCAGTAGGTGCTGTTACTATCCACATTTTATACATGAGGAGACTGAGGCAAATAGCGATTAAGTGATTTGCTCAGGGTCATCCAGCTAGTAAGTGTCTGAGGTCAGATTTGAACTCAGGGCTCTATCCACTGTGCCTCCTACGGGCTTGTGCTTAGTGCTGGCAATACAAAGAAAGACAAAAAACAGTCCCCTCTCTAATGGGGGGCACAGCATGCAAACAACTTTGTACAGTGCCTGTAGGATAGATGGAGGTGATCTCAGAGGGATGGCACCATCATGAAGGTGAGGAGGTAGTGGAAGGGTGTTAGCCAGTTGAGTTTGGAGAAAGTGACAAGGCAACAGATATTATGGAAGTAGACCTGAACTGACCTGGTGACTGATGGGATAGGAGAGTTGAGAAACTGAGAAATTCCTTGGCTGACTCCAAGGTTAGAAATGTGATGGCCCAGAGGTGCCCTCCACAGAAACAGGGAAGCCTGCTTTAGGAGTTTTCAGTGGGAAGGTGATGAGTGTTGTTTCTCAGGGAGGTCCAAGAACTTAGATGCCCCGGGTGCTTTGGTTCTTCTGGATGATCTTTTTTTTTTTTTTCCCACCTGTTTCTGGGCCAGAAGCCTGTACGGACACTCAAAAGTCCTAAAGACCGGCTCTGGCATTGGAGTTTTTGTTGTTTTTAACTTGAAGTTGTTTATTTTAGTCAACATTGATGTAGAGCAACTGTATTGGTCTCCAGTGTGAGTTTTCCATCTTCTTCTCACCATTTATCAACAAATAAAGCTGTGTAAAACCTAACTTTGAAAATAGAAATTCCTTGGCAAACAAAGGCCTGTGACTAAAGATGGTTATTAAAGCCTGGGCAGCACACTCATCCCAAGGAAGGAAGCAGAGACTGGACTGGGCATCTTGGGAGACCAGAGGTTCACTCATTGAAACTCCTCAAATTTTGCAAAGTATCTTCTTAGTGAGGTGCTAAAATCCTGTGTTGAAAGCTGCTATCAAATTATATTTTCTTTTAAACTCCTAATTGCAAGAACAAAAGAATTGTCCTTATTAGTAGTTTACCATTAATATTCACGAGTCCTTTGGTGATTAGAATGTCTCCATGTACAAAGCTATACTAGATATAAAAAGATGGCTACAAAAGACATCCTTTGACATTTTTTTCTGTATAACTCAAGATTCTAGGAACACTGATTTTTTTTAGAGTTCAAAGGGGCCTTAAAGGGTATCAGGTCTAACCTCCTCATTTTATAGATGAGGAAACTGAGTCTCTGAGGAGATTATATGACTTGGCAAAAGATGAAAAGTGTCAGGGTCTGGATTTGCACCAAGACTTCTTACTCCATTCCGATGTATGAGGCCTTGAGTTTGGCTTTCTAAAAACGGATTCTTTCATGCTAATCATACTGGTAAGTATGATACTGGGAATGACTCACTTGAATGCCAGGGAAAATCCTAAAGCCCTTGTAGCCTTTTAGCAAGGTCTTAGAATGGTTTCATTCAATAATATTTAGTGGCATTTTGTCTGTTTGTTAGAAACACAAATGTGTGTGAAATCTGACATGTCTGTTGAATTACTTCACCTAATAATAATAATGTGTGTTCATTTATAGTAACTTTACATTTTTTTCTCTAGGTTACATTTCGGACAAGAATCTATCACTGTAACATTAACAGCCAAGGCGTGATTTGTCTGGACATTCTAAAGGACAACTGGAGTCCAGCCCTCACCATCTCTAAAGTTCTTCTCTCCATCTGTTCACTCCTCACAGATTGCAACCCTGGTAAGAGGCTCTGGGATGCTGGTCCAGACCAGTGGGTTGGCCAGCTCTTGACACTCTGGTCCACTGATCTCCTTTTCTTCTAGTGAATCACTTTAAATCTCCATAATGTTTCCTGCCCTCTCCTAAACTGGGTCAGTTCATTAAACTCTTCATGGTTTATTTCTTACTGTGTTGGAGAGGGGAGGGAGAAAGGGACAGAAATGGGTTGGGGGAGAGCATTTATTATATAAATTAAGGAAATATTCCTCCGTAAGGGAAAGTGCATTTAAGGACTACATGATAAGAATACATTAACTGCTACAGCCAAATAATAATAAAAATTCAAATTGAAGAGCTTAAGCCTTAATTATATACCTAGGAGAAGATGCTAATTTCAGAAGTGTGGGCTATTAAAGTATGATACCATCAAACAGCAGCAGAGACTGAGCCCTCCAGCATTCTCCCAGTGTCTGAAGAACTCTGTGACCCAAACAAACAAACAGCGGGGGTGGGGGGAGGTGGGCAGAGTGGGGGAAACCCCACCAACTGGCTTCTCTGGATAGGGAAAGGCTGAGAAGGAGAGGGAGAGCAGCTGCCTGGGAAATCCAAAGGCAATTCCAAAAGCCATCTGGGTTTCAGGCTAGTCTCCAGATCACCTGTTCTCAATTCACTGGCTTCCAGAGTAGGATTCCTTCTTTTTTATCTTCTAATAATTAAAGGACACACCTACTGGTCTATTTCCCCATTGTTCAGTCCTACTTAAGCTCTTGAGATCTGAAAGTACACCTCTAGTCAGGTATGCTGAGGCTTGTTCAAACCTGCTTTCGAGGCCAAAGGTCAGATTTTCACCATGGAGCATTGCACCTCAGAAAAGAAGCAAGTGCTACAAATAAGGCTTGACATATTTTGTTGATTGCCTTGACTAAGAGATTAATGGAGAAAATGTTAATGCCTGTTAACTCAGGAGTGAGTTATGGGCACACTTTTTTCTTCCAGAGAGCCAGTTGTTAAAACATTTGCCAGCAGCCCTTTGGTTGTCATTGATCCTTAGAGATTTCTCGAGCGATTCAGCAGTGAATTGGGTTATCTTGGGAGACAGCAAGTGTCACCAAAATGGATGACTGCCTGTTAGGTCCAGCACGAAGGGCATGCTTGTTAGGGCCGAAGTGATCTCTGATCTCCTAGTCCAACCAGCTCTGCACCTTCCTTGGTGTTTCAGAAAGCTGTAGGGATAGAAGCTGGGCCAGTGGTTTCACTGGTATAGAGCAGTGCTGCCAAACTCATGGAAACCAGTCCCTATGACCACATGCAGAAATAGAAAACCACAAATTCACATTATCTTTTTGTTTGTTTGTTAAACATTTCCCAGTTCCATTTTAAGCTAGTTCTGATGGAGCCACTTGGGACTTTTGTTGTGCTATGGCCCCCTAGTAATGGCTGTAATAATAAGAGCTTACATTCATATAGTGCCTGCTATGTGCCAGGTACTGTGCTAAGCATTTTACAATTATAATCTACTTTGATTCTCACAGTAACCCTAGGTACTATTATTATCCCTATTTTGAAGATAAGGAAACTGAGGCAGACAGGTTAAGTGACTTACCCAGGATTATACAGCTAGTAGGTGTCTGGGGCTACATTTGAACTCAGGTCTTCCAGATTCTGCACCCAGTGCTCTGTGCACTATGGCATCACCTCTCTGCCTAAAATAACACTGTCCAGAGTCCCACACTTTTAGATTTAATGAATTCTGAATTCATAGGATTTTACTAATGACTAAAAAAATGAAAATTATCCTGGGACCAATAGCTCTCAGAGCTCCACAATTTGCTCAGCTTTGGCTTCTGTTTTAAAGGCATTTTGGTCATTTGGCAAAGATTTCCTGATCTTAAATTGCCCAGCTGCTGCTGTTTTTGTATCCAGTACAATTCTGACAGTTTTCCTTGGCCTCTTTCCATAATTATCCTCTCTATACCATGAAATCTTTTTTTAAAATTATTTTTATTTGTTCTGTTAAATATTTCCCAATTACATGTAAAAGAATTTTAACCATCATTTTTTATAATTCCAAATTCTTTCCCTCTCTCCTGTTGGGTTGAAGGGTGTGTACAGATTTATAACCCTTTGGGCATAGTTTCAAATTGTTCTCCACAATGGTTGGACAAGTTCACAACTTCACCAATAGTGCATTAGTGTCCCAATTTTTCCACATCCTCTCCAGCATTTGTCATTTTCCTTTTCTGTTATGTTAGCCAGTCTGATAAGTACAAGGTGGTATCTTAGAGTTATTTTAACTAGCATTTCTCTAATCAGTAGTGATTTAGAGCATTTTTTCATGTATCTGTTGATAACTTTGATTTCTTCTCCTGTTTATATAAATGTTTATAGCATTTAACCATTTGGCAACTGAGGAATAACTCTTATTTTTATAAATTTGATTCAGTTTCCCATAGTTTGAAAAATGAGACCTTGATCAGAGAAACTTGCAGTAAAATTTTTTTCACAGTTTCCTGTTTTCCTTCTAATTTTAGCTGCATTAATTTTGTTTGTACAAAAGCTTTTTAATTTCATATAATCAAAATTATCTATTTTATTTCCCATAATCCCCTCTATTTCTTGTTTGGTCATAAATACTTCCCTTATCCATTGATCTGATAAGTACATTTTTTCCTAATTTTATCCCTAATTTACTGATGATATTGTTCTTTATATCCAAATCATTTCTCCATTTTAATCTTATCTTGGTGTACAGCGTATATAGTGTATATAGCTCTGTGCCTAGTTTATGCCAAACTGCTTTTTAGTTTTCTCAGCAATTTTTTGTTATGTTGAGTTCTTACCCCCAGAACTTGGATCTTTGAGTTTATCAAACATTCGACTACTCTAGTAGTTTACTGCCATGCATTATGTTATATACCTTTTCTGTTCCATTGCTCCATCCTTCCATTTCCTAGCCAGCACCAGACTGCTTTGATGTTCACCACTTTGTAACATAATGTGAAATCTGGAATTGCTAAGCTGCCTTTCTTTACATTTTCTTCACTGATTCCATTGATATTCTTGACTTTTGTTTTTCCAGATGAATTTTATTAATGTTTTTTCTAGGTCTACAAAATAATTCTTTGGTAATTTGATTGGCATGGTATTGACTAGGTAAATTAACTTAGAATGGTCATTTTTATTGCATTGGCTCATCTTACCCATGAGTGATTAATATTTCTCCATTTGTTTAAATCTGACTTTATTTTTCTGAAAAGTGTTTTGTAATTATGTTTATATGATCCCTGGGTTTGTCTTGGCAGGTAGACTCTCAAGTATTTTATGTTGCCTGCAGTTATTTTCAATGGAATTTCTATTTCTGTCTCTTCCTGCTGGGTTTTGTTAGTAATAGATAGAAATGCTGATGCTCTGCGTGGGTTTATGTTATGTCCCCACTTTGCCGAAGTTGTTAATTCAGCGTGTTTATTTAGTTCTCCAAGTGTACCATCATACAGCCCGCAGAGAGTGTTAGTTCTGTTTCCTTATTACCTACTCTGATACCTCCAGTCTCTTTTTCTTATCGTATTGCTGTGCCTGTTCATTTCTAGTCCAGTATTGAACAGTAGCAGTGATAATGGACATCTTTGCTTCTCTCCTGATCTTATTGGAAAAGCATTACAGACAATTCTTGCTCTTGGTTTTAGATAAATACTGCTTATTTTAAGAAAGGCTCCATTTATTCCAATGTTTTCTTGTGTTTTTAGTAGGCATGTTTGCTACATTTTGTCAAAGACTTTTTCTGCATCTGTTGATATAATAATTTGATTTTTGAGTTTTTTGTTACTGATATGGTCAATTATGCTGATAGTTTTCCTGATATTGAACCAATCCTGCTATAAATCCCACCTGATTATGCTCTGTGATTTTTGTGATATATTGTTATCTAGTATTTTATTTTAAAACTATGCATTTATATTCATTAAGGAAATTAGTCTATGGTTTTCTTTATCTGTTTTTGTTCTCCCTGGTTTATATAGCAAAACCATATTTGTGTCATAAAATGAATTGGGTACAACTTCTTGACTTACTTTTTCAAATAGTTTATTTGGGATTCATTGTTTCTTAAATGTTTTGTAGAACATACTTGTGAATCCATCTGGTCCTGGTTTCCTTAGGGAGCTCACTGATAACTTGTTTAATTTCTTTTTCAAAGATAGCGTTGTTTAAGTATTCTATTTCATCTTCTGTTAATCTCGGCAAGTTTATATTTTTGTAAATATTCAATCATTTCATTTAGATCATCAGTTTTACTAGCATGTAATTAGGCAAAATAGCTCCTAAAAATTCCTTTAATTTCATTTTCATTGGTAGTACTTTTATCCTTTTCATATTTGACTCTAGCAACTTGGTTTCCTTCTTTTACCCAATGTTTCATTTATTCTATTGTTTTTATTCCTAAAACCAGCTCCTTGTTTTATTTATTAGTTCAGTGGTTTTTCAGTTTTATTAATTTCTCCTTTGATTTTCAGGATTTCTATTTTAATATTCAAGTAGGGATTTTTTCATTTGTTATCTTTCTATTTTTTTAAGCTGCATATTGCTCCTTTTCTCTTTTATCAATGTGTGTAAATTTCTCCCGAAGTGCTGCTTTGGCTGCATCTTACAAATTTTGGAGTGTTGTTTAATTGATGTCACTCTTGAGTAAAATTACTGATTATTTCTATAATTTGTTCTTTGACTCATTCATTCTTTAAGATTAGATTACTTAGTTTTCAATTAGCTTTTAAACTATGCTTCCAAAACCCTTTATTAAGTGTAATTTTTTTTTTTTTTTTGCTTCATGATCTGAAAAGGGCACATTTAATGTTGTGAGGTCTTTATGTCTTAATACATGGTCAATTTTTGTAAAAGTTCAATGTACAATTGAGAATAAGATGTATTCCTTTCTATCTCCATTCATTTTCCTCCAGAGTTCTATCATATCTAACTTTTCCAAGATTCAGTTCATCTCCTTGTCTTCTTTCTTACATATTTTGTGGTTAGATTTAGCTTTGAGAGGAGAAAGTAGAGTTTCTCCATTTTTGTTTTCTGTTTCCGCCCGTGATTCATTTAACTTTTCCTTTAAGACTTTGGATGCCATGCCATTTGTTGCATATATGTTTACTCCCATTCTGTGTGTGTCTCTCTGTTTCCAGTGTGTTTCTTACAAACAACATATTGTTGGATTGTAGTTTTCAGTCCACTCTGTTATCTGCTTCTATTTTATGGGTGAATTCATCCCATCCATATTCATAGTTATGATCATTAACTGTGCATTTCCCTCCATCCTGTTTCTTCTATTTGTCATTCTCTTCCTCTTTTTATCCTGTCACTTCTTTAAAGTCTGTTTTGCTTCAAACCACTGTTTCCTATCTGCCCTCTCTTTTTTCACACATACCATTTCTTATAAGAGAAATCTTCATCTCCCTTCATCTCCCACATTCCTATTGCGTAAGATGGATAGCTGTTACCAATTGAGTATATATATATAGTTTCCCTTTTTGAACCAATTTAGATGTGAGTGAGGTTCAACCTTTGCCCGCCCCCCACCCACCACTATTTTCCCCTCCACTGTAAAAGCCCTCTGCTCCTTTAATGTGGTAGCTGCTAAGTCTTGTGTGATCCTGATTGTGGCTCTATGGTACTTGAATGATTTCTTTCTGGCTGCTTGAAGTATTTTCTCTTTGACCTGGGTGCTCTGGAATTTGGCTATAATATTCCTGGGAGTTTTCATCTCAGGATGTCTTTCAGATGGTGATGAGTGGATTCTTTCCATTTCTATTTTACCCTTTGGTTCAAGGATATCAGGGTAATTTTCCTTGATAATTGCTTAAAATATAATTTCTAGGCTCTTTCTTAGATCACAGTTTTCAGGTATTCTAATAAATTAATTATCTCTCTTCAGTCTGTTATCCAAATCAGTTGTTTTTCCTATGAGGTATTTCAGATTTTCTTCTTTTTCATTCTTTTGACTTTGTTTTATTATTTCTTGGTGTCTCATGGAGTCATTAGCATCCACTTGCCCAATCCTAATTTTTAAACAGTTATTTTCTCAAATGAACTTTTGTGCCTCCTTTTCAATTTGACCAACTCTGCTTTTTAAATTCATCAGTGAATTTTTGTAGCTCTTTTTCCATTAGGCCAATTCTGTTTTTCAAAGTGCTGTTTTCTTCAATATTATCTCACGTCTCTTTTACTAAGCTGTTAATTATCTTTTCTTTAAATTGCTTTAATTTCTTTGCCTAATTTTTCCTCTATCATTCTTATTTGATTTTGAAAGTCTTTTTTGGTTGGCCTTCTGTCCAATTCAAATCCTCCCCACCCCCAGAGGCTTTCCCTTTTGCCATAGCACCTTTTCAGGGTCAGGTTCTTTTGGTTGTTATTTGGCCATTTTCCCACACTATTTCTTGATTTGGAGCTTTACATTAATGTTGGACTTTGTCCGCAGCTTCGAGGGGTAGGGGGAGTGGCAAGCAGGGAAGGTAGTCATTCTCAAGCTTCAGACTTTTTCACACTGCTGTTTTCAGAGCTAGCTCCAGGGCTTTGGAAGTCTCTGATGCTTCCAAGATGGTATGATCTGGAGAGAGTGTTTTCCACTCTCTTAGTCTGCATTCTGATCTTTACCCAGTAAGGAACTGGAAACATTGTTCCTAAGGGTCCCTGATCTACTCCTCCTCTTGGAGGAGGGCCTCCACTCCTTCTTGATCAGAAATGCTTCTCTCTGCCCTTGAATTATGACCCAGAAGTGGATATGGGCAATAGAATTACCGAACAGTATCTGGTCTTCTGTCCATTGCTAGCACAGGGGTCCCCTGTAATCTCTTTCTGACCAGTTGCCAGGTCTCCTTACCATCTCTGACTTGAAAGCTCCTAAAGCTACTGCTGCTTCTGTTACTACTACCTAGTCCTACCACTGGTGTTTCATCCACATGGGCTCCAGTTCACCCTCCTCCCCCATTTCACAGATCTGTCTTTCTGACCTCCTATGTTGTCTTGGGCTAGAAGGATGTCTCACTGATCTTTTGTTAGTGCTACTAATCCAAATTTAGATTTAAGAAGTTATTTTAAAGTTGTTTGGAGAGGAATGTTAGGAGAATTTGACTGAATGCTTCTCTTTTCTGCCATCTTGACTCCACCTCAGCACCATGGAAGAGTCATTCATCTTCTCTTGGCCTAGTTTTCTCATCTATAAAATGAAGGTTTTACACTTCCTGACCTCTAAAAGTCAGAAAATAGTGAGTTCTCTCCTCCCAAGAAATCTGAAATCAAAGACTGTAGGATTGTTTGTTGAGTTTGTATCAGAAAGGATTCCTGTTAGGTGATTGGTTAAACCAGGCGACCATTGAGATGCCTTCCAACTCAGAGATTATATAATTCCTCAGGAAAAACTATTTAGATTTACTGAGCATGATACCTTACTGCAACCTGATAAGCATAGGCGATTGCCAGAGGTTATATTAGTATGGTAATGGGAGCCAAGTGTCCCAACTACAATCCTGGCTACAAATTTTTTACTCAGGATGGTGGCACTATGTGCCATCTTGCCCAATTTATGACTTTACAAGTTCTGCCCTTTAAAATGAATGATTTAGCTCTTAAACTGTTAAAATTGAGAACAACTGTCATCAAATTTATGTTGAAGAAGTAATATGTTTGTGTTTTTAAATATCATTAACTTTGCTTCTTTAAAATATTGTTGTATTCCAATATATAAAATTGATTCCTAGTTGATTTCATAGTGCCTGCCACACAATAGGTGCTTAAGAAAGTGCTAATTGATCAATTGATTCTATACAGGTAATATACCAATAATTACTGAGAACCAATGTTTCAACATATTTTAGGAGTACAAGAAATTGAAAGGGATTGTCATACTTTGCCTGCCCATATTCTTGACAATTATTAAAGTTCCTGTGAGATTATAAAGTTAAAAATTGGGTACATGTGCTAGAAAAGATGCACCAGACCCTTAGGAGCTTACAGGTCATGTCATGTGAAGGTCAGCTAAAGGAACTGAGGATATTTTGCCTGGCGAATTTTAAGGGAGGTGTGAGAGCTGCCTTTCAGTACTGGAAAGGATGACTAATGAACTCATTGCTTGGTCTTGGAGGACAACCCTAGGAACAGTGGAAGAAGTTGCAGAGAGGCAACAAGTAAAGATGCAAGTTTAGTCTTCCTATGAATGAACATAATTGTGTATACTAGGCACTGTGATAAATGCTAAGGGTACAATTTAAAAAGTGAGGAAGTCCCTTCCCCTGATTGCCATATTTTCTAATGGAGGATACAATACATATAAATCAGGGATAGCCAGGGAAGGAAACTTTTGTTCAGGGGAGTCCAAATAATAATGAACTGGTTCATAGGGCAGTAAATTAATCCTTTCCAGAAGCAATAGGAGCATTGATTTAGTGAATGAACCCAAAGCAAAAGGGAAAAAGAAGGAAGAAGAACTGTCCCCAGGGCTGATAGCAAGATGTCTAGGATGGACAGCTGAGTGTCTCACAAAGCACAGTCTTGTCTGGAGCTGGCTAGATAGAGTGGTGAGTTTATAGTCACTCACCAATCAAGACAGACAGGCCCTAGAATGAATTCCAAAGCTGAGTGATTCATTTTCCTCTACCCTACTCCCACTATGGAACATGATATCAGGAAGTCTAGTCAAGAGAGGCTGTTCCAAATGGGCAGTATCACAGATGTTGGTAAAATGGCTAGAGCGATGTCCAGAAAATGAAAATGTTCTCACAGCAGAGCTGTCTAAAAGTGAACTGCCTTAAGTCTTTCCACTCTCCTATCCACCCTCCATCCAACCACTAAAGTGATTTTCCTAAAGCACATGTCATCCTCTACTCAGTAAACTCCAGTGGCTCCTTATTGGCTTCAGGAGCAAATACAAAATGCTGTTTGGTATTCAAAGATCTTCATAATCCAGGAGCCTCCTATGTATCCAATCTCCTTATATCTTATTCCCTATCACGCACTCTTTGATCCAATGACACTGGCTTCCTGACTGTTCCACAAGCAAGACAATCCATCTCTTGGCTCTAAGAATTATCCCTGACTCTTCCCCATCCCTTTTCTGTTCTCACTACTGACCTCCCTGGCTTTCTTTCAGTTCCAACTAACATCTCGTCTTCTACAGGAAGCCTTCCCCAGTGCCTCTTACTTCTGGTGCCTAGCCTCCTAATTATTTCCCATTTATCTTCTATGTAGCTCACTTGTATGTGTTGGTTTGCATGTTGTCTCTCCCATTATGCTCTACTGCTCCTTGAAGGCAGAGATTGCCTTTTGCCTCTTTTTGCTTAACTTTACATAGTACATAGTAGGTGCCTAATAAATGTTTATTGATTGATTGATTGATGGATGGAATGAGCTGCAGAGGGGAGCAGAGTCCTCTGAGTTCTTCAAGCAAAGACTCATCAGGTGTGTTGTAGAAGGAATTCATTTCCAGCTATAGTTTGAATTAATCGTAAGCCACTGACATCCCTCCCACTACTAAAATTCAGTGAGGGTGTTGTCTTCATAGGCTGGGTTTGCTTTTCCTTTTCTTTTTTTTATTTTTAATAGAATCCATTTCTTAGGCCTTTTCATGCTTTGTTGTAGTATGGATTTGGTTTCTGTGCTTCAAGTCTCTGAATTGGTGTCCACATCATAGGGAATAAACAGCACTTAAAAACATGTTTTTCCTTTTGTGAGCAGAGGATATTGACAGGCGAGAACAAGAGAATTGCTGTGTCCACTTGTTGCTTATTTAAAGTCATTTCTGGCAGTAAAAGCTGGGACTTTTAGGATGCTTTTTCCCTTGAAAGTAAAGGAGTGTACATGACTTTGTTGGCATTTCTGGTTTTGATGTAGTCAGGCATCTGCTTTAGTTTCAGAGTGTAGGGCCATTGCAGAGGGCTGCCTCTTTTTCATTCTTAGAGTAATTTTGATACTTTTAAAAAATTGTCAACAGCTCTCTTGTCTCCTCTGTATATGGAGGTATCAATTAGCAAACTCTTTCTCCTCCTGAAGGAGAATCATCCCAATTCAATGAGGAGATCTTTTCTTCCCCTCTCCCTGGGAGCAGCGTCCAGCTCTCTACTCCTTCCAGGGACCAATCTACCAAGTGACTCACTTTCAAGACAGAGGCCAGCAGGGAGGTGGCATTGATAAGTCACCTTGAATTCTTTGTTCTCAGTTCCTCAGAAAGGCTCAAAAGGGGGAGATCAAATGGGAAGGCAGCAGTGAATATCCCCCACCACGATAATTTTTTTTAAAAAAGACACACTCAGGGTAAGTGGATTTCTCCCCGCTCCATCATCTTCCAAGTAAAAAAAAAAATCAAGCATCCCATTGCCCTTGGTCTTAGATTTATGCAGATCTTCATTAGAACAACAAACAGCATGGGGGGATGGCAGCTAATTAACCCTCAGTCATACCCAGTGATTATAGCGAGCCTGAGCACAGCTGCAGTCTCACTGGCAAAAGCTTTCTTCTCCAGTGGACGGAGCAAATGAAAGGGGATATGTGCTCTCAGCAGCTTCTCCTACAGACATGATAATCTGCAGAGGGCCTGGAGAGGGCTTCTTCCTCACTGATATTTAGGCATCCTTACCACCTTTGTTCCATGTCTCCAAAGGCAGGAGCCCGCTGGTGCTTTCAGGTAAAGATACAGTTCTTTATCCACGAGCAATCTCAGGTGCCCAGCTTTGACTGGTGTTGTTTGTTTTTAGCTTGTATTTATTGGAGACTAATCCTGTTCCTGAACATTTTAATTTTAGGATTACTAGTGATTGCCTTCTCTGTGTGTGTGTGTGTGTCTATCTGTCTGTCTGTCTGTGACTTTCTTCTTCCCACCCTCAGTCCCTTCCATTAAAATTGGATTATTCTGTGCAGGTGTGGCAGTTGCACAAAGCCTACGAACCTCTGGCTTACTGGGAAGGCCATCTGAGAGCATTCAAATACTTGCTTCTAAAGATGGGAATCCTGTCTCTATGTTCTTTTTGACATGGACAGCAGCATATCCTAGTAAAGACAGAGCTGGTCTCAAAGGCAGGAAGCCTTGGGTCTATCAGTTACAAAGTATTTATTAAGTTCTTACTGTGTACTAAGTTCTGAGGACTCAAGGAACTTTGCCTTCAAGAGGTATACATTTTAATGGGAGAGGCAGCGTCTAAGTAACTGGAGACATACTAGATACGTACAGAGTAGATGAAAGCAGTCTGAGGGGAAGAAGGTGTTCGCAGCCAGGAGGAGGCCTCTTGCAGGATGTGGAGTCTGGCCTGGATCTTGAACGACATGCAAGTGTCTATCCAGCATGACGCCCCACCAGTGTAAGGCCGAGGAGGTGGGAGAGGAGAGGAATGTTCTAGAAATGGGAATTCAGCTGCTGTAGCCAGACCACAGTACATGCAGGGGAAGAAGGGTCAGGTTGTGGAGATTTTAAAATGCTGAACAGAAGTTTTTCTGCAGCCCAGCTCTCCGTCAGTCTTTCCAAGGGAGGCTGGCTACATTACCCCCTGAGAGTTTGAGGTTACAAAGTAAGACAGAAGATAGTCCCTCTTCTCAAGGAGCTCACTGACTAATGGAGGAGAAAACATGCAAACAACTGTGTACAGACATGCTATATACAGGATAAATCACAGGTGATCAGCAGCGGGAGGAAGGTACTAACCTTAAGATGAATGAAGAAAGCCTTCCTGGGGAAGGTAGCATTCTCTCTGGGACTTGAAGGATGCCTGGGAAGAGCAGCGTGTGGTACTGTCAGTCACCTCCTGGATCTTCTCTCCCTACCATGTTTTTGTGGCATTGTGCTCTCCTTATTGTCCTCATCTGTCTAATCCCTCCTTCTTCATCTCCTTGGCCCCTCCCTATCATGCCTGCTCACCATGGGTGTTCCCCTGAGGGCACCCCTAGACCACCTTCCTTTTGGATTCATGCTGTCTCCCTTGGCGATCTCATCTGGTCCTGACAGCCCAGTTATCCTGTCTCTGCAGATCTGATCTCTCTGCTGAGTTACAGTTACGTACCTTCACCTACCTCTTGGACATCTTGAACTGGCTGCCTCATAAGCATCTCAAAACACGACATGCTCAGACACAGTTCAGGGAAAGGAATAATCATCTATGTAACACTTACAGGCACTTTATAAGTATCTCCTTTGACCCTCACAACAATTCTGCAAGGTAAATGCTGTTATAATCCCCATTGTACTGTTGAGGAAACTGAGGCAAACAGAGGTTGCCAGACTTGCCAAGGTTCACACAGCTATTAAGCATCTAAGGTCAGATTTGAACTGAGCTCTTACTGACTCCAGGTCCTGTGCTCTGTCATCTGTGCCACCTAGCTGCCTCAGAGTAGGTGCTTGATAAGTGCTTGTTGACTGAATCATTCATTCCTAGATCCAGCTTATCTTTTAAATATATGCTTTTAAATTTCTCTACTTATGAATAAGACTTTTAAAAAAGGAGCATTCTTTATGAGGTGTGGAAAATAAAATTATAATGTCTGTAGTCAATATTAGGCAGTTTTAGTTAATTTGGAGGAATCACCCCTGTTATAGATGTGTATTGAATCCAAATAGTCATTAACATCAATATTTCCAAACACTAGTTTAGATATACACTATAGTTTACAGTCATTTGACGTCACTGTTCCCTTATACACAGGAAGGGAAATGGCAATGGTTATATATAGTTTCTGATGAACCCCCTGTGGATAAGTAAACCTTGAAAAGCTGGTGTTAGCTAATCTACCTACTCTGGATTTAGAGAGAGGGAAAATATATGTCTGACTAATAATGAGTTTCTTCGGGCTCCTGGGCAGAAATCTGGAATCTGGGGACTCCCACAGGATCACATAAATGAGACTAAAAATATGTTGGCCTTTCTAGAGAAGCTACACAGAAATCAGGCACTTGGTGAGAAGTCTATATTAGATTAGGAGGTATGGTGGGGAATAAAGATTCATGGGTAACAGAGCTAAGCATGCAGAAAGAGCATAAATCAGGGAACATTTTTAGAGTGAAAGGATGCTTTAGTAGAGTGAATTGAAGAGATTTACAAGAAAAGGCCTATTCCATGCAGGCCTTGCTAGGCAGAAGCGGAAAGCAGCCATCCTGAGCTATTTACCACACCTGAAGATTATTTTAAGTTCAGTGCTTTAGCTGATATGACATGAATTGTTTTGCTATCTTGTCGATTCTTGGGAAATGGAAAATCAAAATTCTGTACAGAGCATTTGTCCCCACACCTTCCTGAGCCATTCTTTGAATATCCATCAAAGGATAACTTATAGTCAGTTCCCAGTTGGACTGTCCACAGTTTTATTTTGTGACCAAGTTCTAATGAGATGTTTGTATTTAGTCATTAAATGGGAGAAGGACCCAGTTTTGCATAAGAAATTCTTTAAAAGGATGGAAACCGGGACCCTTATGTAGCCATAATTAAAATCTTGACTGCCACAGTTGGGAAGTGACTGACAATTGTCATCCTTTGATAGATGTTCCAGAAACTGCCTGGGCAGGACGTATGACCTCTGGTAAGGTTCTAGTGTCACTAGAGAGCAGAGGCAAAAGTTACTGAGAGGATATTGTTAGGTGATTTTTGTGCATTTGTAATGTAGCTTCAATGTTTAAAACATAAAAGTAGGCTTGAAAAGCCATACCCTATACTCCCAGCTTGCCACTCTTGATACCATATGATTTTATCAACTCCAGGCTTCCAGGTGGTCATGGCCCTCTCCAGAAGTTTGGGAAAATCGAGGCGATTGTCATAGAATAAAAAGATGAGCCATAGTGGGTAAAAACAGTAGTACTTACAGTGTGTTGTAACTCACACGAAGGGAGGCCCAGGCCCTAACGTGAGCCACCTGGGGGTAAGAGCATAAGAGAACAAAGGTGGGAGAAGTTCAAAGCAAAGGATGCACCCAGGTCTCAAGTGTTACAAGTGGTGAGGGATCAGGGGAGAGGGGTCAAGTAAGCAGTGGCATTGTTGGAGGCTCAGTTATGAGTCTTCAGGACACCACAGGAAGTAAACAAATATTTGTGAGGCACAGTACCAAACACTTTACAAATATCTCCATCCATCTCAAGAAGGTCAACAGGAAGAGAGATACTGGCCAGTTATGTGCCTTCTGAGAGACTTTCTTTGGACCTAGGATACTTAGGTTTTTCCAGCTCTCAACCCACGTTGGGGAACTCCTGGATCCTTTATCTCCTCCACACCAGGAGGTAGTTTGGTGAGATCATAAATGTCTTGAAATCTTTAGGGAGGGATTGGCTGACCCTGGTTTCTCATCTCTGTCATGGCAGTGAAGGCACTCAAGATTGGCCAACAAATCAAAGAGGATTAGAAAAGCTGAGGCTACAGAAGTTTCCAGAACAGCCAGACTCAAGGGAACTTTGTGGTCTTAACGAGGCAAAACTAGCCATCCATTGAGGTATTTTGGATTATCCCTGAAAATAACAGGTCCAGCAGCCAAGAGAAGCATGTCATATCACCTTGCTGCACAGGTCAAAAGAAGCATGGCAGGAGTTGAAGCATTTTAGAAAACTGACTTGTCTTGACCCTTGGTATTCCTGTTGTCTGTGGAAATGCCTTTGTTCACCATGACTATCAACATGATTCTTTTTTCCAACTGTCTTCTCCAAGGCAAAAAAGACTTAGTCTTTTTTCATTACCATAGTTTGTAAGATTATTTTCAGAACACAAAAGTAAGAGATTTCAAAGAGATACTGTCATACCAAACATTTCAAAATCTTCTTTAACTCTGGATCTTGGCATGTGACCAAGTATTACATTTCCCCTTCCCTTTGGGGGTTTGTTTTTAGTCCGCATAAGGGAATTTCATCAGTTTGGGGTACTTCTGGTATGAAAAATCTCTCCACTGAAGTAGATCTTGAATTTCTCTGTAACCTGTCCTTGAGAGCTACCTTTAGCTTCAAGAGATTAAGCAACTTGTCCATGGTCGCACAACCAGTATGTCTGAAAGGAAGTTGAATGCAGGTCTTTCAGACTCCATAGCTAACCTTTTCTCCACAGTACCATGATGCTTCTCACCATTACAGTAACTTTTATTAAATTTATTCCTAAAATAACCCACTTCAAACATTTGGTGCTAACTTTCTCTCAGGCATCGCACCTCCCCCTTCTCCCTTATTAAACTATCACTGTGGTGATTTGGTAGCTAGCTCTGGGCTTTTCTTCCCTTTTTTTCTTCTGGACTTTTTTTCCACATTTGAAATGTGAAAATTCTTTGTAGATATAATCTTTCAAAGGCAGTAGAGAAGCTGATTTTCCTAATATTAGCTAAAATTCAAGGTGCTATTTGAAAGTTTCCTTATTGCTTATCTGTAAAAGAAGGAAAGACCATAAGAGAAATGACTCCCATTCTGTGTGTGAACAATTACAGGATTGAGTTTGCCAGTTGGCCATTCTTTTCCCCATCTCTCTTTCCTCCTCCCATAGCCTAGTGAATAGCCCTGAACTTTCTTTGACCCAGAGGGCTCCTGACACTCACATGATTAGGTAGTGAATCCAGTAGCCATCATCTGTTATCGCTGAACATTTCCCCCAAAATAGTGATTTTTCTTTCAATTTCTTCTTCACTAATGCAGTTTCTTAAAGTCAAACATCCCTTAAGGAATTGATTCACCCTGGGAGGCTTTTGAAAAAAAAAAAGGACAGGAAAAATCTCACTCATTTGTAATAGTTGCTGGGAAAGTCAATGTGATTCAGTAAAAAGTATGAATAATAAAATATTCTTAAGAAAACAAAATTTCATTATCTCCAAGTACACACTGTAGCATTAATAATAGCCAAGTGTTTCTGAGTAGAAGTCCTCTTGGGTATGTTTCAAAATACATGGGAACAATTTCTATCACATTGTTTAATATGTAAATGATCATTGTTAAAGTGGTGGTGTTAGAAACAATTTTCTGAAGCCTTCCAAACATTGCTGTGGTGGTCTTGTTGACCCTGTAAATTGATTTAGCAAACTGAACTAGCACAATACATTTTGATATAGTTTGTGGTCAGGTCAAGGATGAATTCTGAATTTGTGGGGTGCAAATGGATAGTTTGGTTTGTCTGGTCCTGTGATTTCCTTGTGATTCCTGTGACTCATTCTGCCAATCCAGACCTGTACCTGTTCCACAATTTAAAGTTTAGAGAGTTGCATACTACATTGAGACTTGAAGTGACTTGCCCTAGATGACACAGCATTTACGGTCTGTGAGACCCCCAAAGCCAATCTTCTATCTGCAAGACCACCTTGCCTCTCATATATTTAGTGAGTATTTTTAAAAAGTTTCTTGAACTGAATTGCCCAATGTGCAGTATAAGTTTCTGGTATAGTCAGGCTGTGAAATCTTTGGTTTTCCAAAAGAATCGTAGATTTAGAGGAGGGAGGAATCCTAGAAGTCATCAAATCTAACCCACTCCCTATTTTATAGATGAGAAACCTGAGGCCCAGAAAGGTCACATGACTTGCCCAAAGTCACACACATGCTAAGCATCAGAATCAAGCATTCAGATCTAAGCAACTGAAAAATAGGATACTTAAAATGAGATTTACTTGTTTGACTAAAACTCAAAGTAGCAGTTGTATAGAATGTTACAGAAGCACAAAACCTGAGAATCAGAAGAGATCTCAGGGGCTATCAAACCTTATCCACGCTCAACAATGAATCCTTATAACCCCCACGTGGTCTGTTGTAATGCTAAAAATCTGTATTTGGGTTGTCTATCCTTTGTTTGAAGACCCTCATTGAAAATCCCCTCATTTTACAGATGAGGAAACTGAGCCTAAAAAGGGGGCAAAGGCTTGCCCGTGGCTCCCCATAGCAAAGCTGAGAACCACAGTGTTCCTACTTCCAATGGAGTGTTCTTGCCATTGTCCCAGGCTGTCACCCCGAGAGGACTGAACATCTTTTTCATTTTTCATCCCGCTCTCTGGAGTTTGTGTGTAGTTTTTTGAGAGAAAGATACAGACCTGTGAACATTTGAAGAATGAATGAACAATCCCACACCAAGACCCTGGAGCCCCTTAGAAGCTGCAGCTGACAAGTGAGATGAACACATCTGTTCTCATTTCTCTCTCCATAGTTTTTCATGCCTCAGGAGCCTCTTGGAGCTTAGTGTATCCTGTTGGTATTAGGCCACTTCTCATGTCCTCCACAAAACAGATCTCACATAGAAGGTCAAGCACTATAAGCAGGAAGTCCTTTTGATCTTCATACCTTCCTACCTTGGTACTTAGTAGGTATGATCCTGGAAAGGAGAGAATTCGCATCTTAGGAAGTGAAATTGTACACTAAATCCTCTTTTTAAATGAAGGCATTTATAGAAGGTAAATAAGCTCAACCTAAATGTCCTTTTTTAAAATCCCAGTTTTCTTCCTTCAGGCTTGTAGGCAAGTTGATCATTTACAAAGAGTTTGCATGTAAGTGCTTTGGATTCAGGGCCCATTTTAATATAGAAATGCTACCATGCCTGGTGGTTAGATCCTTTGAGCACCTCACCAAAAGCACATTTCAGCCTTCATTTTACCTGAAGTCCACCATATAAACCCTGCTGTGAGGCCCTCAAAGGCTGGGGCAGTGGCCTGGGGCTCTCATAACCTGTGGTAGAGTAGCCTAGCACACTCTGCACATCTTGCCAAGCTGGAAAGGCTGCAGGTGTGGGCAGGACAAAGGGCTGTATCGATACCATCCCAGGTTCAGCCTAGCTAGGTTTGGAAAATCCCAGAGTATAGTGCACCTCCCCCCCTTCCCCCTACCATCTGTCTATTTGTTTGCGTTACAATATCTGTGGATGCAGAGACCTAACACAATGAAATTGCCAAGCTTTTTAATAAGGTGCTGAAGTAGTCTCTGAATAGTTTATAAAGTTTATCTGCCTCATATGGTGGCATTCCTAAGGGAAAGTCATTCGGAGTTCCACCTTGGTGTTGTCTGTCCATGATGTATGCTTAAGTACAAGAAACAAAGAATTCTGATGGCAGAGGACTGGGGTCCAGCCAGGGGCAAAGGCAGGGGAAGGAGCAGAGCTGGAGTAGAGTTGGAGCACCTCTCTCGTTATCTTTCTTTCTCCAGTGCCCAGCACAGAACTTGGCACATACTAAGTAACTAATGAGTGTTTGTTGTTGAACTGAAGGCCTCAGAGGAATAGTTTAAGGGCATGAGGAGAGAGGCTGGGGTGAAGAGGAGGTCCAGGACTAGGGGGACAGGGAAAACAACCATGGAGAAGAGATTGTCCTCCTTCTTCTCCCTATCATTCGTTAGACATCACTGTCAAAGTTTCCAGCCCTAGAATGTGGAAAACAGCAGTAGGGCCGAAGATGACAGCAGGGTGGGATTCCCTCTCCCTTTTCTTACCCTCCCTTTTCCCTTCCTTCTCCTTCCCAACATTTAAATTATAATGCATTCTTAATGGAAAACTACTACTACTACTCCATGTATACTACTCCATGCACTTCCCAGCTAACTCCTACCATTCTTCTTTCCCCTTTAACATTCCCTAGAACACCAGAGCATCATGTGGAGGATAGGACTGGAAAGGAACCAAGAGGTCATTTAGTGTTTATTTTACAAGTGAGGAAACTGAGGCCCAGGGCAATTGGTCACAAAAATATTAAATTAGTTGAGACAAGATTTAAGCTAGGGTTTTCCCTCTCAACACATTATCTTTTCCACCAAAAACCAGGAGTTACTTATAAAGAATGAAGCCACAGAATGTTCATTTTTACTTTTCTCCACCATCTCCTCCTGGTTCTGATGATCATCCAAATCTCAGTGGCCCTCAGTGTTCATGCTTTCCCTTGGGTAGACAAAGCAGCTGTCCCTCTGGTCCTCTGGCCAGGGGTGAAGAGACCCAGAATACTGTCTTTGGAGTCAGAAGACCTGGGTTCATCACTGGGCAAGTAACTACGTAGCCAAAGGGAACCAAAGTGTGGGATTGGTCCTGTTGGCTACTCCAGTCTCCCACGCCCATGCACCCCCTTGCTGCTGGTGCCAGGATGAGGTAAAAAGATAAGGACTGGGAGGAGAGAGAGAGATGAGCTTCGAAGGGTCTGCAGCTTCCAGGAAGGAGCCAAGAGGACTGGACTTTCCCAAGAAGCAGCAGCGGTCCCAGGGAGGAAATACAACTATTGCAGTTGCTGCAGTGGAGCAGCCTTTCAGATGAAAGCATCAAGCCTAAATTAGGGACTGTCTCAACTTACCAGAACTCTTGCTTTGAGGATTACTTGTGCATTTTAAAATTTTGCTCTTAAAAGCTCGAACTAAGAATTTTGCACCAGTTCTTTTCAGCTGGATCTCATCCTTTGGTGGGAGTACACCCTTATATGATGATCTCATTGCTTTCTAAAATTTGGTTCCCTGGGCAAAAGCCCCAGCTGCCTGGCTGTGGTTATGGACCACTTTTTGTTAATCCATGCTGTTGTAATACCTTCAAAAAGGCCAAGTCTTTCTTGCTCAAAGTGTGTTAGCATGGATTAGGAACTAATATGTGTATGAATTTGGAGACAGGGTGTGAGGCTTCCACCACCAAAAATGTAAAGCCTTTGTTCTTCTGAAGGCCAGCTTGTTTGTCTGTCTGTTTTCTAATGAGCGATTCCTGACACTCCTGGGCGTGCTCTCTCGGAAGGTGGTGTTTCAGATCCCCGTGATCGTAGCCCGATAAACATGCTTTCCACAAACACACAGAAAGTTTATTCATTCATTAGCGTGTGACCAGCATGGACTGTCAACCATGCAGGTGATGGAACACTTCAGGAAAATATGTCCAAGCCTCTCGTTTTGATACACACTGCTCTTTGAGTGGCCAGGGAGCAAGGAAGCAGGTGGGCCCATTAAAACTTCTAAAACCCAAGGGAGGAAAGTCAGTTATAGTGTTTATCTTAAAGTTGTGGCTAACTCCAGTTTGTTTCTGCTCACTGCTTTGCTTCTCCTGGGAACTCCATTTTGTTGGGATTTAGCAAAGTAGATCTGTCAAACAATCCATCTCATTACAATCTCAATGCAAATTTAGCTCTGGTGACCTCAGCCATTAGTCAGGGCCCTTCCCTGCTTCCGCTTGGCAATTTTCTACTGCTTTTATTGCACTATAATTAATATAAACCCAGATAGAGATCAGCTGTTGCTACAAATTTTCTATTATAACATCTACTGTTCTCTCTGCAATGGGATACTGAAAATTTATTGTTTGGATAAAGGATGTCATGGTTTTCTTATCTGAACTTGTCATGAAAATTCCCTACACACTTTCCTTGGAGAAAATAGTTTTATGCTTCCCGTGTAAAGGGTTTAAGATTTACTTTCATGATGTAGGGAGAAAGATTTAGTGTTAGGAAAGATGTCGGTCTGAATTTGGACAAATTTCCGGAGATAATAATGCTTATGTTACCTTCTTCATTTGAATTGTTCTGAGGAAGATGTATAGGCCGCTAAAGGCAAGAACTCCTCAGTTTGTGTAACCACAGTGGTTCTTAGTTCAGCGTCTGGCACGTTGTCAGTCAGTCTTTTCAGTCTTGTCCAGTTACCCATGACCTCATTTGGGGTTTTCTTGGCAGAGATACTGGAGTGTTTGCTATTTCTTTCTGAGTCAGACAGGATAAAGTGACTTGCCTAGGGTCACACAGGTAGGCAGTATCTGAGGCTGGATTTGAACTTATGAAGATGGAGTCTTCCTGACTCCAGGCTGAGCGCTCTATCAAGCATTCCACCTAGTTGTGTCTAACACGCAGTAACTACTTCATAAGTGTTTGTTGAATGAATGAAGTTTAAAGTGCCATATAGATAAATGTGAGTTGTTAGTAGTGATATCATTATTGTTACTTTCCTTCTGAGAAGGAAATGAAAAGATTCAGTCTGTCAGACAATACTTGATGCAGTGGAAAGAAGGCACCATTTGGCAGAGGATATAGGTTGTAATCTTGTCTCTGCAGTTACAGCTTGTCTGTCCTTGGGCAGATGCCCCTTTCTGGACTGTGGTATCTTCATCTGGGAATGAAGGTGCTGAGCCTATGATCCTATGAGCCATTTATTCAGTATTAACTGTCCAAGGCACTGTGCCAGCATCTGGGGAAAGGACAATGATAATTAGGAGCTGATGCCAGACCACTAATAACTTAATAATTTGGTGATTTTCTACAGGGCCAACTGACCCTTTCAGAGAGCTCATTATCCTTTATTGCCTGTCAAACATGACATTTATGTACATTTACTTTCCATCCTCTTATCATGAAACTAATTGGGGGCAGATACTTTTAAATATTTTTGTTAATAGCTTTTAAACTGTTTCAGACTCTTAGGCATTTGTAAAGTCCAACATTTGACCCAAAGGAACGTGTGTGACTAGAATGACTTCAGTGTATAACCAGTATGTCAGATGGCAAGATATCCATCCCTCATCCGTCCCCAGCGTGGGGACGTCAGACAAATGGGGAGCTTCCACAGTGGGCCGTGTCTCTTACAAAGATGGCCACTCAGACATAATTGATGAAGTGCCTGCTGTGCCAGGTAACATGCCACAAAGACTGCCAGCGAGGAAGCCCCTAGAAGGTGAATGGTGGCTCTGGGGACCACCATGATATGGTCTGTGACTGGAGGCCTAGAAGTAGGAGCTTGAAAATTCCAATGTCCTGGCAGTGATAGAGTGACAGGAGAAGTAGCATTGGACTTTTGCTCATTCTTTCTCTGTTTTGTTTCCCTAAGATGTGTCTCCAGATAGCTTAGGAGCCCTTCCTCAGCTCCTGAGGTCACTGAGTGCTACCTGTTAACAGCCAGAGTAGATGACAAGCTGTGTGTGTGTGTGTGTGTGTGTGTGTGTGTGTGTGTGTGTGTGTGTGTGTGTGTGTGTGTGATATCATGGTGGCAAACATTTCATTCTGGTAACAGCTCTGAGAGATAGTCAGTACACAGATGCTTATCCTTATTTAATAGAGAAAGATCCTGAAGTTCAGAAAGGTTAGATGCCTGAACTGGAACCCAGAGCTTCTCCTGGGTTCAGTGCTCTCTCTACTCTCAGTTTTGGTTCCTGGTGACAGTAGATCAGGAAGTGACTGAACATGCATCAAAGGGTCCTCCTGGGCAGCCAGGACAGAAAAGCTTAGTCAGGGAGAACAGATCAGCTCCTAGTCAGGCCTCTGGCGGTGTGCCAAGCCATGTCCCTTATGCATGAGCAACCAGCCCAGGGGGCCTGGTGACGCCGGAGCTCTCTGTGTCTTTCTGCTGTGCCCGAAATTTCCTCTTTAGGGGCAGCCTGGTGCCTGGTAGCACAGTGAAGAGAGCCCTGGGCCTGGGGTCAGGAAGACCTGAGTCCAAATCTGGTCCCAGATACTTACTAGCTCTAGGCAAGTCTGGGCAAGGAACTTCACCTCTGCTTGCCTCAGTTTCCTCATCTGTAAAATGGGGATAAAATAGCAGCAACCTCAGGTTCTTGTGAAGATCAGTGAGATGATATTTGTAAAGTGCTTAGCACCATTCCTGGCACACAGTAGGTGCTTAATAAATGCTTGTCCCTTCCTAGCCACTCATCAGGTCTCAGCACTTAGGATGTGAGAACACAAACCCCCTGAGGGAAGACACTGGTTTTTGTCTTCGGGTTCCTCAGTGCTAGCACACAGTAGGTGTTTAACAAATGTTGGTTGGATTTAATTAAATTGAATTTTGAACAGGAAGCAGCATTTAAAGATCTTCTAGTCCAGCCCCTTGACTTTTCCCACCACACCTCCTTACTTGGCCCCACACCAGCAGAGCTCTCAACCCTCCCCCTCTCCTCCTGGTGGTCAAAGGTTCTGCTATCATTCACCCTCCCGGTGGGGGAGTAGAGGTGGGGAAGGCTCTGCTCCCTTCACCCACTCACCTTTGCACTGTTTCTGTAAGACTCTCCCCAGTCGGTGGCGTCAGATGCGAACTCCTGACTACTTGTTTACTGGGCCCTCAGCCCTTGGAGCTCTGGGTCCTCGATGTGGGTAACGATGACCATCGGCCAGCCCCTCTAGTTCAGATGCCCCCAGCCATCCGGCATCAGATGTGAGAGTGCAAACAGTGTGTGGCAGTGGGGCCCCTCCTCAGAACTCCCTCATCCCCCTTCCACATCTTCAGGCTCCTCCAGGCCTCCTTGGACTTGTCAGCCCCACGGGACAGAGTTCATGCTTCTATTTTTTCTCTTTTATTCATGCCTTATTTTTTCCATTATAAGGATCAACATTTTGATAAAGAAATAGGGAGAAAAATAATTTTCATGTATAATTTTTGACCACAGGCAAGTCACTTTCTTTCTTTGGGACTCAGGGAGAAGATTGAATCAGATGATCTCTAAATTCTTGCTATAAAATCTCTGATCCCAAGATTCTTCTCCCCACCACATAGCTACACGAAGCCCCATCCCATGCAGAGCCCTCTTTCTATCACATGATGCTCTCTCATAGGACCTGCCAGATCTTTTACTCCAGGAGGCAAGGTCCATCCTGGCCAACCCCCCAAAGGGGCAGGAGAGAAGGGACTTTCTTGGGGAAAGCATCGCCACCGACTGTCACAGCTGACAGTTATAAAGTGCTTTTAAGTTTTCAAAGCAGCTGATGGATTTTATCACTTTCATTCCTCACCACAGTCCACCGAGGCAGGGACTGTAGGCCTCATCCCCCTTTCACAGGTTCAGCTTCCTCATCGAACACAGGCACTACCTTGTGGTCCCCTTTGTAGCGATGACTCACCATTGCCACAGATTAGAAGTCCCAGCGGCATGGGCCAATCTTGGCATGCATGAGTCAGACGTTCTCATCTCTGTTTCCAGTCCAAAGACTGCCTCCACCCCCATCTCCAGCTTCTGGGGCTTTGCTTGCTAGTTCAATCCACTTTATGCCCAAACCTAACTTGAGTTGTCTCTCAGTTTCCCATTTAAATTAAGAAGCAGGATCATTTTCTCTCTCCCTTCAAAACCTCGTGAGCCTTTATTCAGCCCACAAATATTCACGAGTAGATCTTCCTTGGTTCTGAATGTGTAGTCCTGCTCTCTGAACTGACCCTAGAAATCCTCAGTGCATCTCCAATGCTGTTTCTGTCACACTTGGAAAGCACAGCTCTGACCATGCCATCCCTCTGTATTCAGTAAACTCCCATGGCTCCCTATTACCCTCAGGATCAAATATGAAATCATCTCTTTGGGCATTCAAAGCCCTTCCTGTTTTTCCCAGTTCCTTATTCTTGGCTCCTTCTTTGTATTCTCCAGGCCCACAGCCCTGACCTGTTTGCTTTTCCTCCCACATCATATTCCAGCTTCCAATTCTGTGCCCTCACACTGGCTGGAATGTTCTCATTCTTATCTCTGCCTTCTGGCTTTCCTGGCTCCCTTCAAGACTCATCTTCTGAAGGAGGCCTCAAACAGTCGTCCCCACTCACTCCTACTACTTGGCCTTCCCCTCTTCCACTTACTCTGGATGTAGCCCCTGTGTAATGAGTTATCTGCATGTTGTCGCCCCCATTGGGATGTGAGCTTTTTGAGGGTAGGACTCTACTCTAAAACTTATAAATGAAATTTACTTGCAAACCACTATCTCTTTCTTTTCTTTAATATTTTCCTTTTTATCATCAACTTAGACATTAGCAAGTATGAACATTTCAGTGTAGAAAGAGCACAAAAGCAATTCGTATATTAAATGATCACTTTGTCTCCTAGTTACTGTGAAGGGCCATGTCCAGCCCAGCACAGTAATAACGACATTGCCTGGACTGCTTGTGGCCCCTCTGTGCTCCGCATGTCCCTCTTCTGTGTGTCTCTTTCTTTCTCACAGTCTCTGCCACCATTTCCTCCAGTACAGTCTCCTGCTCAACTCATTAACTAAGAATTACTGGAGAAAATGTAGACTTGAATTAACTTTGGGGTAGTTCAGACAGAAATAACGATGGCAGGTGATGCCTGACAGTGGCATAGATGTTCCCAGGATTCTGCCTCCCATGTTAGAGTGCTGGGAAGGAGGGAGGGAGTCAGGGTAGGAGGCAGGAGCTGTGGTTGGCCAGATCCCTCCATAAAGCTGTCCAGAGAGCAGGTCTCACTGCCAGCATCTGTCCTGAGAGAGCGTCTGTGCCAGGCTTTGCAAAGGCAGCTGGGATTTCCTCTCTGCTCTGTCCTATGAGCTGTAAACACAAACGGAAGGACTTGCGGAGGATATCCCCAGGTGGGCAGTTTCCTAATACACGCTGGTTGGTATCTGTACAAATAACGGGGGAGGGTCCACTCTAGTTTATCCTGTCTCTGTTTGTACAGAGGCTCTTGCATGTTGTCTCCCCCTTCAAACTGGTAGCTCCTTGAGGGCAGGAACTCTCTTTGCCTTTCTTTGTGCCCCCAGCGCTTAGCCCAGGGCCTGGCACATAGTAGGTACTTCATAAATACTAGTTGACTGGAGTCTGCGTGGATGAATTTTCCTCTGGCTGCATCTGGGCCGTCAACATGGATGACCAGAGCTGTATTGCTTCACTGCTCTCTGTTAATGAGGAGGATATTGTAAGGGCAGAAATTTCTTTTTTTTTTTTTTCTAATTTATTTGTTTATTTAACTTTTTACATTCGTTTTCACAAAATTTTGGGTTCCAAATTTTTTTTCCCCTTTTATCTCCCCCCCCACCCCAATACCCCAAACAATCTAATTTTCCCTATCTCCAATCTGCCCTCTCTTCTGTCATCCCTCCCTTCTCTTGTCTCCATCTTCTCTTTTCTCCTGTAGGGCCAGATGACTTTCTATTCCTCATTAACTATATGTCTTCTTTCCTAGTAGCAAGAACAATACTAAACAGTTGTTCCTAAAACTTTGAGTTCCAAATTCTCCCCATCCCTCCCTCCCCACCCATTCCCTTTGGGAAGGCAGGCAATTCAATATAGGCCATATCTGTGTAGTTTTACAAATGACTTCCCTGATAGTCGTGTTGTATAAGACTAACTGAATTACCCTCCATCCTAACCTGCCCCTCATTGTTTCTCTTCTGTCTTTTGATCCTGTCCCTCCCCGAGTGTTGACTTCAAATTGCTCCCTCCTCCCTTTGCCCTCCCTTCCATCGTCCCCCCCTTGCTTACCTCCTTCTCCCCCACTTTCTTATACTGTAAGATAGGTTTTCATACCAAAATGAGTGTGCATTTTATTCCTTCCTTTAGTCAAATGTGATGAGGGTAAACTTCTTGTTTTTTTTTTTTTTTCTCAGCCCTCCTCTTTTTCCCTCCACTAAAAAGTCTCCTACTTGCCTCTTAACTGACATATAATTACCCCCTTCCATTTCACCCTCTTTCCTCCCACTATGTTTCTCTCTCACCATTTGCCTTAATTTCTTTTAAGATATGGTCCCATCCTATTCAGTTCAATCTGTGCTCTCTGTCTCTGTATGTGTGTGCATGTGTGTATGTGTGTGCGCATGCATGCGTGTACATGTGTGTGTGTGGACCCACCAACTACCCAGATACTGAAAAGTTTTAAGAGCTACAAATATTGTCTTTCCATGTGGGAATGTAAACAGTTCACTTCTGGTAAGTCCCTTAAGACTTCTCTTTGCTGTTTACTTTTTCATGCTTCTTCTCATTCTTGTGTTTGAAAGTCAAATTTTCTTTTCAGCTCTGGTCTTTTCATCAAGAATGATTGAAAGTCCTCTGTTTCATTGAAAGACCATATTTTCCCCTGAAGTATTATACTCAGTTTAGCTGGGTAGGTGATTCTTGGTTTGAGTCCTAGTTCCTTTGCCTTCTGGAATATCCTATTCCACGCCCTTCGATCCCTTAATGTAGAAGCTGCTAGATCTTGAGTTATCCTGATTGTATTTCCACAGTACTGGAATTGTTTCTTTCTAGCTGCTTGCAAGATTTTCTCCTTGAGCTGGGAGTTCTGGAATTTGGCCACAATGTTCCTAGGAGTTTCTCTTTTTGGATTTCTTTCAGATGGTGATCAATGGATTCTTTCAGTACTTATTTTGCCCTCTGGTTCTAGAATGTCAGGGCAGTTTTCCTTGATAATTTCATGGAAGATGATGTCTAGGCTCTTTTTTTGATCATGACTTTCAGGTAGTCCCATAATTTTTAAATTGTCTCTCCTGGATCTATTTTCCAGGTCAGTTGTTTTTCCCATGAGATATTTCATATTCTCTTCCATTTTTTCATTCTTTTGGTTTTGTTTGGTGATTTCTTGGTTTCTCGTAAAGTCATTAGACTCCATCTGTTCCATTCTAATTTTGAGAGAACTATTCTCTTCAGTGAGCTTTTGAACCTCTTTTTCCATTTGGCTCATTCTGTTTTTGAAAGCATTCTTCTCCTCATTGGCTTTTTGAACCTCTTTTGCCAATTGAGTGAGCCTATTTTTCAAGGTGTTATTTTCCTCAGCATTTTTTTGGGTCTCCTTTACCAAGGTATTGACCCGTTTTTCATACTTTTCTTGCATCTCTTTCATTTCTCTTCCCAGTTTTTCCTCCACCTGTCTAACTTGCTTTTCAAAATCCTTTTTGAGCTCTTCCAAGGCCTGAGCCCACCCGACATCCCCCTGGGATGTCTGGGGTACTGAGGCCCTGCCCTCCACATCTTTCCCTGATGGCAAGAATATTTCCTCGTCAGATCCGGAAGTTGGGATCATTTGCATCTGTTCGAAAAAACTCTCTATGGTCTTATTTTTCTTCCCTTTTCTAGGCATTTTCCCAGCCAGTTACTTGACTTCTGAGATTCCTATCCATCCCCACCTAGATCCGCCCAGCTGCTAATCAATGTGAGCTTTAGTTCTGGTGCTGGGGTGGGGGCAGGGCCGCCTCCCAGGCTCGGCTTCCTCAGGGGCTTTATGCAGAGACTTTCAGAAACGAATGGGGAGGGTTGGGGGGGGCGCCTCCCAGGCTCAGTTCCCTCAGGGGCTTTATGCAGAGGCCTTCAGTAATAGAGCAGGGTGGGGCAGGGCCATCTCCCAGGCTCAGCTCCCTCAGGTTGTTTATGCAGAGACCTTCAGTAATGAAGATCCTGCCTGCTGCTGGGGGAGTCCCAGGCTGCTGCCGCCGCTGCCTCCACTGCCACCCACGCCTCTGCCTCCGCCGCTTCCTGCCCCCATCTCTGCCGCCGCCGCTTCCTCTCAAGGGGGCCTGAGTCTCGGAGAAACTCCGCTCCCCCACTCCAGCCAGCCGTCTCTCTCACTGACCTGTAGCTTCTGTGGGCGGAGGGACCTTCCCGGCCGCCGGAGCTTCCGTCCCTGAAGCCTGCTCGGATCAGCTTCTCTGGGGCCGCGTCCAGGGCAGCACTGGGGTGGGGTCCGCTTTCCGGGGCGTGACGGACCCTGTGGATGGCTCTCCAAGGTTCTCTGGAACGGAAATCTCTTCCACTATGTTTATGCACCCCCTGCAGTGATTCAGAACTTACGGGGATCTCTTTTTACCTTAATTCTATGGGCTGTGGGTTCGGAGCTCGTAAACATGCATCTTTCTACTCCGCCATCTTGGCTCCGCCCCTCCAGAAATTTCATTATGGGAAAGAGCAAGAGGAATAACATAAGCACACAGAAGCATTCCAGGTTCTCCAAACATCTCCCCTTCAGTGTCCCTACCTCCTGTGCCCCCCCCCCATTGCTGTCCTCCCCTTCGCTATCTCTTAGCTCTTGCCTCTTTCAGAGTGGTTGCTTGTGCAGTCAGATGGAGATTGTGTACCACCATACCCCTGGTGATATTGGTCTTAGGATAGAGATTCCAAGCTCAAAGAGACCTTCGAGGCCCTCATTTTGGAGATGATAGACCTGCCCAAGGTCACACAGCTGGTACGTGGCAGAGCCAAGATTCCCACCCAGGTCCGCTGCCCCCCAGTTCTACACACTGCTGCTCCTCCTGAGCTTTGACTTTCCCCTGAGACTAGCTCCAACCAACCCCTTGAAATCTGTATCAGCCATCGCTGCTGCTCAGATACTCCTCTATTATCACTGACCTCTCCAACCCCTGACTGGCTTGGCCCAAAAAGACTTTGTCCCTAGAAGATTTGTTGATTGCCGTACGGGAGATTTTGCTGGCCTGCAGTCTTTATCCGTGCCCCAGAGTGCTGGTGGCTGCAGGGGGAAGGTTAAAGTCAGATGTCTGTTCTTGGCAGGTTATTTCTGGAGGCGGGAGCTTAGTGCTTCTTCCATTCCCTGCTCTCCTTCCTGTTTCCCACTTCTGGACCCAGCTGTTCCCCTTCCCTGCTTTCTCTTTCTGTTCTTCTTCCTCTGCTGCCCTAGACCGTTACTTTTACCATTTTCCTAATCAACCCTTCCTTAGCCCAGTATCTTTTCCCTCAGTAATGACACTGAAACACAAAAGAGCCTAACCTTCCATTCCCACTAAATTTTAATGTTTTAAAGAGTGTTGTTTATTATTATCTTCATGGACATCTGCCCTCACCTGTAACGCCTTTGGGGCTGGCATGATCTTAGGTGGGCAGCTTTTCAGAAGCAGAGTGCCAAGTTGGTAACACCCATTCTGGGGCAAGTGAGTAGCCAGACAGACTCTTAGTGGAATGGTGTAGATGGAGGTAAAAGAGGATGATGGAACCTGGCCATTGTGCTTTTGAAAATCACCTCATCATCATCTTTGACTTGGGTGCCATAGATTGCCAGATCTTCCATCATTACATGATCTAGATAACTGCTAAGTGTTAAAAACAGAAATGCAAAATGGTGCCATTCACCCCTTACACATTCTGGGGGAAAGGAGGAAATTAGAGGTAAAGAAAACTCTCTTAATGGCCCAGCCAACTCTTATAGTTAATGGTTTCTTTTTACAGACAGTTTTAGAGAGCAGGATTCAAGTTCCTTTCCAAGTGTACAGTCTTGTTCTCTGCCAGGAGCCCTGCCAAGGCTCTGTCCTACTCATGACACAATAATCTCATCTAGTTATTCTGAGCCTCCTCCTTGTCCTCGTTTGTGTGGGCGGTAAGGCCTTGGACCATATCATGCAGGAGCTGATCCATGGCATGAGATGATTTGGGGTCATTTAGCCCTGAGCTGTCTCCCTCTTGTGTTCTCCACGTAGTTGTGAAAGACCCTGAATTCATCCTCTTCTGCCAATTGCAATGAGCTTACATTCTGGACCCTGCCAGGGAGGTCATGGACATAATGCAAGGTCATACCTCGCCATTCAAAGAAAGAAATTCAATAGGCTAGCATCAGTAGGAGCCAAGTGAGAAGGAAGGAACACTTGGTTAAAAGACAGGAGAGCAGGCTTCACATTTCAGCTCTACTGCTTGGCTTACTTCCAATCCTAGAGGCTCAGAGCTGGAAAAGACCTGGCCCAGACTGTCTGGCATTCCCAGAAATATGTTTCCTCATTTCATCCTTGATTATGTTTTTACCTTCATCTTCTGCCCCCACAGTTAAGTTGCTTTTGACCCATACATGATGCAGATGTCTCACTAAGTGTCTCTTCTGTGTCCTAAAGCGTGTCTTCTACATATCATTCTTAAATTATAAATTCTCAGAAGCCAAGGACTATATCCCGCTTTTGAAAATTAGAATGTGGTGAGTTTTACAGTTAATTTGTGATAACTTTTATCATTGAAAAATACTTTGTCACCTAAATTGTTGTTAGAAAAGTAATAAGTTAAAGCTCTGAAGCTATGAACCATTTAAAATGAAAATATAATTCTGTTATGGTCTATCTCTTATAGTCAACTACAAGACATTTTCTATTCAATTGGACATTCTCCTGTTTTATGTCCTTTAGAAATCTAATTTCTAATTTATTCTTTTATACAATTTACTCATGTTGCTCATGTCCATCAACTAGTGACCATGAAGTAACAATCCGCACTTGACTCCTCTGGGGCCGTGTGGACATGTCTGTTCTCATCCAGATAGTCTGTGTGTGTCATACAATTCCCAGAACACTGAGAGGCTGCATGCGAGGCACTGCGTTAGTCATCGGAGCAGAGCGTGAAGATGAAGCATTGGTTCTTGATACATTGACGGTGTTTAAAAAAAGAAAAGAATGAAACGAGGTTGTTATTTTTGAGGAACACCTATTTTTAAATGATGCTGATTAATAACTATCATTTATATGCTAGCATAAGATTTACAGAGCAATTCACAGGCATTGTCTTATGGGAGCCTTATCCGGTGCTAGTATCTTTGTACAACAAATGAGGACTGTGACTTGCCCAGAGTCACACCCAGTTAGTCTGTATCACAGACAGCTCTTGAATTTGGGTCTATCTTTTGACTCTGAGGCCAATTGTGTATCTGTAAAACCATACTACTCACATTTTGATGTTTTGACAGTCCCTTTCTATGGCAGCAAGAGATAGTTAAATGGACGTTTCTTGGCTTGTTCGTGTAGCATCCAGTGAGGGGTGAGAGAGATACTTCTCAGTACTATTTGCACCCCAGTATCATTGTAGCCTGCTATCACCGTACATATAGAGCCCTCTTCCCGCAGAATCGACTACTTGTATTTATAAAATAGTTTATGATGGGAAGCTTCTGCAGGTGCAATGTATGCATGTACTGACCTTTGGAGAGTCAAACCTACAAGGAAATAAATTTGGCCTCTCTGTGGCAGAAATGTTATCCTGAGGACCATGCACACAAAGCATGAACTTTACAACCAAGGAGAAGTTCTCAGGCCTGTACAACCCTAGCAAGTTTAGTTACCCGGGTTCCCCTGTCCACTGCCAAAATTAAAATCACACATTAGCAGGAGATGGCGAGAAGGGAGAGAATCTACTTGAGATGGGCATGCTGATGCCCACAGGAAATGGCAGTTAAAAGCCTGGGGAAGAAGGAGCTCAAAAAATCTGTGAAAAGCAGGAGTAAAAAATGAAAGCACAATATTATGGGCCTGTTGGTTGCATCTTACAAGGGACACTCCACATAACCATTCATGTCTGACTATGATCTTGTGTTATCAAGGAAAAGTTGAATCCTGGTCTCCTGAACATCGTTTATCTAAGTTGAAGATATCAGGGAAGGGTAGACTATAATTTAGATCACACTCCACAGTAGTGGACTCTCAACTCTAAAATGTTTAAATTTTTGAAGGGATGTGCTGCAGAAATTGGATGCCCAAGAGACATCCTTCCTCATTGATGCCAAAGAAGGGAGCCACCATTTGTTTTGGATTAATTTTTCTTCTGATCTTTTGGACTTTATGATATTTCATTAGTAGTTTTCATAGTGAGTGGCTGACATGATCTGAATTTCACATTTATGGTTTGGGTTGCATTGCATTGCATTGAAAAGAAACTTTGCTTTTGGCTGTATTGGACACCTGGGTCATAAGTCCAGCTGATTTCATTGATGTGTCTTGATGGAGAGGCAACTTCAGGAGGATTAGATACCTCTGGGGTTCCTACAGCATCTTCAAAAGCTTTTTTCTTTTCCCTGTGTCTTTTGGTATTTCCTATCTCAAACTCTAGAGCTTCTCCTGTTTCCCTGAGAAAATACTCCTATTTTATAACTAATCATTGTCTTGTCTTATCATCTGCTCATAAGTAAATTTACAGCAATACTGGAAATCACATCAGAGAATGGATATGGTGATAAGATTCAAGACAGGAGGAGAATTAATTCCCCTTTTCTTCAAAGGGTTATAATAATGTTAAGAAGCATTGTTTCAGTTCATCTCCATTGTCAATGGGCTAATTCCCACCTCAGCATGGGATCCTGGCAATGGGGCCGCATAGAGACAAGGGAACCTTTCACGAATGAGTCTCCATTGCATGTGCCTCCAGAGAAGAGCTAATCCTCTAGTCTCTTTTGTGGGCTTTCCAGCAAATCACTGGAATATTCATTAATTTGAGAGGTTTAATTTTTGTTTTTAAAAATGTGCTTGTGTAGCGATTTGGGGAAAAACAACCATTCTTTACAGATAAGCAGGCATTATAAATGGCTGTGGCAGTAGTTGATCAGAGGTGGGAGTGGCAGTTATTTTAAAGAAGAGTAATTATATGGAAATGCAAAATGGCTATGGATGGACTACCCTCCTCAGTTTCCTCTAAATAACCTTCAGTTCTTTAAATAGTAAGAGGCTCAGTGGGTGTTGTGAAATATACATAGTAAAAACCAATGATACCAGTAGCTTTCTCTCTATTGCTGCCCTCCTGGAGATTCTATTTATTATATGAACTCCTCATCCTTGGCCCTTGGAGATGAAAACTAGGTATGATTTCCTGTTTCATTAAGGCGCATGCTTAACCACAGCTGGTCTCTCACCAACCACTGTTTAATAGTCTAATCACCAATGAAAAAGGGGAAGAGGGAAATAAGAAGGGGCATAATTATGCAACATTAAATATAACCAGTATTCTCATAAGTGTTGGTCAGTGCAGTTTTGTCTTAGCAGCAGCGGGTGGGTGCCACATCCATGTGCCATCAGGTACCAGGGCATATTTAAGAACCTAGAACTAGGTCATCAGATGTGAGCAGTCAGTAAGCAGACCAACAAGGAGTGATAGCTCCCTTCCCAAGCTGGCACAGGGCTATTAGGAAGAACCCAAAGACAAGCAGAGCGGAAATGCTTGTGAGGTGTTCAACATTCCTGCCATCCCAGAATGCACATCATGGGGTTCTTTCGTTCTGACCTGTGATTTCATTGTTATAAAGGAACTCAGTAAAGAAGCTCTCTCAACCAAAACAAATCTACAACTGGCCTGAAATATAACTCTTAGAATGTCATCTGGGGCACTGAGAGGTTACACGTACTCAGGGACACAGCCTAGCTTTGTCAGAACTCATCTTCCTGACCCAAATGTTGCTTCTCTGTGCCCTGTGCCATGCCACCTCACCCTTCCAACATGGCACCAAACCCAACCTGGAGTCATCCTTCTTAAAGCTACAAGGCCATCCTGTGGGGGTAGCAGAGGATGGCAAGACACTCAGAGATGACAGGAGGAAAGATTAACGAAGAAGGCCTATGCTGCCATTGTTGATTTGGAGCTAGCATCAGTGATCACATCCATTTGGAGGAAGAAACTGGGCTAGATGAAACTTGGGTCGCTTCCATCTCTGAATCTAGGCTCCTAGTGGCAGCACTTCATCCTCTCATTCTGCTGCCAGATTTTTCTCTCTTTTCAATTAACAAGCATTTTTCTTTTTTTCCCATCTCCTACAGTTCCCCCCCCCAAAAAAAAGGAAAAACAAACCCTTGTAGTAAATATATATAGTCAGAAAAACAAATTCCTTCATTGGTCATATCCAAAGCTGTGTGTCTTTTTTTTGCATGCTTAGTATATCTATTCTCTGTTGGGAGGTGGGCAACATTCCTTCTAATCATCATCCTCTGCAATTACAATTGATCATTGTATTAACTAGAGTTCTTAAGTGTTTCTAAGTTGTTGATTCTTGCAATGTTGTTGCTATAATATAAATTGTTCTCCTTGCTCTGCTTACTTTACTTGCTTCATGCAAATCTTCCCAAGTTTCTCTGACACCATCCCCTTTATCATTTGTTATGGCACAGTAGTATTCCATCACATTCAGATACCATCTGCTACTTGATGTAATTCTCAATCACCGGCCCATATCCAGCATTACTTGGGTAAACATTTCAGGAGCAGAGTCTGTTTGCATGGTTTGTGCTGATTCCTTCTTATAAATAATGTAGTTACAACACAAATGGAATTAAAAATATTTAACTAATTCAGGAAATCTTATCTTGTGGGATTAATGTAAAGAGGTTTATTGGTGTGATTCAGTGTCAGACACCACCTGGAGTTTGGCACCAATTTCTTTGCTCTGTGTTGTATAAATCACTTACATTCTAGAACTCAAGTTCCTCGACTATAAAATAAGAACTGGATAATCTCCAGCCTACATGCTATGGAAGTCCATCACCCTACTACCGTTCCACTGCATTTTCCAAAGTTATGCTTTAGTTGGTGTTAACTGTGCATACCAAGGGGCCCTATGGTACAAATATTAGTCACAGAATTACAAACTTACAGCATTGGAAAGGATTTAGATGATACCATAAGCAAATTAGTAGAACATGGAAGATAGTAAGTATCAGATCTTTTGAGTAGGGGAAGAATTCGTGACTACATGAGATAAAGAAGTTCACAGGAAGCAAAATAGACAGTTTGGATTACATAAAATACAAAAGCTTTTGCGAAACAAAACCAAAGCAGCCAAAAACTGAAGGAAAGCATGTAACTGAGGGGAAAGTTTGTGGCAAGTTTCTCTGATAAAGGTTCATTTTTAAAATATATAGGGAGCTGATTCAAATTGACAAGAATGAGTCATTTTCCAATTGATAAATGGTCAAAGGATATCAATAGATAGTTTTGAAAAGTTAAAATCTAAGCTGTTAGCAATCATATGAAAAAATGCTCTAAATCAGTAATGATTAGAGAAATGCAAATTAAAACAACTCTGAGATACTCCTTCACACCCATCAGATTGGCTAAGATGATTTAAAAAAAAAAGAAAGAAAATAATATGCTGGAGGGGAATGTGAGAAAATAGATTCACTATTGGTAGAGCTGTGAACTAATCTAACCATTCTTGAAAACAATTTGGAATTATGTTCAAAAAAACCCTTATTTAACCATGTGCTTATGAATCTTTGACCCAGTGATACCACTACTAGGTCTATACACCTAAAGATGTCAAAGAAAGAGGAAAAAAACCCATATGTACAAAACTATTTATAGCAGTTCTTTTTGTGGTAGCAAAGAACTGGAAACTGAGGGAAATTGGAAAATGGGCATCCATTGGCGAATGGCCAAACAAGTTATGGTATATAAATGTGATGGAAATACTGTTGCATATAAGAAATAAGTGGTATGATTTTAGAAAGACCTAGGAAGACATGTATGAACCCAAGCAGTTTGTTCAGGAACAGCAATATTGTGCAGATAATCATCTTGTAAAGATTCAGTAATGATACAACTCTATGACCAACCACAGTTCCAAAGGATTCGTGATGAAACATGCCGGCCACCTCTGGATAGAGAGCTGATGGACCTGGAGCACAGACTGAAGCTTATTTTCTTCTATTTTTCTTTGTCTTGCCTTTCTTTTGTGGGGGCAGAGATATGTCTAATTCAGAAATTTGTTTTGCATGTCTATACATATTTATAGTGGGTTATATTTTTCTTATCTTTTCAATGAATGGGGAAGAGGGGAAGAGTGGGAGAATTTAGAATGGAAAATAAAAGAAAATTGAATTTTTAAAATAAAGGAAGTCTCCCTTAGAGACTCTTTAGTATCTAAACAAGAATCCATTCTGCAACATCCCTGAGAAATGAGCATCCAGCCTCTGCTTGGATACTTCCAGTGCCCAGTAGCTTAGTACTTCCCTAAGCACTATCCATTCCACTTTAGAATGTCTGTATTTGTTTGCAGACTTTTCCTGATATCAAGCCTAAATTTGCATTTTTTGCAACACTCACCAATTGCCTGATTCTGTCCTCTGAGGCTAAGCAGAATAAGTCTGATTCTTTTCCCTGATGGCCCTTCATCTACTTGAAGACAGTGATCAGACTCCATTGAAATCTTCTCTCAACCAGTTCCTTCAACCAGTGTTCATGTGGCATGATCTCAGGGTACTTTGCTTTCCTGGGTGCCCTGCTCTGGGAGTTCTGCAGATTCCTAGTGTCCTGTGATAGCTGGGGGACATCTAGACCTTAACACAGTGCTTTAGGTATTGTCTGATGAGGGCAGGGTACAATGATAATCTCACCACCCTTCTCCTTAGGATTCTTTCAGGCAGCCAACATCACATTAGCTTTATTGGCCCCCTTGGAATTGCCATCTTTGATGCTCCAGAGTAGTTCTGGGTAACAAAATATCATCCCACTAAACAAACATTAAGTACCTACTTTTGAAAACGGATTGTGTTAGATATTAGGGATACAAAGCTTTTATTTTTTTTTAATGAAATAGTTCTAAGCATGAGCGACCCTCTCCTGGGAGAAACCCAAATATTCATAGGGTGGTTCAATGGAAAGAATGCTAGATTTGAAGTTGGCAGAGCTAGGATTGAATCCTATGCCTCTCACTACCTGCCCAAGCTTGCCCATGTTATTGAAATCTCTCTGAGCCAACAAAGTCTCCTCATCCATAAGATTTGGGAATAAACTGGGTGACCTCGTAAGTGTCTTTCAGCTCTGTGACTCTGGTCCTCTGACTTATATTCATACTGTTCATCCAAAGGGTAATTCAAGACTAGAGACAATCAGCTGGTTTGTCAGCAGTCATAAGTTCGGCTTCTGCACTGTGCCAGGCATTGTGCTGAGAGGCACAGAGAAAGAAGGAAAGATGGAGACAGAATGCCCTATTTCCATCTCCGTGAGACTGGGCAAGTCATTTCATCTCTCTTAGCCTCAGTTTCTCTATCTGTAATATGGACATTGATACCTGTTGCTCCTACCTTACAGAGGTTTTGTGAGTTAGGCTCAGAGGAGGTAATGTCCATAAAGTGCTTTATAGGACCACTACATAAGTGGCAGTTATTATTTGGGGGGGGGGCGAAAGGGAAATATGGTAATCATTGTTTAAAATGATGGTAACAGTAATATGGTATGGCAATACATTGTTAAAAATGTATATAGCCTTTTAAAGTTCACAACACACCTTCCATATATTGCTTCATTTGATTCTCCTGAGAAGCCTGTGAGATAGGTGCTATTATTATATCCCATTTTACAGCTAAAGAAACAGACTGAAAAAGGTTGAAGCTTGCCCCTAGGCACTGAGGTAGGATTTGAATTCATGTTGTCCCAGTTGCACTCTATCTGCTATATGATGTAGTGACTTCTATCAGAAGATAGAGACAGTCTATCCCTAGAGACAGAGGACTTAAGGAAAATCTGAGGAAGGAGTCAGAAGACTGCCAGCTGAGGTTATAGTCCTCTTTTTCAAGTACTAGATTGGAGGAAGTGAATATTTTTGCAGTTCAAAGCAAAAGTTTTGGAGACAGAGAAAGAGTATGTGTGTGTGTGTGTGTGTGTGTGTATATGTATGTGTGAGCATTCATGTGTGCACACATGTGCACAGACCAAAGCTGTTTTCCAAGAACCAGCATAGCCCCTAATTTTTACCTTGGATTTCCTTGTAGACCTCTAGAATTTATTTTTTTCTCTTATTTTTTTAAACAATTTTTTTTAATGTTCTACAATCACTACCAAAAAGATTATATTTTTACCGCCTCACCTGCTCCCCACCACCTCCCTCCCTCCCCAAGACGGCATACAATTCTGTATATGATCTACATATAGTTTCCTACTGAATACATTTTCACTATAGTAATGCTGTATAGACGAACTAAAATAAATGGAAGAAATCATATAACAAATCAAAACATACACACACACACATATACAAACATGATCTGCTACATTCTGCAAATGAATTCTATAGTTCTTTCTCTGACTATGGAAGGTGTTTTGCCTTAGAAAAACATTGGGAATTATTTTTATTTTTTTTAAGTTCTTGCATTATTAAGAAGTTCCAAGTCTACCAGAAAAAACGCTCACACACTGTGGTCATTGCTGTGCACAAAGTTCTCCTGGTTCTGCTCTTTTCGTTCAGCATCAGATCATAAAAGTCCTTCCAGGCCTCCCTGAAGTCTTCTTGTTCATCATTTCTTATGGCACAATAGTACTCCATTACATTCATATACCACAACTTATTCAGCCATTCCCCAACTGATGGGCATCCCCTTGATTTTCAGTTTTTGGCAACTGCAAAGAGTGCTGCTATAAATATTTTTGTACATGTGGGACCCTTTCCCATTTTTATGATCTTTTGGGGATACAGTCCTAGTAGCAATATTGCTGGGTTAAAGAGTATGCACATTTTTGTAGCCCTTTGGGCATAGTTCCAAATTGCTCTCCAAAATGGTTGGATGAGCTCACAGCTCCACCAACAATGAATTAGCGTTCCAACTCTCCCACATCCTGTCCATCATTTATCATTTTCCTGTCTTGTCATGTTTGCCAATCTTATAGGTGTGATGTGGTACCTCAGAGTTGTTTTGATTTGCATCTCTCTAATCAAAAGTGATTTAGAGCATTTTTTCATGTGATTATAGATATCTTTAATTTCTTCCTCTGAAAATTGCCTATTCATATCCTTTGACCATTTATCAGTTGGGGAATGACTTGTATTGTTGTACATTGGACTGAGTTCTCTATATACTCCAGAAATCAGGCCTTCATCCCTGAGATTAGCTGTAAAAGTTCTTTCCCAATTTACTACATCCCTCTGAATTTTGCTTGCATTGGGTTTGGTTGTGCAAAAACTTTTCAGTTTAATGTAATTAAAGTTATCCATCTTGCATTTCATAATGCTTTCTCTCTCTTCTTTAGTAAAAAATTCTTCCCTTCTCCATAAATCTGATAAATACACTCTTCCTTGCTCCTCTAGTTTGTCCATGGTATCAATCTTTATACCTAGATCGTGTACCCATTTGGACTTTATTCTTGTGTATGGTGTCAGGCATGGGTCTATGCCTAGTTTCCACCACACTTTTATCCCATTCTCCCAGCAATTTTTGTCGAACAGTGAGTTCTTATCCCAGAAGGTGGGGTCCTTAGGTTTATCAAACAGGAGGTTACTATATTCCTTAGCTACTGTATCTTGAGTGCCAAGTCTATTCCACTTGTCTATCCTTCTGTTTCTTAGCCAGTACCAAGTGGTTTTGATAACTGCTACTTTATAGTACAATTTGAGATCTGGTAGTGCTAGGCCACCTTCCCTAGCATTTCTTTTCATTAGTCCCTTTGATATTCTGGACCTTTTGTTCTTCCAGATGAATTTTGATATTATTTTATCCAGCTCTAGAAAATAATTATCTGATAGTTTAATTGGTATGGCACTAAATAAGTAAATTAATTTAGGTAGAATTGTCATTTTTATTATATTAGCTCGGTCTACCCATGAGCAACTGATGTTTTTCCACTTACTTAAATCTGACTTTATTTGTGCAAAAAGTGTCTTGTAATTGTGTTCATATAGTCCCTGGGTTTGTTTTGGTAGGGACCTCTAGAATTTAACCTTCCTACTTGTTGTAACCAGATCTCAGAACCACCTAGCCTCCCCTCTCTTTCTCATACTCTCTTTCTCATCTGTGTGGCATGCTTAGCCCCATACAAATCATATACTTTAACAACTCTTTTTTAACTATTAAGGATATAAGCTTCTCTTGTATCAACATCAGTTGACCTCTGCTCTTGGGCTGTTTTCACATGAATGCAGAAACATCAAAACCTTCATCTCCAGCCTCTCAGATGCCTAGAACTCACAGCAGCAACTATAAATCATCCAGGAAAATGGTCTGCCTTTCTCTTTCATCAGCCTCCAGAAGTCTGTGTTTCTTCATTCCTTGTGCTCAGAACCAGTTTTATTTCCTACACTTATAAATGTGCATGTGGCTGTGCTGGCAAGCCATGGGGTACAAAGGTACAGCACCCTGAAATTTATTCTCCTGCTTTCCAAACACAAATGCTACTAATGTGCAAAATAAACAGAGCTGTTTATGTTCTTGGCATCATACCTGGCAGCTCCTTGTCACTGTACAAACAACTGGATTCAATTTGCAGTGGAGCTATAATCATAAAAGTTGGGGAGAGGTTAGGGAGAAAAAAAAATCTTCCAGTTATTCAGTAGAACTCCACACCATTTAATTCAGCAGCCATCATTTAAGCGCCTACTGTGTTCAATGCTTGATGATGAGTGGCAGGGATAAGAGAAGCTTTCAGTCTAAAAGAGGGCGGTAAGAAATACGTGTGAATGATTGTAGCATGAACTAGAGTGCACTATGTCCACGGGAAAAGTGAAGTGGAGTGACATGACAGCTTTGAGGAAGGAGGAATTTGATGTAGCTGGATGCCTCCACCTGGGGAATGGCCAGTGTGGCACACAGGTGCCATGTGGTATTACTGTCCCTAAGAGAAAGTAATAATTACAAAGAATTGTGAGAAGCATAGGAAGACTTCCCTGAACTGAGGCAGAGTGAAGGCAGCAGGTTCTAAAAAACAATATATAAAGACTGCAGCAGCCTCAGTGAGAAGAATAAAGGGAACCCTTGAAGGTAAACGTAATGTGATTCTAATGACCAGAAGGAGCAGGGAGACTCCAGTGGGAACCCAGGCATGTGCTGTCAGACTTAATGGATATATGGATTGGTTTTGTGGAAGTACTTCTCTTCATTATAAGCAGTAGCCCCTTGCATTTAGAGAGTAAGTAGTGGGGAAGATATCTATTCAGAAATAAAGGTGATATGTAAACAAAATATATCCATAAAAATGTTTTTAAAAAGACAGTATTGACAATTCAGTAGCTATTTTGGAAACAGGATGTGGGAGAGGTAAAAGATGATGGAGGATCCGAGGCTGGGTCTTTGAGGGAATGGAAGTTTTCTAGTATCAACTTAAGATGCAGAATTAATGGTATGATCATCACAGCTGACGTTTGCCATCTGTGGTGGCACATGCCTATTATTCCTATTACCCGGTGAAACTGAGGCTGGTAAAATGGCTTAAGTTCAGGAGTTGTGAATTTCACATGTCCATTCTAACTGTCAATACGGCGGCTCCCAGGAGGTAGGGGTGGGCTACCTGGCTGGCCCAGGTTGGAAACAGAGCAGACCATTGCTTCCATGTCAGTCAGTAGCAGTATCAGGTCATGAGTGGCCCCTGTACTTTCAGTCTGGGCTTTAGGGAAAAACCCAGTCTCCCCTAAACTCTCCTTCCCATAAAAAAAGGTGATATTTATATGGTACTTTCTGCCAGGAGTATCCTACTTAACATATATCCCTTTGACTGTAGCCCTGAATACCCTAAAGAGGGAGTTCTTAACAATTTTTTGTGTCCTGGCTCCCTTTGACTATCTGTTAAAGCCTATGGGCCCCTTCTCAGAATAATATTTTTAAATACATAAAATAAAATCCATAGGCTTACAAAGGAAATAGATCATATTGAAATATCCAAATGTATTTTTTAAGTCCATAGTTCCCAGGTTAAGAATTCCAGCCTTAAGGTGATCTTTTTATATGTGTCTTTAGGTAACATTCACAGCATTTCTTCCTTAATGTCACTTCAGCCAAAAAAAAAAAAAGGATATAATGTTGCTTTTGTGATACGATGATCGATGATCGTGTCCTTTAAAAAAAAACAACAATGTTATCAGTGACCTTGGAGCAGCTGCCATAGGGCGCAGCCTTGTGCCCTGTCAGTATTACTGTAAGGTCCTAAGCTATAGAAACAACCATGTCTTTGGCCTGGGCAGTGTTTGACCCAGGTTTTTAGCTTTTTACTATAGAATCTGGCTTCCCCTTCTAAATGCCTGAGCTGTATTTGTGTTTTCCAGCAGCCTTTCTCACCCCTTTTGCTCTGTTAGCTTTCCCACAACAGACAGGTAAGAACTTGTCCCCATCCCTGCCCTCATTGGTCAGAAGTGAATGAGAAGAGAGGCCAGGTCAGTGAGGCAGATATGATTTGAAAGCATGAATGTTAAAAAAAAAAAAAATCACAGAATGCACTCAGCCTAAATGTAAAGATCCAGATGGTCGCCTTTTGATTTTTACATCGAATTTGTGCCTGAAGCTCTCTGAAGCCTTCAGGTACTGAACACACACCAGTCATTTCAGATTACTGCCTTCTGTCCAGGTCTCCCTGTGTCACCTTCTTTCCATTTCTTAGGCCTCTGTCCCAACTCTCATTTCTACCTTGGGTAGACTTGTGAATATCTTACACACTAAAAAATAAAGCATTTGTTTCGTGTTCCACTGTGGCCAACACAAAATTCCCTTTCCTTTCTGGAAGTATAATTACTCCACATCTGACTCACCAAGGGTTTCTAGAGGAGCCATTTTATTTCACAAAAGTGAAAAGACCCCAGACCCCAACAAGTGATCTGCCAATCCCTTGATTTTCTAAAGCAAGAGGGTGAGGCACACACTCCATGATTATTCCCAAAAGTTGCCCATCCCAACATTTTCCAAGCTCATCACCCTGACACTGGATTTTTCTTCCCTTGTGTCTACTTTAGTGTGGTAAGGCTTCACACCACAAGCCATCCTTCAGTATGGCTTCCTTGGGGCTTAGGAGGAGCTGGAAGATTCCAACAGAAAGCCATTTTAACTTTTTGTCTCTTCTGATATCAACCGACTTGGCCAATTTTTGGACTCTTCTGACAGCAACACATTAGGTCAGCTGATCTCTCAGAGAAGAATGTCAAAATGGCTGTCTGACAGCTTTTCTCGTTGTTCTTCTCTGATCATGAGATCACATGCAGGTCACATTATGGATCGTTTTATCAAAGACATGTCAACAATGGTACCCAGACTAGAGCTGGTTCTGCCTAATGGGAGAGGCTTGATGCACTAACAAAACACCCTTCACCTCCAGATGGCATCTTGGCTTCTCTCTTATTTCCATTTCCCACATTGGCTTTGCAAATCCAGGCTCAGAACCAAGATGTACCACTCTATCTTTTCACGGGCAAGGAGAGTGGCTTGCAGAATGACCAGCCTAAAGCAAGTGTGCCAACCACAGAACAAGTGGAAACATGTCTTGGTGCACCCTCCAGGTCACCAGCAGCCCACATAACTGGTTAATTTGCTAATACTAGAGTCCAGTTTGGGCCAGAGTAGATCTGGGGGGCAAGCAACTATGACCTGTTCTATCCACAGAGTCATGCTAGAACCAAACTGCCATGTGAATGGATGGACGGAGAGATGGACAGACGGATGGATGGATGCATGGAGGGATAGATGGATGGGAGGGAGGGAGGGACGAAGCTAATGAGATTTCATCTGTACTAAGAGAGACATAGTAGCCATACTGTGGGGTATATTTGTCTTGCTAGATTGTGATAACCCCAAATCTAGAACAGTTTATTCATTTCTAAACATTCCATTTTAGGACAGAGGTTGACACGGTAACCTCCCTGTGCCTCAGCTTCCTCATCTGTTCAATGGGAATGATAATTCCTGTGGTACTGAACTCACAAGATGGTTGTTGTAAGAATCAGACAACATACAGTTTACAAAAGATTTCATGAACCCCCAAGTACTTGGTCTAGGGTCAGTTATTCTCATTATCATTGCCATTTTTAGGATCTATCATAATGTAGTTAGATGGCCCAGTGCATAGAGTAAAGAAGATTTGAATTCAGAACCATCTTCAGACTCTTACCAGCTGGGTGACCATGGACAAGTCACTTAACCTTGCCTGCCTCGATTTCCTCATCTGTAAAATGGGGGTGATAATAGCATCTACTCCTAGGATTGTGAGGATGAAATGAGATAATGTTTGTAAAGTGCTTTGCAAATCTTCAAGCGCTAAGGAAATGCACACTTTTACTGATGGTCATGAGGATCAAGAAAATTTATATACTATGTCCACGATGGATTTTTCCATTTAACCTGTTGATTTATTTGACTGATGACTTCAGCCTTCTTTAGTGTTAACTCCTCATTATATCTGGTAAGTGTGGCCTAGAGAAACACTTCATTCTGGTTGACTCTTCTTCCCAGGACTTATCAGTGGTGATTTCTGGAACCTTGGATGTTAGGCCTGTCAGAGGACTTGATGTTCATCTAAGGTGACCCGTCCATTTTGGGTCAGGTCGCTTAGACCCAAACTGCTTAGATGACTGCACCTTAGTCGTACAGTGGGTCTCTCCTCTGTGACTCAGGAGCTGATTCACATCAGCAGTCATTATCATTCCTCTGGTATCTGAGTATCACCCAATGGCTCCCAAAGTGCTTCCTCATGATGCCAATCATGTGAGGTCAATAGTGCAAGAACCCATTCCCCATTGCAGAGGAAGAAACTGAAATTCAGAGAGTTGCGGGTCTTGACCACCTGGCTCATGTCAGATGTGGAATTGGAAGGAAGTGTGCCACTGGATTAAAATTTGAGCTAAAAAAAATCAAAATGCATAATGCTTGTAAATCAAAGACTGGAGAGGACTCTTGGGGCCACCTATACTGCACTCTCATTTTATGGGAAACTGAGACCAAGAATATTAAGTGACTTCTAAGCTCATAAGCATCTGGGAGAGGATTTGAACCCAGATCCTTGCACTCTAGAGCCAGTGCCCTGTCCAGTTTTACCATTCTTCCTTTTCTTCTTTCTAAGCAATCTAACAATGTCTGAGGAGTGATTAAGGAGCCAAAAAAAATTCCAGATCAAATTTTGGAACATTACAGTCCAACTCTTTTATATAAAAACTGCTTACATACTTCAGAACTGTAATAATGAAAATGGAAGAAAAAAGCCTCTTGTTTACGAACAAGTTAATTTAGATGAAATCAAACCATGCCACTTTTTCATTTCCGTAAGGGTGTCTTTGGTGATTTAGTTCCCCCAAGATTTATTAAATGCTTATTTTGTGTCGGGGGTCCTTCAGAAGTAAACCTCTTTCTCATTAGCTGAGAGCCCTCATGAGGACGATGGACTAACGACACCATTCACTTGAGAAAAAGTCTCTGTACACACATATCTACTTGATTATTAATTGACATTACTTGCCTTATGAGCATTAACCTTGACATATTCTTTAGAAATCACCTATTAAATTAAAAATACCATTTTTTAAAATCAGAGGAAATCTTCTGCTTTCATTTTGGTTTATGAGTTGATTTTATGAATGCCAATTGAACTTATTAATAGGCCAGTACCTTTTTTAAGAAATCGGAGTGTTCAGGATAAAGTCTTGACAGTCCCAGAGAGAGATCAGGCCTTCAGCAGCCATTTGCAGCTCACTAATCAGCCTTAAGCATGACCTCACCTTGCTATTACACTTTGGGGCGTTTCTGTATCAGGTATTACGTACAGGGGGTTTTCATCTAACACAAATAAGAAATTACATTGGGACTGTTAAGATCATTTTCATTTTTGATTTAAAACAAAACTTAAATCCGTCTCCAGAGGCAAAAGACTGTCATGTTTAACTAATGCCAGCAGTCTTCCTCCTGCCATGAACCCTACAGGTGTCCATTAATCTTTGTGGCAGAGGACTGAATTAGGGGCATGCTGCCACCTAGCACTCCAGAAAGAACTGGCCCATCCTGCTGGAACATGCGCACAGTGTTGGCACCATAATAGAGAGAGAGCCTGATGGGGCACTGAACTTGGGGAGTCAGGAAGACCTGCCTTCAAATCATGTTGCAGAAACTTACCAGCCCTCAGTCTCCTTATCTGTAAAATGGGGATGATAATGTACCTACCTCCCAGCGGTTTTTGTGAGATCAGATGAGATAATGTATGAAAAGCACTTTGCAAACCTGCAACTATCCATGAATGTCACTGCCATGGTGCATTGTCATGCATTGATGAGCTGTCTGGTAATCAGTAAACACTGATTAAGTGCCTGCTGTGGGACAGGCACCATACCAAGCACTGGGGCTGCAAAGAAAGGTAGCAGACAGTCCCTGTCCTCAAAGATCTCCCAGTATAATGGGAGACACATCATGCAGACCGTACATCTTGTCTGATTCTATCTGACTCCATTGACTTCTTGTCCATGGGGTTTTCTTGGCAAAGATACTGGAAAGGGGCTTGCCATTTCCCTCTCCAGTGTGTTCCCATTTTACCGATAAGGAACTGAGGCAAATGGGTTAAGAGACTTGCGCAGGGTCACACAGCTAGTAAGAGTTTGAGACTGGATTTGAACCCAGGTCTTCCTGGTGCTCCTAGGAGGCCCCTGAACAACTAGATATAAAGAGGTTATGTACTGGATGAGTTTTAGGAGATTTTCAGTCAAGGGTAGACACTACAATCAAAGGGGATTCCTGTAGAAGGTGAAATTTCAGCTGAGGGTCCTTAAACAGGAAAGGAAGCTTTCTTGTCCTAAATGCTCATTTCCCATCCTTTGCTTTATTCTCAATGTCTAATTTATTAGACACTTCTCACACATTTCTTTATCTGTTTTGCAGAGTCCATAAAACTGGGCCACTTTGAGTTGACAGTTCCCTAATCCAATCAAGAACCTGATCCAAAACTGTTCCACTAGATGAAATAAGAGTGAACTCATAGAATGAGAGATATCCTACCTATTCCATTTATTGAGAAGTTAGAAGAATTCAGGGTAACTTCCCATAGGACTGCCCCTTTTTATCCAAGTTTTCTTGGATGTAAGTGAATCTACTTGCATGAGCACCATCCAAGGTCGGGATGGCCTGTCCAAGGGACTGGGGTGGCCCTAATGAATTAGAGTGAGGCTTCCAAACAACAAGTATTTACTAAGTAACTCCTGTGCGTAGCACTGGGCTAGACACTAAAGAGACACATACAAAAAAGGAAGCAGTTTCTACTTGAAATGACTATTCATTCTAGTGAAGGAAACCTTAAGGACATTGAAAAATATATCTAGCATAAAGTTAATAAATCAATATGTGTTCCTTAAAATACAAGGGAATGTGGGAGGGAGGGTATTAGGAGTTGGTGAGGTTAGGAAAGGCTTTGATTTCAGAATACGGGGGCAGGGGGAAGCACTACTCTGAGTCAGAGAACCTGGGTTCATATCTCATTTCATTATTCTTAAAACCTGTCTGACCGGGCAAATCATTTAACCTCTGTGGGCCTCAGTTTCTTCATATGTCAAATGAGAGGACTCAGGTGACTTTTGATGTCCCTTCCATCTGTACTATGACTAGAGTGTGTGTGTGTGCATGCGTGCATGTATATGCGTGTGTGCATGTGTGTGTGTGTGTAAACATAGGGTAATTTAAACTTGTAAAAGCAAATTAGTCCTTGTACCGAATTTGCCAGTGAAAACGTCATCATTGTTCATTCAAAGGTGGCCACGTTTTTATTGGAGGCCAGTAAGGTTGCCAGTATTCATTTTTTTGAAAGATGCATTCCTCCATGTGTGATCATCACTCCTCTGTTCAACGTCTTTATATAGAAAGATGATGTGGTCCTTTACAAACAGAAAGATGGAGCTCTTCTAGGCATTTCTACAGGTCTCTTGAGGCAAAGGGACGAATCAGGCTTTCTGGGTTGCTCTTAATTATTTTAGGGGTCAAATGTGGCTCTATAATTGAGTGCTTTTTACCAGGCCCAATTTTATCCCTGAGATGCAGACGTCAGAGAAGGATCCAAAGAGGGCATTGTTTTGGGGAACCTGTACTTCTGCCAGCCACATGGGCATTTTAAAAATAAATGCCTCAGCAGGTTCCCTTTCATGCAGGTTTAGTGGGAGCCCTTAAATCAGTATTTCTTGAACAAATAAAACGGTAGTTGAAAGCTTCACCAGGAGAGAGGTCATCAGCATCACACTGAAAAATCTCTCTTGAGTGTTCCCAGGGTAGAAGCATCACAGGTCCCTCTAAGACACTGTGGCAGGGTTATGCCAAAGAAACAGCATTTCTGTAGTAGCTTTTGTGTGTTTTAAAAAGTAATTTAGAGAGACTGAAGTTTCTTGTTGAGGATGTCGTAGTGCAATTTTAAAAGCATGTAGGTAAGTGCAAAGTGTTCTGGGCTTGAGTCAAGGGTCTCCCAGGTGACAGCTGGTGCCCATACTCTGCCACTTATTCCTTAGGCCATCTTTGACAAGTCTCTGCCTCTCAATGGGCCTCAGTTTCTTCATCAGTAGAATTGAGGACCCTTCCATCTGGAGACACTGTGGTTCAAAGGCTCTGGGGTCTGAGGACCTGAGTTCAAATCCCACCCCTGACATGTACTGCCTTTGTGACCTTGGGCAAGACCATGTGCCTCTCTTTTTTCTCACCTGTAAAATGAGAGGATTGGACTAGATTCCCTCTGAGATCCTTTCTATCAGTTGATCTATAGTTACCTCACCTTGACATCTCTGAGTCTTTAAGTCATTCTGAGTCACAGTATTGGGCTGTGGACAGAGGTCTAGCCATGGAGTCAGGAAGGCCTGAGCCCCAGACCTGCCAACACACAGAAGCTCTGTGACCCCAGCAAGTGACTCCATGCTGTTATTGTGCTATTAGATTGGAACCGGTGGAAGATTTTCTTCACCAGAGACAGGGAGTTCCCTAAGTTGTTGAAATGACAGGTTTTAATCCCCCAAAAGTCACTTTGGCCTCTTTGGCCTTAGGTTTAGGTTCCCAGAAGGGTGTACTAAGTGATGTCCATGGTTGCTTTCACTTTGAAAGCCATTGTCCGAGACAGTCGGGGTGTGAGGGTAGAAAGTGGGGGGACACACTGGTCAGGGCATGCTCCCCCACAGTCTGATTTGCAGTGAGGGAACAAGGGAGTCTCCACATGGATGTATTTGGTGGTGACCTACAAACCCTTAGCACAGTCTGCTTTTTGTCCTATGATTTCATGAGTCTGGAATCCCCACCCCCAGAAGGGAAGATAATCACTTCCACTGGCTGGTAGAGAGTTGTTCCTGTGTTTTCACAATTGTCTTCTCTCTTGGAACTACTTTTAAAAATATGAATACCCCTGGAAGGTGGAATGTGCTGTCATTAACACCGTAGAATAAACCAAATTATCACAAGCATTCCTTCTTGACTGAGGGCACTACTTGAGGGCACTAGGACGTAGAGAAACAAAAGAATCAATGGGACAAGTCCATAGATAGGGAAAAGGTACAGGAAGGGCAGGGCTGAGGGACAGATGTTACCTCCTGCAGCACACATCCGCCTAAGGCCAGCCCTCTTACAGGTGGTCTTCTTATGGGAGACTCCATTCCCTGAGCATTGCAGAATGTCCAGAGTTTAGATGCGGCCCTTGTGCCCATGAGGCCTGCAGCTCTGGCCCTCCTGTTCCTTCTGGAATTTTTACAGATATGAAATTGTTCTGGAAAGTGCTCAGGTGAGAAAAGCAAGAGTCCAGAGCTAAAGGGGGTAGGGGCAGGGCCTTGTTAGCAGTAATCAAAGGCCTCTTTGGGATCTGGACCCTGCAGGAAGCTTTGGGCCAGCTTTCCTGGCCAGGCTATAGGGGCCATCTGGAGAGAAAAATTCTGGCTTAAACCTGAAAAAAATGAAGTTTGACTTTGGTTTTAAAAACTTCTGATGAGGAAATTCCTAACATGCGGTTTCTGCTCCCCTTCCATCCCCCAGTCTCTTTTATGATTTAAATCTATACTCGTTCACACTGGGGCAAGATAGGTTTTTGTTTTGTTGAGGTTTTGCCAATATAGGTTTTTATATTTTTATTGTAAACTGAGTATCCACTAACAGAAATCTTCGTATGCACTAAACTACAGAAAGATCCTGTATAAAACCCATAAACTTGCATTATTCACAGTTTTTTTAAAAATGCTTACATATATTTTAACAACATCCTCACCAAAACAAGCGCTTGGGTTTTTTTCTCCTCTTAAATTTTTTTGTCTTCAGTGGCACGTTACTTACATGCTTATAGACTGTTTAAGGAGGAGAGCAAGTCATCATTCACAGAGCCCATGGAGTCAGGAAGACCTAGCTGGGTCCGCTTGGTAAGACCCAGCAAGTCACTGCATTTTTCTGAGATTCAGTGTCCTGTCTGTAAAGTGGGGTTAGCATCACCCACCTCTGACATGTACTGCCTGTGTGACCTTGGGCAAGTCCCTGTGCCTCTGTTTCCTCACCTATAAAATGAGAAGGTTGAACTAGATTCCCTCTGAGATCCTTTCTATCAATTGATTTATGATTGCCTCACATCCACATCTCCAAGTCTGTACTACTGACCTTCCCAGGACTGTCATGTCCCAGGGTTCAAGTGAGAGGATCTGTGTTTAAATTCTTTGTCATTTTCAGTTATTAGCAACAATAATAATAGGTAACATTTATGTAGTGCTTACTGTGTGCCAAGCACAGTGTGCTGTACTTTACAATCATCATACCATTTTGATCCTCACATGGCCCTAGGAGCCAGGAACTACAAATGAGGAAACTGAGGCAGGCAGAGGTTAAGTGATTTGCTCTGAATCATATAGTCATGAGTATCTGAAGTCAGATTTGAACTTAGGCCTTCCTGACTCTAAGCTCAGCACAGGTTCATTTTTCTTTTTACCTCTTTTTTGTTATTATTTATTTTTAGATTTCGACATTCATTTCCACTAAATTTTGAGTTCCAATTTTTCTCCCCATCTCTCCCCTCTCCCTACCACATAACACCTTGCATTCTGATGACCCCTTCCCTCAGTGTACCCTCCTTTCTGTATCACACCCCACCCTTTCCTTTTCCCCATCTTCTCTCTTTTCTTGTAGGGCAAGATAGATTTCTGTACCCCATTACCTGTATTTCTTATTTCCCAGTTGTATGCAATAACAATTCTCAACATTCATTCCTTAAACTTTGAGTTCCAGCTTCTCTCCCTTCCTCCCTTCCCACCCATCCCCACTGAGAAGGCAAGTAATTCAATACAGGCTATATATGTGTAGTTTTGCAAAAGACTTCCATAATAGTCATGTTGTGTAAGGCTAACTATATTTCCCTCCATCCTGCCCTGTCCCCCCTTTATTCTGTTCTCTCTTTTGACCTTGTCCCTTCCCAAAAGTGTTTACTTCTAGTTACTCCCTTCACCCATTTGCCCTCCCTTCTATCATTCCCCTCATCTCACTTGTCCCCTTCTCCCCTACTTTTCTGTAGTGCAAGATAGATTTTCATACCAAATTGAGTGAGCATGTTATTCCCTCCTTAAGCCATATGTGATGAGTAAGCTTCACTTTTCCCCCTCCCCTGCTCCCTTTTCTTCTCCATTGAAAAAGCTTTTTCTTATCTCTTTTATGAGTGAGAATTTGACCCATTCCATTTCTCCCTTTCTCCTCCCAATATATTCCTCTCACCCCTTAATTTTATTTTTTTATAGATATTATCCCTTCTGATTCAACTCAACCTGTGCTCTGTGTGTGTGTGTGTGTAATCCCTCCACCTATCCAAATACTGAGAAAAGTCTCAGGAGTTACAAATATTATCTTTCCATGTAGGAATGTAAACAGTTCAGCTTTATAAAGTCCTTTATGAATTCTCGTTTCTGTTTACCTTTTCATGCTTCTCTTGATTCTTGTGTTTGAAAGTCAAATTTTCTCTTCAGTTCTGATCTTTTCATCAAGAATGCTTGAAAGTCCTCTATATCGTTAAGTGACCATTTTTTCCCTTGAAGTATTATATTCAAGTATTATACTGTTTTGCTGGGTAAGTGATTCTTGGTTTTAATCCCAGTTCCTTTGACTTCTGGAATATCCTATTGCAAGCCCTTCAGTCGCTCAGTGTAGAAGCTGCCAGATCCTATGTTATCCTGATTGTATTTCCACAATACTTGAATTGTTTCTTTCTAGCGGCTTTCAATATTTTCTTCTAAACCTGGGAACTCTGAAATTTGGCCACAATATTCCTTAGGAGTTTCTCTTTTTAGGTCTCTTTCAGGAGGTGATCAGTGGATTCTTCCAATATGTATTTTGTCCTCTGGTTCTAGAATATCAGGGCAATTTTCCTTGATAATTTCATGAAAGATGATGTCTAGGCTCTTATGTTGATCGTGGCTTTCAGGAAGTCCCATAATTTTTAAATTGTCTCTCCTGTCTATTTTCCAGATCAGTTGTTTTTCCAATGAGATATTTCACATTATCTTCTATTCTTTCATTCTTTTGGTTTTGTTTTGTAATTTCTTGGTTTATCATATTGTCATTAGCTTTCTTCAGCTGCACTCTCATTTTTAAAGAACTGTTTTCTTCAGTGAGCTTTTGAACCTCCTTTTCCATTTGACTGATTCTGTTTTTTAAAGCCATCTTCTCCTCATTGGCTTTTTGGACCTCTTTTTCAAATTGTTAGCCTATTTTTAAAGGTGTTATTTTCTTCAGCATTTTTTTTAAGTTTCCTTTAGCAAGCTGTTGACTCACTTTTCAAGCTTTTCCATAGCCTGAGTCCATTGCCTATTCATTTTGGAGGTGCTGGATGCAGAAGCCTTGACTTCCTCTGACAGTATACATTGTTCTTCCTCATCTGAAAGAATGGAAGGAAATGCCTGTTTATCAAGAAAGTAACCTTCTATGGTCTTATTTTTTTCCCTTTTTTTGGGCCAGCCAGTTACTTGACTAATGAATCCTTTGTCAAGAAGGAGGTCCTCACACCAGGACCATGCTCAGGGCTGAGATTCAGATCAGCTGCTCAATTCCCTCAGGGACTTTAAGCTGAGCAGCTCCCACAGTGGAAGCTGCTGTCTCACTCGGCCACTGCCATGCAATGCTGCCGCCTTGCTGCTGCTGCTGCCGCTGCCTGGGGCCCATGCTGGGGGGACCCTGCTCACCTCTCTCCCAGCTGGGAAAGCCCTGTCATTAACCTTTGAATCTTTCTTTGGCCCTTGTGGGTTGAGGGATCTGAGACCCTCCCTGCTGGGGATTCTGTCCTGGAGGCCTGTTTCTGGTCCTGTTTCTTAGTGGAGTGGAGCCCAGCCCTGAACACATCTCATGGGATAGACTTTTCCTGTCGGCTTTCCAATTTACCTTTGGCTGGAAATCTCTTTCACTCTGTCGTTCTGTGGCTTCTGCTGCTCTAGAATTTGTTGAGAGTCATTTTTTACAGGTATTTTATGGGCTGTGGGGGAAGAGCTAGAGTATATGCATCTTTCTATTCCACCATCTTGGCTCCGCCCCCCTCTTTTTACCTCTTTAGATCAGCCTCTCCATTTTTGTTTTTCATATTTCTCACTTTGTAAGTACAATAAGATTTTATTTCCTACATATGCTATCATTTTTTTAGCTGTTTCCTTCCTCCCTCCTTTCTTGTTTGTATCTTCCTTTCTTTTCTGTCATTTTCTTCCCTTCCTTTTTTCTCTTCCTTTCTTTTTCATTTCTTCTTTCCCTATTATGAATAAATGCTGCTATGGATATGTTTGTACAGATAGCACCCTTTTTCCATTCAATAGTATCCTTAAAGTATAGCTCCAATAGCTCTAATTAAGCTTTAATAGCTTAAAACTGCACTCGAATTTGGTAGGTACTGATTTATCAGCAGCTCCACCAACAATGAATTCTATTATTTTAATTATCAATTTCTTGAACATAAAGTGTGATCTAAGAGTTGTTGTAATTTGTAGTTTTCTGATTGAAAAGTTAAACAGTTTTTCAAGCAGTTGTTTTTCATTTTTTTGCTTGTTCATTTCTCTTTCTCTTTAGAGAAGTGCTCTTCATATCCTTTGAAGATATTTCTCCCAGAGACTGGATCTTACTCTTAGAAATTTGTGTGGATGTCTTTGTAACTGTTTCCTCAATCTGTTTCTTTTCTTTTTATTCAGGATGCATTGCTTTTTATTGTACATCAGCATTATTATGAAAAAGTTCACACACACAGATTATTTGGGGAACTGCTTCTGGGGAAACTTTCTGTTCTGCTTTCCTCCCCTTCTGACCCAACTTCACCGGTTTTTTTTGCCCCTGTGCTTATGAAGCTCTCACTAGGTAAGTTTAGTTTTCCTCATCCCCAGCAACAACTGCCTTTAAAAAGAACTGGACTAAAGAAATACAAAGGGATCAGGTTATTTCCAAGAAATTTCCTGCCAATGTGTTTGTGTATTTGAAAATAGCATAATATTTATTCTTTCATCCTTTTATAATCCCCACCCTCTTAGATAAAAACCTGGCTTCATACATGACCGGAAAAACTCCAGATCCTTTGTTCAGAACTCTCTCTCCTCTTACTCATCTCACATCACTACCTTTTCCTTCACCCTTATCTCACATGAAGAGGGAGCCTTTCTCCTTACAAAGCTGATCTCTCCAAATATGCCCTTGATCCTTTTCCAACAGATTACTGCCATCCTTACTGTCCCTCATTTTGACTCTCTCCTTGTCTGCTGCCTCCAAACACTCTCGTCTTCCCCATCCTTAAAAACTCCTCCCTTGATCTGTCTCGCCCCACTAGCTAACACCCTCAGTCTCTCCTTTTGTGTCTAAACTCCTTGAGAAACCCATCCCTACCCCTCCTCAATGCCTCCTACTTTCTCTTCTCATGTCTCTGTTGTCTGGCTTCTGATCTCACCACTCAACTCAAACTGCTCTCTCCAAAGTTGCCACTGATCTCTTAAAGGCCAAATCAAATCTCATGGCTTTTTCTTAATCCTCCTTCTTTCCAACCTCTCTGTAGCTTCTGACGTTGTCCATCGCCTTCTTCTCCTTGATACTCTCCCCTCCCCAGGCTTCCATGTCAGCACTCTCGCTTTGCCCTCCTCCCTATCTGACTGCTCCTTCCATCTCAGTGTCTCCTTTGATGTTTCTTCATCTAGGTCATGGCCTCTGGCTCTGGGTGTCCCCTCATGCCCTCCTCTCTGCTCTATTTCAGTTGATGATACAATCAGTACCCATAGGGTCAATGGTCATCTCAATAGAATTGTTTCTCAGATCTCTGGATAGTTCTGGACCTCCCATCCCTAACTGCCTGTGAGACAGCTCAGACTGGATGTCTGAAGCTGGACACATCTGAAAGAAAATTCTAGTGTATCCTGTGACAGCTGGTTTGTGCACAGTCCTTTGCATGTCCTTTGTCTCCGTTGCTGGACTGTGAGTGCTTTCAGAGCAAGGACTCTTGTCTTTCTTTGTGTCTCCAGTGGTCAGCATGGGCCCTCATAGGTGCTTGTAGAAGTTAAATCAAGTATTGTAGATGACCCAACATTGTTTATATGTAAGTACATTTTTAATATGTTAATACCAAAAAAAAGGAGGGAGAAAGAACTAAATCAATTTACACTTTTAAAAAGAAAACCATGTATTTACTACCAAAAAGGGAGAATCTTTTAATAGTCTCAGAAAAGACTTTGTAAAGAAAAATATGATATTTAGAGTTATGGAAAAATTTTTATCAGCATTTTTAGGTGTGAGGATCATATTTCATACAGTCTTCTTTTGAAATATAATTTGGCTTTAATCCCATGCTGTATGGCTTTTCCATCTTAAGAACTTTTCTTTTTTAAAGTTCTTCATATTAAGGCCTCTCCTACAGCAAGGGTTAGAAGTGAAGAGGCAGCAGGCACAGGTGTTGTTGGAGAATGTAGTTGGCGTCCCCTTAGAAAATAAGATAAGGTTTGTTTTATGGTTTCTCCCATTTGTTTTAATTCTTTCATTCAGCATGACTATGGTGAAATTGTATTTAATAAGAATGTATGTATAGAACCTATATAAGATTGCAAGCCATCTCAGGGAGGGAGGGGGAAAATCTAAGATATATGGAAGTGATTATAGAACACTGAAAACAAATAAAATAGTTATTTTTAAAAAAACTAAATAAGTGAAGGATTAGCAGGCTTTGAGTAGGACTGAACCTACTTGCCCCCTAACCACTCGGGTCACTGATATGGTAACAGCAGCTGGGGAGACCAAAAAGACAAAAAATGAACAACTCAATGAAAGTAACACCTACACATCATGTTCCACAACCTGCGGGCTCACCTATAGGATGCTCCTTTGCCTTTGCTTGTAGAATATAAAGCTGGTGGCTTTGGAAGTCTAAGATCCTAACAAAATGTCCTGTTTGCTCCTGTGTCACATTCTCATCTGTACGGTCCTAATCAAAGCTGCCTTGAATTTATGTTGTACATACCATGCCAATGCCTGTGTTCCCCATGAGAATGGAAGCTCCCAGCAAGGGACTGTTTTCACCCTTTACTTTGTTTCCCCAGAACTTAGTATAGGAATAAGGATGTAGGACAGAGGAATTCCCAGGTGAGGAAACTCCTCCCAGTGCAGTTGGCACCCTTCCTTTATAGTCATAGAGAGTGTTTGATTAATTGGTTGATAGACTATTTTTAATCCTAAAAAGTTCTGCCTCTTTGCCAGTCAGTAACTGGACAGCAAGAGACTGAAAGACACTGCTACTTTAAGGAAGGTTGCCAAACCACCCAGGCCATGGAGATTCCCCCAGGGCTCACCTGCTTTTATCCTCTGACTGCAGAGGACCAAGAGCTTTCTGATCTGTATGTTGCCACTGGACCCAGATGGCTCTGAGGGAAAAGTGAGGCTGGTGACTTTGCACAGCCCAGCCTCACTTAAATCCAGTCCACTCGCATGTCATGCATCATCTCCCTGATGTCATGGTCCTCTTCAAGAACGAAGGACAAACACCAGCATCCTGAAGCAGGAAAACCTGAGTTCAAATATAATCTCAAACATTTACTGGCCCTGTAGCCCTAGAAAAGTCACTTAAACACCGTCTTCTTCAGTCTCCTCAGTAAAATGGAGATAATAATAAGGGTTGTTTGTGAGGACCAAATGAGGTAATATTTGTAGAACACTTTGCAAACCTTAAAGCACTTTATAAAGTAGTGATGATGATGATGATGATGATGATGATGATGATGATGATGATGATGGAGGAGAAGAAGAAGAAAGAAAGAACCACCAGTTTGCAGGGGAAGACAACACACGGATGGTCAGGGAGCAATATTTTGGACTAGAAAGTTGGGGGTGGCTATGGGAGCCATAGGACAAATGACTGATACGTCATTTCCAGAAATGATGCTGTCAGTTCAGTTGCTATTCAATGATCTAGAGTTGGAAGGAGAGGGCAGGAGGAGGAGGAACATGTTCCATAGCATGGCATAGACATGTGGGCAACCAGAAACCAGGAAAGATCAGTGAATCCTTCTCTGTCAGGCCCCTAGAATCACTCCCTTGCCCTTACAGCGTCATGTAGCATTCAGACATAAACAAGTAAGTACTAGAGAATAGTGGAAATGAATGTGGAGAAGAAAACCCAAGACACTACCCGAGGCATTCGGCAAGCTTGGACTTAGGGAGGAAGCTTTCCATTCACTTGATAATTAGTCAGTTTCTGATTGAGTGATTCACTTGCTTTGTGCCTTGGGTGCCCAGTCTCTTTGGTGGCATCAGTAGGTTCTTTGCTTTAGATCAAAAGATGGCACAGAGACTTTACCTCTTCTCACAAAATTTCCATATCAGCCATAAAAATTCTGACCTTAAGTCAGAGTGAATTGATGCCCGAGAGCTGATGTCCTCAGTCCCAAAGGTGAAAGAAGAGATCCATGGATCCCTGTAGCCAAACATGGCCCCAGGAATCACAAAGTTCCTTCTTGTAGGGTAGTGCCCTGAGAAGAATTCCAGATTGATGTGCTGACCTTGGAGTCAGCCTGAGTTCAAATTCTGGCTCTGTTCTCTTAATCTCTCCAGGATCCAGTTCAAATAAGGGGTTTAGCTGAATTACCTCAAAGGCCTCTCCCACCTTCTGGGTTATGATCCTGTGACTTTTGGAATTAGCTACAAAGACAGAATAGTGGAGGGAACAGATTGATCCAAGTTCAGATCCAGCCCCAGACACTAGCTGTGTGCCTTTGGGTATGGTACAACCTCTCCCAGCCTCAGTTTCCTTGTCTCTAAAATAAGAATAATAATATCTACTTCACAGGCTTTATGAGACTCAGATGAGATGTTGTCAAATGCTTGGTACCCCTTAAGGCCTAGTGTAAATGTTGGCTCTTGTTACTGTTCTTACTGCTGCCTTCCTCCTCATCGTCAGTGAGCCACCCATGACATCTAAAGTCATGCCCAGATGTCCCATGGACAGTTTAGACCTAGCTGGTATTGACTTTGGCTCAGACATTCAGTTACATCCCATTTAGTAGAACCAACCCTCTAACTTGGGAAAGGAGCAAAGAGACAAGCCAAACCCATACTCCAGGTAACACCCAGCATCTGCATGGACCACACCTTAGGTCACCAGGATGTCCCAACCCAACATTTCTGTTAAGGGGAAATAAAGAGATTCAGTGAACTGAGGAGGACCATTTCCCCACCCTGCCTCTGGGCCAGCTCATGTCTCTGGGCCTGTGCCAAATTCCCAAATAGGCATCACAGATGTACTCAAACAGCCAGGCAAAGACAGGCATTACTGCTGATACACACTCCAGCCTTCTCACTTCCACCTTCCATCCTTAAGCATACAAGAGGATAATAAACAAAACTAGGAATTCGTGCTTTTTCTGGCAAAAGCTGCCAAGAGGTAGATGGAGAGAAAACCAAGGAGAACAGAAAAAAATGCTAATAAAATAAATGCGTGTAAGATGCAAAGTTATTTAGAAAATTATGGGAAAGAGAATTTAAGAGTTCAGAAGTCTGTTTGAAGTTAATTTTCTTTCACAGTGATGAGATACTATATATAAATAATTTTGCCAACTATAGAACAGATTCCCCACTCATTCCCGTTCTCTCTGTCTCTCTTTTCTCTCTCCCCTTTTTTTTTCCCTTTCTCTCTCCTCCCCCATCTCTCTTTCTTTTTCTCTAACCCCTCTCTACTCACCCCTCTCCTCTCTTCTTCCTTTCCTATTACTGGATCCATGACATTTCCCTAAGGAATAAATTCTAGTGGTTCCCTAAGTAAGTCAAGTGTGAACAGAGTTGGACTTGGACTCAGGAAGACCTGAGTTCAGATCTTGTCTCAGATACTTGCTAGCTGTGTGACTCTGGGCAAATCTTTTTCCCCCTGTTTGCCTCCATTTCCTTAGCTGTAAAATCTGAATAATAATAGCACCTACTTCCTAGGCTCATTGTGACAATCAAATGGAGTGACATACGAGGTGCTTTGCAAACATCAAGTGCTCTCTAAATACTTGTTTCCTGACCTAGAGACATTCAGAAATGTGAATGATCGTGATTGTTTCTTAAGAAGCAAACCTTAGCTCTAAGGAGTTTGGATGCTGTTCCCTTTCAAAGACCTGAAGAGCTTGAAGAAAAAAAATCCATCGTGGAGAATTTGTTTTCCTCAGTTGGCAAGCCCAGAATTTGCTGTAAAGATTATCTTCCTGGCAGAAGCCAGGGCACCTGATGGGCACAGGGCCCTGGGCATGAGATGAAGGGGAAGGCTTCTTAATAGTGAGCACTGGCCACTGGGGGGCTGCTGGCTGCTGGCATCTGTCTCCCAAGGCCTGGATTTAAAATCTCCAGGTCAGGCAGTCTGGGGAAGGTAATCCACTCTATAATTTATGGTATTTTAAAGTTTTACAGATCACTGGGGAAATTTTTGGCCGTTCATCTGAGATTACAATTTGGCAGCATCTTCTCAGCAGGACTGCACTGTCTGGGCTTATTCTTTGGAGAAATCTGTTCTAATTGAATGCTTTGTATTTCCAAATTCCCATTGATTAGGATTTTGTGTGTACAGCATTTCTGTGCAGGCTGAAGGGATGGTGTTAAAAGGCCCTTTCCTGTATTAAGTATATACGTTAGGTTTTAGTCTGCTGTCTCGTTTTAATTAGCATTCCCACAAATGAATTCAGGTACTCTTCGTCTGATCTTTATTTTAGAACTTTGTGAAATATCTCATTTCACTCTAAGTTTTGCTTCAGCCTTGAATCTCATACCTCTCCAACGGACATACTACGTGATTTAGCTTTGTGGTTGTGATGCCAGGATCTTTATATTTTATCAGTCCTCTGATAAAAGTCACATGAGAGTCTTTATCAAGTAGAGAGTAAAAAACTGGCCTCAAAGCAAAGGTGATCTTGGTTCAGACTCTGTCTCTGACACAGAATGACTTTGTAACTCTCCCCAAGTCACCTGACCTCCAAGTGTTCCAAAGAATTCTCAAAGTCTATAAAATTGCTGAGAAGGTGCTTTCCTGAAGGGAATTCTTCAATGATGAATTACACTTCTAGAAAAAAATTCATCAGAAGTGTCCTGCCCCTCAGATCCTATACAGCTACAGAAACCCTGAGTTTCTGGCCCTAATACACATGATTTTCATTGTGAGCAGTCCAGAAGGATCCACATTTTATCACAGGCTTGAGATGTATTTTCTGAGATGTCCTGGTGTGACAACCTTCGGGTTGCTGTAGCTCTTATCTCCTCTTAGAGTCGGGGTGGCCCCTCACCATTACAAGGACAATCCCCTGAATGGACCAGGGAGTCTCGAGAAACTGATAGAGCAGTAAGGGGTGGGTGTCATCATCACATTGGGATCCATGTAATTGAGTTGAATTCAACAAACATACCATGAGCCCTGACTCTCAGCAAGGCTCTATATGTGCTGGGGATGATAACACCCTGTGTATACTGACTCCCACTCATCCTCTAATCTAAGCTCTGAATTTCCATCTTTGACATAAGGGACCAAACAACAGTGATTTGAAGACATCGGGGGCTAGGCATGGTGGTGCATCTCTAACTACTTGGGAGGCTGAGCATGGTGATTTGGTGGGGTTCTGAGCCATAGTTGGGTATCCTCACAAAGTCCCATCCCAATATGGTGAACACCTAGGAGTGGGGACCTGGGAAGCTACCTGACAAGGAGCAAAATGGCCCAGGCTGGAAACAGCCCGTCCAAGCTCCTAAGCTGATCATACAGCCTGGGAGTAGCCTCTGTGCTTCCACACTGGGGGAGATCTAGAGATTCTGGGGATTGTGATACACCTGTCCATACCCTTGGAGGGTGAAAAAGAGGAGAAAGAAGAGTCACCAAGGATTAGAAACAGCTAGGAGAGCAAGTGAGGTGACTGACATAAGAAGCAAATTGTTCAAAGAAAGCTAAAGCAGCCTGGCACCCTTACCAGATTCTCATTGGATAATGATGGGACAGGGACAGATGGCCTGGGGCCCCTTCCAGCTCTAGATCTAGGCTCCCACTACTCTTCCTTCTCCCTCCGAGCCATGTGTGCAGTATACAAACTAAGCCCATCACCTACCACATGGACCGGCTGTGTTCTTCTGAGTCTTTTCTGAGCCTTCGCTAAAATTTGCCATTTTGAGAAGAATATTATTCCCCCTTGTCATATACTGCTTTGGCCATCTGGTGAAGCCAAGGGGCTTAAAATAGTGGTTTGTTGCCTCCATTCATAATCAAAGGAGATGCTACATTTCAGTCAGAGGTTAGTGAAGGTGGAGATGTGCTTTCCATTCGCACCCAGAGTTAAGACTTATGGTGAATCTAGTGCTTAACACAATACCTGACACACAGTAGGTGCTTAATAAATGTTGACTGATTGATCTGGGCCCATTTCTCAGCAAACCCTTCTACATCCTCCACCTTTGCAACCACCATTCCTGCAACAGCTTTGCTTTCAATGAAACTTGACTGGGTGCCCTCACCCACTCACAGACCCAGCAGGAGGAGTGCACATCTTCCCCCTTCCAGGCCAGTCCTCTACCACACCTCTTAACAATGTCTTCTTTTCAGCACTGATTGGAGCCATCGCTCTCCCCATTCTAGGTTCTGTCTTCAGCCTCAGTGACTACAGCGAGAGGCCCACAGTCTTCTTTACCGCTCCATCCCCTGTTGTCTTCTTGAGGGAAATTGTTGGAGTCAGCAAGACCTGAGTTCAAATCCTGCACCTCAGCCCCAATTTCTTTATCTGTGAACTAGGGATGATAACAGCACCTCCCTTCCAGTGCCATTGTGAGCACATGGCTCCAGAAGCAGCACATTCTCCTGCTTCTCCTCCTGTAAGCTTCCCTTCCTCTGTTTCTTCTGCCATCTTCCCTCAGCACTCCCCCCTCCATCTCTCAAGGCTTCTTCCTCTCTGTTCCTTCCCTCTAATCTCACAAAGGACATCCCTACTCTTCTCCGGAGCTAATGCTCTGTGCCCTTGGTCCTCCTTGCCTTTTCCAACCTTTCCTCCTTCCTCTATCCCCTTCTGCCTCTTCTCCCCCCCTCCTCTCTCTCTCATAATTCCAGTGATGTCTTCAGATATGCCTGCAAACAGGATTGAGGCACCCCAGTCCTAAAATACTTCTCCTCCCTTTGGCCCTTCTGCTCCATCCAGTGACCACCCCATCTCGTTCCCCCTTCCTCATGACATGCCCCCTTCCCTTCATCCTTTGTGGCTGCTGCTACACCACACTCCAGTCTGTTCAAATGACCCTCCCAGATGTCACCAGTTACCTCCCAGCTACTAAATCCTGTGACCTCTCTTCCATTCACGTCTCTCCTCAGCTTCTCTTTAGCACTGGTTATTTGTCACTTTTCCCAGGAGATTTCCATCCTCCCTTACCTTCCGAGGCATATACATATTTTATCAGTGTCGCTGCCAAGACCACAAAAGATTTGTGGATGGTTGTTTTCCAGTTACTCTGAAGAAACATCAATCTCAAATTAAATCTTGTCACAAAACTTGCCAAGAACTCAGAAAATGCAGGTTTGGTGATTCAGAGTTTGGTAACTGCTATTTCCCACATGATAATTTTTTTTGAGTTTTCCTCTTCTTAGCAAGACTTAAAAGTTGTTTTGAGTCTTGTATTTCAGGTGGAAAATCAAACGTCTTATTAGTAAATATTATAAGTAAGGCACTTTGCTAGATATAGGAATTAAAAGACATTTTCTTGTTAACATTTTATATAAAGTTCACTAGTTATATGCTTGTAAAATCTTTACCAGTAAAGTGCTACACATTGTTTCCCCCAGTACACTCCTCCAAAGCAGAAGCTGTCTCACACTGTTTGATTTGGGGTGCCCAGAGCCTAACTCTGGGCCTCACACACAGATCCAAGAATTCAAGGGGGCCTCTGGACTGACTGAGATCCTAGTCAGATTTATCTTGGGCAGACAGAAGAATATTCACCAAGAATAAAAAAAGAGAACACTGGGCCTTAGACTGATTTAATCTGGGTCCTTGCATGATTTTATACCATGTTTTATTTTTGACCAGGTTTATTTTATACAGAGAGCGTCTCAGCTGTCAGATTCTGTTTGCTGTGAAGCCTCTGAATGGAACCACAGTTTAGGCCTAGTGAACCTAGATGTTTCATTGCTCACTTTGGCTTCTTGATAGATTTGTGATTTCGTTGGCGTGACTCCCCACCTACGATTGCTCTCCTTGCACACTGTCTCATCCTATAAGGTTCTCCCTGTGTTTCCTCATATATACCCTAGGGAGGCAGCTGAGCACTCTGGAGGGAATCCAGTTCTTGGGGTGGGGTGGGTGGGGTTCCGACATGCCACTGGACTTCTCCATCTGTGATCAGTCTCACCGCTGACTAGCTGCCTCCTTTTCCAGACATATATCCTTAATCATTCAGTTCAGTTCAGCAAGCAAAGAAACATCTTGTGTGTGCCAAGCACCCTGTCAGGATCTGAGGATACAGAGATGAACACGAAGTGTTCCCTGCTCTCATGGAGCCTGCTTACATTCTGGGAAGGAACCGCAAGTACAGGAGTCATAGGGTAGGAGATTTAGAACTGGTCCAAGTCATTGCAAAAGCAGAGAGTGTTCATGCCAAGGAGAATCAGGGCACATCTATAGGAGAGGGCAACTGAGAGGTGCTTGGATGGAAGCTAGTTATTACCTATGAAATGGAGGGGGATGTGGAGGAGGAGGAGGGCAGGAAATGTATCCCAGACATGGGGACTACTTGTACAAGAGCTCAGAAGTAAGGAGATGTCTGTGTGTGTGTTTGTGGACATGTGTACATATGCTTATATGTTATATACATTCATTTGTCTGTATAAATTACATATATATTCCTTTATCCATCTCTATATAATTCATATGTTCTCCTATGTAGATACATGATGTATATATTCCTTTTCCACCAGACATACATATACATAGGCATGCACCATGGGGATTGACATAAAAACAAATCTTGCTAACAGTTTGAGCATCTGGCAGCAGGATGGCGACATCAAGAGGCGACAGATCCACCCCTTCTATGGACAAAGTCTGGGCAAAGTCTGGGTGACACTGGTGGATCTTGGAGGGATTCAGGGGGCGGGATTAGACTAGTTAGCTTCTGAAGCCCCTTCCAACTCTCAAATTCTTTGATTCTGAAATTACAGGTTTAGAGGTGAAGGTGGATATTTAACATGTTTGTTCTTTAAGGATGATTTGTCATCCAAACTACCAGTTCCAGTTGTGTTAGCATTTGCTGGCCATTTATGGGAGGCACTCAGCCAGGCTTTGGAAGCTAGACTATATAATCTATACCATGAGGGAGCTGGACACACTGGTCCTGAGGCCCCTCCCTGCTCAGGATTCCTGTCCCTGTGACAGCCAGGAATGAAAGCACATGGCTTCTTCTGGGTGGAGGTGTCTGGTTCAGATGTTTCCATGACTTGTCCAATCAGTTCCAGTGGGATCCTGAACTAGGAGGCAATGGAGAGGGTGTGTCTCATGTGGCCTGCTGCCACGGCCTGGAGGAGCTGTGTACAGAGGGTGTGGAGGCCTTTCAGACTTGGTGAAGTCATCCTAGGGACTAAGTCCAAATCGAAAGGGTGTATTCTAGGGGCCCAGGCCACAGCCCAGGTATTGCATGAGAGCACTAGGTGTTCCTGACTTCCCATGAGTGGTGGCACAGGGAGAAGAGAGGAGGGAGGGCATTTGGGGCAGGAGGGAAGGGTCACCCAAAGAGACTGGGCAGTGAAGAAAAGCAATCCACCACCTTGTGGAGGGGTGCCCTGCTGGGCAGTGAGAACCCACAGATGTCTAAGACAACCTTTGCCTTCAGGGAGTCTCTTAGGAAGCCTACGTCTCAGAGCTGAAGGCATCATGTTAGTCCCCCCTGTGCTGGAGCAAGAGGCCCCTTGACAACATCCCCATTCAGGCTCATCCAGCCCTTGCTGAAAAGACCCCAAGTGAGTGGGAGCCCACCCTCTCCAGAGAGCCCCTTCCATGCTGGGACAGCTCAGAATGGTAGGAAGAGGTTTTCCTCAGCATGTGCTTCTCTGTGCTCCTGTTTCAGCCTCCAGGGCACCAGGCAAAGCAAGGCTCTTCTCACAGATAGAGGGCTAGAGCTAGAGTCAAGAGGTCCTGAGCTCAGATCTTGCTTCTGAGATTCACTGGGTGTGTGCCCCTGGGCAAGTCATTATTCTTTTACAGATTCAGTCTCCTCATCTATAAAATAATAATAGCACCTGCTTCCCAGAGTTGTTAAGAGGATCAGATGAGAAGAATCTATTCAGAGCATTTTGCAAACCGTAAAGTGGTGTATAAATACTGGCCAGTATTCATAGTGTCTTGGAAGGGGGGCTAGATGGTGCCGTGGATAGATCACTGACCCTGGAGTCGGGAGGACCTGAGCTCAACACTTACTAGCTGTGTGGTCCTGGGCAAGTCCTCTAGCCGTGATTGCCTCCAAAAAAAAAAATGGCTTCAGCACCTACTGTGTCCTTCTTCTGTGCACCAAGACTACAAAGACCAAAGGGGAATTTACATCAAATATGTGAAACATCCTTTAATTTGGGGATTATAAGGGCATCGGTACAAAGAGTTACCTTACCTCCTCATCTCCTTTCAGCTGTCAGATTTCAGTGATAATGTCCTTCTTGTCAAACAAATATGTTTTCCTTGTATTTCCCCCACTCCCCCACATTTTAAAACAGAATTAATTTCATGCCCTGACTATAGCAATAAGTGCCTTACACCATGGTGGGACCACTGGAGAGGGCTGGATTTGGAAGGCGGAGGACCTGGGTTCAAAGGTCAGCTCTGCCTTTCCGTAACTGGACAAGCCTCAGTTTCCTCCCCTTGGAAGTGAAGGGGCAGAAGGAGAGGATTCCTGAGGTTCCTTCCAGCGTTCTCTATGGGATATTCTCATCCCAACCCCCTGGAAGTTTGGTTATAAGGAGCAGGTGCCCAAAGGACTTTATCAGAACAGTGGAAGTGTTTACAACATCCCCCAAAATAAAAACAACTTAAACACAGTTCTGCTGACTTAGGTTTTTGAGGCCTCTCCCGGAGAATTACAGAGTAATTCCCAGATTCCCTCCATCAGTGACTTTTCATTCCTAAAATGCTAACCCTCAACCACTGATCTGCCCTACCAATTCCTCTCTCCTTCCCCCCATTTTCTTCATTAAAATATCTACTAAAAAAGAAGGGAATCTGACCTTATGAGTCTAGGAAGTCATTGATTTCCAGAGCACAGACTGCCTTTCATTTCATTTGTCATTTCCGCCCCATCAAACCGGTGGAAAACTCCATTTCTTCTGGCAAAATCTACCGCAGCTGTCCTGGTCCTATCTCTCCTTAAATTGCACCTCATTTCCTGCCACCGTGCTTCACTGTAATAGGAAGGAGAATGTGCCCCTAACGACTTCATGACTCTGTTTTCCTTCCAGCTGACCCCCTGGTGGGAAGTATCGCCACTCAGTACATGACCAACAGAGCAGAACACGACAGAATGGCCAGGCAGTGGACCAAGAGATACGCGACATAGGAAGCTCCCGCGTGGCTTCTGGACGGACCTCTCCGCAAGCACATTCACCAAGTGCATCAATAGCCCCTCCCTCCTTTGTGGTCTTATTTTGATGACATTTTGAACCATTTTGTGACAATATGTTGTCCTTTCTTTTTATTATTTTTATTTTATCTCCCCCCCTTTTTTTTCCAGTTCTATTAACTTGAAAGATGTTTCCCCTCCCAGTAGATGGGAATTTTTTTGGTTTTGGTTTGGTTTTTTTTTTCAGTGCAGAGAATGTTGGATCGGTAATAGTATAGAGCTTTGTCACAAAGCTTTGTGTGGTTTTTTTTTTCCTTTTATGTGGTCTTTGGGAAAACAAAACAAATTCAGAATTATATCTCGTTTCTACTTCAATGTAGTGTTTAGGGTTAATTTTTTTGTACTGAAGTCTTTAATGGCGGGTGCATGCTACTGGGAACAAGTTTTGTATAAAGGCTTAAATTCAAGAATCACTGTGCATTACTGAGACTCTGTTTCTCACTAGTCTTCTGCCTCCAACACAAAAGACTATTGGGTTGAACAAAATAATATGTATTTTGATTTACTTAAAGTGCTTGTAAATTTCTTAGGGACCTGCCACTCTTGACTGTGGAACAGTTGATGTACACTTGTATTATGAGAGCACTCAATAAAACACTGTGGCGGATGCGCGCACTTGGGGTGATGTGGCCATCTTGCTTTTTGTCACTATATTGGGGTAGGGCAGGCATGCAAAGATGGCCTGATTCATTTATGGGGTGAAGCATCCCTGGAATCTCAGAGCTCTCACATCATCTTACAGAGGAGCATCCTGTGGCACACCCGTCTTTTATGCTGCACTTAAAATATCTGACTCCCCAGTGAAAGTAGAGCCCTTCCCTCAGCTCACTACACCCTCCTGGCCTCCGTCTGCCCCTGAAGTTAAAATGGCCTCGTTTCCTTGATATTTTTTTTTTTATTCTGGAGGAAAAATTGAGCTCACTTCAGCCATCACTTTGGGCTTACTCAGCAGCCAGGGTGTTTCTGCCCAGCTTTGACCTTCAGGCTAATTTTAGGCAGGCTGCTAGGGGAGGAGAACTCAGTCCTACCAAGGAAATATGTGGGTGTCATAGTCTGGAAAACAACTGAAATGCTTCATGTTCTTTGTGTTGCCGGCATATTGGAAAGTCCCTGTTTCCTTTCATTAAGGATTGCCGGTTCTGGGTGATGCCTCCGGGAGACTCTTTTGTGCGATGGATAATAGAGGGCTGGCATCCAAGTCTTTGCTAGCTGGGTGACCACAGGGCCTGTCACAGCTTCTCTGACCCTCAGTTCCCCATCTCGAAAATAGGGATAAATAATACTCCTGTTTCCTACCTCAAAGGGTTGCTTTATGACACTTAAAGTCCTCTAAGAATGTGAGCTATTATTATTATTAGTGTTGAAAAGAAATGTGAAAAGCATTACAGCTAAATCATTGAATTTACAGGCCTAAGTTATTCATTTCTCAAAATTTGAATGTCATTTGTTTTCTGACATTTCCTGCCTAAATGGCACAAATTTTAATATCTAATATTAGAGACACCCTTTTTTCCTCATATTCAGAAAGGGAGTTGATAAGCATATATTTAAATATTGGAATTCCATTTTAATATTAAAATGCCTGCATTGTTCCTCAAGCTAATATGCATATCTTCCATTTGTCTTCTTATTTTTGAGGTCTTTTCTCCCCTTTAGAGCACCAAAGTCTGAAAAAAGGAGAATGTAAAGTTGAAATAGAAAACACAGTACAAGATTCCACCATTACATCAAGAATAGATGTTTGCTTTTTGCTTTTTCTTGTATCTCAGATTCTATCCTAACTTACAATTGCTATTTGAACTATTTTATAATCGACACTCATCATAGGCCATGGAGATAATGTGACAAACCACTGTGTGTTCAGCATTTCTTCTGTTTAAAAGGAAATAAACAAGTGTGGCTTTGAACACTAATAAAGGAAGCTCAGGCTTCCTAGAAAATCCATCAGAACATCCCACAGGTATTAGACTTCCCCATCTGCCGAGAATTCGTTCTCCTTTTCCTGTGCCTTTGAGGCTCACGCTTAAAAAGGCAGACTTTGCTTCAGTTCACCAAGAATGTATTAAATACCTACTATGTGCTAGGCATCTAGGTGGCTCAGTGGATAGAACCCAACCTGACACTAAGAAGACCTGAAATTAAATCCAGCTCAAGACACTTAGTAGGTATGAGACGCTGGGTAAGTCATTTAATCTGTGTTTGCCTTAATCCACTGGAGAAGGAAATGGCAAACGACTGCATTGTCTTTGCAAAGAAAACTTCATAGATGTATTGACAAGCCAGGCCACACTCGTAGGCACTGCAGATGCCCTATAGGAGTTTCCACTGGAAGTAAACATTCTTGTTGTTTGTTATCATTCGGTCGTTTTTCGTCTTCGTGACCCCGTTTGGGGTTTTCTTGGCAAGGATATGGGCTTGGTTTGCCATTTCCTTCTCCAGCTCATTTTGCAAATGAGAAAACTGAGATAGGGTTAAGTGACTTACCCAGGGTCACCCAGCAAGTAAGTGTCTGAGGCTGGATTTGAAGTCATGAGTGTGAGTTCTCCTGATTCCAAGCCTAGCACTCTATCCACTGTGCAACTTAACTACCCTATATAACAGATTGGTATATATAAAATTCATACAGCTTTTGTATTTACAGATCTTATGGGGGGAGGCACATTATATGTACCAACCTATCACTTAACACTTAAGCACTAATTATGTGCCTAGCCCCTTACTAGGTATGTGAGATTTGCTTTTTTAAAAATTTCATGTTTAAATTCAGTTTCTTTTTTAGAGACTAAAGGTCATCTCCTTTCACATAGTACATTCCAGAATTCTGTTCAGTAGTCCCTGGTAGGCCCTATGCTGGATTAACACGAGTGGTTTAAGAGTGCATACCTCTTAACAATTCCAGAAGAAAACCCAGTGCTAGTTTTTATTTATTTGGCTCAAATCAAAGCTGTTTTTTAGGTTTTATATCCACCCATGATAGGAAGAGGTTATAAAATATCTCCTCTCATTTTTATGAGTTTGGCACAGTTCCCAAACACATGCACCCGGGAATCCCAACCTAGAAATTGGCTTGAGCTGTGCCCTTCCCTCCAGGGAGCCAAGAACTCATAGGGAAGGAAGCCTCTTCACTTGGGATGCCAGGAAGCAGAGGCATTTTCTGTGACCCCTACAGAAAACTTCTGGCAGCAGGTTTCCAATCATTACTAAACAGTTGAATGCAAAATGAAAACGAAATGGCTTTTGTAAGGGGAGAAGAGCAGAGAGAAGCAGTCTTACTTTGAAAAACTTGACCATTTTCACTTTTAGAGGTGAAGGAAACAAATCACTAAACCACCTGGGTGATTTTTGTCCCCCTGATGACCTCATGGTCTTTGTTGGACTGAATACTGCCTGTATGGGGGTGTTGGCCTGTTAAGTAAAATGTTTACATGCTACCGACTCCCCGACATCGAGAGAAAATAAAGTCCAAGACAGGAGACTTGCCTTCACTAATTCAGTTGGATGCATCTTCAGATTTACAGGGGAATTGAAAGTAAAATCATCATGTTTTCCCAGTTACCTCGGACAGGCATCCGATAGCGATTGTTCCCAAGCCTGGATGAAACTCAGCATCAGGGAATGAAGATGGCCACGGAGTAGCATCACAGTTTCCCTGGGAATCAGTTTATCACAGGTAGGAATCAGGAGTTCTGATCTGAGCATAAAAGTAGTTCTTAGTCATGACTCAATTCCTATCCAGCCTTAGTGCCAATGGAGGCGGTGTGGCTCAGTAGTCATCAGTGCATTTACAGAGGACTTCAAGGTGTGCAAAGCACTTCACTCATATTACCTCATTTTATCCTCTCAACTGCCCTGGGAAGTAGCCAGTTAGACATTTTTTAAGTAACTGCCATGTGCCAGGCACTATGCCAGGGATATTAAGAAGGGCAAAAGACAGCCCCTGCTCTTGAGGGCCTCACGGCCTAATGCAGGAGGTAACATAAACAACTATGCCAGGAAACAATACAGGCTAGATGAGAGAGAATCTACTGAGGGAAGGCACTAGTAATAAGGAGGACAAGGGAAATGCTTCTCTTAGAAGGTGGTATGGTTTAGCTGGGACCTGAAGGAAGCCAGAGGAGCCAGGAGGCAAAGCTGAACAAGAAAATTCCAGACATGGAGGATAGCCCATTATTCAAGGAACAACAGGGAAGCCAGTGTCCCTGAATCTCAGAATACATGGGGTGTGTAGGGTGTAGGAAGACTGGAAATGTAGGATGCCAAACCATGAATTTTATTTTTGATCCTAATGGTGATGGAGTTTATTGGTTGAGAGGATGATATTATCAGGCCTTGTCTTTTAGAAGATCAGTTGGACAGCTGAATGGGCTAAGTGCTATTATTAACCTCATTTTATGAATGAGGAAATCAAGACAGGCTAAGTGACTTGCCCAAGGTCACACAACTAGTTAGTGTCTGGGGCTGGATTTGAATTTGGGCCTTCCTCACTCCAGTCAACATTCTATCTACTGACTCCACACACCGCTGACTTTGGATACAAAGGACCTGAGCATCTTTGTCACCACAAGTAAATTAGCAGGAAATATAACTTGATGGTTAGCTCAGAGACTAAGGAGCAAGAACTCCGTGTTTCCTGTCTTAGATCAGCCATGGGAGGTGTCAGTAAGTCAGTAAGCCTTTATGAAGCCCCACCGTGTGTCAGGCTCGGTGCAGCCAAGCACTGGAGTGAAGACGAATGTGAGAGACGCTGTCAAGGGAGATGCTGGGGCCATCTGCACTACAGAACAGTTACCTGACTCCCTTGTGAGCTGGAAGCCCCCCATAGATCACGGAGTCCCACCTTTTCCTTGATAGAAGAGAAAACGAAGGCCATGGGAGGTCATTTGTGGGACTTGCCTAGAGTCACACAACTATTAAGGGTCTGGGGCAGGACTCGCACACATCTCCAGGTCCGTGCTCTGCTTTATCACCGTACTTCTTAGGATCTAAATAATGACATCATGATAACTGTTAGCCCCCATGGAAGGGATGCACCAGCATCTTCCAGGTCATACCTTCAATGGCCTGAATCAAGGCCCATCAGGCTTGAGTGTCCACAGAAGTGATGAATGTTAGCTGAGGTCAGGTCCTGGAACCTTCAGCTGAGGTCCAAATCTCATGTGGATACTGAAGAATCTTCTAGATAAATGAACGGCACTCACACCTTCAAGGAGCCAGGAAGGCTACCACGTCAGTCAGTCAACAGTCAATAAACACCTGTTCAGCGTCTGTTTTGTTCCAGGCTCTTTGCTATGTGCTGAAGACGTAAAAAAGAAACAAAAGGTGACATCCTCACTCTCAGGATACTCACAGCCTAATGGGGGACACCACAGGCAAAGAAATACTTACAAGTAAGCTGTATACAGGAGAAATAGGAAATCATTAACATGGAAGGCAATACAGAGGTCAGTGGGAAATGCTTCCTTTAGAACATGGGATTTCAGTTGAGCCTTAAAGGAAGCAAGGGTAGCCACTAGGGGAATAAGAGAGAGAGCATTCCAGGCATGGAGGAGAACCAGAGAAAATGCCAGAACCGAGAGGTGGAAAATCTGGTTCTTGGAACAGCCAGGTGACCAGTGTCACTGGATTGAACAGTGCCTGTCAGGGGGGCTGTGTGGGGGTGCGGGGAGGATGGAGTGGGGGAGGGGAGGTATAAGAAGACTGGAAAGGTAGGGTGGGGTTAGGATATGAAGGATTTTGAATGTCAAACAGAGCATTTTGTATTTGCCTCTGGGGGTGGTAGAGACCCCAACATGATTGGACCCTGGCTTTAGGAAAATCACCTTGGTTGATGAATGGAGGAGACTAGAAGCAGGCAGACCCTCCAGCAGCTATTACGATAAAGCCAGGTGTGAGGTGATGAGCACTTCCCCAGGTCAGTGGCAGGGGCAGTCAGTCCACAAGCATTTTTTTAAATACAATATTTTATTTTTCCCCAATTACATGTAAAAACAATTTTTAACATTCATTTTTATAAATTTTTGAGTTCCAAATTCCTCCCACTCTCCCCCTCCCCATTGATATAGGTTATATATGTGCAAAACTTTTCCATTCAATCAACATTTATTAAGCACTTAGTTTATGGTAGCTACTGGGCTAAGCCCAGGACACAAAGAAAGGCAGACACAGCTACAGCACAGCCTCCGCCCTCAGGGAGCACCCATTCTCAGGGAGATGGCATGTCCTCACTAGACATATATGGTCTAAATGAGAGGTGAGAGGTCAGAGAGATGGCATTATGAGCAGAGCCTTTAGATGGAGAGTCTGAAAAGGGAACGAGAGAAGCCTGCAGAAGAAGGGGGGAATCTGAGCCATCTTTAAGGAAGGCAATGGCACGGAGGGAGAGAGATGAGGAGGGACAGTCAGGAGACTGACTTTGTAGAATGGTCAGAGAGTTAAGTGTGAGAACACTGGAAGGGTAAGGGTAAGGCGCAGTTGTAAAGGGCTTTAAAAGCTGGAGGATTATCTATTTGTTCTGATGAGGAGACACCAGAGATTACTACATAGGGCCCTGACAGGGTCAGATAGGTGCTTTAGAGAGATCACTTGGGCAGCCAAGTGAAAGATGGAATGGAAGGGGACAGAACTGAGGCAGGGAGCTGAGCCACCCAGCTGACACTCTAGGTGGGACACGAGGTGTTGGTGTCATTTCTCATATAAGTGTTATTCTTCAAGGAGAAAACAAACAAAACAAGACTTGAGCCGTTCCATCTTCTCTCTGTGGTCAACCATCACTCCTTCTATTTCAAACAAAGGCTACCCTCCTCTTTCTCTTTTTTTCAGCAATATAATTTTTTAAAAACCACCTTCTCTTTTGTGTCCTGTGTTCTCTTTCCAGCCTCAGTTCACTTGAAACATTGGCAGTCCTACCATTTATAGGATAGGGCATTTTGCATGTTCATTTTCTGTTCCCTGGGCTTGCTTCCATTTTCTGTGCATTTCTTTCTTTCTTTTTAAATCTGAGTTATTTATTGAATCTCCTGTCCTGAGGCATTGTTCTCTTCAGACAAATTCCATTTTTCATCCTTGATGGAATTGTTTACCTTTAGTTCTTCAGAATTTTACTTTTGAACATCTCTAATCCCTCCTAAGTTGCCTACCCTGAAGCACTTCAGTCCACAGGATCCTCCCCACCTATCCTATGAACTCTTTGAAATATCCTTTTCCCAAATCTAGATTTCCTTATTTTCTGTATCAGAAACTAGGATGAAGTGCTCACTTCTCCAATAACGTTCCTGTCATTCCCACCCCAGCAACCAGTTCCTTACTATTAGTGAGAATCAGATCCAGAATCGAAAATTCCCTTTTAATTCCCTCCCCTTTTGAAAGCTGAAATTAGCATCAAGGCAAGTCAAGAAGCTATTGCTTCTGCTCTTGATATGTCCCATCTGCCTCAGTTTCTTCCTCAGAAATAGGGATAATAATAGCACTTATCTCCTCATGTTGTTACAAAGATCAAATGAGATAAAATTTGGAAAGTGCTTTGCAAACCTTAAAGCATATTTTAATGCATCATCATCATTTATTATTATTGACATCCATGATTAGTTTTATACTTTGTGTCGGTGCCAAGGTAGCCTGGTTCACAAACTCGTCATCCGTTGCCTCCTTCCATCCAGGTACTCTGTAGCATACTCTGACAAAAAGCCCTCCTATTTTTCCTTGCTCAGACCTTCCCACAAGTACTGTCCATCATGCTTTTCTCACTTGGATTCTTGGATTTCCTCAAGAGCAGACCTCATTACACAATGCTACTCCAGCCCCTTTTACCTCTCCTGTTTCTTTTCAGTAAGGGGCACCCATTATACCCACTAATCGATTTCATCCCACCAAGTCTCTGTGATATCCATGAGGTTCCATTGTCTCCCTTGTGTTAGGAACTCTAGATTCCTCTTGTTTTTCCCCCATATTTAGGGCATTTCTGTAGAGATACTTGAGACCAAGCATCTGATAGGAGAATTATTCGAGGAAATAGTCCTGTTTCTCATGGGGAAAAGAAGGCTCAGAGAGACACAAGATCTCTTTTCAAGCATTTGAAAGGTTACTGTGTGTGGAAGAGGATTAGCCTTACCCTTCATGGCTCTGAATAAGGAAGAGTAGATAGTAGAAGTTTCAAAGTGAATTTGGCCTAGATGTCCAGACATGAAGTGGGCCACCTTGGGAAGCTGTGTGCTCCTCTCCCCCTCAAGCAAGAAGCAGGATGACAAATGCATCAGGAATACTGTACTAGGAGGTCTTTTCAGTTAGGGTTTGGACTCCCTGGAAGGGAGATCCCTTCCAACTCGGAAGCTCAGGGCTCCTGTGGTTCTGATATCTCATTAAAAGCAGGTCACCTTACCAAGAGTGAACAACCTGTCCCCATGAGAGAAGAGGAAGAAGACGAGTATATTATTCACATTCAGTTTTAATAAGAAATACATTTTAAAATATTAAAGCTGGAAGGAATCTCAGAGCTGAGCTCATCCACCCCCTTCATTTTACAGATGAGGAAACTGATCCCTAAGGAGGTTATGACTTGCTCAAGGTCACCCAGGCATTAATCTCCAGAGATGGGACTCGAGGCCAGGTCAGCTAGGTGGCACAGTAGATAGACCATCACGCCTGGATTCAGGAAGACCTGAGATCAAATCCAGCCACAGATACTTACTAGTTGCGTGACCTTGGACAAATCATTCTACCCTGTTTGCCTCCGTTTCCTCATCTGTAAAATGAGCTGGAGAAGGAAATGGCAAACCAGTGTCTCTGCCAAGAAAACCCCAAAAGGGGTCACAAAGAATCAGATATGACTGAAATGACTGAACAGTGTAACCCCAAAGATCTCGAACAGGGAAGGACCCTCAAAGCCCACCTCGTTCCACCTCATCCTAGGATGAGGATGGAACCAGGGAGGTTACATACATGGGATTAGAAACCCCACTCCGGAGCCTGGCTGAACTTTCCACTGTCACAATTGAAACTTCTGGGAAATGAAGTCCCCACTCCGGAGCCTGGCTGAACTTTCCACTGTCACAATTGAAACTTCTGGGAAATGAAGTCATCCCTTTCTTAGACTTAGGCTGGTCAGGAAAGTAGGGCAAACACCTGCATGAATTTCCCCAGACTTCCCGTTCTAAGAGTATCCAGCTTTTGCCAATAAACTCTGAGTTCATCAAAGCCAGGTCAAGCCCTCATCCCAGCTTCATACCCAGTATCGCCTTCCCCTCATCTTCTAAAATGAAAGGCCGAGTCATAAGTCAGGATGAAGACCCAGCCGTTTATTTGAAAGCCTCATGGGCCATCAGACCTTGACATCCCCAGAGGAATCCTTTCAAGAATCCTCTCCAGTGAGGCAGAGGGAGAGTGAAAGGTTTTACAGCAAATCTTGGAGTTAGGAAGCCCGCAGAGCAACAATGAATGTGAAAACGTCCTCCATCATCCACAGGACCAGGCTGGTGCAGCCAGGGAGCCTCAAGGGTCAAGTTTCCACAGCTGCATTCTGGAGACCAACTGCCTGGAAGCTGAGAATAGGGAGGAGTCATTCTCCAGCCTGTTCTATCTTTTACTGGGCACTGTTGAAAAATAAACATGGATAAAGAGGACTATCCCAGGATGCTTTGGCGATGGGTTCTTTTGTCTTTAGAATGAAATTTGGACTAACAGATGATTTTGCCTACACTACCTGAAGAGGCCTCATTGAGAGCTCCAGTACCTATAACAATGCCTGGCACACACAGTAGGCTCTTCATAGACCTGGGTTTAAATCCCACTTCTGATATCTTTGTGACCTTGGGGAAGTCACTTAATCTCCTCTACCTTAATTTACTCGAATGTAAAATGAGAGAGTTGAACTCCTCAACCTCCAAGTTCCCTTCCAGTGCCTATGAAACACTTGTTGGTGGATCTGAATGGGTCCCTTCCAATTCTGAGAGTCTGTGATTCTGTCCACTTCAGTTATGGCTTATTAAAGATGTTTGCTAGACGATCATCAAGAACCATACCATTCCTAATCCCCTGACATAAACTCTCCCTTTAAGCAATAGATCAGCAAGTTAGTAAAAATGAGGCATGACTGGGCATTTTAAAGTCGAAAAATGTAGACCATCTGCCCCTCAGATGGACCCAGAAAAGCCAATGAGTTCCAGGTGGTTGGGGATGAAGTATCTGGGCCCAGATGGAATGGGGAGAGGGGAGTTCATGTTCATAGGGACAGGGGTTTGTGGGATTTTTAAAAATTTAAATAGTTGGGTGTTGGAGAGCTTTGGGTTAGGCACTGAGGTGCCTCTATAGCAGTCACTTTCCAAAATGTCATAGGTGTAGAGTTGCAAAGGTCCTCAGATACCAAATAAGAAAACTGGGGTCCATGGAGGAAGGAAGCAACATTAAGCACCTACTGTGTATCAGGCTCTGAGCTAAGCTTCAAATATCTCATTGGGTCTTCAAGATAAACCTGGAGAGTAGATGCTGTTATTATCCCCATTTTACCAATGGGGAAACTAAGGCTAAGTGACTTACCCAAGGTCCCACAGCTAATCAAATGTCTGAGGCCAGACTTGAACTTGCAATTTCCTGACTCCAGACCCCTGTCTATTCCTCTAATGGTAATTAGCATCAGTCATTTACCAATGGGATTTGAATCCAAATTCTTTGCCTCCAAAGCCAGAGTACTTTCTACTGCCATAGTGAGTGCCATAGAATGGGTGGTGGAAAAAGGCTTTTTGCTCTGCCTAGCCAAACCAAAGGTTAAGTCCTATTTGTATCCAGCTTAGTATTGTAGGGTTCCACAGATTTAGAGACTGGAGAGAAGAATGTTAAAGTTTCAGCAGTCAAAGAGAATCAAGCTTACTAGAACAGGAAAGTCTACCCATCTGGTGGTGATTGGAGATGGGCTCCAAACCTGCAATCCCCACTGGGGGAAGGGACAGGACCCCAAACATGGAAAATCCCTCAGTCAATGCAGTTCTGCAACATCCCTGTAACTTGTCTTAGTTGGGCACTTCTAAGTGATTGAGTGATTCGCCCAGGCTATGTCTCCACATCAGAACCTGACCTGTAGGTTGCTTCTCTATCCATTACTCCATCCTACCTACCATCTTGTCAACAGAACAAGGAATAGTTTGGGGAAAAGAACCTATGATCCTCCATTCTCCCAACCCAACTGAAACTCAATTTCTCTAGCTTTTTCCATCCTGATCCCTCTCTCAGATCCACTAGTTTTTCCTCCTTTCGCTGATCTGGAAGTCCTTATTTCCCATTCAATCTTATCCCTCTCACCCTGCCCCCCATCCCCTGCCCCAACACACCAAATGAACACCCTCTACCTGTCTCTCTATGTCATCCATGATTATTCAGTGCCACAGGAAACACAACAAGCCATACTACAATAATCCCTGTCATTCATAAAGTGAGTTCAAGTTTGTAAAGTGCTTGACATATATTATTTCCATTGAACACAACAACCCTCTGAGGTTATAATTATCCCCATTTTACAGATGAATAATCTAAGGCTAGAAGTTAAGTGCTTTGCTTAGGGTCAGACAGCTAGTATCATCTAAAGAAGGACTTAAACCCAGATTTTCCCAACTCTAAGTTCACCATTCCACCTAGTGGTGTACCTCCTGGAGTTTAAGGAATTTTAGTACAAATACCTAAAGTAATGGGGCATGTAGCTTATTGCTATGGAGACTTTCATTCTCATCGATGGTGAAGGATAGCCATGAGATCATAGACCATGTCTCCAAGCCAAGACATCCACACTCCCTCTCTCTACTTGTGACCACTTGGCATCCACAAACTAGTGGCTGTGTCCATGCAAAGGAACACACACACACACACACACACACACAGAGTGGATAATCTTCTAACAGAAAAGCAAGGGTGGACTACATTTTGACTTTTTCCTTTGTTCTATAAGCATACGCTTATGACTTCCTATAGGCAAAAGGTCAGTTTTTGTCGCTCAACCTTCTCTGACTCTTAATGGCCCCACTTGGGGTTTTCTTGGCAAAGATAGTGGAGTGATTTGTCATTTCTTTCCCCAGTTCATTTTATAGATGAGGAAACTGAGGCAACAGGGTTCATTAACTTTTCCAGAGTCACATAGCTAGTAAGTGTCTGAGGCCAGATTTGAACTCAGGAAGATGAGGTTTCCTGCCTCCAGGCTGGGCATTCTATCCACTGCACCACATAGCTTCCCCAAAGGTCTAGATCAGTTGCCACCAAAGTGGGATGGCTTGCTTCTTTCCTGTCACAAAGATGGATACCATTGCTCTAAATCAATGGCGGCTCTCTCCTGAATTTCCATAGAAGTCCACCAGTGGATTTTTCTTCACTTACCAGGGCCCCTCACAAACAAAATGAAAACTTGAGTCTTCTTATAACTTAAACTTCATTACATTCAGTCAAGCCAGCTTATTCAAAAAAAGAAAAGAAAAACAGCACTTTCCCTCTTTGTTCAACTCCACAAACATTTAATGTTTAAAACCCCTTTATCTGGGCATGGGGCTCTAAGGGTGCAGAGACAAAAAATGCAAGGATCCTGCCTTCAGGGTGCTTACAGCTTCCAGGGAAGAGGAGACAAGATGTATGGAATAAGTCAAAGTGTGAGCATCTGAAAGGCAAGAGAGCAGAAGCAGAAGCTGAGGGAATGAAGGCAAGGTAGTTCTGGAGATTTGGAAGGGACCTCAGGGCATGTCTACTAAGAAGTACATATGTAGATGTTAGCTGTCTTCATCATCATTATCGTTAGTCTTTCCAGTGTTCCACAAAAGGAACCCTCATTAGAACGGTGGAAGTAGGGAGCCTCAGAGGGCTCCGAAGTGATCTGGTTGTTTAACAGAATGAAATCTCATCAACTCAATTTTATACTTGGTACTTGCCCCATAAAAGGCTTTTTAAAATTAATATCTTGCAGTCATTTGCAAATGCTATACTGAAGTAGAGCAGGAGTGTGCAGATGTTTGAATTGCATATTCTCAAGTTATTTTAAAATAATACATATGTAATCTAACTCTAGTGTTATAACATATGTGCACATTTTTATATGTATGTATATATGTACACTATGTATACTGTGATTAAAGTAATGTTATATAGTATATTAATTTATAGCATATTATTCCTATAAATAAATGATTAATAAAACCGGACTGAAAGTTCATCACAGTGGGAAGTCACTTTTTTTGATTGGATAGTGATATAATCAAATCTGTGCCTTAGGAAGAGATGCTCATGGGCAAAGTATTTTTACCTTTCTGTCTCAATGTCCCCATCTCTAAAATAAAGACCATAGACTATCAGAAGCTTTAAATTTGGAATCCAGAAGCCTATAAAACTCCCTGTGGGCCCAAATTGGATTAAAGTGTAATTTGAAAATTTTTGATAGAATAAATAAAATACAGTACAACATATATAATGTTAATTTGTGGTTTTCTAAGTCTGCAGGTATCCATTTCCATTTAATATTGGCTGTATTGCATTAGATGACCTGTAAAAGGGTGAGTTGGCAGGTCTGGGAAGGATGGGTAGGAGCAGGAAAAAACTGAAGATAGAAAAATTGATTTGGGAGCTTTTCCAATGGTAGTTTATAAAATATAACCTCGTTGCAGGCAAGGATTCTTTTACTTTATCTTCGTGTCCCTAGTGTTTACCACACTGCTTAACACATGGTATATACATAATGATGGTTGATTGATAGGTACTCTAAGAAATGGGTGATTTCTCCACATCCCCAGCACTTAACATAGTGCCTAGAACATGGTAAGTGTTTAATAAATGCTTACTGAGAAGAGGAGGAGGAAGGTTTAAAATACAGTAGAAGCAATGGGAGCAGAAAAGAGGGGACAGATCGAGTCACTGCAGGGGAAGAATTTTCAGAACTTGGCAACTGATTGAATGTGGAAACTGACAGAAAGGGGAGAGTCAAAACAGACTCAGAGAGTTTGCTGTGGGTGATAGGACACACAGTGGTTTCAACAGAAGGAAGGGAAAAGAAGCAGGTTTTAAAGATTTGAAGCCAAGAAGGTCATTTTCTATCATGTTTCAGATGTTCTCAAGACATCCTAGTTGGAGCTATCCAGCAAGCAGTTGGAAATGTGAGACTGAACTCTGAGGAGGGATTGGGGCTAGTGGTACAGATTGGGGAGTGGTCCAGAGTTGGAGTTCATGGAAGTCTTGGGAGTGGATGAGTTCCTCAGAGTAGAAAATAGAGAGAATTGAGAGCAAACAGCAATGCCTTGAGGCACATCCATCTATAGAGAGCATTAAAAGGAGGGAAATGACAGTGGGGGCAAGGGAGAGGGCATAGGAGGACTATGAAGGTGCTTTGTCCCAAAAACCCAAGGAAGAGGCAATGGTAGCAAGAAAGTCAACAGCTCTACATGCTATGAGCAAACAAGGAGGATCACTGAGGGGAGAGAAGACAACACTGGCGTTAGCAATAAGAAATCATTAGTGACCTTGGAAAAACTGGTTTCAACAGAGTAGAGGAGATAGAAACCAGATTGCAAGGGGCTGAGGAATTACGGAAGATCCTTCATTCTAGTAGTTTGGCAGTGAACGGAAGGAGAGAGATGCAATAATATATTGAAGATGAAGCAAGGTCAAAGGGAAATTATTATTGGATAAAGGAGACTTGAGGATGCTTGTAGGTAAAAAGGAAGGAACTGCATGTTGGAGAGAGTGTAGACATGATCAAATTCAATGCCTATATTTTAAAAATGAGAAAATGGAATCCTGGAGTGCTGTGGATTAAGGAGGACATGGTGGGGAAAGGGAATGGGGAAAGGGCACAGATGGAGGAATTAGTCTTGGGAAGGTACAGGTTCACTTCATCTTTTGAGTCTAAACAGAGTGGTAAAGACATAGATTTAGAGGTGTATAAAGAGGGGAAAAAAAGGTAATAGGAAGCCAGAAAGAGACAAATGCTTTCATAGTATATGTTTAAGGGAGGGAAAAACAAATATAAATAAATAATATAAATATTAGCCATGCCAAGCATAATTTGAAATTGAAATCTGTTGCTAAAAATAAATCATCTAAGAAGTAAATCCCCCAAATTAATAATAACAAAGCTATTTGCATAGTGTTTTCTGGTTTGAAAAGTGCTTTTGTTATGTTTTATTTTTACATTGCAAACATTTCCAGATGACTACCCCAATCCATGAGCGATCTCTTTTTAAGAGATCTGGTTGGTTGTTGTACTTGGGGTCAACATATAGTGTGTCTGACTGTGGCTGATCGAGCCACTGTGAGCTCTGAAGGTCCTAATACAGGTTGGGCACCACTAGACCACATGAAGATTTGGAGTGAAGATGTCTCTGTATTTGCACATCTCACACTTCTTATATAAAGAATCCTTTTGATGACAGGAGACAGTGAGAGTGGTCCATCAACATGGTACGTGGCCTGCCTAAAGTGAACTTATGGTCCCTGGAGGAGCAGGCATGAATGGATGGTAAACTGCATCTTTAAAAAGAACGTCCACATTGGTGCAATCATGGATCCATCTAAATATTTGGGGATGTCTTAGAGATTTGGTCACCTATAAAAACCTAAGTGATCAGAACCCACAGCATTGCTATTCTACAAAAAGCAAGAGTCCATCGTAGTCATTGTTTTTAGGCAATTCCTGTTTGAGATTATCTATGCTATTGCCTTTGTGCATAAGTACTGAGGAGGGAAAGTTGACTATAAATGGCAAAAGAAGGGACTGACATTGCATGAACCCAAAAGGAAGATATATGTGGCTGGAAGTACATTTTCATGCGCAGATGACTATGTATGTAACAAGATGCTCACACAATACATTCCTAAATGATGATTTAACTTGCTGAAGATGAAGTCGCTTAAGGATCAGAGCATCTGTTACTTAAGAAGGAAATATCCCTTGGACCTCTCTACTGCAAAAGCCGTTGTTTACAAAGTTGCTTTACATTCTAGGGAACGCTTTTTGACAATGGAGTGTGTGGAACGTCTATTAGTTATCCTTCCCTCTCACTATGTATATTTTTCTGGTCATGCGTTTCTTCCATGACAACCTTAAGGCCAGCAGAAATCCTCATTTACAATGCAATGAATGCTGCTCACACCCACTGTGCACCTCCCTATCGCCTTTGTGTTAAGCGTCAACTACGGATTCTTTGGACCATGACCATGACCTGTGGCCACACAAGTGTCACTGGTAGGATAGTGTAACTCCAAAGATGGGCTTTTATTTTTATTTTTCAGGGAGAAAGTTGAAGTCAATAAAAAGAATTTCACAATCTAAAAAGACAACATCCAAGAAGCCTAGTGGAGAACAAATTTGTTGAAATCCTAATCATAAACTAAATGATTGTTGCATTTAGAATTCACTATTAAATACTCATTCATTCAGCATAGAGTTTCTTGGAGAAGCCCAAGTAGAATGAAAATATCTCATTTTTTCATCCTTACAACTCACTTGAATCTCCCCAGGGAGAAAAATATCTGGGGTCTCCCTAGCATACCCATTCAGTGCATAGAAGAGGGAGATGGGAACTATTGCATGGCTTGAGAATAAAGATCAAGTGAATTTCATCATGCCAAACTGTGTAATAGTAACCTCCAAACACCCTGCTGGGGAGATTGGATCATTGCTAAGTGGAATAGCAACATGAAATCTTTCTGGAGAGGGCCTTGAGTAACTTGGTGTCATGGAGATGACATATTATAAAATAGCAGGCAGAATGTTTATGTTAACTGTTGGTTTGTTTTTGTCTTTTAAACAAAGAGTTTTTTACAGGATGACATTTATAAGCTCTGTCTTCCAACCATGACAAGCATTAATCATCTTTCAGAATCTGTCAGACTTCTGCATTAATAGGGCTGGACCGGAAAAGGAGTAAAGGCATAGAAACATAAAGCTTTCTTCCTCAGGCTCTTCCAGCTGCCCAGTTCCAGGCTTGTCTTGAAGAGTCTTCACCTGCATCTGACATGTACCATCAGCAAGTTGTCAGCCATCAAGCTGCAAAGTGACCTGAGTCTTCCTGGCATCTTTTAAAAAATTCTGTCTGTCTACCTGACTCCACCAATAAAAGATGGGTAGGCAGCTAGGCAACGTGGCACTAATCCTACCTCAGATACGTATTAGCTGAGGGACTTTGGACAGGTTACTAAATTTTTCTCAGCTGTAATTTCTTCATAAAAGAGAGATAATAATAATGCCATCTGCCTGCCATGAATCTTGTAAGGATCAAATGAGATAACATGTAAGGCACTGTAAGACACTTAGAGTTTCTGGACAGAGCAGAAAACAATTGCTATTTGCAATCAATATGTCATCAAAACTCAAACAATGAACAACAGAGGCTTAGGCTGGGGCCTATAATCAGCCATTCAATGAAATCCAGAATGATATGGGCATAAATTTGGGTATAAAAATTTTTCAGAGCTATATTTCAAGAAATCATAAATGAAAAATGCAAAGAATAAAGAGTAAATTGTCCCAGATTTTGAAAAAATAATAATAAAATAAGTAGAAAATTTTTTTTAAAAAACTAGCCTCCAAGCCCCAAGATATCTTAGCAAATATAAGTGACCAAAAGTTATATTCATTTGGAGAGAGCACCCACATGCAAGGGTGTGATGCCCCAAGTGGAGAGAAGGACCTCACGTGGTGAAAGAAGGAAGAGAAGGAGATGGAGAGAGAGGAGAAGGAGAAGAATAAACAGCAGTATTGGTGAGGCAGAGCCAAGATGATGGAGTAGAAAGATGCACCTACTCTAGCTCTTCTCCCACAGCCCATAAAATACCTGTAAAAAATGACTCTAAACAAATTCTAGAGCAGCAGAAGTCACAGAATGGTGGAGTGGAGGAGACTTCCAGCCCAGGGTGACCTGGAAGGCCAACAGGAAAGGTCTACTGCATGGGGTGTGGTGCTGAGTGAAGCACAGCCCAGCATGGGCAGGGACAGGACCCAGAACAGGCCTCAGAGGCGGAATCCCCAGCAGCAGTGGTGGTCCTTAGATCCCTCAACCCACAATCACCAAAGACAGCTTCAAAGGTCAGTGAGAAAGCTTATTCAATTGGGTGACAAGGGAGTAGGGTCCTCCCCTAACCCTGGCCCCAAGTGGCTGCTGCAGAGGAGGAGGAGGAGGAGGCAGTGCCAGTGGCAGCAGCAGCGTCAATTTTTGAAGCCCTTCACCTAAAGATGCTGGGGGAATTGAGCTGCTGATCTTGGTCTCAACCCTGGGTGGAGTTGGTAAAGGCTCTGGAAAGGGAATTCTATCTGCAGATCCTGGGCAGAAAAGCTTTGGTAGCTTCCAAACCAGTGCACAGGCCAGGAGAGGAGTAAACTCCTCTCTCTTGGTTGTACCACCTTGGAGGAACTGAAAAGTTACAGGGCCTCAGAGTATATCCTTCTCTTGACGAAAGTCTCAAAAGTCAAGTAACTGACTGGGAAAATGTCCAAAAAAGGGGAAAAAAATAAGACTATAGAAGGTTACTTTCTTGGTGAATAATTTCCTTCCATCCTTTTGGATGACAAAGAACAATGTTTATCATTAGAGGCCTCCAAAATAAATATGCAGTGATCTTAGGCCAGGGAAGAGCTCAAAAAGGATTTTGAAAATCAAGTAAGAGAGGTGGAGGAAAAATTGGGAAGAGAAATGAGAGAGATGCAAGAAAATCATGAAAAGAAGACCCAAAAAAAATGCTGAAGAAGATAACACCTTTAAAAATAGGCTAACTCAATTTGAAAAAGGGGTCCAAAAACCCAGTGAGGAGAAGAATGCTTTAAAAAGTAGAATTAGCCAAATGGGAAAGGAGGTCCAAAAGCTCACTGAAGAAAATAGTTCTTTAAAAATTAGAATGAAACAGATGGAAGCTAATAACTTTATAAAAAACCAAGAAATTACAAAACATAACCAAAAGAATGAAAAAATAGAAGGTAATGTAAAATATCTCATTGGAAAAATAATTTACCTGGAAAATAGATCCAGGAGAGACAATTTAGAAATTATGGGACTGCCTGAAAGCCATGATCAAAAAAAGAACCTACACATTATCTTTCATGAAATTATCAAGGAAAACTGCCCTGATGTTCTAGAACTAGAGGACAAAATAAATATTGAAAGAATCTACTGTTCACCTCCTGAAAGAGACCCAAAAAGAGAAACTCCTAGGAATATTTTAGCCAAATTCCAGAATTCCCAGGTCAGGGAGAAAATATTGCAAGCAGCTAGAAAGAAACAATTTGAGTACTGTGGAAATACAATCAGAATAACACAGGATCTGGCGCTTCTACATTAAGGGACTGGAGGGTTTGGAATATGATATTCCAGAAGTCAAAGGTACTAGGATTAAAACCAAGAATCACTTACCCAGCAAAACTGAGTATAATACTTCAGGAGAAAAAATGGTCATTCAATGATATAGAGGACTTTCAAGCATTCTTGATGAAAAGATCAGAGATGAATAGAAAATTACTTTCAAACAAGTTTGATTTCAAGAATCAAGAGAAGCATGAAAAACAGGAAAGAGAAATCATAAAGGACTTTCTAAACTTGAACTGTTTACATTCCTACATGGAAAGATAATATTTGAAACTCTTGAGACTTTTCTCAGTACTTGGGTAGTGGAAGGGATTATACACACACATACATACATACACACACATATATCTATATATCCATATAGATATAGATATATAGACAGAGAGCACAGGGTGAGTTGAATAGGAAGGGATGATATCCAAAAAAATAAAATTAAGGGGTAAGAGAGGAATATATTGGGAGGAGAAGGGAGAAATGGAATGGGACAAATTATCTTTCACAAAAGAGGCAAGAAAAAGCTTTTTCAATGGAGAGGAAAAGGGGGGAGGTGAGAGGGAAACAGTGAAGCATACTCTCATCACATTTGACTTAAGGAGGGAATAACATGCTCGCTCAATTTGGTATGAAAATCTATCTTACACTACAAGAAAGTAGAGGAGAAGGGAACAAGTGGGGTGGGGGGATGATAGAAGGGAGGGCAAATGGGACTAGAGAGTGATTAGAAGTAAATACTTTTGGGGAGAAACAAGGTCAAAAGAGAGAACAGAATAAATGGAGGACAGGATAGGATGGAGGGAAATGTAGTTAGTCTTACGCAACATGACTATTATGGAAGTCTTTTGCAAAACTACACATATATAGCCTGTATTGCCTTCTCAGTGGGGATGGGTGGGAAGGGAGGAAGGGAGAGAAGCTGGAACTCAAAGTTTAAGGAATGAATGTTGAGAATTGTTATTGCATACAACTGGGAAATAAGAAATACAGGTAATGGGGTACAGAAATCTATCTTGCCCTACAAGAAAAGAGAGAAGATGGGGAAACGGCAAGGGAGGGCTGTGATAGAAAGGAGGGCACACTGAGGGAAGGGGTCATCAGAATGCATGGTGTTTGGGGTGGGGGAGGGGAGAGATAGGGAGAAAATTTGGAACTCAAAATCTTGTGGAAACAAATGTTGAAAACTAAAAATAAATAAATAAACATTAAAAAAGAAAAACTAAATAGCAGCATTCCCACAGCAACTCGAACTGGCAGGTTGGGTCCCTAAGGGGCGGCTACCACTACTCATGGATTGTTGCTCATCCCTCATTCTCAGAGAAGACCAATGACATCACAAAGGTAATGTCTTGACTTGCTTGTGAAATGGATTTAAGTGAAACAGAGCTAGGTATAATCCTCAGCCTCATGCTTTCCCCTAGAGTCATCAAAGTCCAGTGGCTACACGCACTCACACACACACACATGCACACTCACATACGTGCACAGACGCATACACACACATGCACTCACATGCTCACATACGTACATGCATGCAAACATACTCTCACACACGCACTCACACACACACACATGCACACTCACGTGCACAGATGCATGCACACACATGCACTCACATGCTCACATACGTACATGCATGCAAACATACTCTCACACACACACTTACACACACACATGCACACTCACGTGTACAGACGCATGCACACACATGCACTCACATGCTCACATACGTACATGCATGCAAACATACTCTCACACACACTTACACACACAGGCACACTCACGTGCACAGACGCATGCACACACATGCACTCACATGCTCACATACGTACATGCATGCAAACATACTCTCACACACACACTCACACACACATGCACACTCACGTGCACAGATGCATGCATACACATGCACTCACATGCTCACATACGTACATGCATGCAAACATACTCACACACACACTCACACACATGCACACTCACGTGCACAGACGCATGCACACACATGCACTCACATGTTCACATACGTACATGCATGCAAACATACTCTCACACACACATGCACACTCACGTGCACAGACGCATGCACTCACATGCTCACATACGTACATGCATGCAAACATACTCTCACACACACACACACACACACACGGATGCACTTTACCCTGCAAGAGTTCTGGACTTTAACTCTGGAAGACCTGGTTTCAAATCTCACTTTTGACACAATACCTAAGTAACCATGAGCAAATCACTTAATCTCAGGAAATTCTCAGACTCTGCATTATAGATGTTTTTGTTGTTTCTGTCATGTCCAGCACTTTGTGATGCCATTAGGAGGTTTCTTGGAAGGGATCCTGGAGCGGTTGGCCATTTTCCTCTCCAGTTTATTTTACAGAGGAGGAAACTGAGGCAAACAGGGTGAAGTGACTTGCCCAGAGTCACACGAACTAGTAAGTGTCTGAGGCTGGATTTGAACTCAGGTCTTCCTAACTCCAGACCTGGTGCTCTATAAATAGACACTGCACCACCTGGCTGCCCACATGTTATAAATGAGGTGCAACACAGATCAGTGGAGAGAGTTTTCACCCTAAAGTTCTTATACCAACAAAATTACAGTCTAGCTGTATCTGTCTAAGTTCTTCCATAAACAAAATTACAAAGCGTATTCAATTGTTTAGTCACTGAACTACAGGAAACCTACCATAAGAAACTGTATGCAAGAAAAAGCCCATAAAATCATGTAAAACTCACCGTATAAAGTACAGAAATCAAAGGCAACAATGATTATTCTTTCTCACTCATTTTTTAACTTTCTAGTTTAAAGATTGACTGTAAGATTGTGTGCTTTAGGTGCCTCAGAAATGGTTAGTAACCGGCCAGTTTCCTGAATGCCAACCCTTGGCCTGAGAATCGTTACCGAGACGAGTCAAGGAAAGGCGTCTAGTATTCCCTGAGCCTCCTGACATGCTTTCGGTGTTCCAAACTGATAAAAGGAAGGCTGTATCCCATATGGATTTTCATGTGTGTTGCTACTACATTTTTAAACTTTTCTTAAATGAGTCAATTTTATTAAACAAATGGAAGACAGTCATGACAGTGCCTTGGAGTCTTAAATGTAATTCATGTATAATGAAAATAGATCTCGTAAATAAGCAAGCTTTTCAATCCGCCCTTTGTTGTGAAAATGTTCAGCCCAATTTAAATTAATCTTTTTCAAAACATTTCAACGTTAATTCTGTGACTCAAATAATCTTTTCAGAACTCTCTCGACAGTCAATATACTTTAATATGAAGTGCACTGGCATTACGGAGCTGCCTTCGACTATGTGATAGGTTTTGAGGTAGAAGAGGACTTAGCTTTGTTGCACAAGAGCAGATCTAGGTTAGATGCTATGAGAGACAACTTTGGACAGGATGTTGGGACAAGAACCTGCTAACAAAGGTCTCCAAAAGTGGACGGGGCTATCCTTGGAGTGATTTTCCCTACACAGGAAGTCTTTAAGGTGTCATTGGTGTGACTCCTTTTCCAGTGTGAATTGGATAGACCGAAGGCTGAGGCTTCTTCCAACTCTGAGGCCTCAATGCCCTCGCTCAGGCCAGCATCTGTCCTTTTCTACAGATGTGTTGTTCATTTTCCAGTCATGTCCCACCCTCCATGACTCCATTTGGGGTTTCCTTGGCAAAGACACAGAGCAGTTTGTTATTTCCTTCTCCAGTTCATTTTACAGATGAGGAAAATGAGGCAAGCAGGGTTAAGTGACTTGTCCAGGGTCACACAGCTAGTAAGCCTTTAAGGCCAGATTTGAGCTCAGAAAGATGAATCTTCCTGACTCCAGACCTAGTGTTTCCATGGACTTATTAACATGCATTAATTCAATGTGATGCTCTTAATAAAACTTATGATTTGTCCTATGTTGTAAGAACGTCATGTAAATCAAGGAGATAGTTCTTTTGAAGCTAAATGGGCATGGTGAGTAAAAGTGAAACCAATAAGCATTTATTAAGCATTTACTGTGTACCGGTCACCATCATAAACTAAGCACTGGGTCAAGATTTTATTTTTCACTCATCAGCCTATCAAACATTTAATAATCAAGCTACAGATATAAACCTAAGACAGCCCCCGTGGAGCTCACATTGGACTGCCCTGGGACCATGCTGTTACATGTGCAAATAATAACAGCTTACTTAGATAGAGCTCTGCCCATACCTTACCACAGCTGATCTTCATTAAAGTTCTGTGAGGTAGATGCTGTTGTTTTCCCACTTTCTAGATGCATAGATGAGAGTCGTGCAGTTATGGAAGCATTTGAAGGAGAATTGGAACCCAGAGCTTTCTGAGTCCAAGTTGAACCTTCTATCCACTCTAGTACACTTCCTGCTGATGTGTGGCTACTAGGATTTTCCACCCTTTCACACTGACTGCATCATGTCCCTCAAAAATCAGTTTTTAAAAGCTTAAATATATTTAAAAAATTAAAGTATTAAAAGTTTTGTGTGCTGGTAAAAAAAAAAATAATAATGTTCCAGACTGACAGAAAGAATAAAACAAAATAAATGAGCTCTTTCAAAGAATGTCAGAGAGAAATCAGTGATAGATTATAATGCACAGCTCTACTTGGTCCAGGATGCCCCTGGAAGGATAAACAGATCACCTGAAATCTCTTTATCCTGATTAACTAATTGGATCCTCAGCACCTTCCCATCTCCCTGAGCCTCCTCTCACCTCTGATTGGAGGGCTGGAGAGTCAGAGCACAAAACTCTTCCCAAAGCTTTCCTTAGTAGAGGGCACTAGACCTTCCTCCCTCTCCATTCTCCATTCTCCATTCTCCATCTGGGGCAACTAGGTGGTGCAGTGGGTAGAGCACCAGTGCAGGAGTCAGGAGGACCTGAGTTCAAATCTTACCTCAGACACCAGCTGTGTGTGACCTTAGCCGAGTCTCTTAACCCAAATTGCCTCATCCTGGGTCCTCTCCAGTCATCCTGATGAATATCTGGTCACCGGATTCAGATGACTCTGGAGGAGAAGTGAGGCTGGTGACCTGCACAGCCCTCCCTCACTCAAAACAAAGTCAAGTGTGAGTCATGGCATCACTTCTCTGATGGCATGGTCTTCTTCACCAATGAAAGATGAACACACGTTCTCCATCTGCCACTCTGCTTGGTTTGGACTTCAAGGAATAGGACCCCCATAAGCCAAGTACTCCCTCGTGTACCTCCCCCCCCAAATACACACCTTTCTAGCTGTGTGTGTATGTGTGTCTGTGTCTGTGTGGTCTTCCCTCCTTGGATTCCTTAAAGGCAGGAATGGTCTTTTTTTCCCTTATTTACATCCCCAGTGCTTAGTACAGTAACTGAGAGATAGACATACAGGGGTTCACAGGAAATAAAATGGCTAATTTCACCTAGCACATAGCAGGGACTTAATCATTATTTACCTAATTTTAAAATTTTTAAGTGCTTACTATACGCAGTGGATAAAGTTGGATTCAAGAAGATCTGAATTCAAATCCTGTTTCTCATAACCAAGTGTTTGATAAAAACCAAAATTTGGATCCTTGCTATTGGGGTGATAACTCACTATTCAACCAAAACTGTTGAGAAAAGTGGAAAATAGTCTGACAGAGACCAGGTATAGATCAGCATCTCACACTATACATAGAGATAAATCAAAATGGGTGCAGGATTAAGGGGTGACATCATGAGAAAATAGATGACCTATCAGATCTCTGGATAGGAGATGCATGCATGATAAAATGAGATAGATTCACAGGAGGCAAGATGGATTTGGATTACATAATATTAAAAAGGTTTTGTACAAAAAAACCAAAAACAATGCAGCTAAAAATCCAAAGAAGGAAATTGAGGGAAAATATTTGCAGTAAGTTTATCTGATAGAGGTCTTATAGCTAAGATATATAAAGAACTGAGTCAAATTTACAATAAAAAGAGTCATTTCCAATTGATAAATGGTCAAAGAATAATAAGCAGTTTTCAGAGAAAAAAATCCAAGCCATCAACAGCCATGTGAAAGGAAAAAATGCTTTAAATCAATAAAAATTGGAGAAATGCACATTAAAACAAACTCTGGTATACCCCCTCATCAGATTGGCTAAAAACAAAAAGGAAATGACAAATACTGGAGGGTATATGGACAAGTAGGTCCACTGTTGGTAGAGTTGTGGATTAGTACAACTGTTCTGGAAAGTAGTTTGGAATTATGCCCCCAAAGCTATTAAACTGTACATACCTTTTGATCCAGTGATACCACTACTAGGTATATACCTCAAAGAAATCAAAGAAAAGAAAAAAGAAAATTTGGGTAGCAGCTCTTTTTGTGATGGCAAAGAATGGGAAGCAGAGGGGATGCCCATCAATTGGAGAATGACTAAACAAGCTATGCTATATAAATGTGATGGAACGCTATTGTGCTATAAGAAGTAATTGAAGAAGATGGTTTCAGAAAAATCTGAGATGTATGAATCGATGCAAAAATGAGGTGAGCACAGCCAGAAGAACAAAGTATACATTATCCACAATATTGTAAAGATAATCGACTGTCAAAGACTTAGTAACTGACCAACACAGTGACCAACCGCAATTCCAAAGGATTCATGGTGGAATATGCCACCCGCCTCTAGACAGGGAATTGTTGAATTCACTACAGATTAAAGCGTATTTTCTTCTCTTTCTTTACTTTTTGGACATAACTAATGTGGTCATTTATTTTGTGTGACTATACATATTTGTAATGGTTTTTTCTTTCCTGTTTTCTCAATAAGTAGGGGAGAGAGGAGGGAAAAATCAGAACTGAATATAAAATAAAATGTTTAGAAATAAAATGCCAAATTATATACACACATATATACACATATACATACACACAGAAATTCTACTTTGACATTTAATGGACTTTGTAATGTTGATCAAGTCACTAAAACTCTCAGCCTCAGTTTTCTCATCTGTAAAATAAACATAATTAATAGCACTTCCTCATTGCGGCAGAGATCAAAGGAGATACTATGTATAAAACACATTGCTGACCTTTAAGTGCTACATAAATGCCCCCTATTACCATTGTTATTCAATTTCAGCAACTTCCTATTATCTCTAAGATCAAATCCAATCTTCTCTGGTATTTACAGCAATTAACAACCTGATTCACTTATCTTTCCAGTCTTATTTTACATTGTTTCCCTTTCCACACTCTTGGGTCCAACCAGCTTGACCTTCTTGTTAATCTCACAGAGGATATTTCTTCTTTGGCTGCTGTACTTTGTCCATGCTATCCCTCTTCCTTTGAGTAAACACCTTCCTAATGTCACCCTCCTAGGCTCCCTGTTTCTCTTCAAGGCTTAACTTAAGTTCAGTCCCCTACATGCAACCCTTCTTGATAACCTCCAGCTGCTAGAGCCTTGCCCTAATTACTTTGAGTAGGAGAGCTGATCTTTGATCATTCCCCCTCCCTTGCCTAGAAAGCCCATAATATAATTACAAGGTATTAATGGGGTGTTAAACTCACTGTAAAAATGTGACTACATTTGTTGATCTCCTTTATGAAGTGGGAGCGTCTTTCTCTGATGAAATTAAAGGAAGTAATTTCATTGAATAAGCAAAAATGAGACAGATGTAACAGAACTTTAAATAATTAAGCCCTGCGTGAGATTGGAGTTTATGTAAATGCAGGTTTGGAGTATTCTGTGGAAGAGACCCTGGGAGATGGGTGAAGAAACTTTCTCTCTCCCCTCTACCTACCATCAACCATGTCAACCTGGAAGGACAAAAAAAGTTTAAGGACCAACGAGTGAGCAGAGAGAGCTACAAACCCACCAGAGAAGCATGGATAACCAAGAAGTCACCTGAGGGAGGAAACAATTTCAAGATTTAAAAAAGAGCTATGTGTTCAAAAGAGACTTTGCCCTGACAAGTAAGATTTGGGACACAGAGAAGGCTGCATAAGGAGAAGCAGAGCTCTTAGACTCTACAAGTCCAGATTTCTGAATTACCTTGGCACATTTATTCTTTTTTAAAAATGACTTTTTCACTTTTCACACAAATAAAATCAGATCCAAGCAATTGGAAAAATATTAATTGTTCATGAGTAGGCTGGGCCAATATAGCAAAAATGACAGTTCTGCCTAAGTCAATCTAGTCAGTGTCATACCAATCAAGCTATCAAAAAATATTTTATAGAAATAGAAAAATGATAACAAAATTCATCCATAGGAGTAAAAGATCAAGAATATCAAGGGAATCAATGAAAAAAATTGCAAAAGAAGGTAGTCTAACCCATATCTCAAACTGTATTATAAAGTGGTAATTATTAAAACAATCTGGTACTGGCTAAGAAATACAGTAGTGGATCAGTGGAATAGATTACATTATAGTAAATTACATTATGGTAAATGACCATAGTAATCTAGTACAGGGCTTCCTAAACTTTTTCCACTTGTGATGTCTTTGCATATTTTGGTAACATTTGTGGGCATTTGACTTGAGGGTCATAACAGTGCAAAGTTCAAACACTGTTTTCAGAACCAAGGCTGCAGTGAAGATGCATGATGCAACATGGGCATATGTTGCCAGAAACACTTCGAACTCGTTATACGTTTGATTGCTGGTCGCTGTGAATTCAGAGAACTTGGCTATTGCCAGTTTTTTAGCAGTCCCATATGGGGCTGAGACACAGTTTAAAAGTGCTGAATTAGTATATGATAAACCTAAAGATCCAAGCTTTTGGAACAAAAACTCTTTATCTGACAAAAATTGCAGAGAAAACTGGAAAACAGTATGGCAGAAAGTAGGTATACACCATCCTCTCACACTATATACCAAGATAAGGTCAAAACCGATCCATGATTTACACCTAAAGGGTGATATCATAATAAAATTAAGAGGGCAGTGAATAGTTTGCCTGCCAGATTTATGGGTAATGGAAGAATTTAGGACCAAAGAAGATGTAGAGAAAATGACAAAATATAAAATAAATAATTCTGATTATATAAAATTAAAAGTTTTTGCACAAACAAAATCAATGCAAGCAAAATTATAAGGAAGGCAGAAAACTAGGGCATAGGGGGAATTTGCAATAAGTATCTCTGATAAAGGCCTCATTTCTCAAATATATAGAGAACTGAATTAAATTTATAAAAATGCAAGTCATTCCCTAATTGATAAATAGTCGAAGGATATGATCAGGCAGTTTTCAGAAAAAGAATTCAAAGCTCGCTATAGTCATATGAAAAAATGCTGTAATTCACTATTAATCAGAGAAATGAAAATTAAACAACTCTGAGGTACCACCTCATACCTATCACAGTTGCTAATCTGACAAAGGGAATGTTGGATGTTGAAAGGAATGTGGGAAAACTGGGACACTAATGCAGTGGTGGTAGAGTTGTGAACTGATGCAATCATTCTGGAGAGCAATTTGGAACTATGCCCAAAGGGCTAGAAAACTTTGCATATCCTTTGATCCAGCAGTACCCAGCTAAGTCTATATCCCAAAGACATCCAAAAAGAGGGAAAAGGAGCTATTTGTACAAAAATATTTATAGCAGCTCTTTTTGTGATAGCTAAGAATTGAACATCAAAGGGATGTCTATCAATTGAGGAATGACTAAACAAGTTGTGGTATATGACTGTAATGGAATGTTATTGTGCTATAAGAAATGACAAGCAGGATGATTTCAGAAAAATCTGGACTTACATGAACTGATGCATAGTGAACCAAGAGAATGTTGTAAATAGAAATATTGTTCAATGAAGACTGTGAATGACTTAGCTATTCTCAGCAATACGATGATCCAAGAGATAATCCTAAAAGATGAATGATGAAGCATACTATCCGCCTCCACAGAAAGAACTGAAATTGATTACAGACTGAAGCATATTATTTTCACTTTTTTTATTTACATCTTCTTGTACAAAATGACTAATATGGAAATGTTTTACATAATTGTACGTATATAACTGATATCTGATTGCTTAACAACTCAGGGAGAGGGGAGTGGAGAGAGAGGGATAGAATTTGAAACTCAAAGCTTTAAATAAAAATGTTTTTTAAAATTGTAAAAGAAAAGAAAAAAAATACCTCTCTTACATGCATTTATAATCTGTCCTTTTTACCACTCCAATGTTCCACAATAACAGCAGAATACAAACAAATAAAACACTCCTCATAAATATGTAAAGTACAACAAAACAAATCTCATGTTGACCATGCCCAAAAATGTCTCTCTCTACATTTTTTAATCTGTCCCCTTTCTGTGACACCAAAGATGAAAACCTTGGAGATTAGAAGGATGGTGGTACCCTGGACAGTAATAGGAAAGTAGTGAAGAGGGGAAGGTTTGGGAGGAAAGGTGAGGACTTCTGTTCTAGATGTGTCAAGTATCAGAAATGAGATTTGAATTTTGGGCTCCCTGAATTCAAATCTGATGTTTGCCATGTTTCTTCTCAACAATTCCCATCAACAATTCCCATTTACAGAGTACTTTAATTTCCCCAAAGTATATACATATACATATATATATATATATACACAAACCCAGGTCCTCCCCACCAGATGCCCAGTGGCCTATGGTGAGCTAGCCTACCCCAAGCATGGAATGACTTCTCCCAGCAGAATGGGCAGACTGAGAACAATTTATTCCATTGGCCGTGAAGGCAAGATGCAGGTGCTATGGACTGCTTAGAGCTTGGTCGGGTGTCGGAGACACCAAGGTCATCCATTGCCTCCTAGGCCATCACCTGTTGGTCAGACTTTTGTCTTGCCTTGAAATCCAGTGATTCTGGGGGAGAGAGTGAGGCTGATGACTTTGCCTGTCTTTGCCTCACTGTGAACCCAATTCCCAAGCAAATCAAGACATCACTCTCCATGATGTCACTGGTTCTCTTCGAAAACAAAGGGCAGACAACCACGTGGCATGACATGATGCCTTCGAAGTTAGGATCTTCACAGGGTTTATAAGACACTAAATCAAAGAAATGCCACTGGTTCATTTGCCTTTTTTCTAGAGACTTAAAGCCTGGATTATTCAGCCAACTACAAGTTAAAATCCAAGTCAAAATCATGGTAACATGAGTGGCACATTCACTAAGAATGTTTCATCCTCATATCCCCTTTCAACATTGCGAGCATCTCTGATTCCTCTGGGAATGAAGTAAATATTATCCTCTCTGTGAAGGAACAGCAAGTGAAGTAACGTAGGTGGGGTTTAACATTCCAGGAAACAGAGTCAGCAGCAAATTCAGCAAATCAGAGATGAAGACTTGAGATTCCTTGTGGCTGGGACCATGGACGCTACTGTGTACCATTCGAGACTTTGGCTGTGCAAAACTGATGGATCTTTGGAGATGGAAGGTGCCCCAGGTTAGAAACACCGCCCCCCCAGGAAAGGTGATGAAAAACAAGCCCAAAAGACATCATGGGTAGAGTGTTGGCCTTGTGTCCACACTGGGGGTGGAGTGGAAGGAAGTCAAACAATGGCTTCATTCCTTTCTGGAGGACTCTCATTTCAGTTTACTCCTCCAGATGTGAGGAAATTACCATGGAACGTGCTTGCTCAGGCAGCACTTGTGCTAAAATTGGAATGTTACAGAGATCAGCACAGCCCTGAGCAAGGGTAGCACACATATTCAAGAAGTTTTCTGTCTTTTTTCATCTCAATTGTGGAAAGAACCTGACTTTTTTTTCCTATATAACAAATATGAGAGATTATTAAGGGCAAGAGAGATAAATTTTACTACTTTAAAATTTAAAAAAGTACATATATGTAGAACAGAAATTATAACTAAGAAAATGACAGAATGGAAAACTATGACAGATTTGAAACGTATAAGGAACTGTTAAAAGCTTGCAGAGGCCATACCCAGTTCACAATGGATAGTCAAAGGATATGAATGGACCATTTTCAACAAAGGAATAACACATTGTTAATAATTGATCGAAAATAAATACACCACTAATAATAATTAAAATGATGAAAGTTAAAACAACTTTGAGATAGCAAGTCACACCCATCCAATTTGCAAAAATAATTGAAGGCAAAAAAATCCCAAATCTTGGATGCTGGGGGAGGCCCATGAACTTGCAAGGTCACATGATATGTTTGGAGAGCAATCTGGTAGTTCACAATTAAAATTACAGAAATAGTTGTTCCATTTAGTCCAATTGTTAGTAAGTCCTGAAGTGTTATGGAAAATAGAAAAATAGCTATCAGTTCCTGGATTTTTATGATAGGATTATTTGTAATTTTAAAAAATAAAATCTTGGGAGTCACTTAAGTATCCAACTGCTAATTGATCAACTTGGTATATGATTATAATGGCACTCAATTCAATTGAAGTCAAGTGTGAGGAACAGAAAAAACCAGGAAGACCTGAAAGAGTGAATGAATGGAAAACTAGTTATTTATGTATGCTAGCATTGGGGTTGCAAAGGAAGACTGTCTTTGACTTTTAGAGCTCTTAGTGGACTCATGGTCAGGAAAACCTGAATTCAAATACAACCTTAGACACTTACAAACTGTGTGACCCAGGGCAAGTCTTAACCCATCTTCCTCAGTTTCCTCAATTGTAAAATGAAGATAAAAATGATAGTGCCCATCTCCTAGGCATTATAAGCATAAAATCAGATGATCTTTATGAAGCACTTAAAACATTACCAGGCATAAAGCAAGCACTGAAGAAATTCTTTTTTCCTTTCTCAAAAAGCTTGTGTTCTAATGGGAGACACAGCAAATATAGAAGAATTGTGAAAGAATGCAAAGCAAAAAATGAAATAAAGATGAAAAGAAAAAACTACATGCCAACTATAGTTATAGAAGACATAAAGTAGACAAGAGTGAATGGACAAAATCCAAATGGAGAGTAGAGGAAATGACTGAAAATGTGTGATATTTTATGCTTGCAAACAAGTCCGTTTGAATTTAAATAGTTACTAAGTAAGTTCAGTGAGTTGCATTGATTTTCAGCATTAAGATGATAACCTTTGGGATTTGAGGGAGTTGGGAAACAGCTCTGGCGTTATCTCTGTAGCTCTCCCTCCTCCCTTTCCTTCCCATAGAGGTGCTTTTCCTTTCTCCTCTTATAGTCATGTAATATGGAGCTGGAAGGAACCTTGAAGAGATCCCCTAGTGCAACCACCTTATTTTACAGAGTTGGAAACTGAGGCTCAGAGGTCAAAAGTACCAAGGCAGCAGGTAGCAGTGGTAGAACTTGAACTCCAGTGATCTTCACATTTTAGCCCCATTCTCAAATCACAAACCCTCCCCCACCTTCCCAGAGAATCCAATTTCCTTTTCTCAGTTTCTCAAGGCCTGAGTTATGCAAAGGGTAGAGACAAAGGTCAGAGATCTTTCCTGTGGAGACCTACTGCCTGCTGGTGATTACCTGCTCATTTTTTTTTAAGGTCATAAAGACACATCAAGTCTATAATCACAGAGTCTGGTCAGCAAGACGAAATGAGATTTAGTGAATGATTACACTTAATCTGATGCCTTCCCTTTTCCTGGAGGCCAGCCCTTTTCAGAGAAATGGCGGGTGGAGGCAATTATCTAGGCTATTCATTCCAACCAATAGTTTCCCAGCACTTGTTAGCGGTACTGCCCAGTGGTTTCCTGAGGAGTGTTAAATCACAGGATTATAGAACCTCTGAATTAGAAAGACCTCAAAGGTCACCTGGTCTGATCCATTCCTGAGCTAGGCTCCCCTGTAAAGCACCCAACAGGTGGTCTCCCAGCCTTTGCTCCTGGACCTCCAGTGAGGGTCCTCCCTCCTTCCTGTCCGACAATTCTGTTCTACAGTGAAAGGGTTAATTGTTTAGGGATGCCTGCTTTCTGGCAACTTCAGCATGATCTCTGAAGGATTTTACAAACTGAAGGAGGGGGCAACATTCACTCAGAAAAGTCATATGCAGATTAGGTGCTGATTCTACTCAGTCTATACTCTGGGAGTTCCAGGGGAGAACATTGCAAATTTTGTGTGTGTGTGTGTGTGTGTGTGTGTGTGTTTGTGTGTTCGTGTGTTCGTCCTTCATTGCCGGAGAAGACCATGCCATCAGAGATATGATGACATGACTTGCACTTCACTTTGTTTCTAGTGAGGGAGGGCTGTGCAGGTCACCAGCCTCACTTCTCCTCCAGAACCATCTGAATCCAATGACCAGATATTCATCAAGATGACTGGAGATGACCCAGGGTGAGGAAATTGGGGGTAAGTGACTTGCCCAAGGTCACACAGCTAGGGAGTGTCAAGTGTCTGAGGTGAGATTTGAATTCAGGTCCTCCTGACTCCTGCACTGGTATTAATAAGGGAAGGAAGGAGGGGGAGGAAGAAAGGAGGAAGGACTCCCTATGTTCTCTTAGAGGGATATAATAGGTACCTGCGTACATAGTGCTCAACTGATCTCATGTTGAACCAAGGAATGAGATAAATGTATGCCCAGCTCAGGTCCCTCCCCTACTTGGTCCTAGCACTTTTCTAAGGCTAATCCAAAATCCGAACTACAATGTCATCCATCCAATCCAACAAACATTTACTGAGTGTCTAGTAGGTGGCAGGCTCAGAGCTCGACACTGGTGATACAGAAACAAAATGGAAACACTTCCTGCCTCCAAGGTATTAACCTACCAGGGCAGTGATTCCCAACATTCTTATTCCATGAATCCCTTTCAACAAAAAGGATAATCCAACATGATACAATATTGATTTATTCATTAAATGCTTACAATGACTACAATAACTTTTGCCCCCAAAAGTATCAAATTAAAAGATACATTATGTGCATAATTATATAAAATTTTATTGTACCTATAGTTAACTAAACATGAAATTGTGAAATTCTAATCATAAAATAATTGCAAATATTTATATAGGAAATTCTGTAAGAAGTAAAGGAGTAATCTAGCAAAATCACATATGCTATTATCTGCAGACTTCATAGTTATATTTATTTTACAAATTTAAAGATAAATATCTTTTTAATGAAATAAATTATAAATTGGAAGATGTTCAACATACTATAATAGAATGGGAAATGCAACAAGCATTAATTAAGCACCTACTGCATATCAAGCATATGCTAAGTGTGCTACAAACAGTATCTTTACTCAATCCTTTTAAGAACCCCCATGAGGAAAGTGCTATTATTACCGTCATTTTACAGTGGAGGAAACAAAAGCTGAGAGTGGTTTAGTGACTTGCCCAGGGTCACATAGGTCAGAAGTATCTAAAGTTGGTTTTTAATTCAAGTCTTCCTAACTCTAGGCTCAGTATTTTCTCTACTTCTCCAACTGGCTGTGTCCTAATAATCGTATATAAACTTAATTTCAATATTGGACTTTTTTGCTTGAACCAAGATTTGCAATATTTGGCTCAATACCAGACAAACACTTAAAACCTAAATCTGGTTCTGCATCAAATATATTTCTGTATTTTTATTTAAAAGAAAAATAAAGTGAAAAACAAAAATAAGATGAAAATGATTGCTCAAATATATGATGGAATATGGTAGGCAAATGTTACAAGCTCTCTTGCTGAGAGATGGCAATTCATTTTTTAAATTTTTAGCCACACAATGCAAATGAATAACTATATAAATAGAATGTGTTAATATATAACTATATAAATATAACTATAAATATAACATATAATATCTATATAAATATATAATATTTACTTTTCTACTGGCTAATGATGTGTCATGTTAAATGATAAATGTATTTAAAGATCAATGCCATATATTTCTTCATTTATTATAAACTGACTTTTGTAAGGAAAGACTCCTTTCAAAAGTAACTCTTTTCTCTTCTGCCTCTAGCACACTGGCTGCATTCTTCCAGAACTCTGCTGAATGACCAATGTTGCAAGCCAGCTTATTTTAAAATCTGCAGACAATGAATAGTAATATAAGTTTAAATTGGAAAATAGCTTTAATACTGCAATGAGAGGCAAAATGAGGTTTATTTCTGCTGAATGTTTGTGATAATCTGTTGGTTTTGAGATGGCAGTATAACAAGTATGCTCAGAAACCATGATATTGAAACATTCTGATGTTTGCATTGCCAGAACACAAACATTTATAACATCATGATTGCATGATTATGCTGCTAACGAGGTGCAGGTGAACAGAGGGAAAGAAGGGAGCCATTCTGGTACATTGAACAGCTGTGAATGAGGGTCTGCACATACATCTAACCATCCTTTGACAGTTGGTTTTCACTCAGCTGTTGAACCCATTTGGAGGTTTGGAAACAATTTGATGACAGATTAAGAAACTGCAAGAACACATTGTACTTAGTCTTAAACACTCAAGAGTTTGATACAGTTGCTATATGAACACCTAAATTGTTGTGTACATGATTATGAAAGTTTCAGATTGCTGCTGAAGCAAACCTTTAATGCTTTCAATATTCACATGCTTATTGTTACAGAGGAAAACATTTTTTAATATGATTGGGCAATTATTTGCTGCTTAACGTTCCATCAAAGAATTTTAGTCATGAACCCCTTGGACCGTAATTGCAAACCTCCGAGGTATTTATGAATCACTAAATGGGAACCATTACACTAGAGGATAGGTTAGAGTGAGATATACAACCTTTACACAGAGAAATAAATATAATATCACCTGAGAATGGAGAAATCAGTAAGAATCAAGGAAATCTGAAAATGCTTTATGGAAGAGGTAGCACCTGAGATAAACTTTTTTGTCATTGTTATTTTATGCATTTTAATTAAATCTCAATGTTATCTTTGGAATTAGAACATGCTTTTATAAATCAAAAATATAAAAGTTTTGTTGAGAATATAAAAGGATTTCCATAAATGTGCTGCTTTTAGTAATAGGGCATGCTCGTGTTGAAAACTAAGAAAAACTATAACTCCAAAATATTTTTACCCACAATCTGTCAGTTTTCCTAAGATAAACCTTGAAGAAGGTTTAGGATCCTAAGAGGAATGGAATGAGAATGAAAGGTATTCCTAGGCCTGAAGAAAGAGGCCTGAGATGGAGTGCCCAGTGTAGAAAGTAACAAGGTCAGTTTTAGAGATTTGAGAGTCAAGCTGAAAAGTTTGCATTTTATCTGAGGGGGCGGGGTTTGATAAGGGGCCACTGAAAATTCTTGAGCAGAGAAATATGGTCAGACTTGTGCTTTGGGGAAGATCATTTTGGCACCTTTGTGGAGGATGGATTGGAGAGAGGAAAGACTGGGAGTAAATGGTCTAACCAGAAGGTCATTGTAACAATCTCTAAAGATATTAGTGCTGTGTTTCATGATTATCCCCTGCAAAGCTTTAGTCCTGTAGCCATCTTGCTCAGATTTATTAGATATGTTTATAAAGATTATTTCTGACTTGTAAAGTCAAAGTGAAAAATGAGAGTGTTTTTGCATGGATGTAAATATGTGGCTTACATGCTGGTGTCTTTTCATTCTTAAAAGGATTTTTTTATTCTATGAAATGTGACTAGTCATATCCTCCTTACTTACAGTCAACCTGCATATACAGGAAATCGAATTTCATTTCTACCTCTAAAAAGGAAAAAGGAAACTCAGCTCTGGCACTTTTATAAAGTGGATGCAAAATGGCACCTGTTCATGGAAGCAAGAATCAAAATTTGCTAGGAAATCTGTTAACACTGTCATAAAGTTTTATTGAATTAAGACTACCATGCCTCAGATTTGTAGGTCACATCTCTTTAGAGAACTCTGAGCAGTTTCCTATAGATAATCCTATGTGTTATAAAACCCCTGTGAAGTAAGGTAGAACAGGCACCACTGTTCCCATACAACAAAATCCATATGTAAATCCTCAACCTGTCTCCTCAGACCATTGAGAATATGATTTACCCCTGCAGGGCTTTCTCTTTGTACAGTCAAAGAAAAGTCTTCTGATCCTTTTCCCAAGGAGCTCTTTCATCCATGCTGTGTGATACCATTTGAAATCCCAACTGTCCCTGTGTATTCAAGGATAGCAGCTCTGAAGAGACAATTTCTTAGCTTTTCATCTCTATCTGAAAATCAGTTTCATACTTGGTGTATGATAAATGTTTGAATATTTTAAATGGTCCAAGGCATAAGAAAAGCCTTAGCATTAACAAGGGTCTGCTCTTATCTACTGTCCACACATGAAATGTGCAACAATAGGTCTCTCTGACTGGTGATGCACACTGAACTAATGGAGAAACTCGTTGACTCTTGGTCATCAAAGAGCATTTGTTAAGGGCCAGTTGAATTAGTCACATATGATCACTTCCTTCTGAAGAAGACAGCATCAGGTGGTAGAAAGAGCACTATATTTGGATTCTGAGAATGACCTGGTTTCAAGTTCCACTCTTCTCATTTACTACTTGTAGGACCAAATCACTTAATTCACTGGCCTCAGTTTCTTCATCTGTAAAATGCGCTGAGGTGGATTGAATGACTTCTGAGATCTCTTTCAGATCTAAATCTGTGATCCTGTGACCTATGAATAGCTAGTATGGCTGGAAAAAGAATAGGAAAGAGATGGGCTAGCTGTCTTCCAGTAACTGAGGGGCTGTCCTATGCAAAAGGGGTTAGGCTTCTTCTGCTGGCTCCCAAAGGGCAAAACCAAACTGATGGGTGGAGGTAACAAAAGAAACAATTCAGGCTTCATGTTGGAAAATTTTCCTAACAATTAGAACTGTGTCGAGGTGGAAGGGGGAGGTGAGCTCCCCTTCTTTGGGGTCCTCCAGCAGAGGCTATATAATTACCCATCACATACGCTGTCCAAGGGATTGCTTTTCAGATGGGAGGCACACTTGATGCCTTCTGAGGTCCCTTCTGACTCTCTTATTTTGTGATTCTGTGAATGGCTACTATTATAGCTGCTGCTTCTGTCTAATCCTTAAACTTTTTTTTGAAAGAGAAGAGAATTAGAATCTGAAATTGAAAGAGAATGTAGCCCTTATCAAAGATATAATGTATGCAACTGGCCTTTATTCAGTATTTTTCAGGGGGAGTAAATATTTTCTATATGACTGTGGCATTTCCTAATTTTGGAGAAAGTGGAGTGGGGCAGACAAAGATGCCAGACTTGGAGTCTGGAAACCCTGGACTCAAACCTAGCCACTTTACTAGTTTTACTAGCTACTTTACTAGCTTTACTAGCTACTTTACTAGCAATATGACCCCAAGCAAGTAATTTTATCTCTCTGAGCCTCAGTTTTTTTTGTCTGTCACAGAGGGACAATAAAGTCTGCAGTTACTACCTCATAGAGCTTTTATGAGACTCAAAGAAGAAAATATGTGTAAGGTGCTTTGTTGACCTTAAAGCTCTATTTAAATGCCAACTGTCATTATTATTTCATTTTTAGAAAAGGGAGATGTCTTTTCCACATTCAACATCTACATCTCTGAAATCTCACTGAGGGAAACTGGCATGCTGAGTAATTGCTGTTAGATTCCTCTGGTCTTATCTCCCCTCAGATACCACTTCCTCTGCCTCATATTTGCTCAACCACAGTCCTACATAGGTTTTGCCCATACCATGTGCAGATCACTGTCTTTGGTGTGACTTGTCTTTCTAAGGTTAGAATAGAGGGTTTGGTGGAAAATAAGAAAAGTAGCTCCCATTGAGATACTACTTTGAGGTTTGCAAAAACGTTTTCCCAACAAACTTAGGAAATAGGTTATGTAGTCTTTTTATCCCCATTTTGCAGATGAGAAGATCAAGGTTTAGAGAGGTTAAATGTGTTTCCAGAATCACACAACAACCCCTAGTAAGTGTCAGAGATGGGGTTTTAACCCAGGCCAAGTCCTGGGCTCAGTTGCATGGCACCAATTCTATTATTTATCATATACCATCATTATCCTTATTAAAATGTCATTCTCATAAAGCTTAGAGAACTAGTTTCAAAGACAGAAAGACTTAGATTCACTCCCACCTGAGCAATCCTCTTGATGCTCTAGGCAGTAAAAGTTGTAGAGGTGATCTTTGGAATCCCAGCTCAGTCCATTTCCTCTTCCCTTTTGATATCCCTAGCTCATCTTTCTCCATGAGGTTCAGGTAGAAGTGGTCCTGGGACTTAGGGCTATCCTGCCACTCTTCTTTTATATTTAATATCCTACCAACTTACGCAAATGGATAAAGACATTGATTTTTGTTGAAAGTATTAGGATGTAAGCTCATCCTCTGTGGACTTGCCGCAAGCTTCTCAGCATGACTGCAGCGAGCAATGGGACAAGGGGCATGGTGATAGTCTGCTTCCATGTCCCTGATCTCTTTGGCTAAGTTTCTATATTGGGAAAACTTGGGGGCTCCATGTAGGGTCAAAATTATGAGGAGTTTGTATGTCAACATCTATTACGTTGTTATGTATGTATGTTATGTCTGGGTAAGTGGGGACAACAGTTTAGTCTACAAAATGATTTCATTCCAGAATGGTTTGTTGGTAGAATTCTCTGGGACTTTTGAGGTATGTATTTGGAGTTGGAAGATTTGTCTTCTGTCAGTCCAAGAAGAATAGTGGAAATCACTCATTCTCGTTAAATGATTACAGCTAACTCTAATGCATTCCACAGCTTCTAATATTTTCTTGCATCAACTACATTGATGACTAAGCTCTGTGTCCTTGAGGATACCATTCTGCTCTTCATGTTAGAAATGTCTGGGTCCAGAATTGCCGTGTTCAACCCCTCCATTTCCACAAACAAATCTGTATGATTCAGCCTTTGTCCAGTGCTTCTTTGGTGACATATTGCTGGCTGAGTTCCTATGGATGGTGTCAATGCAGGGTCTCTTGATTCCATTCTGGGATCTTAGCCATTGTGTGGGCTCTATCTGAAGGCAAATCCCTTTTGGTTACATTTCACCAGTCAAATGGCAGGAGCATATTAACAGCCTTTACTATCAAAAGAATGAATTTATGAATGAGCAAAAAAGTATCCATTAATTGTTTACAGTGTGCCAAGAGCTGGGCTAGGTAAGTACAGGGGCTGCAAATAGAAAACTCTGAATATAGAAGTTATCGTCCTCCCATTTTAATTTGGAATGGGATCCATACTTAGTTCTATGTATAATGACGGGGAAGATGGAAATAAAGATTTACTATGTGCCTGCGATGTGACAGAGACTGGACTAAGTGCTTTACAAATATTACCTCATTTCACCCTCAGAACAGTTCTAGGAGATCAGTACTTTTATCATTCCCATTTTTGTAGTCAAGAAAACTGAGACAGTTGGCAGTTAAGTGATTTTCCCAGGGCCAAACAGTTAAGTGTCTGAGGCTGGATTTAAACTATTTTTTTCCCAACTCTAAGCTCAGTGTTCAGTCTATTGCACTATGTAGCTGCCTTCTTAATGCATTTAAAGTTAGGCAAAATCATAATGGATTTTAAAATGTCATTCTCGGAAATGCCACATTTTATATCATCTCTTTCCATTATTGTGTTTATGACATTTTTAAAGCAAAGAACAATTTTCCATATGGACGTTAAATACTGTAGTGTTGCTGCTATTTTGGAGTCAAGAGTACAGAACTGAGTCAAAGTCTGTGCAATAACCAACAAAAGCAGTATAGATGTCATTCCAGACAACTTACTTAATAATTATTGAATCAATGTTAAGTTGTCCTTTAAACCACTGAGACATTGTGGCATATCCTTTGTACTCCTAGTCAATATATTGTTTTCCCATAAGTGTATGTATGTGTATATATACATATGCACATATACATAATATATACATTTTCTATGTGTGTATATATATACACACACACACACACACACATATATATGATACCTATGTGATATATCTGTAAATGATTTGCATGAAGTACATTATTGGCCCATTTTTGGAGGGGTCAGTGGTGTTACATATTGATAATAGATACACGATGCCTTCTGTTAAGAAAGGTGAGATCATCCCTGCTTCTGAGAAAGTGGTAAAGTGCTTTGCCATGAGTTCCTGTGAAGCATCTGAACCAATAATTACGGCTTTTGTCTGGTTCTACTGTTTTCTAGTTTTGCAGAGAAGTTAGTTGCAGTCATATCCCTTGATGTACTTCGTCTGTCTTTCATCATATTAACAGTGTGAAGATTTTCTCTTTCTTCTTTGATCTAAAGCATTGTTAGACTTTTTGTGAACAAATCAATGACCAGAAACTTCTGCATCATCTTTTTGGGTTTCTTTCACTTTTGGATTCTTTATTTCTCCCTCCTTTGTAGTAAAATTTGTGACTTATGTTGAAATATTCATCTTGTTCACTATACTGTTTTGACTCCTTGTAGCACCTTAAGATTTTGGCTTTTGCCTTCAATAATTAGTTTTATTATAATTTATTATGTATTACATTATTATTAATTCTTTCCCTCCCCATCATAGATTAGCCCAATATAGTTTACCATATTAGGAGTGCCTCTGTGTCTTTTGAAGCTGGAATTCATCCCCCTTTCTTCCTCTCTTCTGAATCAGTTTAGGGATGGTTCCCTCCCCTGCCTCCAGCAGCTTTCATTTTGCTTCCAATATTCCCATCACTTCAAATACCATCCTCTCTACCTCTCTAAATTCCCTCAGATTTCAAGGTCCAATATAAATTCTCCCACTTCAGTAGAGTCTTTGTGAGTTACTGCTGTCTTCTTACCTTGAAGGGAGCACTTACTGTCTACAACTCTTATTTGCTAAGTAACTGTGTATTATCATTTCATTTTTCATGTATTTCCAATATAATAATTTTTAAAGTAATAGCTTATATTTCTGTAATACTTTAAGGTTGGCAGAGTAATTTTCTTCATAACAAACCTGAGAGGTTGGCATCATTTTCCCCATTTTCCAAATAAGGAAACTGAGCCTGAGAGAACTTCAGTGGCTTGCCCCATGTCACACAGCTAATAAATGTTTGAGGCAGGATTGCAAGGTGGATCCCCTCACTCTGAGTTCAAGATACCAAACTATCTCTCAACTTGTTTTTAAGTCAATCAGTTTGTAAATTTCTCGAAATAAGGAACTATACTTTCTGTCTCTGTATCCTTCACAATGGTCCTGGCATCTTGCATATGGTAGATGTTGAATAAATACTCGTCCACTGACTGACTGAGCATCCTTCTAACCTTTAGGCTAGGCAAAAGGGGGTGGGGATACACACAAAGTCACTTCATCATCTTGAGTCTTAGATGTATATGATGAAAAAATAAAATTGTTCACACAGAAATATCTATTCTGACAGTTCATTCACTCTGGTTTTATTAAATGGAAGTGACCCTTTCAAATAAATTGAGGGCAAGCACTTATTACTTGGTATTCTTTATCTGTTCAGTATATAGACAATCAACTTTCGATGAACTAGTGGAGAGAAGGAGACTTATAAGGATAATTGAAATCTGCAGGACATTGCCTCAGCCTAAGAAGGCACTGTGGTCAAGTCAAATGAATGAGCATTAATTAAGCACTTACTGTGTCCCAGGCACTGTACTAAATTCAGGGAACACAAAGAAACCAGAGACTTACATTGAATGTTGGTTCTGCTACTTACCACTTATGATAAGGGGTCACTCCATCCCCCTCGGCCTTGATTTGTTCATCTGTAAGGTGGAAGAGCAAACCACTCCAGTATTTTTACCAAGAAAACCCCCTATGGAGTCATGGAGAGCCAGACATAATTGAAACAACTGATCACCAACAAGAAGATGGAAGAGCTTGAGATGGAAGAGTTGGACCAGTCTCTAAGGTAGCATCCAAATGTCCAGGTAATAATTTCTACCTTTTCACTCATAAAACCTTCTCCCAAAGCTTCTCACAGGAAATAAAAATGGTATGTTAGCTTCGCAGTCTCACCCTGTCTTTCCTTCTGCAGGATGTGGTGATGTCTGATGAGATACACAGAAAAGCTCTGCCATACTCTGGTGTTGTTCAGAAAAGCAAGGTCCTGACATGGAGTCAGTCAGCAAGGCGTCAGTAGTCCAGGCGGGCACTGCCATGGTGTACCCACCATCTTGGCTGCCGGGCGTTAGAAACCATACAACAGTCTACAGGCTATGCTGAGGGTCACAGGCTTGATTCAGTTCTCTGGATAGACACCCCACATCTGACCTCTTCCCTCTTTCAACTTGGGGAAGAGATTTGACCACAAACAAGTGCCCAGTCCTAACACTATAATTAAGAAAAGTTCGACACTATTATTTTAGAACTGACATCAATTGTGGGGAGCAAAATAGAAAATAAAAACAGCAAAACATTCCTCAAGGGAACCTCTGTACTTCACTCAAATGGAAGAGAAGGAGGAAGAGACCTTTTCTAATATCCAAAGGAAAGAAGTAGGAAGGACTGTGACTACACCTGGTGCCATATCAGTGGTTAAAACTAGACCTAAGATTGATCCTTAAGCACCTTGTCCTCCTCCAACTAGGAATATGATCTATTCAATCTCTCTGGCTCAGAACCACCCCTCCCTCATTACTGGGGTGCCCCTTCTTCTCAAAAGGTCATTGTCTTAGTAAGCAAGTTACTTAAATTAGAAAGCACAGTAAAGATAGAAGTATGTATTACAGGCAATATGTAACAAAACATTCCATTCAGTCCTAAATCCAACTCTTCCTAAGGCAAAAAAAAAAATCCATTGAGGCTAGAGTTGCTCTCATTCCTTCATCTCCCAACCAGAGTATAGCATCAGAGAGGAATTAATCAGAGATCTGTGGCCTATCTCCCCATGAAAAGGAGCTAGGAATAGGAGCATGTTCATTCAACACGCTAAGGGTTGAAAACACCATTGAAGTTTTTAATAATTTTCAGCTCACAGGTGAAGCTCCGGGTCCACTTGATGCTCCAGGATGCTGGGGACCTCAGCTCCAAGACCTGAAACTTTCGGTATTTCAAGCTGTCACCAAAGACCTTGGCATGGAAACAAGGATGACTCAATCAGTCCAGTGATTTATGCCCATGTGGCACTGGCTAGCTCTCAGAAATCTCAAACCCTGGCAGCATCAGGGGAACAGGTGCCGTCACAGCTGGCCTTGTTTCTCTCCAAGAGCTTTTATTCCATAAGACAGCTAGAGAAGAGGGTAGAGGTTGGCCCTTGGAGTTAGAAAGACCTTGGAGCCCCAACCCAGCCTCAATTATTAATCTGTGTGACTGAAGGCCATTCAACCTCTTCTGGGACACAGTTTCCTCATTTGTAAAAATGGCAATTGGACTGAATGACATCCATTCAGCTCTGGAGCTATGATCCTTTGAGGAGCAGCTTCTGAATTTCAGATTTCAGAAAGCAGCCACGATATCTTTTGGAATATCTTCACTCACCATTTCATCAAGTGTTAGCAATTCATCAAGGTTGGTTAGGCTTCCATCTTGGTCCTACATTAGAACCTGTGGTCACTAAATCCATGTTCTCACTTCAGCAGACCATGTGTCAAACTCTTATTGCCATCTCTTAGTCTGGGGTGAATCACCCATGTTTGTATAGCAAGGGTGTGATTCCATTCCCCAGCTTTCAGGAGACACTAAGGGGAAAGATAATTGCGGAAGTTCCCTTGGATGTGACCGATGGACTTTGCAGGGTGACTGTGGCCCAGGATACACATCCCAAGTTTGAGTATTTGAGGATGGGGCTTATAGATTTGAAGTTGGAAGGGACCTTGGGGACCTTTGAGTCGAGCCCTCTCATTTTACAGATGAGGAAACTGAGTTGAATAGTGACTTGCCTAGAGTCACACAGCTAGTAAGTGTCTGAGGGTGGATTTGAATTCATGAAGACGAGTCTTACTGACTCCAGATCCAGTGCTCCATGCACTCTGTCCTTATATGTGGGAATATCATTAGCTAATCTTTCATCTCAGGTATCCAGTTAGGTAGTGCAGTCAGTAGAGTATGAGACTTGAAGTCTAGAAGACCCGAGTTCACATCCAGCCACAGATCCTAGCTCTGAACAAGTCACCTAACCTCCCCATCTGTGAAATAGGGATAGCGATAGCACCTGCCGGATAGGATTGTTGTATCAAATAAGGCAACCTGCAAACCTTACAGCGCCATACAAATGGTAGGTATTGTTAGACCTGCCAGTTGCTCCTTCAGTGACTGATTCAGAATCTCCCCTGGTTCTTTCTCACTTTCCCGCCCCCTGTTTCTGAGCTATCCCCTTCCTTTCTCTTTCTGACTCATCCCTTACCCACACATCCTCTTCATACCTTCCTAAGGTGCTACCCAGAGACCACATGTCTTTCCCCGTCTCTCTCTATCCCCCTGACAACAGAACGTTCTGTTTCCTGGCAGTCAGTCAGTCATCCCTTACATATTTATGGCCACAAAACAACTGCATTGAAATAGCACTTGTGATATTTCAAACCAAGGGGACAGATGACTGTGATCAGCCAATCTCCCAGCAGCTGAAGACTTTCTGTTGGCACCATGTTTGGTGCCAAATAGAAGTCCTTTTCCAGGGGAGTTTAGTTTTGTTTAGTTTCTTAGGGGGACAAGATAGATACAGACAAACCAATCGGTCATACCACAAGACCAGGGGAGTTCAAGACCAGGTTTCTGTCACTGGTCCTTGGCAAAGGCCCTTCACTTAGTAAAGAAGGTGGGGGTGGGGGGGAGTGGGGAACGGAACTGACATCAAAGCTCCCTCTGAGACTCCATCATTCCATGAGTGGTATGGCCAGCGAATGCTCTACAAATTCCAATATTAACCACTGGCAAGTTTGGTAGATGCTTCACATAAGAGAAACTACATTTGGTTGTCGTGGTATGGCCAGTGAATGCTCTACAAATTCCAATATTAACCACTGGCAAGTTTGGTAGACGCTTCACATAAGAGAAACTACATTTGGTTGTCACTGTGGGATGTGCGTGGTGATTTGCATACCTTATGTCCGCTCCAGTCATACGTCACCAAGTACACATTTCAATTCAATGTCCCGTAGTCTTCTCAAACTCAATATGTCCAAGACAGAACCTGTTTTCTTTCCCCCAGGACCTTCTCCTCTTTTGGCTTCCATGTTATTCGCACCAACATTCTCCCAATCCTTTGGGCTCACATCCTTCCCTCCTGTCTCACACTCAATTCCCAAATCTTACCACTTTCTGCATTCTTTGAATTTCTCACTTATATTCCCGCACCTTGTCGCCCAGGTGCACGCCATCCTCACCTCCCACCTCAACTATTGCAACACTCCTGTGGTGGGTCTGCCCACCTCACGTCCCTCACAGTTCCCATCCCTTCCCACTTAGCTGCCAAAGTGCTCTTTTCTAAAGCATAGATCACTGTCCAACTCAATAAACTCCAATGTTTCCCATTCCCTCAAGGATCCAAGATGAATTCCTTTGTTTGGCACTTAGAGCTCTTCACAGCTGGGACCCTTTCTGTCTTTCTCTTCTTCTTACATATGTCTTCCTTCCTTGGCCTCCTTGGCTCAGTCATGCTGCCTGACATGACCGGAGAGTGTAAGAATTGGATTGAGGAAGGGGAGCATTCCATTCACTGGGGACAGTGGATACAAAGGACCAAGATGGGAGATGGAGTGTTGTGTGAGAGAACAGCCAGCAGGGCTATGTAGCTAGACTGTAGGGTGCCTGGTTGGGAGTAATTTATCAGGAGCTATTTCAGCACCTGGTGATTCCCGATCTTTGGGGAAGGGCGAGTTAGAGGGCTGGGATGTGAACTACTGAGGAGTGAGTGAGTACAGGCAAAGTGTCAGTGAATGGCGAGAGGTCTGCTGAAAAAAGCCCATGATTAGAAGGGTCAACATTCAACAGGCTGAAATGTTTAACTGACAGGTAGGTAAAAACAGGAGCTGAGCACCTCTGTTTGGATGTGAGTCTGAAGTGAATGAAGACATCTGATCAAAGACATCTGTCCTTTGATGAAGCCAATTATCTCCTCAGTAAAAGACAGCTGGGTGGCACTAAGAATAGACATGGAGTCAGGAAGGGCTGAGTTCAAATCCTGCTTCAGACACTAGCTGGGTGACTGTGCAAGTCATTTCACCTCCGTTTGCCTCAATTTCCTGGTCTGTAAAATGGGGATGGTAATAAGAGATGTTGTGAGGATCAACTGAGACAACATATGGGAAGTGTTTTGCAAACCTTAAAGTGCTATATAAATGCTAATTGTTATTAAAAGGAAGGTTGATTATAGAAAACCCATGCTGGTCTGGGATGTGAACCTCTGTCCCTTGGCTCCTCCCCCCAGTACTTGCCTGGCATGGGAGGCACTGGGCTACATATACAGTAGAAAGAACAAGGAATCTGGAGCCAGAGAGTCCTCATTCAAATCCCAGCCCTGACACTTGCTGACTGTGTGACCTTGGACAAGTCACTCCCTATCTGGGTCTCAGTTTGCTCCTTTGTAAAATGAAGCCCTTGGGTCCCTTCCACGTCTTACTCTGTGATCCTGCATGCTCACGTAAGTCTCTAAAGCAAGACTTTAAAGTTCGCTTGATCTCTTGTGCCAATGTGTGCGCTGGATTGATCTCTGGACTGTCATGGCTCAGATGTCAAAGCCCAGGCTCCAGGGTTTGCCACATGCTCCAATCTGGACACTTGCACTGGGGACCACTACTGATTGGCTAAATACCAGCTCAGCCTACCAGGTGTGCCATTGTGAAAGGAGAATGTCAGTCTAAAAGAAAATATGTCCGGATCGTAGCAAAACTGAGCTGGACTTTCTCTTCCTTAGCTTGAAATTGGGGAATGAGGAAGGAGCTGACGGCTCTCAGTCTCTCTTTGCACCCTCTCCTCTCTCTCAACGTTTCCCCTCTCCTCTTTTTTCTCTCTTTCCCCCCTTCTCTTCCCCTCTCCTCTCTTTTCTCTTGCTTTTCCCCCCCTCTCTTTTTTCTCTCTTTCCCCCCTTCTCTTCCCCTCTCCTCTCGGCTTCTTTTCCATCCTTAATTCTCTTCCCCTCTTTTCTCTTTTCCTCCTTTTCCCTCTCCTCTCTCCCTTTCTCCATCTTCCTCTTCTCTCTCTTCCTTTTCTCTCTTCTCTCTCTTCCTTTTCTCTCTTCTCTGTCCTCTTTTCTCTCTCCTTGTCCTCTCCATTCTCCCTTTCTTCCATGTTTCCCTCCCCTCCTCTCTCTCTGCCTCCCTCCCCCTTCCTCTGTCCCTTTCCCTCTCCTCTCTCTTTTTCCACTTTTCCTCCCCCCTCCCTTCTGTCTCCTCTCCCCCTCCCCTCTCCTCACCCACCCTCACTACCCCCCCACCCCTGCCAATTTACAGGCTGGCTCCAGCTCACTGCTTCCATGATGAGCTATGGAAATTGTCTCTGCAGCCAGCTGCTTAATTCCACCAGACATCTATTGGCCAGTGGAAGCCTGTCAGGAGAGGCAAAGACAGCTTAGGGGAATGGGGAGCTGAGGGCTTTAAAAGAAGGGAAAGACGGGGAGAGGAGAGGAGGGGAAGGGAGAGGGAAAAGAGGTAGGGAAAGAGGCATAGCTAAAGGATAGGGCTCCATGCCACCCCTGTGTGGAAAAGAGAAGCAATGTGTATACCCACCATTTTCCCTGAGGCCCAAGTCCTGGGCAGATCCTGAATAATTCAACAATGACAGAGGGCCCAGTGGCACAGGAATGGAACATCTCCCCTGAGCTGTTACATCAAGACCAACAGCCCATCTTTAACATCACCTCTTTAAAATAAAAATCAAAAAATAGTCATTTGGTTGCAGGAGGCGGGAGAGGGAGCACCCTGCTGCCCTGGGCTCTGCGTGCCAGCCTTGCTTCATTTGATTTCCCTTTCATGAGGCCCCATTTTCCCTTTCAAGCTTTTCCTGATCTGACAATCCTGTCCCTGAAGTGAGTTGGAAGAAGCCATAACAGGCCCAACCTCCCCAAATCCAGGAAGGGTTTTGAGAGGAAGGTTAGGCCAGTTTTCCTGCTTTTGTATTAGGATTGTTACCTGTGAGCTGTGTGATGCCTCTGCTCCAGGTAACTCAGGAAGTCACTTACAGAGAATACAAAGATTGATAAGTAATAAATGCTCATAATCATAATGTTTTGGCAGTCTGCAATGTACTTTCCATGTAAAAGAAACCCATGGGGTCAATATGGCATGCTTTGGCCTGTTCCTGTGACTTTATTGGTGTGGCGTGTAGGGTGTGGGGCATAGGTTATTGGTATTGGGGTGTAGGGTGTGTTCATGGAGGACCAGTATCTTTGGTGTGATGGTTGCTGAGCCCTTTTGGGGGCTCTTTCCACTTTTGGTGTCTGCCTGTTCCACCCAACTTTCACCTGTGACTCCAAGGAGCTGCAGCATGTGCAGCAGCCACACCCTGGCAACCGTTTTGGCAGACAGGTCAAACCACGTTGAGGGTAACCAAGGGGTCTCAAACCCATTGATGAGTTAGGGGGGTGTCTCCCCCAAGCATGTGAAGACTTCTTCTGGTGGAATGGGCAGATGAGAACAATTTGTTCCAATGGCCATGAAGGCAGATGAAGCAGGTGAAGAAGAGCATTTAGAGCTTGGTTAGACCCTGAAGACGCCAAGGTCATCCACTGCATCCTGAGCCATCGCCAGCCTTCTTGACTCTGTCTTGACACCGGACAATGATGACTCTGGAGGAGAGAGTGAGGCTGACAACTTCATGCAACTTTGCCTCACTTAAGTACAATTTACAAATGAATGAATCAAAAGACATCACCCACACCATTTTATTATTCTCTCAAGAACTTTGGATTTGACTGTGCAACACTGGCACAGGACCTCTCTGCATGGCGTGCCCACATCAGAAAGGGTGCTGTGCTCTATGAGCAAAGCAGAGTTGAGACAGCACAAAGTAAACGTAGGATGTGCAAATTTGGAGTATCCACCCCAAATATTTGTATGGACTCTCTGTGCCCAACCTGTGGTAGAGCATTCCAAGCTCGTGTTGGTCTGATCAGCCACAGTCAGACACTTTGAAACTTCACCTTATCATGGGGATGTCCTTTTGATCCTCTCTGAAACAAAGGACAACAACCATTGGTGTGGGGAAACTTCCAGTGTGAAAACTCCCTCCATGATTCAGTCTGCAACCTATCCTCTGCCATTTTTAGTAGTTGCTTGGGGGCAGTGAGAGTTTAAGTGTCTTGCCTAGGGTCACACACAGCAGCCTGAGTCAATCCAGGTCACACTACCTCCTAAGACAAGTTCTATGCCACACTGACTCTCCTACAAGTATTATTTATATAAGTTTTATATTTATATAAATATTTATATAAAAATTTATATTTCTATAATATATAAATAAATATTTATATAAGATAAGGAAACTGAGGCTTAGACCAGTTAGTTGACTTGACCAAGGCTATTAAATGTCAGAGGAAGGGTATTAATTCTTCCAAGAGTAGTTGCATCTTAAATCAAATACTTGGCGAAGGTGACCTTCCACCCACAGGAGCAAACCTGTCACAATGGAATTCCTAACACGATGGCCCTAGGTGAAATATCATGGGAGCAGGAAGGGATGTGAGGAGGAGATTGCCCCTCAGTGGTAACTTTCAATTAATCAGCAAACATTTATTAATTTTTTACTATATTTATGATACATGTATTTACTTATGTTTATTACTATATGTCAAGCATGGTGCTGGGTGTTGGAATTCAAAGACAAATATGAACCTCTCTAAGAGTATGAACTGCCAAGGAATGAGCAAAGTGTGTCTGTGGAGGGAGTTTCCAAGCTGGAAGTTCCCTTCACACTAATTATTCACAGTTGTCCCTCCCTTTAAAACTTGGGCTTGCAACCTAAGTGACTGTTCAATTAGGTTGACTCTGCTACAAAATGGGACTATTACATAATTGGATTAATTGTTTTTTAACAAATATACCAGAGCTTATCTACCACCATTATCCTTCAAAGTAGTTGCCTTTGGAGGGTCTACATTTACTTTAAAAAAATACAAAAAGGTGCTCTGCTTGTCCCAAATTCTGGGGATTTGGATTGTCAGTGGTGAGATATTGACTTCAAGGTCAGTTTATGAGCCCCTTGTAAAAACTAGTCTCATTACTTAATAGACACACCTCATTTTCTGATCAAGCACAGTATATGTGCTCATCCTTCATTCCGAAGAAGACCATGCCATCAGAGTTATGATGATATGACTTGCACTTGACTTCGTTTTGAGTGAGGGAGGGCTGTGCAGGTCACCAGCCTCACTTCTCCTCCAGAGTCATCTGAATCCAGTGATCAGATATTCATCAGGATGACTGGAGATGACCCAGGATGAGGCAATTGGGGTTAAGTGACTTGCCCAAGGTCACACACTAGTGAGTGTCAGGTGTCTGAGGTGAGATTTGAACTCATGCACTGGTGCTCTATCCACTGCACCACCTAACTGCTCTTTATCAAGCACAGTACCACCCAGATGGATTCCCCTTGTGGAAAAGATGGAGAAATGTGGGCCAGGTGATTATTAACTGGACTTGAAATCCATTGAATGATCAGACTTAGTCACTAATAGTTCAACATCAGCTTGGAAGGAGGTCTCTAATGCTCTGCCCCAGGGACCTGGGTTTGACTCTCTCCTGTTTAATTTTTTTTTTTAAATCAGTCACTTATATTGAGGCTCAGATGGCAAATATTTCAAATCTGCAGATGACTAGGGACAAGGTAACACTGGGTGACAAGAGTTCCAGTTCAAAAGGATTTTGACTGGTAGAAAATTGGGATGAATCCAATAAGAAAAAATATAATCGGGAAAAATATGAAGTCTTATTCTTGCATTTTAGAAAATGAATTCACAAGTATAAAATGGAGGAGACAGGGTGTGAACTAGACAGAAATTCATCGGCAAAGAAAGAACTGAGAGAGATTAGACTACAAGCTTACGATGAGTCAAAGGGAGATACAACCACCAAAAACCTAAATACCAAGAGAGACCTGGCTTCCAGGAATCAGGAAGTAATGGTTGACCATAGTCTGGTCTGGAGTCAGACTGGTATGTCAGAATGGGTATTCCGTTCTGTAGACCTAGAGTCAGGAAGCCCAAGTTCTAATCCTATCTCAGACACTTACTTGATGTATGACCCTGAGTGCAAGTCACCAAACCACTTTCTACCTCAGTTTCCTTATCTCTTAGATAATGATACCTGCTTCATAGGGTTGTTGGAAAGGAACAAATGTAGTGTTTTTCAAACCTTAAAGCTGCTGTGTTGTTGTGCTTGTTAAAGTTTGTTGAGGTTGTTGTTGTGGGCACCACAGTTTAAAAATATTGATAAATTAGAGAATGTAAGTGAGTCGGGAGAGGAAAAAGGAAGAGAGAGGAGCATATAACATATGTGCAAAAAAAACCCCAAATATAAAGGTAAGTGGGAGAGCATTCATAGGAGGCAAACAACTGTGAAAACTTAAGTCCCTACCTTATGAGGATTTGTTGAAGACACTGCTGGTGTTTGTTATGAAGAAGAGAAGTTTGAGGGTAGGGTCTGGAAATATGATAGTCATTTCCAGGAATATGAAGGGGCTGTCACCTGGAAAGGCTGCAGAGACCAGAACAAGGAGCAAAGTGGGGGGGGGACTTTTGAAGGAAAAGTTCAGACTATGTCAGAAGAAACTTCCTAACAATCAGAGATGTTAAAAAGTGGAATGGCTGGCTCAGGATGTTGTGGGATCCCCCTTATCATAGGCTGAGCAAAAGCCCTCATCAGATGTGCTATAGTGGGGGTGACTTGAGACTATGAGTTGAATTAGGCGGACACTAAGGTCCCTTCTAAATCGGAAATTCTGGGGTACTCTGTGATAGTCTTCATTATAGGAAGAAATGATGAATTTCAATTTGAGATGAATGAAAATAAAGACATAATCTTTCCCCAGCCAATTACAAGGACCCGTCTGAAATTTATGTACATATTCCAACAGAGTGAATCCCCAAAGGGTCCATGAACCCCAAGTTAACAATCCTGGTAACAAGGAGTGCTGAAAGTCACAGCCAGAAGTCTTGTTATGATTCCAAGGTAAGGGACAGCTACAGGAAAGAGTTAAGTGTAGCGATATGACCTAATGACAGGTAGAGAATGCAAGCAGATACATACAAAGACATCCAATAAGATGTAAGCTCCTTGTGGGCAACCTCTTGCTTCTCTCTGTATTTTTAGTACCTAACACACAGTAAGCATTTAATAATGGTTTACTGGGGAAAACAAGAAAAAAGTGGAAAATGGCTCCTGAATGAAGAGTGAATATTGAGACCTTAGGAAAAAAAACAAAATCAGAAGTCATTCTGAAATGGAAATTGTCCCATCTGACTAGAATAAGGAATTTACTTATTCTCAGAACTGGAATCCATCTGTGCTGCCTAAGAGTATGGACAAAGTCAGTGATGGGGACACTGTAACTGACTAAAGCTTGTCAGTTACAATGTTACGATGTGTCAGTTGGTAGAAACAGAATCAAAGCCTGTGGACTCAGCTCAGACATTTAGTAGTTACGTGATTGTGGGCAAATCACCATTCTCCCTGCATTTCAGCCGCCCCATCTGTAAAAGGAAGTTGGGCTGCATGACTCCCCAAATCCTTTCCAGTTCTGAATCCTATTTTGATCACCGAGGAGCGGCCTCCACAAGGACTGGGTTAAGGCACTCAGCTTAGCACCCTTTGAACCTAGCTGACAGAGTGCCAGACCCTCCTTCCCATCCTGCTGGAGGGGCAGCAGCTGCTATCTGGAGCAGCAGTGGACCACAACCAAATTGTTAAGTGACCAAGTCAATATTTGCATATCTAATTCTGTCCACAACCTCAATCCGTGCTTATGTTTTTCCCCTAAATATAACACAAAGGAGGGATGGAGGATAGGATATTTTTACTCAAATATTTGTTTGATTCTATATTTTGAGAGGCCAGGAGGGGGTGGAAAAACAGAGTATGCTGTTGGGAACAGTAAAGGATTGGCAGCCCAAGTGTCTCACAAACTTTGCTCTGAATCTCAGAATTTATTTTTGTGAAATGGTGACATCTAACCTATATTTCTAGGATTACTGGAGGAAGGACTGAGTCGGTCCTTAAGTAAGACTTATCTTCTTTAGTCATTGCAGTATCTGAATGCTAAGGACAACTCATATGCAGTTCAGTTCCACAAATACTGAATTCTAACTCTGTGCAAGAGAACTTGTAGGTGCAGAAAACAGAAGGACAAACCCGAAACAATCCTGCCTAAGCAGCTTGCTTGGGGGTTATAATACACATACATATAGACAGATCTGTGTTCTCTTCAATGACAGCATTTCCCTCAACAATGCAGATTACAATCCGTCATGGAAAATGACCTCTACGTATCCATCGAGTTCTAAATCTATATCCTATAACTGGTCCATATTCTCCCATAAGTTCACCATAGGGGATCCACACAACATACTGAGAGCTTTCCTTCAAACTTTTGACATCCTGAATATACCAGTGGTTACAGGAGTATGCAGGAGCCAATTCTAATCCAGTAGTGAAGATTTTTGGTGTGTGATAGAAGTGTAGTAGTGCAGATTTTTAGTATGAGTATTTACATCTCAGAAATCAGCAAGTGCTGAAAATCAGGGATTGATTTATTTTGTTAAACTCTAGACTGAAGAAAGTGAGGGGGAATTGTTAATAATGGAAATTAAACTTTAAAAAGTGTCAGAATGCCCTTTCACCTCCCACAATTGGTGGTTAGACATTTACCAGGACACCTCTGCCAGTGGAGCACATAGCCTGTCTTACCACCTTCTTTTCACTCCCTCATTTCTTTTTTTTTTACAGTCTTTTTTTAAATTGCATATTTTTTATTTTTCCCCAATTACATATTAAAAGCATTTATAACATTTTTTTAAGGACATCCTTTACTCTGGTCTTTCTTTGTTAGAGCTGCTCACATGTACCAGCACTTTTTTCACTGCCCCCAGTTCTTCAGAGACCATCATCCTTGTTCCATGACTCACAGCCATGTAGAATATTGGTTCTAAAAAACAGACCTTTGTTTCAGGAAGGAGCTTGAGGTCTTGCAATGTTTGGACTGCAATCCAACCCACCCCACCCATCTCCTCCTATTTAATTCTAGATCTAATTCATTGTCCAAAGACTTTTATTTTAAACCAGACCTGTGATTTCATAGATATAAAGAGTCGTGGATAAGGAACAAGGTCTCCGAATGCAGATCAGTGCCTTCTCTTCAGCTTCTAGTCTTAGAGAATTATCTGGGGTTGGCACTGAGAGCACCTCCCCCAGTTACGTGTCAGATGTACCTGAATCTGAGGGTGGTTCTCTAGCCATGATATCTTTCCTTTCAAAAAATTGATATTACAGATATATAGATATTTTAAATGCTTTTCTGGAAACTAACATTTTTCTTATTGTTAATACCGCATTCTAGAAAAGTAACATCCATGAGACTCCTTAGCAAGACTCTTTATGCAGAACTGTAAGAGGCAATGCCAAAGCTTCAAACAAAAAGTCATTTTCTTCCTTTTAAAAAAAAATTATTTAGTATTTTATTTTCCCCCAGTTACATGTAAAAACAATTTTAAACATTCATTTTTAAAAACTTTGAGTTCCAAGTTCTTTCCCTTTCCCCCTTCCTATCCCCAATCATTGAGAAGGCAAGCAATTTGATATAGGTTATACTAGTGTAATCATGCAAAACCTTTCCATAATAGTCATGTGGTAAAAGAAAACAGAGAAAAAGACTCAGGAAAAATAAGAACGTTTTAAAAAGTATGCTCCAATCTGTATTCGGACACTATCGGTTCTCTCTCTGGGGATGGATAGCATTTTTCATCATAAGTCCTTCAGACTTATCTTGGATCGCTACATTGCTGAGAATAGCTAAGTTATTCACAGATGATCATCTTACATATGTATGGCTGTTACTTTGTACACAGCTCATTTCATCTCGCATCAGCTCATGCAAGTTTCTTCAGGCTTTTCTGAGAGCATCTCACTTATCATTTCCCATAGCACAACAGCACTTCATCCAATCACATACCTACCACAGATTATTCAACTATTCCCCAATTAATGTGCATCCCCTCAGTTTCTGATTCTTTGCCATGAGAAAAGAGCTGCTATAAATATTTTTGTACATATAGATCCTTTTCATTTTGTTTTTTAAAATCTTTTTTGGGATACAGACCTAGAAGTGGAATTGCTAAGTCAAAGGGTATGTGTGGTTTTATAGCCCTTTGGGCATAGTTCCAAATTGTTCTACAGAATGATTGGATGAGTTCACAACTCCACCAACAGTGCATCAATGCCCCATTTTCCCCCACATGCCCTCCACCACTTGTCATTTTCCTTTTCGTCCTATTAGCCAATCTAACAAGTATGAGGTAGTGCCTCAGAATTGTTTTAATTTGCATTTCTCCAGTCAATAGTGAGAGAGTTTTTTCATATGACTGTAGATAGTTTTGGTTACTTCATCTGAAAACTGCTCATATATTTTGATCATTTATCGATTGAAGAATGGCTCTTTTATAAAATTTGACTCAGTTTTCTATATATTTGAGAAATAAGACCTTTATTAGAAAAATTTGCTTCAAAATTTTTTTTCCCATAGTTACTCTTGCTAATTGTATTTCCCTCCTTCTAATCCCCTCCCACCCCCTCTATTCTCTTCTTTCTCTCCTTTCACCCTATCCCAGGAGTCTTTTCCAGGAACAATTGCAATAAACACCAGATACAAGTTGCATTTCATCTTTTCTAGAGCCACTGAGGCAGCAGGGTGCTCTCAAAGGTATTTTTAGGGGACAAGGGAAGGCATCCGTCTTTTTGAGTGTTTGAGGGCTCTTAAGAACACTGAGGACCCACAGGAAGATAGAGGCAGAGTCTCCAGTAGCTAGCTTTGTACACATAATGTCCATTCAAGAACACCCTGAGTAAAGAGGTTGAGTCATCGCTGACAAGGCTTGTCTTCATCAACTAAATTTTCTTAGCGTCATGGCTAATCCTTGGAAGGTAATTTATCCACTTTTAAATTGATATTAATTCTTCCAGGCCAACAAGATAATAACGATAACGATCATTTTTTATATAGTACCAACTGGTTTATTAAAACATTATACCTAAATGATTTTACTTGGTAAACAAGTCTCCTTCTCTCCCCTCACACAGTCACAACTCTAGTTATTCATGACCTTATCATTTCTCACTTAGATCACTGCAATAGCCTTGTCTCTTCATCAAATATCTCCCCACTCTAATTCATCCTCATTCACCTACCAAGGTGACTTTCTGATGGCATCATGCCCTTCCTCAAACTCCAGTGACTTTCTATTGCTTCTAGAATCAAAACCAGGATATTCCCAAAAGCTTACTGCTATTTTAACCTATAAAATTTTAAGCTACTAAAGCTCAAAATGGCACTGATACTTTTGAGACACCCTAAATAAACTCTTTTGGGTGGTATTTAAAGCCCTTCATAAATTGGCCCTTGCCTGTTTTCTTATACCCTATTGTTGAGAAGGGGTCCATCTTCCTTATCACCACCAACAACAACTGCTGCCAACAGGCAAGGGAGTATGGGAGTGTGGAGAGTAATGGCATTCTCCCCGTTCCCCACCAGAATGATCCTACTTCTGGCCTAGCCCTCAAAACCATTGATGGGGAAGCAATTCCTATAGATAAGGACCCAGTCATCTCCACCAGCTACCACCCACAGGAAAAGCAAACCAACATAGCTGAGGCAACATGGACAGACAAGTCAAACCATTACCATTGCCCATCAGACTGATAGGGACGGTCCAAACCCTGAACCCAAGAGAGCTGAAAAAGGCAATCCTAGAGCCCACAGCCATCCTCCTGGGAAATAACCCCTGTGGAGATGCACCTCTAGAGCAGCCCCTATTGCTGAAGACCCAGAAGACTTGCCACCATCATCCTTGGCCCTATCAAATGGTTCAATATCAGAAAATGGTATAATTTTATCAGTAGAAATCACAGTAAAGGGATTGCTGCCCCAAGGACCATAGAACTTTCCATCTGCCTAGCAGCTGAAATCTCCAGTATATGTAGTCTGCTCCATTAGAATGAGGTCCTTTCAGAGCAGGGACTGTCTGACTTTTTTTACTTATTACCTGTCCCCCAGGGCTTAACACAGTGCTTTCCATATAGGAAATGTTTAAGAAGGTTTTTTTTTTTTTCATTCACAACATGGGTCTTCCTGAAGTTTTTTTTAAATAGGACACCCCATCTCTCACCCCTGATTGTCTCTGTGCCTGAAGTATTTTGTGATTATCTCTATTTTATAGACAAAGAGACTGATTGAATTTGCCCTTTTGTTTAGGTCTCCCAGGTTTCTCATTTTGTTGTCACATGAAGAAGCTCAATGCATTTGGCCGGAGTCATACAGATTCTATATCTTAACCTAGGGTTTCAATGCTAATTCCCAAAGTGGCTGATTTAGGCTTTGGCTGTACAAAAATGGGCTTGGTCCTTTGCAGACTTCAATTCGCTGTGATTGGGATAGGTTTGACTGTCCAAATGGCCAGTTTTTGAATAGTCACAAGAACTTATTCTCAAGAGACTGATGTTGTTTGAGGGGTTTAGAGATCCCTCAAGGACCTGAGTCCTGCACCAGGATGTCTGGAATGAATTCACCGACTCAAGCATTCTTGAAGTCAAAGTGGCAAAGGTTTATTTTTAGGCTTTTCAGTTCTTACGGAACCAGTGACCTTAGAGAGGTAAAGTTAAGGTTTATATAGAATAAACTATAGTTAAACATGTGCCAAATATAACTAGATGATATGGGGTGGGATTAGGAATGGTTAACTAGTGGTCAGTTCTTCAAGGAACATGTACTTTTTGTATCTTCTATGCAGGCATTTTACCCAGAGTTCACCAGGAAAAGGGCGGGGGGTGGGGAAGAGGGACACAAGCACAGAAGGTATGGTTTTAGGCCTGCAACTAAGTCAACTAGTGGTCAGGGCCAACTGAGGATTGCTCAGTCTGCCACCCATCAATGTCTTGTTTGACAAGATAGAGGTAGGGAGTATACATATGTCTAAAGTCTAGGATGCAGATAATGAGGAGTCCAGGATGCATATAATGAGGTAGGGAACTGCCATAGATAGTCCAGGGGGTACTGAATATCTGTATGAGCCAGTACAAAGCCAGTTCAAGCTAGTAATTCCTACAGGTGAGGTTTGTTGCTATACCAGGGAGAGATATATGTATTTTGTTTGGGCCCACTCGTGAGTAGTTGCTAAACATAATGTCCTTGGGCTGGGAAGAAACTGCTAGGGATAGTGTTTTGAGGTGGTTCTGGAATTGGGGTCCAAGCACAGACACCCAAGCAGCCCATCAAGACGATTACTAGGAGAACTAACTTCTTCGATACTGGTAGAATCTGGCTCATTGAGAGGACCAGATCTTCTTGTGATAAGAACCCAGCCAAGAATTGCAAGCATATTCTCAAAGATCAGCTAATCTGAATGGAGCCCAGAGCTCACCTTTCTACAGAATCTAAGACCTGCAGGTCTTTCCTCAAAAAACCCAATGAGGTGGTTTTAGGGGCCATATATTGGGGTCTAAATTTGGGAAATGAAGAAACTCATTCTCAATCACTCGCCCAAAGACACACAATCACAGTTAGTGTCACTGGGCCCCTCATGGCCAGATATACTGACCCAAAGCCTAGGTCTATTTCTTTTATCACCAACTATCTCAAAGAAGTTTGAATATTCTTTCATAACTACCTGGCTGCTAAGAAATTGTTGAAACTGGGGGAAGAGTGTGTTCTCTTTGATGCAAAGTGAAGTGAGCAGAACCGGAGGAAGACTATACACAGAAACAGTAATATTGTACAATGACAAGTACGAATGACTTAGCTGTGCTGAGCAATGCTATGATTCAAGACAATTCCAAAGGAAATATCATGAAAAAATGCTGTCCACCTCTAGAGAAAGAATTGTTGGAGTCTGGATGTAGATCAAAGCACACTTCTTTAAAACTTTTTTAGATTTTTCTCATGGGTTTTTTAAATTTGCTTTTTCTTTTGCAACATGGCTAATATGAAAATGTTTTGCAGAACTGTACGTGTATAAACTATTCCAAATTGCCTACCTTCTCAAGGAGGGCATAAGGGAGAGAGGGAAGGAATTTGAAACTCAAAAATATTTTAAATGAACATTTAGAAAGGGAGCATGTGTTAGGACATATAGGTTCTTTTTCTTTTCCCCTAATCATCTTTGAAAATAGACCAAGTCGTGGTATTGCTAGGCCAAAGGGTAAAAAAAGAGGGAAAGAAAGTGATAGGATAACTTGGTTGTATGTTTGAAAAACATAGCAAGTTGTGCGTAGGAAATTTGCAGATTTATGGACAATCATCTTTTTTTATTGTACTGTTATAAAAATGCTTGTTTTATTCCACAAATTAAAATAATGTTTTTAAAGTTTTTTTTACATATAATTGAGGAAAAAATAAGAATAAAAAAAAATCTTCTCCTATGCCTTTGAGGAAAGTTGCAGATGGTAGCACTACCACCAGTGCCACCTATAGTTAGAGAGAAGTGTATTCAGGGCACCTGGTGGGAGGTTGTGGGTAAACTTTGAGGAGCTAGAAAAGATACAGAAAGTTTCAGTAAGGGCATTGGGGTGGAAGAAAGGAGGAAAAAGAATATGGAACCAGGAGACTGATCCACAGTTGTGTCTATTCCTGATTCCATTAACAGGAGGTTTTCCTTCTTTTATAGCAGGAGGCATCAGCTGAAGACATTCTCTCCACTACAGCTCCTTTCCTGAGAAGGCACAGTTGCTAGAATGGATCCATCTGGGCTTGAAATGAAATGTCTTGCAGACCTCAAGACTCCCAGAATCCAGTCACTAGGTAAGTGGCCAATACCTTTTTACCTACCCCAGGTTTCTGGGAGTTCCAAGACAGTGGACTTGCTCCCAGTTTCCTTTCTTTTACTTGCTTGTGGAGCTGAACTGATAAACTGGACTGGGAAATGAACTGAGAGGGCTCCCAAGGCACATTCCCTGGAAGTCTGAGCACTTGTAGTTGGCAGATGGGGAGCATTTGCCCCTTGGTTCAGATCTCTTGTTGCATATCTGCATTGGAGTTTCGGGAAATGTCATCTTGTATTCCTGTAACAGCTCATGATTCATTCTACTTGGTCCAGGACGGTTCAAGGGAAAAACAGGGGCTCAGGGGCAATGACGGAAGAGATAGTGAATCTGAGAGGGCTGTAGGAGCCTGAGTGTGGCTGTGAGACTAATAAGGTGCTGGTGCTGGAGAGAACAGAAAGGGAGAATAGACAGCCAAATGTCTTGTATCATGATGAAGGTTTGGAGATACTTTTTGTAGGAGCAGTTTCATTTGGGTTGCCAGTAGAGTGAATATATGAGTGTTATTATATAGTATGTATCAGTATATTGTATGTGTGTGTATATAGGGTATTGAACATACTACATATTGTATATCAATATACAGCATCTAATTTTGTTGCTGTTCAGTCCTTTTGAGTCATATCTGAGTCTTTGTGACCCCATTTGGGGTTTTCTTGGCAAAGATACTGAAGTGGCTTGCCATTTCCTTCTCCAGCTCATTTTACAGATGAGGAAACTGAGGCAATTAGAGTTACATGACTTGCCCAAGGTCACATAGCTAGTAATTGTCTGAGGCTGGATTTGAACTCTTGAAAATGAGTCTTCCTGGTTCCAGGCCCAGCGTTCTATCCACTAGATCACCTCCCTCCCTCTCCCTCTACCCCTCTCTCTCTTTTTCTCCTCCTTTTTCTCTCTGTTGTGTGTGTGTGTGTGTGTGTGTGTGTGTGTGTAGCCTCTGCTAAATGAGGTATCTCCAGAGTAACTGGGAAAAGAGGCAGAAATCAATTACAATTTAGTTCCCCTATGGGAAAGGCATTTAGAGATAATTAAGTATGATGGTGTGACTCAATCATTCATTCTTCTCTCTCTTCTCAAAATTTTGTCTGATCTCTCCTTTACCCCTTCCCTTCCTGTCCTGTTTCATACTTCCCTGTATCAACTCTATATCCACTCCCTCTACAGTCGAATGTAAAGTCTCTGAAGGCAGGTTCTGATTTTATTTGGTTATTTTATCCCCAACCCCAATGTCAGCGCCATACATCGAGAGAAGATTTAAGTACCTCCCACGTCCCAGGTACTGATAGATTATTTATTATTATTGATAGATTATCCCTAGTGCCATAGATGGATAGAAGATTTAGTAAGGACTTCCTGTGTGCCAGGCACGGTACTAAGGGAGGATATAGTTACCCTGAGGTTATCCCTGCCCTCCAGGAGCTTATATTCTGATGGAGGATGTGATGCTGAAAGGGGAGGGAGAGGGTAAGGAAGAACATAGGCTTGGTAAATGTTTGATGGAGTTGAAATTACCTTGCCTGGTCAGATGGGGCAAAATTTTGCCCGACATGTTTGTGTGTTTACATGGCTTAAATATTTTGTGGATTCACCTTCGAACCTATCGAGGTGATGTACGTATCATACCCACATACATACATTTGTACATACAAAGCCATTGGCTTCACTCTGCCTTCCAGGGAGCCAACTTTGGTCAGTCCAGAGGAGTCCTTCCTTATCAGCCACAGCCACAGGAGGTGATCACCCCAACTTTGATAGCAGTTCAGCGATAAAGAGGTTGGCTGCACTGAGGAAGAGACAAAGGTGTGAAATCAGGAAAGGCTGTTATCTCACTGGTTTATCCTATTGGTGAAAAGAGGCAGTAACTCATACCCTGCAGTCCAAGGGCAGGATCCCAGTTGGTAATTTAAAAGCTACTGATATTTCCCTTGCTCTGATGGAAGAGCCCTGAATCCCCCAACAAAGGAAAGGGGAACAATAAATTGGCAAAGGGTGTTGTTGAAGGGGTGAAGGTGTCTGTGCTAGTCAACAGTGAAGGAGCGCGACCTTTTGTGGCTCTGTCACACACTGAGCTTCTCTGTGAGAGAGGCTGCAAGTCAAACCAACCGTTGGGAAAAACCCAAGAAGAAGAAAGTTCCTTTCCTCTTTAGTGGCACAAAGTGCTGAGTTGAGGAATGTGACTTATTAATGTTTTCCATCTCCTGTGGGAGTGGAGAACACGTGGGATCTCAGAAATTTGTCAGGTCAGAGATTTCAAGCTGGAAGAGGCCAAAAGAGTCATCCACTTCAATCTCCTCATTTTGGAGATGAGGGAACTGAGGCGCAGCCAAGTGGAGTCACTTCACTAAGGTCTCACCGGTAAGTAACAGAGGCAGAATTCAAAACCAGGTCTTATGACTCTGAAGGCAGCCCTGTTCACTGAGGTTTCTCTTTTGCTGGCAAAGAAAATGAGACTGTTTTTCTTGTTCTCAAGCCCAATCACTTTTTGGAGGCTTTGGCATGAATAGGAATGCTTATTCTAAGAAATGAGTTCAATTAGACTGTCCAGCATGATAATTCAAATATCTTCTTACCTCTAAAATCTGTTTGTTTTAACATCTTCCATTGCTTTGTGCTTATCAATGTAGATTTGGTCATGGACAAGGATATATGTAAAATAGTACATGTTAGTGTTTTAAAATCCCTTGTGATGGGAAAAAAAAATCTGCCAAAATGTTTAGCTGGGAGAGATTTCATTTCCTAGCAGGGCTTTGTAATGTAAGCTGATCCTCCTGGAGTAAACCCTGGTTTCTTGCTAATTACATGATTTTAAAGACAAGGCACTTTCATCTAATTCACTGGACCAAGGTTCTTTCCTGCCTGTTTCTTTGGCAAAAAAGGAATTCGATTCCCTGTTTTCAGCCTTTTACTCTCAGTGGCCCAGGTGATATTTGGCATCAGGAAATTGTGCACGCTCCTTCTTAGGCCAGTGGTAATGTAATCTGACAATTTCAAAAACATAGGCTCTTGTACACTAGGAAGACAATATAAGAGTATGTGTCTTGATTTTGCCACCTAGCAGATGTGAGACCTTAGAACAGTCATCTAACTGCTCTGAGGTTAACCTCAGTCTTCCGTTCTATAAAGTGAAGGTAACAGTACTTGTTCCTTCTACCTCACAAAACTGTTGTAGGGATCAAATGAGATAACCTATTTGGAAGTGACATACATGTAAGCTAATAAAGAGGGGTAGCCTGCTATAGTACTTAGAGGATCCACCTTGGGCCAGGTGGACCCAAGTTCAAGTTTTTTTATCTCTGACTTTTACTAGCTCTGTAACTTTGGATAAATCATCTCACCTCCCCGGGCCTCAGTTTCCTCAGTTGTAAAATAGGCATAATAATAGAACCTCATACATGGAAATGAGGATTAAATTATATTTTCAAATACTATTTCATTTTTTATGAATTTGTATATTTTAAATTTTAAATAATATTTGTAAAGCATTTTGCAAGCCTTAAAACTTTACAGCTGAGCTCGATCATTCATTTTGTGGGTTGCCAAGGCCAAAGAATTTCCCAACTAAAGGTCAACCCATTGTTGACTATTCTTTTCGTGTAATCAGGCTGGTTTTGGACGACTGCTGCAGTCTATTCCGGGTACCATGGAAGAATAGCGATTCAGTAGTTTTTCAGTTGTGTCTGACTCTCCATGACCCCATTTGAGGTTTTCTTGGCAAAGATATTAGAGTAGTTTGCTCTTTCCTTCTCCAGTTCATTTTACAGATGAGAAAACTGAGACAAATGGGGTTAAGTGACTTGCCCAGGGTCACACAGCTATCTGAGACTAGATTTGAACTCAGTTCTTCTTGACTCTATCCACCTTGAAACCTCTTTGCCCACACACAGTTTAAAAAGTGCTTACTAAATATTTGTTTGATTGAATGGAATTGAAGCATGAGGATAGTTGCATTAAATGTTTCCTAAACCTAAAAAACCACAAGACTTGTACGTATTTAAAACAATTAAAAATTAAGTTGAAATTTTTTAATTAAATTAACAACCTCTCATTGTAAGTACAGATTAAAACATGTTTGTTTTCGTTTTTTTATTTGTCTTCTTTTTTTCACAGTGTGGCTAATGTAGAAATATGTTTTTCACAACTTCATATTATAATGAGTATCATATTTCTTGCCTTCTCAGTGTATAAAGGATGGAATAGGGTGAAAGAGACAGAGAGAGAGAGAGACAGAGAGAGAGAGGGAATTGGAACCAAAAATAGAAATTAATAATAACAGAAAGTAACAAACACAAGGTCCTTGGTGGAGGAGGTATTATTTCTCCGGTTCCTTGGTGCTCAAGTCTTATTCTTTTCTCTGCCTTCTTCATCCTCAAATCTCTCTCTGCTCTATATTTTAGACATTGTGTTTCCAAGCATAATATGATATCTGACATCCTAACTACGGAGGTGGTTTTTCTCTTTCTTTTTCATAAAATTATTTAAGAATGCTATTTATATAAAAATTTTTAAGACTATGGAGGGTTGAAGCTATAAGCAGAGTAGCATTGATGTGGCTTTATTACAGGGAAAGCTGAGTGATTTCCCAGCATGTGTGAGACACAGCATCTTTCCCAGCTCAGGTCGGCTGGACTCCTGAGAAAGCTTCTATCTTTACACGTTTCCTCTGGCAACTTAGGGTTATGTCTCCCAAGTACTTCATGCACCAGGTGAACACCAAGCAGATTAACCTGAGTAATACCACAGCATTTAGATGTGCCACCAGTTTGCTTAGTGACCTGAGTTCTTCACTATTTCAATTTTTTCTCCAAAGAAGTGAGAGGATTACTTAAAGACTTGTAAGGTGTAAAAGAAATATAAAATGTTTAAATAAGTATGCTTTTCTTTTCTTCATATGAGGCTAAGAGGAGGTAGAAGGGAGTGGGATTTAGGGGTAGAAATAGCTTTTAGCAAATTTTCTACCTCTAGTTGAAAGGGAGGTGATTGGCTACAGCTCTGTAAGAACCTCATCTAGCAAATGCACTAAAGAAAGATATGGAAGGGACCCCAGGAGCAAACGAGGTCTGAGCATCAAGATTGGGTTAAAGTTTATGTGCACATTCTTTCCTCTTAATTAGCTGAAGATAGTTTGACTTTATAGTTTCATGTAGGAGTTCATTTTTAAAAATTTTGTTTGTTCATCTTAATGGATTTTTGGGGAGAAGAGGTTAGGCTTTGTTTATCCCCATGGTGCAGCAGATAGATCACTGGACTTGGAATCGGAAAGACTCCTCTTCTTGAGTTCAATCCAGACTCAGACATTTACTAGCTATGTGACCCTGGGCAAATCAGTTAACCTTAATTGCCTCAGTTTCCTCCTCTGTAAAATGAACCAGAGAAGGAAATGACAAATCGCTCCACTATCCTTGCCAAGAAGAACTCAAATGGGGTCACAAAGAGTCAAACACAACTGAAATGATTAGACAACAACAGCATAGCAGCATGATGTACTAGACGGAACATTGGGCTTGGAGTCAGGATGGCTTGGATTCAGATCCTGCCACTGATATGTGACCCATGTGACCCTAGGTGAGTCACTTCATCACTCTCTATTTCAGGCAACTTGATGAAACTTATACATTAAGTCATACACTTGAAGACTGGAGGTCCTCTACTTTGAAGAAATCATAGATCCTTTGAGAATTAGGTTAATTGAGGAAAGTTGATAATTACGTATAGGTAAGTTACATGGCAGGAGTGTTAGACTTGCAGACAGGAGGCCTGGTTTCCCATCCTACCTCTGATGCTTTCTAGCTCTGTAACCTTGGGCAAATGATTGAGCCTCAGGCAACTCTAAGACTACAGGTCATAGATGAGCTGTAATTTGCTTTGATGCTATGTAAAGCCCTACAGAAATGCTATCCTCCTCAGTGTAATAAAAAGAGTTGTTATTAGTAGCAATAGTGATAATAGCTAACATTTATAGAGAGCCTACTTTGTGCCAAGCACTGTGCCATAAGCACTTTACAGCAGTAATAGTAGTGGTTATTCCCGATAAGTTTTATATAGAAATGGTCCTAGCACAAAAATCCATCTTGACACCATTTTGTTCATATTTAATGATCCATCAGCTGTTGCACAGGAAAATCAAATAACTGACTTTTATAGTTGAAGAAAAACATTGGGATAAAAGTTCGATTTCTCTAGGCTCCCTGAGAGCATCTTATATGCCATTCTTGTAGTAAGCAGAACCGTAGAGGGGACAATCACCTCAACTTGTTCTCATAGAATTTATATTTTCTCTGCTAGATCTCTAGACTTTGAAAGTCTCTTATTCCATGTATTAGTGATTTAATTTGTTTTCTATAGCGACATCTATCAGAAATTTGTTTTCTATGATCAATGTTATATATATATATAGGCAATTGTGGGTAATGGTTTGGTCTGTGATAATGGTCTGATTCCAGTATAGTTTGCCAGTTGGCTCTTTCAAGATATTTTAAAATCTGTCCTTGTGGTACAAGAATCATCATTTTTAAAGTCCATTAAACACAGAGAACTTATAATATCTAATTCTGCCTACCATGTCATGTCTCATAAAGAATTTGTTAGGTACTCAGTTTTTACAATCTGCAGTAATTAAGGCGTTACACCGTTCTTACCATTTTGTTGTTTTATCTACATTTATCATTAAATCCAGGCTGCTTAAGGATAACCTTCCTATAGTTTTTGATGGTAATGACTTTGTCCTGAATGACCATGGTAAACCTCTCTGTATCCAAAAAAAAAGTCTTCTTTTTAGAAGTTTCTCTACTCATTTGGTTCTTCATTAACATGTCATTGACTGAATTCATATAAATGTCACCCATGGAAGGATATTTAATTCCCTTCTTGGATCTGAGTCATTTCATAGGCTTCCTCTGAGGGTAAGTTCCTTTCAATAGACCAAGTGATCTCCTTAATTACATGATAGGAGCTATGGGGGTGGGAACCTTAGAGCCATGACTCTTCAATCATTTTCAGGGAGAGACATCCAGGTGGTATGGTCAAGAGAACATTGGACCTCAAGTCAGGAAGATGTGAGTTGAAGTGTGACCTCAAACACTCACTAGCTTTATGACTTCAGGTAAGTCACTTAACCTTTTTGTCCCAGTTTCCTCAACTGTAAAACACAGATAATAACAGCACCTACCTTTGCTCTTTGAGGATCAAATGAGAATATTTGTAAAGCGCTTAGCACAATGCCTAGCACATAGTAGGTAGTTTACAAAAGCTTATTTCCCTCCTCTCCTTCCCCTTACCTTTTACATATACTAGGGTAAAAACTCCTGGGTGGAGGCAGTGCTCAGGGATGTAGGGTTACTGAGGACCGCATGGACTTTATCCCTTGCCATGCACAGAACATCTAAGAAATATATTTAGAATAACCACACACCTAATGACAGACGATTGCCCTCACTGCATATTTAAGTCATTGGTTATGACCATGTAATTACATCCCTGAGCCCCTGAAAGGCAAGGGACTATATATAAATAATGATAAAGTAATAAAGGAGTGTTACTTAGCCTGTGAGGACCAGTTATACATTTATTGCCCCCATCACAAGCGCCCAGTAGACACTCAATAACAGTGATGAGGATGGAGGTTTAAGTATAAAGGGAATATCCCTGAATTCAACCTTCTTGGAGACTTGCCTAAAATAAGACTCAGCAGAAACTCTTTGCATTTATTATTTTAAAAAGAAGACTGAAGAGAATGGAGGAAAAACATCATTTTCTTTATATTCACTGGTAGAACAAAGAAAGCCCTGGTCCAGAATTCCTCAGAATAAGGAAGGCTGGGTTTGTCCCTAGACACACTTACTTTCTGAGGAACAAAAATCAAATGGCACCATTATCTGATAATAGAGTCTAGAAAACTAAGCTCTTGGTTCCTTTGTATAAATTAAATAGTTAAATAAATGGTGGTTACAGATGGCCACGTGTCTGCTTAGCCCAAATGACTAAACCTCAGAGGCAGAAAGTAGACTTTGGGGATCCCCCGTCCCTCCAGCCATGATTTTGTTACTCCAGATGCTCAGTTGAGTTGCGTGAGCCAAACTCCACTGACATGTCTCCTCTAGTCCTTTGTGTGGGTTGGACTGGGTGGCATCCGACAACTCTTTCAGCTCTGAGAGTCTGTTATTCTAGAAATTCACCGTGATTCATATGACTTCTGTTCTGATTCAATCGCAATTTACTTGAAACACTCGGAGTTTCTTTAGAACTGTTTTGGTCTAAAGGAAAACACATTGGTATCAGGTCTGAGTCTTATTAAGTCATTTCAGTCATGTTCAACTCTTTGTGACCCCATTTGAGGTTTTCTTGGCAAAGAGACTGAAGTGGTTTTTCATTTTTTTCTCCAGCTCATTTTACAGATGAGGAAACTGAGGCAGAGTTAAGTGACTTGCGCAGGGTGACACACCTAGTAAGTGTCTGAGGTTGGATTTGAACTCAGGAAGATGAGTCTTTCTGGTTTCCAGATGAGTACTCTGTCTACTACACCACCTAACTGTCTTTCTGAATTTTCCAAATGTAAAATTCAAAATTGGAAAATCCAAAAGAACTGTACCTGAGGCAAGGAAAATGGGGCTTTTCTCTGTGGTGCTAAATTTAGAGAGTTCTGAACTCAGAGGGCATTACCAGTGCTTACAATCCTTCAATTACAGAAACAAAAAAATTTAGTGAGTAATTAGGAAGAGTGATCTTATTACAGCTTACTATTTCTTTTCCTTCAAAGTCTAGGGCAATTGGGCTCACATATTCACCTTTTGTCCTTCCCCTTCTCTGTTCTCCTATTTACTCCTCCTTCATAGCAAACACTATTCATAATCAGAACGCAATAAAAGTCAGCTTATCTTTATCTGAGACAAAACTCATTATGAAAGTACAAATAGCAAATAAACAAGGTTTGGAAAGAGCTGAAAGTTCCAAAGGGTAAGTGATGCCGTTTGTCTGGAGGTGATGAGGTAGGAGTGGACGGTGGATAAATTCACCAAGACCAGCAAGGCAGGTACATTCAAGTGAATGGCAAGTTGTGTCGAGGCAGATCACTCCTTCTGCAGATCAGGGAGCCAGACAAGGCTACAGCTGCTCACAATCCTATTTAATTTGGTGTAGCCTCACCCTTCTCTTACACTGTTGTGTGTCTACCATCCTACTCCAAAGTTCCTCACCACCCCTTCCCTCTCATAACCCCTGAGACTCTCCTTCCAGCTATCTTTCCCATCAACACTCACTGCTGATACAAGACATTCACCAAAATAGACAGCTAGTATATGATTAGACTGAAGTGAATTCCTCCTTCTCTAGATGTAGTCTCCATTTCCCCAGAAAGAACTTTATGCCAATGTCCCTACTTCTCTCTCACTCCTCCACTGGACAGTGTCCTGCCCCATTTCTTTCCGTGAGGGTTCCATGAAACTTTAGTAAAAAAAAAAAAAAAAAAAAAAAAAAAAAAGGTCTGGTTTTCAGTAAATGTTTAAGTTGCTTAGGGAAATGTGAAAAGGACAAAAGAAACTACATGGCACACAGAAATATCCAAGTCTCATTTTCATGGCCCTTCCCAGATGTGCTAATGTGCTGAAACAAATCAGAAGCAAAATGGCTTCCAAGTTCTTTACCAATACGATCAATGGATGCATTCAAGTGGCCAGCAATTCCAAGTCCAAAATCCAAAATGAGGGCCATAGACATTACTGCAAGTCTATAGGACTCTAACTTAGAAGAAACTTCAGTTAGTTCAGCTGTAGCATAGAACTACGGGTGTAGGAGGGACCAGAAAAGGTCATTGTGATCTGGGGGAGAGTTTTGAATTTAGCTAAGAAGCCACAAGTTTGAAGCTTGCCTCCAGCACTGTCTATGTGACTCAAACATCTTTTCAGCTGTTTGTATAAAATAAGAACAATGGCACCAACATTGTCTACCTCGCAGAATTGGTATGAGATTCAGATAAGTAATGCATGTAAAGTTCTTTCTAACCTTAAAGCTCCATGTCAGTTATTTAGGAAGAGAAATATTCTACCTCTCTGGCCCCTCCTTCGCTGAACTACATTGGAAGAAATGCAGAAAGAGAACCATCACTCACTTTCTTTAAAAGTGTCTAGAAAAGGAAATTTAAACAACTTCTCTTGGTAATGTATTCAAACAATAAGTCTACCTCACTCTAGATCGGTTGACCAAAACATAGCTAATAATACAGGGAATCAACATCATGAAGCTTTCTAGAAAGGGCAGAGAGAGGTCATGGGCAACTTATTTATATGACCTTGAAAAAGTCATGTAACCTTTCTGAGCCTCAGGGCTCACTCAGTGGTCATGAATGTCATAGGATGATAGCTCTTGAATTGGAAGGCATCTTAGAGGCTGTATTGCCCAACCCCCAAAGTTTTACAGATGAGGAAACTGAGTCCCAGAGAAGTTAAGTGATTTGCCCAAGGTCACACAGAGAGCAAAGGGCAAGACCAAAATTCGAACCAAGGTCTTTTGACCTCATATCTAGCCCACTTTCCACTGCCCTATGGACACAGTTATGAAGTTTTCTTACAGGGCAGGTTTTGATGTAAAAGTAGTCTCATAAGATGTCCATTACCAAATTTGCTTTTGCCCTGGTTTAGTGACCAAAGACCTAGGCTAAATTCCTCAAATGTTTTATTTCCCTTTTAGCAAATTCTTCCATGAAACCATCAGCAAAATAATATAAATCCTACTTAGCCAATTTTTGGGTAGGTGAGGTTCTTGTTGGTTTGCTTTTTGGGGTCTCACTTTTTAATCTCCTTAGGGAATTCCCAGGATTAACATTCTCTTCCCTATTGCAGACTGGCAGCTTGTCTATAATTTATCATTTTAGAGAGCCACCCTGGGCACTGAGAGTGAAGTTGCCCAGAGTTACTCAGTCAGGATGTTCTAGCACACTATGCTGCCTCTGGGGTGGGCACTACATAATTGGATTTTGGACAGAAGATGTTCTTACGAGTTCTCCAAGGTCCAAACCAAGAGAGAGGCCATGCAGAACCTGGGCTTTCTGATTTCTATATTCTGCAGCCCAAGATTCCACCCATAAGGTCTTCTCTTCTGTTTGGACTGAGTGCAACAAATTTCCCTCTCAGTAATAAATGGTCCATTTTCTGTTTCTCAATTATGCTGATGTCGGCTCATTGAATAGGCTGCATTTCCCAACACAGTCTGTGGCCCAGCTGTGTTCTTTGTAATACCTCACCCTAATGGGGCTTGGCACTCGCTTCAGTTTGTCACTAGTGAATTGGGCTGTGAATATGACTTGTAGAAGGAGCCCAGTGGAAAATGGCTCCTGTGGCCCATAAAAGATGCAAAATGTTTGGGGTTTTTATGATCTTTGTCTCTAGTGGATTGACCGGAAGACTGAAGTCTACTGTTAGAAAAGGGCCTATATAATACTTTCTGCTTCTGGGCAGAGATAAAAAGGGGAAATGACAACTACTGGAAAGGCTATATGTAAACAGGTCCATTGTGGATGGATTCATTCTGGAAAGCAATTTGAAACTATGCCCCAAAGAGATTCAATGAGATGATATTTATAAAAGCTTGGCACACAGTGGGTACTTAATGAATCCTTGTTCCCCTCACCCTTTTAACCAAGGAATAGCAATACTAGGTCTATAACCTCAAAGAGATCAAAGAAAGGAATGGACCTGTACAAATCAAATCTATAAATAAATATATAATTATATATGTGTATGTATATATACATATATGTTTATGTGTGTGTGTGTGTGTGTATAATATCGGCTCTTTTCATAGTGACAAAGATCTGGCAATTTAGGGGTAACCACCAACTAGGGAATTTCTGAACAAAATATTATATATGTATGCAATGTAATATTAATAAAATGAAACCTGGCAAGATTTCAATGAACTGATGCACAGTGAAGTGAACAGAACCAGAAGAACAATTTATATAATAACAAGATTATAAGGAAAAACACCTTTGATAGATTTAAGAGCTTTGACCAAGGCAATGACCAACTACAGTCCAAGAAGATGGATAATAAAACATGCTACCTCCCTCCTAACAAAGAGATGATGGACTAAAAATACAGAATAAAACTTACATTTTCAGACCTAGTCAGGCCTTTTTTTTTTTTTTGCTTGACTGTATATTTGTCACAAGAGGGGGAAAAAAAGACAATCACGTGCCTCCGTGATCTCTTCTCTAGCTCAAGAGTCCAGTTCTTTCCCCCAGTGATCACATGGTATAAACTCAATGCTTTTCACCACCCAATTGCCTTCTCTTCCCGCCTTCTGATGTATCCATACCCTTCATTAAATGTGGTGCCCAGAAGCAGCAGGTCTGTGATTTGTTATTCCCAGTAGGAGTCTCTCAATGCCATCCAAGTTTACATCGATTCCATCACAGATTTTTTTTAAAGCAGTTGGTTCAATTGAATCTCTTCCTGTAAATTAATATCCAGAATTAACATTTAAAAATTTGCGGCCCCACAGAGTCCATTCATTAAATAACAAATGGCCCCAATGAGGAAAGAATTCATTTTGCCATTTTTACTAAGTTTTTTACTATGAAGAGGCTGTGACCTGAAGTTAGAAGTATTTTACCCTTGTGCCAAAAGAAAACACTAAAGACCAGAGTCTACAAGTGATTTACAATGTTAGCTATACTTGTTATCCATTCAAAGCATCATGAATTTAGAGCCAGAAAGAACTTTGTAAATCATCGAGTCCAGGATTCTAATTTTTCCGGTGAGGAAACTGAGAGCTAGATAGGTCAAGTAACTCAACCAAATACAATATAACACAGTAGATATAATCAGGAAGACCTGAGTTCAAGTCCTGCCTCTGAAACACATTAGCTGAACATTGCTTTAGCCTTACTGCCCAAGGCATCTCTCTCTGACTATAAATAAATACCAAGTGCCCAGGAATTTTTTTATTATGATAAACCATTTTACATGAGATTGAAGCTTGGCACTACTAAAAAGAAGTGTCTATAACTGAATATGCTGAAGGACTTTGGAGAAAAATTCCAGGGTTTTACCCTTGTAACTTAATTGTTAGTGATATGCTATTAAAGGGCATTAATGCTTATGTGCTGATGGTGTTGAAAATAGGTATTTTGGAAAGGAAAGAAGAGACAGATTTGAAAAAATTACCAAAGGTAATTACTAGACTGTCCCGCCTCAGTCCTCTCTTAGGCAAACTTGTTCAGAGGTCCAATATCACACCCTGGTCCCTTAAGCCCTCTTCCAAACTCTACCATGGAATAAGGATATGTGCTCATTCCTCTGAGCTATTTCTTTCCAGTTCTTAAAGGACATTCCCCTTCTTCCATGAAGCAACCTTGAAAAAAAAAAAAAGACACGATGCCTTCCTAATGCCACTATCTATAAGTGAACCCTTTTGGCTAATACATTCATTGATCCAATGAATGAACAACTTGCCCCACCCCTCCCCTAAGTATGTTTGCTTTTATACTCATAGCCAACATATTTAATCTTACTTTTCTTTGCTCAAGGTTTATTATTCGATTGTTTATCTTCTCTCCCCATGGTCATTCACTCAAACATTATGAATCTGAGATTGTAAACCCCTAGGGAAGAGGAACTTAGCCCAGCACAGATGTTTATAAAATAGTTGATATAAAAATGGAATTTGAGCTCTCTCCTAGAAAGAACTTTCATCCCATGTTTAAGTAACAGCTCCTACCATAAGTGCCAAACAAATGGACCCTAGAGGGGAAACAGATGTCATGTGGTGGAGTGAAAAAAACATTATTTCTGAAATCAGAAGACTTGAGTTCAAATCCTGCCTCTGGCATTATCTGCATGAGTTTGGCCAAGTGATTTAACACCCCTTGTCCTTTGTTTCTTTAAGTCTATACAGTGGGGGTCTGGTACAGGAGTAGAGGCATCCTCTAGGAAAGAATTTCTCCATATGGAAAACCTGCTTTTGGGAAGATCTTGATGACATGTAAAGAAAGTGTCTTGGAGAGACTGGAGAGCATGTGTAGACACATATAACTCATTGTGGTCAGCTAATCAAGTGTTGGAGGCGTAGCTCTTTGAGCGGCTGCAGAGGTATTCAGAGACTCTTGTCATGATCAGCCATGATCTTATTGACTCGTGTACTTCTAAGGGATATCAATGACCCTTTCCCTCCTGGCATCCAGTGATGGGAATGGAGTCTCCCCATTTGGGGCTTTCAAAAGGTCTTGTTATACTTTGGAAGTAAATATGACTGTGAAATCTAACTGATGGTTAAATGGGACTGAGGTGTTAGTCACAGACCCCTAATAATGGGGGCACATAGCCAGTGGAGATGCAAGCACTCACAAATCCCTCAGGGCATCCTCGAACCCTGGAGGAGTTGTAGCCTGCTTAGCTCCTGGAGAGGAAGTCACAGAGAATAGTGGATGATAGAGCTATAAGATCTCTCCCACCTTCAAATCTAGGAGTCCATGAATGCTTTGCCTCAGATTTATCCTAGGCAGTCTAGACACATACCCAACAGGCTAATCCCCAGCCATCTTCATGCCCTCCCTCTTTTCCTATCCTAGCTTTAAGGACATTCTCCTCCTGAGCTGCCACAGGCATTCCCCTCTATGGTGTTCTCCTCTTCAGGATGCAAACTTCTTGCAGGCAGAGACTGTCATGTTGCTTGTATACTTAGCACAGTATAAGGCAAATAATAAGTGCTAAATAAATGCTCTTCTGCTACTATCCTTTCCTATATTCAATCCTGAGTTCTCAGTGTAGTAATATGTTAAATTCAACAGAGAAATGGGTAGGGACAAAGAAAAAGAAGAAAGGGATGGTAGATGGAGGGCAAAGTTAGTGAGGAAAAGATTATAAGCAAAGCAAACTCCAACCTTGGAAAGTGAGTTATAAAGGGAGCAAAAGGAAATAGAGAAAGGAGGAATCGATGACTCAGGTCTGAGCAAGGCAAAGAGAGGAGGGGCACTGGAGTGGAAAGAGGCAGGATAGGTCCTCATCCCAATGGCGGCTGCTGCTACGCGCTCCAAGTGGGCTCTGCTGCCAATTCTATATGCAGAGGTGATTCTGATGACTTTTTTAACCTTTCAGAGTTCACAAGGGTGTAATCTAGTCAGTCCCATCCCTGGATTCTCATCCACCTAAGATCAAGAAAGAATAAACATAAAAAACTAGTGGTGTTATGAGTTCATTGGGTGGGAGATAGGACCCAATAGCCTTCTTCATCAGTATCCTAAAATAATAACCCTTCACTTGAAAGCCACCAGAAAAGAGAGATCTTCAGCTTTGTACGTACACCGAGTTCTGGCCCAGCAGCTTGTTAAAAGTCTATTCACCACCATACTGTACGAAGATACCTGAACATGCTCTGAATAGGGGAAAGGGTCTCTCTATTACACATGCCTCACTAGTAGGCTCACCAGGTTTCCATATGTCACACCAGAACCAATCAGAATATATTGCTCATCGTCTGTATAATCCGCAAAGTTGGACAGATATGAATATCTCTTGAGTACTTAGTCCTTACCCATTGTATAAGACCACATTTGACTCACAGAGACTCACAAGGAGTTAAAAGCAAGGTGAAAGTCAGATTCATTGATGATTAGGTAAGCTTAAAAACTCAGGGTAGTGATCACAATCTCAGATAAGGTAGCCATAAAAATAGATAGTTATGAGATAAACAGGAAAAGAAAATTATGCTTAAAGACATCATAGGTAATGGAATAATACTAACACTTAATATACATCCTCTGAGTGGCATAGTATTTAAATATTTAGATGCTAAATATTTTAAGGGAAAAGTTAATCAAATTACCAGGACAGGTAGACAACAAAAATATCATAGAGATCTCAATTTATAGTTGTTGTAATTAGATAAATATAAACAAAAAAGGTTATGGGGCTGAATAGAACTTTAGAAAAGTTATTTATGATGGTGCTCCAATGATTACTGAAAGGTAGAAGGAAGATGTATGTAGATTTCTCACCTATTCAAGGCCCCTGACAAAAATTTGAGAACATAAAAATCTCATAAATACAAAAAAGCAAAAATAATAAACACATTTTTCTGTCTATGACACAAAAATTATCATCAAAAAGTGTCTTTGAAGAAATGATTCATGTGTAAGTGGAGACTAAATGATTAATCCTAAAGAATTGATGAAAGAACAAATTTTAACTACACTAGACAAATTTGTCAAAGAGAATCGCAACAAGGAGTCAATGAACCAGTTCTCTGGGGACACGCTCAATCCAGTCTTGAAAGGAACCACTTTCATCAATAAGAGAGAAAAAGAACAGATCAATGAACTGGGTATATGCACACACACGAAAAGCAATAAATTTTTTAAATTAAATATGAAAATAAAAATTCTGAATATCCAAGAAGAAATTAATAAAATTGAAAGCGAAAAGAGATACAATGAAAAAATTAGGTTTTTTTTTAATCTAAAAGGAAAGTAAATCACTAACTTATCTTCTTTTTAAAAGAGAAGACACCAGATTATCGATACCAATAAATGGAGAGGAAATAAAGGAAGAATGGAAACTATTGTGTCTGATTATATGCCAACAAAATTGATAAAGTAAATGCATATTTACATTACTTGCACATTTACAAAGAAATAGAGTTTAAATAATCCAATCTCCCCCCCCAAAAAGAAATTGAACAAGACACAAATAAACTTCCAATGGGAAAAAAGGCAAGATGAAATTAATATTATCACATTTTTAAAAGATTAGTTGCAATATTACATAAAGTATTTGCAAAAATAGAAAAAGAAGAGATTCTACTTAATTGCTCCTATGATACATAACCAGAGAAAGACAAAACAGAAAAAGAAAATTGTAGATTATCTCTAATGAATATTGAATAAATATTGGCAAAGAAGGTATATCAACATATTTAAAAGATCATGAACCACAACAATTGAATTTATACCAGGAATACAAAGTAGGTTCAATACTAGAAAGACTATAAATACAATAGACCATATTTGTTACAAAATAATTAAAAATCACATGACTACATAATAGATATAAAAAAAGCTTTTGGCAAACTACAACAATTCTTTAAAAAAAATAAGTAATTAAAGCATCAGAATATTAACCTTTCCTTAATATGACGAACAGTGCCTATCTAAAACCAAATATAAGTGTTCAATTTAATGAGAAACATTAGAGACCTAAATCAGGGGTAAATAAAGGATGTCCATCATCACCACTTTTTGATAAAGTTCTAGAAATGTTAACTATAGTAATGATATAAGAAAAAAATTGAGGGAATTCACATAGGGAAAGATGAAACAAAATTATCACTTTTTACAGTTGATATGATTGTCTACTTTGCAAACTCTAGATCAATTAAAAAGTGAATTGAAACAGCTTCAGCAAAATAGCAAGATATAAGATAAACCCACACAAATCACGACCTTCCTATATATTACCCACAGAACCCAATAGAAAGTGATGGAAAGAGAAATTTCATTCAAAACACCTGCAGAATATATAAAACATTTGGGAGTCTACCTACCAAAATATACAGAAATTAAGTACAACTAAAAAAAAAAACTAGACAGAGATAGACCTAAATAATTAGAGAGATATTTAATCACTCGTGGTTAGAATTTTTGTATGTAATAAAAATGATAATATCACCTAAATTAAATTACTCAGTGCCATACCAATCACACTATCAAAGGTCTGCTTTATAGAACTAGAAAAAAATAAAGTCATCTAAAGAATGAAAAGGAAAGGCTCTCAAGGAAAATGTACAACACTATACAATCTATATACCATATTATATACTATACCACAAAACAGCAATCATTAAAACTATATGATACTAATTTTTTAAAATAGAAAATTGGATCAGTGAGACAGATTACAAACAAAAGCAAACAAATACAATATATATAGTATTCAGTAAATAAATACAGTATTCAATAAACCCAGGAACCTCAGCTACTAGGATAAGATCTGTGAATTTTATGAAAATTTCTGGGAAAAGTGAAAAGCATACTGGTAAGAACTGGTTTTTAATTACAGAGATATGGTGGAAGTTCATAAGAGTCAACAATTCAATTTTCAGTATAAGCATTTGCACTTTAGAAATCAGAAAATGCTATAAATCTTATTGTTTTGTTAATAGTCTAGACTTGAAAAAACAATGGAGAAAATGTTAATGCAGATTAAAATTTAAAATCATACATACATTTTGTTTTTCCATAGACCTGGTTGTTAAACATTTACCAGCACATCACTGGTTTAGACCAACACTTCACACCAAGTACGCGAATACAATAATTTCCAGTTGGATACATGACCCAGACATGAGATAACTTATGTAAGGCACTTTGCAAAGCTTAAAATACTCTTTAAATGCTTATTATTATTAAAGTATTATTTACAGGGTTACAACATAAACAAAGGAGGTTTTATTCATAACTCTAGGTAGGGGAAGAGTTCTTGCTCAAAAAAAAATTAAAGAGGATCTTGGGTGATAGAAAGGACAATTTGATTACATATTTGATTGAAAAAATATTGTGCAAAGCAACGATACAGATGAAATTGAAAGGGAAGTAGCTAACTGGGGAGGAGAGGGAAATTTTTGAAGCAATTTCTTTGACCAAAGTCTGATACTTTGGGAATGTGCTGGGTGTGCTAGTAAATTCTGATACAAGATGTGTTGGAAAATTATTAAAATCTTTAAGAATAAGAACCAAACCCCGATCAATAAACAAAGGATATGAACAAGCACATTCCAAAAGGAGAAATGCAAACTATCAACAGTCATAAGGGGAAAAGTCCCAAATACCTTATGAAAGAAATGCAAATTAAAACAATTCTCATGTTCCAAGTCATACCTATTAGATTGGCCCAAACAGAAAATGACCATTGTTGGAGTAGACGTGGAATCACAAGCACAGAGATAATTGTAGGTTGCATTGTAAATTGATATTGCATTCTGGAAAGCACTTTAGAACTACACCACCCAAAGTCACTAACTTGTGTGGGCTCCTTAACTCAGTAATGTTGCTTCCCAGGGGAAGTCACAAGGATTACTGGTCTCCATGAAGCTTGAGGATGACTTTTTATGTTGGGTTTTATTTTGCCCAAGTCTCATGAGTGCAAGAGTAATGGTGAGGTGATTACTAGTCACCTAGCAACTGTGGATGAGAGCCAGATGTTGGGAATGACCAAGTACAGGGCAATGAGGCATACATAGCTCCTTACCTGGAATTAAAGGGAGCAAATGGGTTGTTGATAATATTTCAAGTTAATTTTCCATAATGTCATTCAAGGACAAGGAATTCCTGGAAGAGAAAACAGTAGCCTGACAAGTCTATTTATCTCTCCGGTGATATGGAGGAAATGGCAAGTTTTCTACTTTTTGGGTCCCTTTGATCTGAAGCAGCCTTGGCAAGTCCTCCACCCAAGGAAGAATGAATCTTCTCTGTCTCGAGTTATGTGGACGGAGAACCCAAAATACCCCTTTCTAAACTTTCCAGTGAGGACAGCGTACAGGATTGAGTTAATGAAGACAGTCGATGTGTTTTGTCAAGGGAAAAATGTGATCTATTCTTGGTTTGATTTTAATAGATTTGTAAGGGAGAAAGACATGTCTAGAAAATACAAGATATTGCATTAGTCCAATCCCTTGTAAGTAGATGTTCTCCAAGCGACCAGTGCTTACTATCCTGCTCTTAGAAATTGTAAGACCACACAATTCACCTTCTGTATTTGGCTCAGTGGAGAGAGTACTGCGCCTGAAGTCAGAAAAACCCAAGTTCAGATGTGGCCTCAGCAAGACTTACCTTCTGTTTGCTTCCCTTTCTTCATCTGTACAATGGGGATAATAACACTTCTACCTTCCTGAGCTGTTGTGGAGATCAAATGAGAAAAGACTTGTAAAACACTTCAACATGGAGCTTGGCAGATAGCGAGCCCTCTATAAACGTTAGCTGACATGATGATGACGAATCTCAGAATGGGGTTCTAAATTCTAATTCTGCTATTTACTGCTGATATGACCTTGGGTGGGCCACTTAACATTTTGGGGTCTTATTTCCCTTTTCTGTAAAATTTATATGTACCTACTATATGTCCATCTCACCTTTAAAACTTACTAGTGTAAGTTGTGTGATCCTAGGCAAGTCACACTCTCTGGGCCTCAGTTTTCTCATCTGTAAAATAAGGGTGTTGGCCTCCATGATCTCTAGTCCTTTCAGGTTTATTAAATGACCTCTGAGGCCTAGTCTGGCATTAAATCTCTATTATAGACTTGGATTGTATTGGCTTATAATGGTTCTTAAGAGGAATCCATATATAGACTTGGGAGGGAGTGTATTTTAATATTTTAGTAACTGTATTACAATGTAGTTTGTTTCCAGTGTAATCCCTTGTATTTTATTTTTTATGCCTTTTAAATAATTCTCCCAGAAGGCGTCTAGACTGCCAAAGGGGTGAAACAAAAATGATTAAAGGTCCCTGACTCTACGACCTCTAAGATCCCTTCCAGGCCCCAAATCCAATGAATGAAAGCTTATACTAATAGCTTGCCAGGCACTTTGCTAAGTGCAAGGAATACACTTACAAAAGCCAGTCCCTGCCCTCAAGGAACTTATACTCAGACAGGAAGAGATGGCAGTAGGTCCTCAGGACAGAAATCACAAAACTAAGTGATTTAATTTCTCTGGAGAGGACATCTGTTGGACCAGTTCTAGAAGTAGCAGGGTAGCAGGTAAAGATGGCCAGGTCATGTCTGGGGCTAGTCTGATGTTCAGCAATAGTAACAGGGAGACAGTGTCTCATGAACTTGTCATGTTCAACAAGCGTTTGTTAAGCACCTACTAGATACTACTGTACTCAGTGCTGTCTCACCTGTGGCTCCAAGAAGCTATAGCATGTGGAGTGGCCATATTCTGGTAAAAGCATCTTGGCAGATGAGCTCAACTAGGCTGAGGGTAACCGACAGGCCTCAAACCCATAGGTTAGTTGGAGGGATGTCAGAATGGAAAAATTAGAGCAAGTTGTTCCAGCAGTCATGAAGGTAGCTGAAGCAGGCACTAGGAGTTCTTGCAAGCTTAGTCAGACCCTGAAGACACCAAGGTCATCCATTGCAGCTCCAGCCATCACCAGTCATCCTGCCTTTTGTGGACTTGAATGACTCTGGAAGAGAGGGGCTGACAACAATGTAACTCTGCCTCAACTTAAATCCAATTCACCCACCAAGTCAAGACATCACTGGCGATGTCATTGGTGCCCTTCGAAAACAAGAAAGCCCAAAAATATAGCTGCTTACCTCAAGGAGCTTACATTCTAATGCGGGAGACAATATGGAAGCAACTGGGAGATATAAGATATAGAGAAAGTAGATGGAAGATAATTTCAAGAGAATAGGCTTTAGCAGCTATAAAGGTTGAGGAAAGACCTCCAGAAGTAGTAGCAGAGAAGTGAAATGAATTTTGAAAGAAAACCACAGTGTTGAAGTGAGAGTCATGAAGTGAGGTAGGTAGCCAAACAAATTCCTGGAGGGAAGAGAGTTACTGGGGTTTATTGACTGGAGGTAGAGAGGCAAAGAGGAAGATAAGATTGGACCCATGCTTTAGTAACATCATTGTGGCAGCTAAGTAGAAATTGAATTGAAACGGGGAGGGAGTTGAGGCAGGGAGCCCGACATCTCTATGACTTAAACCTGTCTCTGACTTGTGGATCTGACATCAAGTGTTTCTTAAAGGGATTTCTTTGAAAAGAATATTGGAAATAGAGTCCAAGAATTGGATTTGTCTCAACTGGGCTACTTAACAATCTGTGTGATTTTAAGCAGAGTATGACATCTCTCTGGGTCGATAGTCTCATTTGTAAATTGAGTGGACCACACTAGATGGGCTCGCCAAGGCTCCTCTCATTTCTAAAATTCCTTCTGCTCTTGGCTCTCAATAACTGGTATCTTCTTTAGCAGGCAGCATTAAGCCCAAGGTGGTAGTTAATACCCATCACCTTCTAAGTCTTTGGTTAATATTTAGCCTTGATTGAGAATGTGTTGTGCCTCTATTGCCTAGTGACAAACCCACAGATGATCAGTCTCATGAAGTGGCCTGCTGGCTGTCCATTGTCTTTATGGCCCCAGTTGTCTCCTGGGGTGGTGTCAGACTCAAATAGGGGCCACTAAACTGTAATCCCTGGAGCCACATATTGACTTAGAAAACCATGCTGGTCTACAGAACTGACCTGAGTTATTCATTTGCAAACCCTATTGAACAATTTCTTTTTTTTTTGTAGAGAAAGAAAAGATCAAGCTAGGGAAAAGAAAAAAAATGGCAAGAAACCAAAAAGCAGTTTGGACACCTCCTTCCCATGAGCCTCTGGTTCTAGGTCACCTGCAAGGGCCCAAGTGTTTACAGCTTTCCAGGCAGAGCAGCAGAAGGTCCTGACCTTTACGCATGGCCTGTCTTCCGCCTAGGATTGCTTCAATTTATGTCCTTGTATGTATTTAGCTATTCTGACTATTTTCTTCTCTTTACCATAGACTACATTGTCCCAATGGACCGGAGCCATATTATGCCCTCCTGATACTATGTGGCTGCCCAGTGACGGTTAAATGAAAGAGTACTAGAGAAGCCCAATCTGTGAATGACTAGGCACCTTGCCCTTCTGAACTTCATTCCCAATAGTTTTGTTAAACTACTTAAACACATTTCCTATGAAACTCCTATTTGAAACGAGTTTTTCCTTTTAATAAATATAGCCCTACTAGGTGAACCAACCCATTCTGGATACAGAATCAGTTGATCAAGCATTTATATGTACCTACAAATGTGCCAGTCTCACCTTTAAAACTTACTAGCTGTGTGATCCTAGGCAAGTCACACTCTCTGGGCCTCAGTTTCCTCATCTGTAAAAAAAGGGTTTTGGCCTCCATGATCTCTAGTCCTTTCTAGCTCTAAATCTATGGCCCTAAGATTCCCAACGCCTAGTATGGTGCCAAGCACATAATAAATGCTTGAGAGTGATTGAAAGTGAAGTGAGTTTATGGATGTTGGAGGGCCCAGTTCACCTCTCCCTTACCCGCAAAGAAGCTGAGTGACCCCAGTTCCTGCTCTAGTAATGGCAGATGTCTGTGATGCTGAAAGGGTTAAGGAGGGAAGGAGAAAAGCAAAGGATTGGGGAGTAAGGCTTGGGGGTGGGTGAGTGGGTGGAGAAGGACCCACTGGGACAGGAAGGGGCTGTACCTCGCTGGCATTAACATGCAGCTGGTAAATGCTGCTGAATGGCCCAGGCTCAGCTGCTACCCCCTCAAAGCCAACAGAGGGAAAGGGGGAGAAGTGCAGAGGGGGGATCTCTATTAAAAGTTCGTGGAGGGGGTCTGCACAGTGGGAGCCCTTCCCTCTCCAACACAAGCGGTGATTTAAATCCAAGAAGGGTCCCCTCAAGGGGATTTCGTGATCCATGCAATGCTAATTAACTCTATTGTTATATTTTGTTTGAAACAGGAGCTTCCCCCAGGGATGGCTGGGCACTCCTTTCTGTGGCAGGGAATTTACATTTTGCACCACTGGATGAGGCCGGGCAGTTAAGGAGCCCAAGAGGAGATGAGGGGCAGTCTCTGGGGGGCAGCCCCAGGTGGGGGGTGGGGGTGGAGGGGGTGGAAGGGGTGGAGGGGGCGAGGCCAGCTTCGCAGTAAAATCTCCACTCCATGACCTGTCCTTCCGCCTGTTGATTTCACCGTTTCTTCTACCCAGTCCCTACCCACCAAGTACCGGCATCTTTGTCTAATTACTATTTTTAGCTTTATTAAACAATTTCTGAGCTCCTCACTTCAGATTATGGTTTAGTGGTTTGTTTTTAGGAAGAAAATAAAAGATTAAACCCAACCCTTAAAGAAAGGAAGCTATGTGGAGGAGCTGATTAGCTCCTGACTAACCAAAGCTGTAAACTGAGGGAACGGACCTGTTAGGGGACTAGACAAGGTTGGAGAAAAAAGAAGATAAGGAGGGGAATAAGGTCCAGCCTTCTCCACAGGTCTCCACTAGTCTCCTCTGAGCCAAATGTCTCTCTCTGGGCCCCTCCAGAGAGATGGGTATGTGATTCTGGACAGTCTCCAAGATGTCCTTTGCAGTAAGAGGTAGCTAGGTGGTTCAGTGAAGGGGATGGCAGTTAGGACAGATTATCTACAAGGTCCCTTCAAGTTCTTGTTGAGTTTCATGGGAATGTAAGCTTCTCGAGGATGAGGGTTTTTGTCATTTTTAGTTTTGTGTCCTCAGCACCAGCACCTAGTTTGATGCTCCATGGGCCACCCCTCACCCCTCACTGTTTCACATAGGTACAGGCCCTGACCTAAAGAAACTTAGATGCTGAGAGGAGAGACACCATCTATGGGTGTGAGCACACACCAAATAAGCACCAGGTAATTTGAGGGGAAGGGGAAAGCCTTAGGCCCAGGGGTGGGGGATTGGGAGAAAAGACTGAAAAGTCTTCCCGGAGAAGGTGGAGTTTATTTGGGGCTTTCAAGGAAACTAGAGATTTTTAAGAGGCCAAGATGCATCTTGGGGAGGCACAAGCAATTATATTAGAAACACATTGAGGGAAAATAGTCTTCTGTGGGGAAAAGGAAGGAGATCCATTTGACTGAACCCTGGAGTGGAAGAAGGGAAGTCAGCTGGAAAGGTAGGTTGGGACTAGGTTGCCAAGAGTTTTAAATGGCATAACAGTGCAGCTTGAATTTACTCCTAGAGATACTAGGAAGCCGCAGGAATGTATAGTGTAGATGATGGATAGCAGTGTTGGAGTGGATGATGGCCCAGACTTGGAATCAGGAGGACCTGCCTTAGTCATTTACAAGCTGGGGAAGTAATTTAATATTTCTCAGCCTCATCTGTGAAAAGGAGATGATAATAACACCTAGTTTATAGGGGCATTGTGAAGATCCGACAAGATAATGTGGTGTGCAAAGTACTTTGTCAATTGCCATTAAAATTCCAATAATAATAATAAATAGATAGCATTTCTATAATACTTACTGTGTATGAGGAACTGTGCAAAGCACTTTACAAATATTCTCTCATGTGATCCTCACAGCAACCATTTTACAGATGAGGAAACTGAGGCAAACAGAGGTTAAATGACTTGCCCAGAGACATACAGCTGGCATCTATCTAAGGCAAGATTTGAACCCAGGCCTTTCTGACTCCAGGCCTCATACTCTTTCCACTGAGCTACCCCTGTTATTATTAGCCAACATAAACCTGTGTTTTAGGGATATTATTTGCATTTGATTCCGTTTAGTTCAGTAAACACTTTATTTGAAAAAGGAAAGGAACAGAATCTGTAAATTACAGGCCAGTGAGTTTGACTTTTATTGCCAGGAAAATTCTTGAATGGATCATTAAAGAGATGGTTGATAAGCATCCAGAAGGGGAAGATGGGAGACGTGATCATGAAGAACAAGCCTGGCTCCACCTAGAAGCTGTGCCTAACCAACCTCATTTCCTTTTTTTGACAGGATTACTAAGCTAGTAGAAAAGGGGAATGCTACAGACTAAAATGTACCTAGATTGTAGCAAAACTTTGGATAAAGTATTATATGTGATTCTGGTAGTAAAGATGGGGAGAAATTAATTAGATCAGCCCTATATTAGGATAGGTTCAGAGCTGGTTGGATGGTTAGACTCTAAAAGTAGTTGTCAATGATTCAATGTCAGCATGGCTGGAGGTCTCCATGACCTTGTGCATTTTTGTCATTGACTTAGATAAAGGCGGAAATGGTATGGGAACAAAACTGGGAGGAAGAACTAATGCTGGATAACAGTAAGAATCCAAAAGGATCTTGGAAAGCTAGAGCTTTGGGCTGAATCTATAAGGTGACATTCGATAGGGAAAAATACAAAGTCTTGCATTGGGTACAAAAATCACCTCCACAAGTATAAGATGGGGGAGGGGAGAAGGGTCGTGGATAAATAGCAATTGTTCTGAAAAACATCCAGGGATTTTAATGGCCTGAGAGCTCAACAGGAGTCAGCCATATGTGGTGGAACAGACAAAAAACTGAGCTTGAGCTACATTAAGAGGGGCAAAACTTTAGAATTTGGGAAGTGCTTTCCAAACATTATCTAGTTTGAACTTCCCAACAACCTTGTGAGGTAGGTACCTTGAGTATGGTACCTACTATACCCATTTTACAGATGAGGCTTAGGGAATCTAAGTAATGTAGCCAAGGTCATACAACTAGTAAAGTCTCAGGAGCGTGATTTGAACCTAGGGGTCTTCCAATGTCAAGTCTCAGTTTCTTTCCATCACACTAAAGGTTCTTCACCTTTTCTGTGTCATGAATCCCTTGAGCAAGTCTGATGAAGCCCTCCTCGTCATAATGGCTTTAATTGCATAAACTAAAATACATGGGATTACAGAAGAAACCAATTATATGGAAAATTCAGTTATTAAAATGTATGGTTTTTAAAAGTTCACAAACCCCAGGTGAAGAACTCATTCTGACTGTATTATTGCACCTCTTTAAAATGTCAGCATCACCCATGATGAGAAAAGACTGAATTCCAGCCTTTCGGGGGTCACACCTTCAAAATCTGATCTTTCAGCTGAACATGGGGTCGGTTCCATGAAAAGTTCTGCGCCTAGAGGAACTCAAACTTGTGATGGATCAGCAGGTTAAACAGACTACTTCCAGCCACCTTCTTCTTGTCTTAGTCCTTCTTAACCCTCATAAGCCTTCGTTTCCATCCCTTAAAGCTTGCTTATTTTTAATGTTTCTTATTCTAGTCACTGAAATTATAATCTTTGCTTTCCTTTTAAAAAAATATTTTATTTTCCCCCCAATGATAAGTTAAAACAATTATTAACATTTGTGTTTTTTCTTTAAGTTTTGAGTTCCAAGTTCTATCCCTCTCCTCTCCCCTCCCTGAGATGGGAAGTAATATGATATAGCTTATACATGTGCAATCATGTAAAACATTTCCATATTAGCCATGTTATAAGAAAGAGAGAGAGAGAGAAGGAAGGAAGGAAAGAAGGAAGAAAGGAAGAAAGAAAGAAGGAAGGAAGGAAGGAAGGAAGGAAGGAAGGAAGGAAGGAAGGAAGGAAGGAAGGAAGGAAGGAAGGAAGGAAAGGAAAGGAAAGAAAGGAAAAAAGCAGGAAAGAAAAGAGAGAGAGAGAGAGAGAGAGAGAGAGAGAGAGAGAGAGAGAGAGAGAGAGAGAGAGAGAGAGAGAGGAGTGCCTCAGTCTGTATGCAGACATCAGTTCTTTCTCTGGAGGCATGTAGCATTTTTCTTCCTGAGTCCCTTAGGGATTGTCTTGCTAAGAATAGCTAAGTCATTCCCAGTTCTTCACCATCCAGTGCTGCTGTTACTCTGTGCAATGTTCTCCTGGTCCTGCTCATTTTACTTTGCATCAGTTCATGTACATCTTTCCAGGTGCTTTTCTTTTTTTTAAGCAGTCAATATTCAACACTGAGATCAATTCAGGGGATGATAATAGCATAAACCAACTGCATATTGCCTGCTCACCCAGCCAGTTGGGCATCTCCAAGAGTTGTCCCCCAGCCCTGGTTCATCCTGTTCTGGGTTATACAACAAAAAATAGGACAGTTCCTTTTTCTACTCACATCCTCTGACCTTCATAACAAAATTGAAGCATGAGTATCTCCAATAGCTTCTTAAATATTATTATAATTTTAAAGTTATTCATTTTCTTTAACTTCCTCTTTGGTGTTTTCAGTACTTTTTTTAAACCACTTCAATTTGAATGAGGCATTCTTGTCAAACTATTCTCCTGAATGAAGGAAGTAAAACATGAGACAGAAATAGTCAGAATTACATGACTCCCTAAATGTGACCAATAAGGACCCATGGGTTAAAAAAAATCACGAGAACAAGATGAGAAAGATACGTCTATACAATATGTTCATGTGAAAAAGTCCTAGGGAGTTCAGCGCTCAGAAGGCTCAGTACGAGTCAAAGGTATGATGTGGTGACCAAGAGAGCAACGGCCATCTTAGACTACCTTAAGGGAATCCTGATGCTTGTTCAGGATTAGGGAGGTAGGTGATCAGCCCACGATTCTGCCCTGCTCAGACCTCATCTTGAATACTTTGTGTGTTCAGTTCTGGAGTCACAGAAGACATTGAGAAGCTAGAGAGTGGTAAGAGGGAGATGAACACAACAGTCAAGAGCCTCTTGCCAAATGAATTCATGCCCCATGAGCACAGCTGTAATTAGAAACTCTGACAAGCTGGACATAGAATAGGAAAGGTTCCCTCTCAACTTAACTTTTTAAGATAAATTCACTTGGAAATGAGAAGAAACCGTAGACCTTAGGACTTAGCAAAGTGCCTGGCATATAGCAAGTACTTTAAAAATGCTTGTCGGCTCTACTTATCGCCTTAAGGCTTCATGGGAAGAGTCCAGGATACCAGCCATTGTGAGCTGGACAACGTGGAGCTACCAATTTAAATTTTCATGGAAAAAAAATTACCAGAATATTCCTACTGTTTGACCCAAAGATGCTGCTAGGCATACACTCCAAGGAGGTCAGGGACAAAAAAGGATACACACCAAAATATAAAAGCATTTTTTGTGCTATAAGAAATGATCAAAAATGAGACTTATCAAAAGACTTATGTGAACTGCTACAAAACAAAGAAAACCTACCATATATTCAGAACATGAAAAGACCATTAAGCACTAAACAATTGAAATCCAATGCTAAGAAATCATAATGACCAAACTTAACCCAAAAGAGGACATATAAAAAAGGCACCTCTCCCATTTCTCTGCAAAATGAGGGGATTCTGGCTCTAAAACATTGCCAATAAAGTCAGATTTTTTTTTTATCTTGGTTAGTTTTACTGAAGTGTTTTTCTTTGATGAGCAATGGTTTCATTAAGAAATACATATGATGCAAAAAGAAAAGATGTCCATAAAAATTATTTTTAAAAGGATCATGGATTTGTTACTAGGAAGGCTGCAGTGACCTGGGGCTGGGTCAGAGAGGGACTCAGCCAGGATGAATGACAGCTAGAAGTAGAAAAAAATGCCATCTGGTGGCTTCCTAGTTTTAGTAATTACTCTTGCTAATCCCTTGGGTGTTCACTTCCATTGCATATACCTTCTAAAAGAGGCCATTTGCTGTCCTTGCTCTGGGAAATAGTCCCATTCATCCTTTGTCACAGATCTGCATATGAGGCTTCTTCAAAGGAAATGGGAATGTTCATCCTTAAGAAGAGAAGAGGGTGGAATCAGAGTAGACAGACATGAGGGCTTTTTGGAAGTATTTGAGAGGATGTCACCTGGAGGAGAGATTAGATCCCAATGTGAAGAACTAAAAACAATGAGTCACCAGGAGAAAAATATAGTTTTGATGTATGGAAAAATTTCCTAACCACTAGAGCTGCCCCAACATAGAGGAAGGGACTGCCTTGAGAGGAAGGAGATTTCCCATCACTGTAGTCTGCGTAATGCCCCATCATGTTGGATGAGATCACCTCACCTTGGGGGTCCCTTCCAACTCTGAGATTCTGTGATACCCATGGGGGTGCTAGTAAATGTTTAACATTTCTCCAGGGGAAAATGTGTTCATCATACACTTTGAAGTTTAATCTGCAGCATTAAGATTTTCTCCATCACTTTCTAAAGTCTATATAATCAAAAAAATCCAATCAATCAAGTCCTGATTTGGAGGGTTTGCTTGAGGTTTGTTCTGAGGTATAAATGCTCACACTGAAATGAGCAGATTAGAGCCTGCTCCAGCACACCCCTCATGATACCAAAGACTGGAATGAGGAGGTTAGAGCCTGCTGGTGATACCAAAGACATCCCTGTGGACAGCCTTTTCCCATCTTCTTGAAAGTGGCATATTCAAAAGTGCCTGGGGCCTGCTTACCTCAGATTACAAAGGACCTCAGTTCCCTTGGTAGAGTTGGAAGAACACAGAACTTGGAGTTAGGGAACCTAAATTTAAATCCAGGTATTTCCTGAACAACCCTGGAAAAGTCACAGTGGACTTTTTTTCTTCATCTAGAAAACAGGGACAAAAAATGAGGGGATTACCAAGGAAGTCAAAGGCAAAAAGAACCCATACGTGTCAAAACATTCAGAGCAACATTTTTTGTGATAGCCAAAAACAATGAAAATAACATGAGTGCCCACCGATTGGACAGCAGTTGAACAAATCATTTCATATGATTATAACAGAACATTATTGCTTCCTAAGAAATGACAGAAGTGAGGAATTCAGAGAACCATGGGAAGGCTACAATGAGCAGATGCAGAGTAAAGTCAGCCCAACATACCCTGTAATTCCAACAGCATGACACCAAAGGAAAGAGAGTGAAACCAAATGCTGTATAATGGTAATGACCAATCTTGACCTGATAGAAATGAGAAAAGTAGGAAATAAGCATTTATATGGTACCTGCTATGTGCCAAGCCCTGTGCTAAATTCTTTATCAATATTGTCTCATTTGAACTTCACAACCACTATGCTGGGTAAGTGCCATTATTATTTCTGAGACAGACAGAAGTTAAGTGCTTTGCCCAGGGTCACACAGTTGGTAAATATCTGAGTCCAGATTTGAACTCAGGTCTTCCTAATTCTAGGCCCAGTCTGCTGCACTACCTAGCTGCCAGTATCTCCTCCCTTTTTTTGGAGGGATTGGGACTATAGGACATAACAGTTCATATGTATGCATGTACATACACATACATGCATGTGTATATGTGTGATCAGGTTTGTGTAAGCAAGGTAACACGTACATAAACATATATATCATGTATCTATATGTTATATCATTTGTATACGTACGTTGCATCACTTACACATATATATGAATATATATATATATATATATATGTATTATGGAACAGCTAAGTGGTTCAGTGGATAGAGTGCCACACTAGAGTCAGGAAGACCTGAGTTTAAATCCAGTCTTGGACAGTTACTACCTATGTTACCCTGGGCAAGTTATTTTACCCTGGTTGCCTCAGTTTCCTCATCTGTGAAATGAGCTGGAAAAGGAAATAGCAAACCACTCCAGTATCTTTGCCAAGAAAACCCTAAATGGGCCATGAAGAGTCAGATAAGGCTGAAAAGCAAGTGAACAACACATACATGTGTTTATATATGTTATATATTTGTGTTTCCAACGTCGTATACATGCACACATTTATACACTATTAATGCGGTTGTTTGGGTTGGGTTAGCTGATTTTCTTAAAAGGGAAGACCCCCTGGGGACAGTGATGTTACTTGGAAATGACAGTTATGGAAAGGTAAAAGTCAAAAATAAAAGATAATTGTTTAAAAAAGAAGCTGGATTAGATGATCGCTATGTTACTTACCATGCTCTAGATCTGATGACCCCAGGTCTTCCATCCAGGTGCCACTCACGTCAGGCTGCAGTCCTGACATCCGAGCATCCTTTGCCTGTGGCCAGTCCTGACTTGAGATCAAAAGAGTCTGCGTCGCTAGGTCACAGACAGGCACATGTTCCTCACGTCCCTTTTGTTTAAACATCAGTAAATCATCACAGTGCCCTGTGAGCTAAGCTCTCTCTGTTTCTTAAATCCAAATGAACTGCACAAGGACAATAAAAGGAATAAAATGTACAGGACCCTTTTTTAAAGTAAGTATATTATTTCAGGATTACATTGTACATTAACACCTAATTTATCTGACTTTGTAGGGGAATGAAGTCTTCCAACCAATCAGAAAAATTCATTTCTCTTTTATGTACCTCACTTACGTCATTTTCACCATTTTGGAAAGAACTTTTCCCCCCTAAACAGTTATCAGGCATTTCCTTGCCTTTTTAAGTAGAGTACAATAAAAACTTAATGAAAAAAAAATCACTGCCCTTAAAGCACAGGGGGAAGAGGGATGGGGGATAGGGGTGGTGGTCAGAGGGGTCTTCTGTCCTCCATTCTTACCTCTGTCCTTTTTATTTTTTGAACCAAAAAGCCTCAGAAGATTTCAGGATGAGAAAGAGTCCTTAGAGATCATCTCCTCAAAACCCTTTTATTGGGAGGAAAATTAAGGTGCATCAAGGTTGTGACAAAGTCACACAATGAGGTAATAATAAATAATAACCGCTAATGTTTTTATGGTTTTGTAGAGGACCAAAATGACATCACCATGATAAAGTGAAATTTCAGTGTGTCCAACTGTGGCTGATCAGACCAACATGAGCTTAGAATGCTCTGCCACAAGTCGGGCACAGATAGTCTGTATGAATTTTGGGGGTGAATACTCCAAATTTGCGCATCCTATGTTTACTTTGTGCTGTCTCAAGTCTGCTTTGCTCAAAGAGCACAGCACCCTTTCTGATGTGGGCACGCCATGCTAAGCGGTCCTGTGCCAGTGTCTCCCACGTTGCACAGTCAAATCCAAAGTTCTTGAGAGAGACCTTGAGAGTGTCCTTGTATCACTTCTTCTGGCCACCATGTGATCACCTGCCCTATGGGAGTTCTCCATAAAATAGTCTTTTTGGCAAGCATGTATTTTGCCCAAGTACATCTAAGAGGCTAAGCTCTTTACAATTATTATCTCATTTGATCCTTGCAACAACCCATAGAGGTGAGTGCGGTAATCATGCCCATTTTATAGATGAAAAAGTGAGGCAGACAACTGATAAGTGATTTGCCCAGGGTCACACAGCCAGTGAGTATCTGAGGCCAGAGCCAGGCCTCTTGATTCATGTCAGTGTTTTCTGCACCAAGTGGCACTGTCCCTGCTCCCCAAAGAGACTTTATAGCTTAGTCTAGACAATGTTGACATGGTAATAAGTTCAGTAAGTTTGGACACTGAATGCCTCAGGGACTGAAGTCTGCCTTCATGAAAGAGAAGTTTGAATTTCTATACCACTTTAAGATTCACAAAAAGCCTTTGTCACAATAGTCAACAATTTTTTAATTCCCATTTTCTAGATGAGGAAACCAAGGCTAGTCGGAATCAGAGCTGGGATTTGAACTTGGGTCTCATCTGAATTTAAGTACAGAGCTCTTGCCATTATATAAGTGACGGTTGGACCCTCACTTACATGACAGGGACTCATGACGTCTGAGTCTGCAATAGAAGGTAGAACCCCAGCTTCCTGGGGTTCCTAGGAAGTAGGTTAGAGTCATCAGTTCTAACCTCCCCTGGAGGTTAGACCAGCCTTGAGCAAGGCCAGACTCTGACTGGTTTCTAGGGATGAGCCTGCTGTCATGGTCTGCCTGCCCACCCTGCCAAGCTTGGCTGGTTCTAGTGCTTCATGTGCTGTTTCCTTCTCCGTTTTACAAAGTTAAATATAAAAATTTCAAAAGAAAATTGAATCCCCAAATGACTTTCCTTAATGCAATGTCTGGAAAGACTCACGATTTCTAGAAGTCACTGGTAAATGCTGGGCAGCTGGAGGAATTAAATGTGGAAAGGCTCCTCACTTCCCTAACCTCCCCATCTCCATCTCTCTGTCTTTGTCTCTGTCTCTCTCTGTTTCTCTCTGTCTCTCTCTGTCTGTGTGTGTGTGTGTGTGTGTGTGTGTGTGTGTGTGTGTGTTTCAATTCTTGGCTCCTAGATTTCCAGCTCTTTGATCTGGCCAAGTCACTCAATCTCCTTCATTTCCATCTCTCTCATCTGTAAAATTCATAAGTTGAATTAGATAATCTCTCAGGAAGGTCTCTTATTTATATTTTATTTTTTCCCCAATTACATGTAAAAAAAAATTTTAACATTCTATTTTTTTGAATTCTGAGTTCCAAATTCTTTCCCTTATACCCAAATGGTAAGCAATTTGATGTAGATTATACATGTGTACTCATATACCACAAATTTCGTGAAAGAAAATAAAGAACCTCTCCCCAAAAAAGTGTGCTTCAATTTGTATTCAGAATTCATCAGTTCTTTCTCTGGAAATGGACAACATTTTTATCATAAGTCCTTCAGAATTATCATCAATCATTGTATTGCTCAGAGTAGCTAAACCATTCACAGTTGATCATTGTGCAATATTTGCTGTACTGTATACAGTGTTCTCCTGGTTCTGCTCATTTCATTTTGTATCAGTTCATGTAAGTCTTTCTAGGTTTTTCTGAGAACATCCTGCTTGTCATTTCTTACAGCACAAAAATACTCCAACACAATCATACACCACAATTTGTTCAGCCATTCACCAACTGATGGGTATCCCTTCAGTTTCCAATTCTTGGTCCCCACTAAAAGAGTTGCTAAATGTTTTTGTACATACAGGTCCTTTTCATTTTAGGTTTTTTTAAAATCTCTTTGGAATACAGGCTTAGTAGTGGAACTGCTAGGTCAAAGGACGTATATGCATGGCTTTATAGCCCTTTGGGCATAGTTCCAAATTGCTCTATACAATGGTTGAATCAGTTCACACCTTCAAGAAAGCATCTTACAGCCCTCATTCTATGATTTATGATTCCCTAAGTGTCAGTGCCTGCATCAAAGCCTTGGCTGACTCCTCCGATGTCAGCCCCACACAAGCATGTGAGGTGACTGAGTCTGTCAAGTAAACAGAAAGATAATGTAAGTAACAAAATCACTTGTTCATAAAGAAAAACGAAATGGAAAGTCATCATTTTTTTCTTCCTTATGATAAGAAAAAAAGTCTTTTGAAAACCTTCACTGCCATTTCTTATTCCATCAATGTTGCCTTATGATGAGCTACCACACTTAACACCCAACCCAGCAGATGGATTAATGCAGGCACTTTATTGGGTACAATGTCTGTTTCCATAAAACATCTTTAGACATGTGAAAACTACTTAAATGAGGAGAAAATCCAGGCCAGCCACACCCGCCTCTTCCAAACATCCAGGATACTTGTCTCTCAATACCTAAATATTTGGCTGACATTTCTTTAAGCTGGGGCTTTGTTCCCATAGGAACTGTTGGTGAGCTTATCCAGCTCTCTCTTAATCCCTTTCTTATTCAAGCCCAAGGAGCCCAGCTGGGAAAAGTTATTTTCACTGGCATGGTCTTAACCCAGGTTAGGCTGTGTGGAGAAGGGAAGGGAGGTGGGAAGAAATAGGTCCATACCAGCCAATAGGATTTGGTGTCCTCTTACAAAGTTAGATGACTAGAGGAAAAGAGTGGAGGTGGTGGAGTCTAGACCTCATTTTCTAGCTGTGCCTCTGTCTCTGTGCCCCTTTGGAACCATGAGAAACCAAATAAGAAGCAGACCCTGAGGGGACAACCCCTGAGATCTCATCTTGAGAGAGAGCCCAGCAGATCAATGCCTCTGTTCAAGGGACAATTTTAAATTATTAGCCCACAAGCATAAAAAAGTCAGTAAAAGATTCCCTTATGTTTGGCTAATTGTGAAGCAAACCAATCATAGACAGAGAGGAGTCTCTTTCTATCACTGTAACTAGGGCAGGGTGAATAGGGCATTGGCCCAGGGTACTGAAATTCAAGGAGTGTAGACAATATTTATGTCTTCAGTAGGTAGAAATAACCTGAATTTAGAATTGTCACACCTCCAATGAACTTCTCTCTGGTCCTGTTGGGCCTTGTTTCATCCCTCAGCTTGGGCCTCCCTAGCAGTGACCCCAAGGTATCAAAGGGTCTTAGAAATCTTTACCCCTGAAGCACTCTCCTGTCCCAGGTCTCTCCACTATGGAGTCTTGTGCCCCAAAGTCTCTCCCTTCCCCCTTCCAAGTTTCCTGTAAAAGCTGATTAGAGAGTCCCTTTTTGTATTTCTTGCCCTAGTTCCCAAAATTACTGAGTCTGACTTTCCACATTGAGTGGCACTCTTGAATAGTGTTGGATAGTTAGTCCCACACCTAATTTCACCATTAAATTTAAAACTCCTGTTAGAACAGAGATCATTAGAACAGAGATCGCTACTTCTCACAACTTGTTTATGGGTTCAGGGCCCAACAGAAACCTGTGGACTCAGCAAGAACTCTGGAAATAGTTGATGGACCGTCTGATTCATTTTAACCCTATCTGTTGTCTCTTTCTGCATCGTATCCTGGCATATGAATGGATTTCAACCTCTCCCTAGGTTATTGGAATATAATTCTTGGACACAAACATGACCTGAATCCCAGGAAGTGAGCGGCTGGGCTAGAAACTTGACTCTTGCCCTTGTCAGTGACTATTTGACCTGATCTGACCCTCCCCCCCCAAAAGGGTTAAGGTTTCAGGGTTCTTTCAAGAGTTCAGGCTCAAATAATCTTCAAAATAGGGTTTGAAATAAATCCTTATAAAAAAAAAAGAGAAGAAAAACAAAATCCTTGTATCCATGTCCATAGCTTCTATCACCTGGGACCACCTCTACCATACTTAGGCTATGGCCCTGACCATACTAGTGGTGCTATTGGAATGTTTCTCCTGGGCAAATCTAATGGGAGGCAACAACATCTCTCCCACTTCCCTGTTAATTCCCTTAGTCTATGATTGCCTCCTATTTATACTGTAAATGTTATACTCTACACACATTTATTACAGTAACATATATATCATATATATGTGTATACAGATATAGACAGATATGTATTATATGGCTAACCACATTATATATATAAAATATTATATATATAATGTGGTTAGCCATATAATATAGCCATATATATATATATATATATATATATATGTTTCCCCCATTAGAATTTGAGCTTCTCGAGGGTAGGAACAATGCGTTTGCCTTCCTTTGGATCCCAAGACCTTAGCTCAGTCCCTGGCACATGGCAAGCACTTAATAAAGGCTTATTGACAGAGTAAATGACTGAAGTACGTATATAAACATATGCAGAATAAATATAAGGTCCCATCAAGCAGCTCCATGTTAGTTTTCTCGGACCTGGTGTATACTCTCCCTGCTGGTGTGCCACCTCATAGGTGGGCAGCCAGGAAAGCAGCTGGTGGGCATTCCCTCTTAGGGCCATTAGTATGTCTGTAGTTGGCTTGAGATGCCAATCGGGAGCCCAGCAATAGCTGCTCTGTTGGGAACTATTGTAGGATGATGCCAGACCTCCTCTTAATTACTGCCTGAGACCACTCTTGCCCTGGCATCTACGAGAGGTTCTTAACCTTTTGTATATCATGGACACCTTTGGCAGCCCTATGAAACCTAGAATGGTTTAAAATGCATAGCACTGCAAAGGAAAGCAATTATAATGAAAATCAGTTGTAAAAAAAATCTGGATAAAAAGACTTTTTCAAAGACAACTAGATGGTACAATGGATTACCTAGAGATAAGAAGACCTGAGTTTAAATCCAGCCTCAGAGCCTTACTAGCTGTGTAACCCTGGATAAGTCTATCTCTATCTCAGTTTCCTCAACTGTAAAATGAGGATAGTAACAGCACATATCTCACAGAGTTGCTATAGGGATCAAATGAGAAGGTATTTGTAAAGTACTGAACCCTGTGCCTGGTACAAAGTAGGTGCTTTTTCCTTCTTTTCTATAGTCAGGGTAAAAACTAATATTCTCCCAGAGTAGTCACTGGGCTATGCTAAGCCCTCCCCCCTTTAAAAAAAAAACGACTCCTCTGTTTGCCTTTCAGGTACAATGTCCACTAAATAATTAATGTATCTTTCAATCCTCTGCATCCAATAAATATACAATTTTGTTTTTTATGCATATGAGTTATTAGGCATAATCCGCTAAAATACACTATTGTTGAGGTCAAAAGGTCCAAAATTTAGATTCATGAAAAGTATGTCAGAAACACAAGAGGCCATAGGTGTTAATAGTGGTAAGCTGCCCACAAAGCCCGACTTGGTTCTGTGCTTGAAAAAAATGCAATAGTCTTCATTCTGACCCCAGTTTGTAACAGGAAAATGTGAAAATACAGGTGGAATCTCCAGGAGTACAGACTGGACATCAGATTCTGGTCCTAGCTCCACCAGTAGGTAACTTTTCTTTTCTTGTGTCACCACTTAGCCACTGTTGGCCTGTTTCCTCATCTGTAGTAAATTGGGAGCACATGACTGCAATCAGGCATTCTTAATTAGAATCTGTGAAACTTTAAAAGTATATATATATTTTTTCTAGCTATTTCCATAGATAATTCTATGGATTTTATTTTATGCATTTAAAACATGATTCTAAGAAGGGAGTCCGTAGGTGTCTCCAGACTTCCAAAAGGTTCTTAACAAAAGTTTAAAAACTTGTATTCTAGATGACCTTCCTGCTCTAAAATTCTAAATTCCCATTTTCACTGGATCACAAATTTAAAGCATTAAAGGATCTTAGAGGTCATACAATCCATTCCTTCCTCTTGACTACAGATAAGTAAACTGAGACATAGAGAAGGCCCCACAGGCAGGATGGGAAGCCACATCTTTCGCCTCCAAGTCCTTCACTCCTTCTACTACCATCATGTGGTAAAAATTAATCTACAGTGACTCCCCACACAGCCACACCTGCCATTCTTTCACCATTCACTTCCCACCAAGCCCCAACCCTGACACTCCAGTCCATTAGTAATGATGTCATGTAGCAGAGGGTTCATATTCCAGTGGGGACTGGAATAAAATAAAATGTTCAGATATACCCCAACAGGAGAGCTGGAGCCAACTGTCAAATTTTCAGTGACCATTTACACCTCAGAAATCAGCAAATAATACAAATTCAGGTTTCCTTTATTGATTTATTGATGATCTAGCTTTAAGAAAGAGAGGATGAACATGTTAATAATTCATGTTAAGCTTTAGAGTGTGTTGTAAGTCTTTGGAAAGCAGGTTGTTAAACCTTCCCCAGCATGGCCATCATCTACCTCTCCTGCCCATAACTTCCTCCATTCTTTACAGATCTTGGATACAAATTCAAGATCATCAATGAATGATCTCTACAAGGAATTATCTTGAGAATAAATCTGCTGTGATGTGTAAATGATTTTGTTTAAAGGCTAGACAAATAATTAACGTGCTTGTCCTCTTAAGAGGTGAAATAACCCACCCCAATTCTGACCGAGTATTGTTTAGAGATAATTCCCTGTCACCCATGATCCTGTGCCTAGGACATCGAGCTCATGCTTCACACCTCATCAAACATGCCTTGCACCCCCATCCTCTCAAATAACAGGGAATTCTTCATGCTCAGTTACAAACAGATCATTACATCAGGTCTGATGACGGAAATTTCCTTGGAAAGTTATCGTGTCCTGTGTGATGCCTTCTTCCTCCCATCTGGAACTAGAAAGTGGAGTTTCCTTACAAGGCAGGCAGCAGAGCTTTCAAAAAGGATGTTCAAACATTTCATTGTTGGCTCTACTTCTCTTCATGAGAGCCCTCTAGATTATACCACAGATTAGCCAACCGCTCCACTGCTTACATTTCTGTCTACTCCAGACCAGCTGGGGCATGACAAATACAAAGGCCTTATGCAATAAGGAGCAAGGTCAGGCTATCGACAGCCCGGGAAAGTTAGCCACTTAGGACTTAATGACAAAGTTATGGCAAATGAGTGATAAAGATTTTGGACTGAGACTCCAAAGTCCCAGAAAGACTCAATTCCCAGCTGTGTTTGTTCTAACAAGGATGTTTGTAGATGCCTCCAACTGTGTGGGACACAAAATCTGGATAACTATTACTAAATTATGGACATATATTATGGACGTATACTGATTACAATTTAATTGGGGGTACTGGAAAGAGGACTGGATTTGGAGCCAGAGGACCTTGAGCTGTGATACTACCCATGTGCCCTTGGATAAATTACTTAGCCTCAGTTTCCCTCATCTGTAAAATGAGGGGTTGGAGCTTAGTGCTTTCTAGATTTCCTTTTCGCTCGGAATCTCCCTCTCTTTGCACATGATTACACAGAGACTCATACAAGTCACAAAGCCAGTATTTGAATCCAAGCTACTGTGCCCAGATCAGTGTTCTTTCCCTTATACTAATGCTTCTCAAACTTTTAGGTCTCAGAATCCCTTTACTCTCTCATTACTGTGGCTGTTTTGCTGTGCATTCTCCATTCTCAAAGAAGACCAATATCCAACCAGGAGGGAGATGTTTTGACTTGCAAGTGAACTGGATTTAAGTGAGGCAGAGCTGCACCGTCATCAGCCTCACTCTCTCTATTTGCAAATTAAATGAGCCATCTTTGGAGGCCCTGGGTTCTTCTTGGAAGTCTTTAGGCATTTTCTTTTCCATTCCACCTCACTTGGACCCAGCTCTCCAGTTGATACCTTGGGACCTTGGCTCCAGATTGGTTAGTTCTCTGTAACATAAACCACCACAACCAAACAACTTCTGCTTTCTGGCCATCTTTATGTCACACTGATGCCCACATGCCTGTGCTCCCCTCTCCACTTCCACCTCCAGTTCTGGGAATGTCACCTCACCACTACCATTTTGGGGAAGGGCATTCCATCAGGTGCTCTACTTACTATTCCTATGACTTCTCTGTCTAAAATACCCCATTCCTGGTCACCACTCTCCTAATGGTCATTCCCCAAAAGATAGGCACCTCCTTAATTTCCAGTTCTTGACTATATAGCTAGGGCCCAATTAATGGAATAATGAGTCCCTTGAAGTACTCATGTACTCAAATTCACACTATTTGAAGTTATAATTATGTACAATATGGCCATTGGTTCCAGTTCAATTGAAACATACAGTTTGAATTCTAATAATGAGACCACTTTCCAGAATTCATTCTTTACACTAATCGGACCTGATTCTAACAAAAAGAAGGGCTCTAAATATAGTTCATTAAACATTAGAAACCAGCTATCATGTCTCCAAGCTAATCACTAGTCCTCACCGTCCTGCTTACCCTCCTCTAGCTGCTTTCTAGTTTAACAATTTTTGTGGTTTTTCAGCTGTGTCTATCTCTTCATGACCCCATTTGGGGTTTTCTTGGCAAAGATATTGAAGTAGTTTGCCATTTCCTTCTCCAGCTCATTTAAACTGAGCCAAGCAAACAGGGGTATGTGACTTGCCCAGGGTCACACATCTACATGTCTGAAGCTGAATTTGAATTCAGGTCTTCCTGATTCTGGGTCCCCACTGTATCTTCAGTGCTATTTAGCTGCCCTTCCTAAAATGTGGTAACAAAAACACAACATACCACTCTAGATCTGATCAGGGCAGAGTAAAGTGGCATCATCCACCTGTCTTCCTCCTCTCCCCTGACCTCAGTCATAGACCAAGTCTCTCTTAGCACAACTGAAACTTTCATGCTCTCTCTTGGCAATTATAATACACCGCTGATTCATAATGAGCTTGTAGACCACCGAAAGCCCAAACCTTTTGGAGACAAACTGCTATCTAGCCACATCCCCCCTGCCTTATCATTATAAAGCTAATAGTTTTGACCCCAAGTCCAAGACATGTATGTATTTACTCTTAGGAAACTTCCTCATGCTCAATCTGAGCCAGTATTCTGGCCTGACCTGATCTGGGGGGCTCCCAACTGTGCTGTCCAGGGTCTTAGCTCTTCCCTCCAAGCTTTGTGTCAACTGCAAATTTGATGAGCTTTGCATCTATAGACCTTGATCCAAACCTTGATAAACATGTATCCCAGTCCTCACCTCTGGCTGCCTGGATGCTTTTCAGCCTGCAAGACTGAGCTCAGGTACTGCCTGCTCTGGAAAGCTTGTGATGATAACCCCAGATCTTAGTTCATTTCCTCCTCAAATCATCTACATGTGTATGTAGGTATGAATGTGTCTTAGAATGAATGCATTTTCACCATCTGGGTCCTGTATCTGGAAGGCTGTCCCTCCATGTCACTACCTCCTGGCTTCCCAGGTTACCTTGAGTTCTCAGCTAAAATCTCACGTTCTACAGGAAACCTTCCTTCTGAGGTTATCTCTAATTCACCCTCTACATATTTTGCTTGTTCATTAGCTGTCTGCTTCCCCCATTAACCTGTGAACTCTCTGAGGGTACAAACTGGTTTTGCCTTCTTTTAGTATCCCTAGCATTTAGCCTGGTATACAGTAGATGATTGATAAATGCTTGTTGACTTGACTGATGGCAAAGTTTGTCTTGGTTTTTGTATTACCATCTCATGTGACTTGTAGGATCCTAAAAGATAGAAAGGACCTCAGGACCTGGATGGGCCAGCTCTTTATTTAACAGAGCAGGAAACTTATCTGAAAAGGGAAAAAAGTTAAGTGACTTACTCAAGGTGACATAGGTAATGTGTCAAGAGAAGGAATTTGAACCCAGTCCTTCAACTTTAGACTCAATACTCCTTCCACTTTATGACGCTGCTTTCCCCTTAGCCAAGATGTACATATAGAAGGCACATAATAAATGCTTGCTGACCCTTATGTATCCAGTGATCTGTAACTAGAGATGAGTGGTTTGCAGTAGAGGAAGTTAGGAGGAAAACTTAACTAGTCTAAGGAAAGTTCTTTGAAAGAATTTTGTGTATGCTAAATAATATGGTGGAAACAGTCACCTCTGTGTCAGGATGCAAATAATTTAAGGTTTATAAATAAATCACAGATTTCTCCTTCCATTCTCCTAAGGAGGTATCACTAGCTTTCACATGAGGAAATACACATTATAATCCTGTCTCTGGGTAACCTTGGACAAATCATTTTCCTTCCGGTGCCTCAGTTTCCTCCTCTAGAAAATGGGAGATTGGGCTGGATAATGGCCAGAGTCCCTTTCAGCTCCCAATCCTATAACTACAATTGACCTATGACAATATCTATACTACCCAAACCTCCTCACTCTTCAGTCAGAAAATAAGCATTGCCTAAGCACCTATTATGTTCCAGGCAGTACGCTGAGACCCCGGGATACAGAGAAAATCAAAAGACACTCCATGCCCCAAAAAGCTCATCATCTGATGGGGAAGATGTATAAGTGGGATATATACAGGATAAATAAAAGATAATCCACAGAAGAAAGGCACCGGAATTTAGGGTGATCAGGAGCAGCTTCCTGTGGGAGGTGGGGCTTTAGCAGGGACTTGAAGGAAGCCGACAAAGTCAGGAAGTGGAGATGAGGAGGCCCAGAAGGCAGATGATGAGAATGCCTGGAGTCAGGAAGTGGAGGGGCTTGTGTGAAGAACGTGGAGGAGGCTCCACAGAGTATGTTGGAGACGGGGGAGGAGAGTAGAGGTACAGGAGAAAGGTGGGTGGAACGGTTCTAAAGTTCTATAAATTGCAGAGAAAGAGAGGAAGGGAGGGAGGGAAAAAGAGAGAGATGATGGGTAGATAAATGGATAGATAATTAGATGATAGATGGATAGATTGATAGATAATGGATAGATGGATAGAAAGATGATGGATTGATAGATAGATGATAGATGGATGGAGAGTGCGTTTAATGATGCATTTACTATATGCCAGACACTGTGCTAAGCAACGAGGATAGAAACCTAAGTAGTCATGACAATTCCAGTGTGCAAGGGGCTACCATTCTAATGGGAGAAGACGGTGCCTAAAAGGGAGCTGGAAAAAGGAGTGGGATACTTTTCATAGCAGGGGTATGAAAGCAGCCAGGAGACAGCATAGTCTGTGTTTCTTGTTCCATCTCTGAGCCTGGGAACCTTCCCAAAGAGTGACCTTGCAGGAGAAAGAGGCAAGAGGATATAGCCCAGGCCTCAGTTATTCCTGATCTAGGAATTAAAAGTGTGTTTGGGATCATCCAAAAAGACTTAGACCCATTTTAGGGATGTTCAGTGTGGCCTTGGGATTACTTAACAGAAGTGGTCGTCTGGTCCTGCTAGTTGATGGACCCAAGGATGGCATCACAGAAAATGTGCTATGCCGGCTTTGGAAATGAAAGGCTTCATTCCAAGCTTTGCTACGAAGAACATGGGTGGTATTAACAAAGTCTCTTCCCTTCTCTGAACTTCAGTTGTCCTCATTTGCAAAATGAGGGGCTAGACAAGATGCTCTCCAAAGTTTCTCCCAACTCTCAGATCTGTCATATTCCAGGTAACCCTGGATAGAAATCAATGCCCCAGTTCTATATGCTAGCTCACAGACTGAGACCTTGAGGCTGCGTTGGAGCTGGACCCACCTCCCAAGGTCCACAAGATGGGACTCCAAATCCCACGTGTTTGCCCTGAGGGGCTCAGCACTTGGGTGTCCTGCTTGATGCCAGATGTTCCTGAATGACACAGATGGCCCATAATAAAAAAGGGGAAATAAAATGAAATGATCTGATCTATAAAACATATCCATCCACCCTTTTTATAGACTACACTATATCTTGGGAAGCTAAAAGCTTGAAAATAACTTCATGATGCTGAACAAATTGTGCTATGTGATTATGATGGAATACTATTGTGCTATGAGAAAGGATGAGCAGGATGTCCTCAGAAAAAACCTGGAAAGACTTATATGAACTGATGCAACGTAACAACAATATTGCAAGATGATCAGCTGTGAATGACTTAGCTGTTCTCAGCAATACTGTGATCCAAGACAACTCTGAAGGGCGTGGGATGAAAAATGCCATCCATCCCCAGAGAAAGAACTGATGGAGTCTGAATACAGATTGAAGCATATTTTTTTACCTTATTTTCTTGAGGTTTTCCTTTGGTCTATGTTTTCTTTCATAACTTGACTAATATGGAAATGTTTTGCATGACTACACTTGTATAACCTATATCCAATTGTTTGCCTTCTCAATAAGGGGGAGTTGGGGAGGGAGGAAAAGAGAGAATTTGGAACTCAAAGTTTTAAAAATGAATATTAAAAATTGTCTTTACATGTAATTGGGGGAAAAGAAAATACTAAATAAAATTTTTAAAATGTCTTCATGACTTAGAAAAGCAATTTAATCAAGGAGAGAGTGGGGAAAGGAAAGAAGGGAGGAAACTGTTTAGTTTGGTTTTTCTATGCCAAAACATGCTGAAAATGTGAATAATTGTGATTTCTCCTGACTGACTCCCAACCTCCTGAGCTCACCATCTTCCTTAGAACATGCATCATCCCAGTCCAAGGTTTAATAGATCCTCATACGGCTGGTAGGCACTATGCTATCCTAATGGGAAGTCTGAGTTTTGAATCAGAGAATGTGGCTTCAAATCCACATTGCACTATTTGTGACTTGGGCTGCTATACCTCTCAGTGCCCTAGGGTCCCATATGTAAGGTGATGGCTTTGGACCCAATGGTCTCTGAGGTCCTTTCCAGTCTTAATTACTGTGATCCAGACAGTGTCTTGGCTAGTAGTGACTTGGAAAGGGACAGATGATGGAGAGAAGTCCCCCATCTAGCAGTCAATCAACAAGTGTGAAAATGAGCACCTACGATGTTCCAGGCACTGTGCTAGATGCCAGGCGTATGGATACTAAGAATGAAATAATCCCTACTCACAAGGCGTTTATGTTCTAATGAGGAGGCAGCATCTCACCCACTTTCCTGGTAATTCCCTCAGTCTGTGATTGCCTCCCATTTACACAATCTAGAATACATATATATATATATATATATATATATATATATATATATATATACATATATAGTATGCACACATTTATTACACATATCATATATATGTAGATATAGATATAGACAGATATGTGTCATCACGTGTCATTATATGGTTGTATGTTGTTTCATCCATTAGAATTTAAGTTTCTCGAGGGTAGGAACAATGTGCTTGCCTTCCTTTGGATCCCAAGGGCTTAGCTTAGTTCTCAGCACATAGTAAACACTTAATAAATGCTTGTTGACTGATGAAATGACTGAAGTACATATATAAACACATACAGAATGAATATAAAAAGAATACAGAAATATAAAGAGAAGTATTTATAAACAAGGGCAGATAGGTGGCACAGTGGATAGAGCACTGGCTTTGGAATCAGGAAGACTCATGTTCATGAGTTCAAATCCAGCCTCAAAAACTTACTAGCCGTGTAACCCTGGACAAGTCACTTCACCATTTGCCTCAGTTTTCTCATCTGTAAAATGAGTTGAAGAGGGAAATGACAAATGAGTCCAGCATTTCTGCCAAGAAAATCCCAAATGGGGTGATGGAGAATAGGATGTGACAGAAACCACTGAACAAGAATTTATAAACATGTGCAAAATAAATAAAAAAATGGCTGGTTGGTGGTTGTCCTGTGTTCCCAAAGAGGATCAAAATGTCAGCACCTGATAAAGTGAAGTTTCAATATGCCCATCTGTGGCTGATCAGACCAATACAAGCTCGGAATGCTCTACCACAGATTGGGCACAGATAGGCTGTGTGAATATTTGGGGTGGATACTCCAAATTTGCGCATCCTACCTTTACTTTGTGCTATCTCAGTTCTGCTTTGCTCAAAGAGCACGGCATCCTTTCTGATGTGGGCACGCCATACTGAGCGCTCCTGTGTTCAGTGTCTCCCGTGTTGCACAGTCAAATTCAAAGTTCTTGAGAGAGACCTTGAGAGTGTCCTTGTATTGCTTCTTCTGACTACCATGTGATCGCCTGCCCCATGTGAGTTCTCCATAAAATAGTCTTTTTGACAAGCATACATTTTGCATTCAAACAACATGGCCAGCCCATCAGGGCTGCGCTCTCTGAAGCATAGTTTGAATTTGTCTCTCTGTCTGTCTGTCTGTCAGTCTGTCTTTCTATCGATCTATTTATTTTTGCATCCCTAGCTCCAACCACAGTGCCTGGCTCATAATAAGTTCTGAATGAATGTTGAAGTGATAGAAAGTCCACCCAATAAGTCCACTCCCCCACCCCACACCTGGGAGATGATTGACTGCTGACAACACCTTTATACAGATCCTCTTCCTGGTGTATGTGTTATCCTTTTGTGACATCTGTTCCTTATTTCCCTTTGAAAACTGTTCTTGGGGTACATTGTACTCAGAATTCATCATATAAATAGGTTAGAGGAAGGCCACCTTCTGTGATTTGTGGGCACTCTACCTTGCCCTGGCCAAGTACGCATTATTTGCCAAGGTTTTGTGAGTGCTAGATACACCTTGCAATTCATCAATACATCTCAACAGAGCCTCCTTCCACACTGTCCCTCATTCAGAGTGAGACAAAAGCTGAGGGAGAGAGGGCATACTGGTCAACTCCCCCTAAGGAGTTCCTTTTCAAAAGCTTAGATTCCCAAGGGATAACTCCTGTCAAGAGAGGAATGGCCAGAATCTGGTTTTGTAAAGATGATAGATAGAGATAGGTCAGACATCAAAGATACCAAGGTCATTCAGTGCACCCTGGGCCATCAACAGTTGTCCTGACTTTTTGTTTTACCACTGAACTTCAAGAACTGTGCAACTCTGCCTCACTTAAATCCAATTCATGCAGGGGTAATGACATCACCCTGTGATGTCACTAATCCTGTTGGAGAAAGGACAAAAAGCAACTTCAGAAACAACGTTAATACCATGTTGATAAAGAAAAGGTGGATGATAGGTGATAAAGAAAAGGATTCCAATCAGGATTTCCAAGTAATGTTGGACTGAACCAGTCGTGCTCCCGTGGATTGTGTTGCAACAAGTGCCGAGACTTACGTTAGGAGTCAGTAGGTGAGAAAAAGTCAAAAACAACATTCGAGGAGAGTTTCCCCCAGAAGGGAGAAGAGGAAGGTTTGTTTTGCTTTGCTTTTTCTTTCTCTCTCTAAACATCTGCTGCAAGAAGTCTAGGGCACACCATGAGAATGTCAGCTCCTTGAGCTCTTTCATTTCTCTCTTTCTTACTCCCCAACTCTAGCACAGTGACTGGCACATAGTTGGGTGCTTTAAAAAACTTCTAATTCATCCTTTGAGTAAGAAATTCCCACCTTTCTCCCATATAGAGATTCAGGAATAGAATTAGAGGCATTGTGGTGAAATGGAAAGAACACTGGAACCTAGAGTCAGGAGACCCGAGTTCAAATTCTGACTCAGATGCTTAGCACTTTTACGGCCTTGAAAAAACCACTTGACACCTTGATGAAATTCTCCAATCCCTTGTTTTAGGAACATGACTGTGAACTGGGGGTGTGAATTTTCTGTCAATCCAAAAAGCATTAATTAGGCACTTAGTTCATTTGTCCTAAAAAGCACCTAGAATAAGATGCAGAGAATGAAAGCTTCTTGAGGGTACAGACTTCTATTTTTGTCTTTTTTTTTAATCCCCAGAAGCTAGCACAGGCCCTGGGGCTTTGCTGGGACTTAAAAATGTTTTCTGACTGATTGGATAGGAATTTCCCATCTGTCTGATTTAGGAAGATGAGACAGAGACAGAGAGGAGAGAGATGAGACAGAGAGAAAGAAGAAGGGAGAGAGAGGGGGGGAGAGAGAGAGAGAGAGAGAGAGAGAGAGAGAGAGAGAGAGAGAGAGAGAGGGGAGAGAGAGAGAGAGAGAGAGAGAGAGAGAGAGAGAGAGAGAGAGAGAGAGAGAGAGAGATACCAAAAGTAATGTGGTATTATGGAAAGAACACTTAAATTTAGAATCCGAACACCTGGGCTCCAATCCTGCATTTGTGACCTCAACAAAAATGACTTCATCTCTCTGGCATTGATACCATATAGGAATGGCTCTGTACTTGTACCCACATATGCAGGGATCTATTTGAACTTTGAGGAAGGTACTGCATGTCCTCCAGCCAACCATAGCTCTGGTACAGTTCTGGGAATACACATTTTAAAAGCAGTTGGTGACTTGGGTCACCATGTTGGAGACCTTTCTAAACTAATGATGAGCTAGAGTGGTCTATTTTCAACTTCATTTCTGCACACTTGAAAGAATCATTGCAAAAATAACTAAGGATATTCCCTAGCAGACATTTGATCATATTCTGCAAGGCATTATTTTCCTCAATTGAGCTGTCTATGGGAGATGGGGTGACAAGTGTTTCTATTTTCCCCCAACTTACGTTTTTAGTTCCTATTGAATTTTAGTGAAGAAATTGCCTTGGATATAAAAGCAAAAATGTCTGAAAATTGCCAATGGCCACAGAGATTGGAATCCTGACAAATGTTTCCCAGATTTCACAAAAACAATTGTTGCCACCACTGCCTTGACCCCCAAACAACATGAGGCCAGGATGTCCATTTTATTCAAATCTTTTTATTCTCAAAACACAAGTACCTTGGGAAATCACCCATACACTGAAGTCCTATAGTTCTGCCATTACCAATGATATCACGGTCGTCATGGTAACTAATGCACTTCCAAAGAAAATGGTAGAAAAGTAACTAAAAGCAAACAAATTAAGTGTAATATAGGGCTTAAGTAGATAACTGATATACTGTCATCTCTGTCTGGTTTGTTTGGGACCATTGACTGATTCATTTACACTCCCAATCACTATGAGTAATTCAGTCATCCCAGGTGATGACAATGAAGGGTTTCCTCACGTTAGGCAGAGCTATGCACAGAATACCATCTCCACCCCTCCTCCCTTTTCTATTTTATCTTTTGCATCTCACTCTGATACATCAAAGAATCTTGTTGAAATAGGTATGCCCAACAAAAGTGAAGACCTCAACCCATCCTCACTTCCCATTCTGTGCCTGACTTTTGTCCATGGCCTCCCATAAACCCTCCACCATGGATGCCTCCCAGCATGATGAAAAATCTCCTGGTATCGTATGGGCACCACTGGAGCTGGTACTCCATATATCCTTACTGAAGTCTTTATTGGTATTTTTCTTAATCAGCTTTTCATTGGTTACATGCTACAATTGGAAGTAGTCAACAAGCATTTCAAGTCAAGTAAAAAAGCATTTATTAAGCACTTACTAGGTACAGGCATTGTGCAAAGAAAGGCAAAATAACAGTCCTAGTTCTCAAGCAGTTCACAATGTAATGGGGAAACAGCATAAAAACAACTGCATAAAAACAAGAATGTATTGGCGATAATCTCAGAGGGAAGGCATGAGCTTGAGGGACCAAGAGATGCTTCTTACAGAGGTGGGACCTTAGCTGAGACCTAAGGGAAGCCAGGAGGCAGAGAGGAGGAGGAAGAAAGTTCCAAGAAGAAATCCAAGCTATAAACAATTGTATGAAACATTTCCCCAAATCATGTGCCTTAAGAAAAAGACAAATTAAAAAGCTCTGAAGTTTTATCTCCCACCTATCATATTGGAAAAGATGATTCAAAAAAACAAAACAGAAATGGTCGGTCAGGCAACAAACATTGATCAGGTATTTACTACATGCCAGGTAATATGGTAAGTACTGCTGATACAAAGAAAGGCAAAAATGGCCTCTGTGTTTTGAGGAAATTTAAATGTCAAACTGAAGAATTTCTATCTGCTCCTAGAGGTAATAGAGTAATGGGAGTTTGTTGAATAAGGGGGTGACATAGTTAAGATCGCTGCTTTTGAGAAAATCACTTTGAACAGGTGGAATAGCAGGAAGATGTAGAGCAAGCTCCCCCTCCCCAACACCTCCAACTCCTCCAGACAGTTCTAGAAAACATAACGCATCAAATCGTGATTGGGAAATCCATGGAAAAAAACCAGTGAATCATTTTTCCAATCTAAGTTAGCTTATGTTCCCTTGTAACAAAGACTAAAAAAGAAAGTGGGTGGTGAGAGGGAGGGGAGCAAGGGAGCGAGAGAGACAGACAGACAGAGACAGAGACAGAGACAGAGGGACAGAGAGAGGTAAGCAGTTGAGGTGGCCCAAAGGGTAGTATTAGAGTTAGGAAGACCTGAATTCAAATATTGCCTCAAACACTGAGCAAGTCATTTCATTTCTCCAAGTCTCAGTTTCCTCATAAGTAAAATGAGGAGATGAGACTCCCTTGCCTTCAGGGTGGTCCATCACCAAACTAGTACTGAAAGGTTTTCCATTGTGAAAGTACCAGCCAGACCTCGTGCTTCACTAACATTTCCTTTGAGAACCCAGGGTCACATCAAAGCCCCAGGGAAAACCTCAGGGGGACATTTCATGATTATGTATCTGTTTTAAAAGAACAATATATCTTCAAAGTATGGATATTCATATACACATTAAATTTCCATGATCCTCTGAGGGAAGGTACTACATTCTCTAGTATCAGGTGTCCTTCCTTTTCCACAAGTGCAGCCTCCTTTCTTGTTGACTCCCAGCTGTTGGGGGCCCAGCATCTGGCACATGTGACACAGCGCTGGGTGGAGTCCCCTAACTGGTTGTTGAACCTCAGGGTTCCCCTTTCTTCTGACCAAACATGAGAACCACCCTGAGCTTTCTGAAAGTTTAGGGTATGGAAGGGAAAAGGAGCTGTCCCAGACATGCCAATGCCTGAGCCGGGGTCACCTCCTCTTTGTCTGCCTACCTTCAGTATAGAGCCTTATGAGAACTAAAAAGGCCAAAAGGGTCTGCAGTGGCAGCATTTTCCGTCAAAAGGGTGTCACAATGGTGTCTTAGAGTAGCAGTGACTGATGACGGAAGGCAAATACTACACTGGCCATTTGACTACTGCCAGGAGAAAAGATCACGAGAAACATCAATGTTGGCTGTGTGATCGGCTAGTGTCCAGTAGGGTGAAAATGTAAAATGGCCATTGGTGGAACTGCCAGACTGTTTTATGTCTTGATGAGGTTGATCTAACAGCTTTCCAGCTGATTGCAACAGCCATTACAAGTAAGCGGCTAAATTCTGTTCTGATCACTCTGTAATATATACTATTTTTTTTATGCTCAGCAATCTCTTTTCTGTGCAGGAGTAAATGACTTGTTCCATACCTGATTCATGTTTGCACTGTAGGTAGCTTTATTACTGCTTCCCTTTCTGGGAAAACCCTTAGACTTTGAACTTTAACTAGGAGTATTACTGTATAATTAGCCACTTTCCTCAGAATGCTGCGGCAAGGGACTGACCTGAGTATGAGAACTGCTGAGCTTACTTTCCCTATTGAGAAGTCAGGTTTCACCTAGCTGTGACCCTAAGCAAACCACATTTGCTAAGTAAAAACCAGGGATCAGGGTACCTAAATGGCAAGCCCTGGAGCCTTAAAATGCTGAATTTCCTATGACTTTTTAGCTTTCTCTCTGCTGTAAGAACTGTAGAGCAAAAGCCTTACAGAAAAGGCTGAAATGCACAATAATGTTGATGAAAGCAAAATTCAAAATTGAAGTGTCTTTTCTTTCCTACCTTCCATTCCTGGGGTTATCGCTTCCAGGTCTCCCCAATATTAAAAAAGAAAGACTTTTCATTCTATCCCATCTTATTTCCCACGTCCCTTTCACTGCAAATTCCTTCCAAAAGTTGCCAACAGTTGATTCTTCCTCCCAACCCTTACAATATGATTTCTACTTTCACGACTTGAACTGAAATTGTTTTCTTAAAATTCACCAATGACACCTGAGGCAGAGGTCACAGTACAAAGAACTTTGGATGTGAAATCAAAGGATTCTGGGTTCAAGTCTCACTTTAGCTACTTCCTAGGGGACCTTGGACAAGGATGGTAACCTCAGTTGTTTCATCTGTAAAATGAGAGGATAGTTCTGAATGATTTCCGAGGTACCTTCCAGTTCTAAATCCTATAGTAATACCCAATAATAAGTAGCATTTATATAGGACTTTGAGGATTATAGAGTGCTGTATATATGTTAAACTCACCTGATCCTCACAATGCTGGGAGGTAAGTACTACTGCTATCCCCATTTTACATTCGAGCAAACTGAGGCAAACAGAGGTTAAGTGACTGGCTCAGAGGACACAGTCTACTTGACTCCAGACCTAGAGCTCTATCAACTGCCTTATCTAGCTTCCTCTAATGATCAGGAGGTGCTTAAAGAGACTTGTTGAATTGAACTGAATTGAATTATCCTTATGAGAGAGAACTCTTTCTTCTTTAAATAGACTCAGAATATGAAGGTTAATTTCATCCCTTGCATTAAAGGCGCAGTTTGGCAACTAATCCTAACCTAAATGTGTCTTCAGTTACATCCCAAGAGTTTGCTTGGGTGTTAAACAGGGATTCTTTGGGACTAAACCTACAATTTTACCTGCACTGGTGATAGACAACTCATTTTTTTCTTACTGTCCTTAGAGACTCTAGGACTGTAAGGTTAAATGACCTGGGTCTCCTAATAAATATTATGTGTCAAAGGCAGGACAGATCTCATCCACTACAGTAGCTGCCTCTCTAAGAATCGAGCTGGGTGCTGAAAAGAGATGTTCGTTCCAGAAGAGAACTGATGAGAACATGGGGTGATGTCTTGACTTGAATATGAACTGGATTTAAGTGAAGCAGAACCGCCCAAAGTCGTCAGCCTCACTCTTTCCCCCCAGAGGCTTCGAAGTTCAGTGACAGGACAAAAGTCAGGACCTCGTCGGTTAGTGTTATTAAGGATCCCTCCCTTAGTCAACGATCCCATTTTTATTGCTTTCTTTTCCCATAGCTAAAATTGGAATGAAGTCACTTCTTTGGGAGGGGAGGAGGCTTGTGTGATGAGGGTAGAGAAAGACAGTATTTCTTCAGCTCCTTAACCATAAGGCCAAGAAGATGATATATTGGTGTCTCCAGCTTCCAGGGTCTCTCCTATCTGACTTTTGGGTGGATCAGCATTTCTTGCTCTCTGCAGACTGCATTTTCTTGTAGAAATTTCCACCTCCCTAAAGAAAAGAAATAGTTGCTGTTGCATTTAAACTCTCAAAAGACTCTGAGAATCTTCTCCACATGACACTTTTATTTTTAAAAATATCAGCTGTCATTGGTAGAAAAATATTCACTTTATTTGTAGGAGAGAAAAAACTCTACCCTGGGGGAAAAAACTATATATCCAGTAGCTGTAGAATGGCTAAATAAATTATGGCATATTAATGTAATGGAATATCATGATGCAGTAAAATTGAGAGATATGAAACACCCCCAAAAGATCTCTGACTTTTTCAGAGTTCCCTGCACCAGAGCAGATCTTGTTTGGTAGAAATGGGCCCAGAGAAGTAGCTGAGAGATTCAGTGACCTGTCAGGAGTCCCATCAGGATAAGGTGTCAAAGGTGAGATTGGAGTCCGGATCTTCCTGACTCAAAAACCCAGCATTCTATCCATTATGCAACCCTGATTCTCAAAAATGAAACCCAGAAGAAATCTACAAAGCCCTAGACAAGGTGAAACCAGCAACTTGGATCAAAGGTAGTTACCAACATTGGCTCCAGAGGGCTGACAGCAAATACACTTACCTGTCAAAAATGAATGCATGTTGAAGGAAGGAGGGAGGAAGGGAGGAAAAGGACAGGAGAGGAAGGAGAGGGGGCAAGGGAAGGAAGAAGAGGGAAGGGGGAGAAAGGAAGAAGAGAAAGAAAAGGAAAGAAAATGGAAGGGGAAAGAGAAGGGAAGAGGAATGGAGGGGAGAAAAGAGGAGGGCCTCTTTTACTGTGGTCATTGTAACCCCACTGACAAATAAAGTATCTTGCACACAGTAGGCACTTTAATAAACACTTATTGAATTGAATTGAATTCAAATTGAATTGAAAAAAATATAGAATTAACTAACTGAATTTAAGGGACATGTCATATTATTTAACATTTTTTCAGCACTTTTTGCTGAAGTATATCCATATCATTTTTCATTAGTATTTGTTTCTGAATTTTCCACCCCACTAGGCTGTAAGGTACTTGTGCCTCTTTTATATCCACTGTGCCTGGCACATAGTAGATCCTTAATAAATGTTTATTGACTGACTGACCAATATTCATACAACCGCAACTTATTTAGTCATTCCTCAGTTGATTGGTTTCCCATTTTTACCACCACGAAAAGAATGACTATAGTTTCATATGTTTCATACATATATAGACTCCTTTTTTTTTCCAGTACAGGCCTAGCAATGGTATAGCCAGGTCAAAGGCCACACATTGTTTGTAACATTTTGCGTATAATTCTGTTTATGATAAAGGGGCAGGGAAGGAGAAGAATTAGGTGATCTCTCAAGGTCCTTTCTACCTCTGTTAGCAGATTTCGTCTGAAATCCATCCCCCTTCCCCTAGCCCTTGACTTCACATTTTCAAGAAGCATTTAGAAACAAAAATCAATAGCCTGAATGTATTTCCGAAGTTTCCAGGATCTGTTTATAAAGTTATTTGGACTATCTGTCTCATGGACATCTCTCAAGGAAGGAGTTAGGGGCTAGGGGGCTAGGGGAAAAAAAGTGAGCACCGTCAGTCAAATGGATGATGACCTGGGATTCAGGAAGCTCTGGGTTCAGTCAAGTCCTGCCTCAGTCACTTACTGACAGTGGACAAGTCAGCTCATGGCTCTGATCCTCAACTGGCTCTTCTATAAAATGAGAACAGTGAACGACATGGCCTTGGTGGCCCCTACCAGCCCCAAGCCCATGATCCTGTACTGTGCCCACATCATGATGCCATAGAGAGAGGCTGCCATAGGTTCTGAGGGAAGCCAGGGATGAGAGCCAGGGAAAACCTCTATGCCCTTTGGGTTTCTGACTGCCCCATGCCTTCTTCCCAGGATTTCCCCCTGAGCTGTGCTTCATCTGTCTTCCTTCATCAGCAGAACTGGGTGAGCCTCTGCTCCTTCCTGGCTTCCCTCACCATATTGGCCATTTTCCTGAGGAATCGAGAACACAGTCCAGGACGAAATTCCACCCCAGCAGCCAGCAGCAGCCCAGTTTGCTGCAGAGAAAATGACACAGCCATATCCCCTGGGCAAACTTGCAAATGAGCACAATTTCCCCATCTCAGCTCTGCTCACACATCTGGCTAGAGACATGGGAACCATTTTCTCCATGGGGACACCCCAGTTTTCCTGTAAGATTTCTCATGGCCCCAGCAGGCCTCTGGCTTCTGCCTTTGTGTCTGACACCTTTCTCCTTCCCCTCCCGCAATCACTGAGATGGGTGGAGGGGGAAAGAGTGTCTAGACCTCTGACCATGCCACCTTTCTTTCCTCAGTTGTTGGGAAGGGAGGGCATAGTTTGGGTGCTATGGGGCATTTAGGTCTGAAATCAGAACTGGACCTTCCAACCTCAAATTTTGGATGAGGATGTCTCTGGTTCAGAGTTTGAGTGACTTATGCAAAGTCTCAAAGGTACAAAGTAGGAGAGAAGGGGATCGAAACCCAGGTCCTCTGATTCCAAATTCATTGCCCTTCCTATAACAGCAAGTATGTGAGCCAGCTAGGTGGCACAGTAGATGGAGCAGTGAACCTAGAATCAGGAAAATCTGAGTTCAAATCCATCCTCAGAAACTTACTGGCTATGTGACCCACTGCAAACTTTCCTCAATCTTTCCTCAACTCTAAACTAGAAGTTGGACTAGTACCCTCTTTGAAGAGTTGCTGTGAGAAACAAATGAGATAATATCTAGAAAGCCAGAGGCTACAGTTAGTGATATCTTTTTTTATACATGAAGAAACAGGGTTAGAGAAATTAAACTGTCACAGATTTGTAGGTATCAAGGCAAGCCTGGTAGCTCTGTGGCTAGTACACTAAAACTAGTCAGGAAGCCTTGAGTTCAAATCCAGCCTTAGGCAATTACTAGAGGGACAAGTCCCTTGAATGCTGTCTACTTCAATTTCCTCGACTGCAAAATGGGAATAACAGGATCGTTGTGAGGATGAAACAAGATATTGGTAAAGTGCTGAGTAAACCTAAACACTCCATGAATGCTCACTACTATTATGATGATGAGATGAACTTAGTTCTCCTCTGACTCCAAGACTGCCCTCTTTCCCCTGTACCCCAAAGTACTAAGTTCACCAGACTATTGGTTTGTGAAGTTTTCATACCCAGAGGCCCCTTTGGTGGCTTTAAAAGGAGGGGGCTGAACCCTCCAAGCTCACCAGCTCTAAGTTCTCAGATCTTATCTGTGGCCCAACTGAAATTCCAGACTCCTTTGCATTTTGATAGTAAAATTTCCCTTAGTCCAATTGCCAATTACTGTTGCTTTTTTATCTTTGTAAGAAGAAAGAAATCTCTCAGGCCTGCATTTCCCTCTCACAAAGAGCTGGCAATCTTCACTCCCCACCCCTCACCCCCAGTTTTCCTTCCCGGGCTCCTTTGCCTTGATTGAAAACCATTCTTCCTAAACCCTCTAGGTGTCCACTGTTTACCAAGCCTGTGAGTGTTCTGAGCTCCCAAAAAGGATGCTTAATTCTGTGACAAAATGGCTTCAGGCGTTTTGTTCCTGATGATGTGACAAGTGTAACAAAACAGCATCGGCTTCCCAAACATGCCAGCTGTCCCAGACAATCCCTGTCTCCAGGCTCACATCCTCTGTGATGCCGAAAAGTCGCTGGCTTCAGATAAATCCAGGTTGCTGAAGAGAAAGCTGCTGATTTTAATGCATCTGAGAGAAAGCACAGACAAGGAAGGCATTTGGAGTGACAAGTCACATGTCTCCAGGATGTTTAGCCATTAATTCAGCAGCCCTGTGCCTCTTTTATACATGAAAGATCTGAACCACTTCCTTCCCTTGCCAATGTGTTGGTTGTCCCTAAAGATGGTGAGGTAATGGTATTTCAAGAAGGATGTTCATCATTGCACTGTGTAGGGTGACTACTCCTAGAAAAAGGCAAAAGTCCCTGTTATCCATCTCCAAGCTCATCTAGGAGCTAGGGATCAGGCAAGGAGTCAAATAATGTCCATGAGATCTATGGTTTGTCCTTCATTCTCAAAGAAGACCATGACATCAGGAAGGGGATGCCATGACATGCAAGAGAATTGGATTTAAGTGAGGGAGGGTTCTCCTCCAGAGCCATTTGGGTCTTGTGGGGAGATATATAGATCAGGACAACCTGAGATGCATATCTGAAAGAAATTGAGAATGTCCACTCTGCCTCCCCCACAGGACTTCAAAATCTCTTGCTGGGCAGGCATGCCTACAAGTATACAAGGCAACACCATCTCACTAATGATCTGTTCCAGAATTTTCCCAGAAATCAAAGTCAAGTTCACTGGCCTCTAGTTTGGTGACTGCTTTCTTCCTCCCCCATGCCACTCCATAAATCAGGACATTTCTTTTTTTCCAGGCTTGTGGTTCCTCTCCTTTTTATATGATCTTTAAAATATCAATCACATCTGCCCATCCTTTCAGGGCTCAAGGGGTCTTCAGGGCCACCTGACTTAAATTCATGAAAGGCAGTTTAGCATTGTCTTACTCTGGCCTTACTTACTTTGTGTATCACCTCCCTTTATTCATTTTTGACTCTTAGGGACCCAGTCCTCCAGGTCTGGCTCCAGAGGGAGGCAATCCCTGGACAGAAACTATGGACGTTAATATATAACCCTCCAGTGAGGGCAAGCCACCCAAAAGTAAACATGTAAAGTTTTTACATGCATCCTACTACTGACTTTAGTTCAATGGTGCCCAAATTCCTTTTTGATAAGAATGTACATGAGCATTTGAGTAAATATTAAGTCCTTCTAATAATCCTAGTGTTGAGGGCCTTTTCAATTCCCAGTTTTAACCATCTCTCTCTTCTACCCAATGGTATTTATTTCTTCATATTCTCAGTATCTCCTTTTTGACAGAGATAACTTCAGTGCCATAACAGAGTGGAGGATTGGGTTTAGAATCAAGAAGACCTCGGTTCATATCCTGCCTCTGAAATTTACTAGCTTTGTAATCTTGGACAGGTAACTGAGGTTCTGTGAGCCTCAGAAATCTCCCTTGACTTATCTAATAAATTATAGACAGTTCCCATCTGTGCTGGTGGAGGGAATTCCCACACTAGGACAACAAATCAAAGACCTCATGTTGGTACTATATTAGACAATTCCACTGCTAACCTTCTCCTGGCTAAGACTAAGAAACAAGGGTGGGTCTTAATAAGTAGTAAGTATTTAACTGACTCTCTGGGGAAAAATAAATGTATTTAAAACACTTTTTTAAATTTAATCTGCATTAACAATTTATCCATCACTTTCTTAAGTCTAGACAATTTCAAGGCAAGAAACAAATCCTGATCCATAGGATTTGGCAATTTCTGCAGGGCAAATTCTGACACTGAAAATTTAAAAATCAGCTTTGTACTTCTTGAACTGAAACTAACCCTAACCCACTCTTGGAGGATCCATTTGGCACAAGGAGTAAGAGAAGGATGTCAAGGCACAATGGGCATGTGGGGGAAGGGAGGTCAGAGAACTCAATGTGAAGATGTAATGGTAAAATTTAAGGTTAATGCTGGGTAGAGGGAAGAGTTAAAAATCTTCCCTACCCATTAATAGGTCTCTATACCTTTTGTTAATTTCTATTGAGGCACTGGGTCAGAGGGTTCTGCCCTCCAGCTCTGAAAAGTATAGAAATACTCTGAGGTTAGGTTTTCTTTTGGGGCTTACTCCTTGGAAGTATTTGTTTGGCCAGATGAGACTCTGGGTAGCCACTAAGGAGTCCCCCGGCTTTGAAAATCTGATACTGGTGCTTCTCTCTCTGGTAACTATGGTCAGACAGTTGGATCTGTCTGTTGATCTGTGCAGTATGTATTGTTTATGTCAGGCAACTGGAAGCCCTCTCTGTTGGTTTTTATTTCTTTGTATTTTCTCTGAAGTTCAGGGTGCTGACTTTTTCCCCTGAACTAAGTGAATGATATACATACTTGGTTAAAGTAGATTGTTGACCCCTCAAAAGTTTCTTTCCTTTTAGAAAAGTAGATCTAAGAACCTATACAGCAGGTCCTCCTGTGTATGCCAGGATCCTTGCTGTTACAGAAAAAAGACAAACAAAGGTAAGAGTTGTGTTGTCTATAAAGATTAATCAACAAAAATGCATTAACCATCTGCTGTGTGCCAAATCCTGTGCTAGGCTCTGATGATAGAAATATAAAAATAATACAGTTCTTGTCCCCAGAGAGTTTATATTTTATTGGCAGAAAAAATATATACATACCTAAGTATATACAAAAATACACACAAAGTAAATACAAGGTAACTTGGGGGGGGGGGGAACACTTCATTTTGCAGAAGCTTGACCTTAAGAATTATACTGAAAAGTCATGCTCTCTAAGTGCCCCCTGAGTTCTTGGCTAAGAGTTGGACCCTTAGGTCACTCTGGAAAGCAGCATTTAACCAGATAGAATATGGGACAAAATATTTTTTGGGGGGAAGGAAATGAGATCACCGAGCCAGGGGCATAAGAGCAAAAGAAGTTTACAGATTGGGAAATAGTAGATGGGGAAGGCACAGCAGGAATAAGTAGAAGAACCAGGATCCTAATCCAGCTCCACTGACTCCTGACCCAGGGCTCTTTCCACTAAATCCACTATGTGACTGAAGAGGTTGAAGAGAGAGAAGCACCAATATCAGATTTTCAAACTGAAAGGTTTGCCTCATCCCCTTAAGAAATACAAAGCTTGGGTAACAAAACGTTCCCGGATAATTTGTGTGTTAGTATTTCCACACCAAAGCTTCCTATATTTTATATCCCACTGATGTTGAACCCTCGGGTTCCAGTTTCTACACAAAACTCTTTAAACATTTCAAACAATACCATGGTGAGTGTGTGTGTATGTGATAAACAGTTGCTGTAGGGGGAAATTTTTTATGGCCAAAACCAGCTGTGTTTCCATGAGCTATGGAGATAACAATCTTATTAATTTCTGCCCTACTACGGCCCATTTCTTTTCACAAGGCCTTGTCCTATTGTTTTTGTGTAGAGAGAGAGGGCAAATTCTCTTCACAGTGTGGGTCTGTCTCTGCAGGGAAAAAGCAAGGCCCACAATGCAGCACTCAGCTCACTTGGGCTGCCCCCAGGGAAAAAGCCCTGGTGGCCCTGCCCTGGGTACTGAATTGCTCTGGTGCTACTACGACACAGTTTTCCAACTCTGCTTAAGGTAGAGAAAACAACTGGTAAGGTGGAAGTGATAAATAATCTGAGAAGGTTTAGATTCGGTACTCAGCAGGGCAGAGAAGGGGGCACACAGATGGAAAACACTTTGCAAAGAGTTTCCTGTGGAAATTTTTTTTTTTAATTGACTGACTGACTTTGTGACCCTGTAACATCTGCAAGCCCCAGGTCCCTCTTTAAGGTTATAGAACACAGAGTAGGTGCTAATCATTCTGGGTAGAGGGGGTTCCTCATATCAATGACTTATAGCAATTCACTGCTTACTCTACCAGCTTGGCATCTGAAACTTTGGTGACTCCCTATATCAACGAAATCAATGATCCAGACAAAAAAAGTTGGACTCAGGGATGGAGTATCAATCTTAGCTTTGTCCCAAATTAGCCATGAGACTCTGGGGAAGTCTCTGAGCCTCTCTGGATCTCAACTCCTCATCTGCAAGGTCAGGGGTTGGATGAGATGAGCTCTGAGCTCTAAAATGATTTCCCAGCCCTGACATGACTCAGTTCTAGGGACTTTTCCTAGAAATGCCATGGCCAAGGTGGGGAGATAGGGGTGGTGACACTGAGTCTTCTGTCTTCAGAGCTCTGAGGAGACCGGACAGACCCCTCCAAGCAGGGCAGGCAGATTTCTCTGATGCCAGGCAACCGAGCTGAGTTTCCAGGGAAGGTCAGCCATATGTCAGCTATTGCCTCCTCTAGAAAAGTACCAGTCCTCAGCTGCCCTCTGGCCCCTGACTCCTGACCACACCTGACTGACTTTCTGTTTCGTTCTTATTCTTATGAGTACAACTAACTTCAAGCAACCCTGTGAGTCCAAATCATTTGTATTCCTGATTCCTCCAAGACCCTTCCCCAAATATAAAGGTGGGTACATGACACCAGCTGCTCTGCTGCAATAAAAATGCTAACAATAACTAACATTTATATAGCACTATTTATGCTGAGCACTTGACAAATGTTATGTCATTTCATCTTCCCAACAACCCTGGGAGCTAGATGTGCCCAGACACAGAGGAGAGATCATGGAATAACATAAAGGACCATCCCATGATCATATAGTTAGCCTGTGGGAGACTTGGGACATGTACCCTGATCTTCTCTCCATGGTCAGACCTTATGGTCAGCCACTAGGCTCCATACAATTTTAAACATTTTTATGTTTCCTGGCATCGGAAGGATCTGAGTTCAAATCCAGCTTCAGATATATTTTCATGGTTCTTCATGATGTAGACTATACCAAAGTGGTCCTAAGAACCATGCTTCTAGGACCTCCCTGACTCAGTTTACAGAACCACCCCAGAGAAAAACAATCCTATAATTTTAACTGTGTATATAAATAAATGACTTGTTTACCAAGTAATTGCTAGTTGGGAAGGGGGAAGTGGCCTCCCATAGATGGGGGAGGGAAAAGATGGGCAGCAAAGGGAAGATCCTAGAATCTAATTCTTCTCTTCCTTCAAGTCTTTCTTTTCTTATTTTTAAAGAAACAGCACTCCAAGGAGCCTACGGCAAGACAGTAGACAGGAAATGCCTGAATACAATGGCTAGGGAACTGAATTTGGAATGGATGAGCTCTGGGTTCCAATGTGGCTTCTCTTGACACTTACTAGCTGGGTGGCCTGAGGTAATCTCATCCACTACCTTATGGTGAGTACTGTGTGGGCTCTGGGAATACAAAGACCATTCAAGGCTATTTAAAAATGGAATGAGTTGTCTAGGGAGGAGGCGAGATTCCACTCTCAAGGAAATGTTGGGATGTAGCTTTTTCCAGGAGGCAGTCAGTGGCTACAGCCCTAGACCTAGAGTCAGGAAAGACCAGAGTTCAAATTCTGTGTCACACGCACATCAGCTTTGTGACCTTGGGCAAGTCACAAACTCAGTTTCTTCATTTGTAAAATGGGAATGAGTATGGCCCATGAGGATCAGATGAAATGCCCAATGTATGAAGTGCTTTGTTAGTATTATTTAGATAAGCCATAAAGTCAAGCAATCTGTCAGCAAGCATTTAAATTCCTTTCTGCGTGATGTGACAAGCATGGTGCTAGGGTGGGGATGCTGTTGTATAGTCATTTCCGTTGGGCCTGATTCTTTGTGGCCCTATCTGGGGTTTTCTTGGCAAAGATACTGAAGGGTTTGCCATCACCTTCTCCAGCTCCTTTTACATTTGAGGACACTGAGGCAAACTGAAGTGACTTGCTGTGGGCCACACAGCTAGTAAGAGTCTGAAGCCAAATTTGAACTCAGATCTTCCTGATCCAAGCCCAGTGCATTGTGTACTATAGCACCACCCATCCACCCTAAGGTGGGGATACAAAGACAAAAAGAGAAGGAATTCCCCGTCCTCAAGTTTCCAGCTCAGCAGTCCTGGAAATCGGAGATCATACCAAGTCCTTGAAACTACTGGTCTCAAATCAAGTCAACAAGCATTTACGAAGCCCCTGAGGTTTGCCAGGCACTGTGCTAAGCTCCAGTGTGCTCTATCCTGCAGAGAGAACTAGAAGATAGGGACGATTTTCTTACCCCAGCAATAAGCTATAGGGGGGATGGTGGTAAGGGTAAGGACTGCAGTTTAAGAGGCAGCTAGGCAGCTTTGTGGAGTCAACAACAGTGGAGCCCAAATCTGGCCTAGACGCTTATTACTTGTGTGACCCTGGGCGAATCATTTGCCCTCTGTCTGCCTCAGTTTCCACATCTGTAAAACACCTACATCCCAAGGCTGTTGGGAGGATGAAATAAGGTAGTTTGCTAAGTGCTTTGGAAGCCTTAAAGCCCTATATCATTTTTGTTTAATCATCTCAGTCATTTCTGACTCTTCTCATGACCCCCACCTGGCATTTCCTTGGCAAAGATACTATAATGGTTTGCCATTTCCTTCCCCAGATCATGTGACAGATGAGGAAACTGAGGCCAACAGGATTGAGTGACATGCCCAGGGTCACACATCTAGGAAGTGTCTGAGATCTGATTTTAACTCAGGTCTTCCTGACTCCATGCCCAGAGCTCTATGTACTTGTCACCTAGTTGCCCCAGACCACTACATTAATGCTAGCTATCATTTATACTGGCTGCATGACCTGAAAAAGTCACTTAGCTTCTCTCTCAGTTAGTGTTGGGCCTAGAGTCAGAAAGACAAAGCTAATGCAGGCCTAGACACAGTAGCTGAGTAATTCTTGCCAGTCACTTAACTGTTATTTGCCTCAGTTTCCTCATCTGTAAAAGGAGGATACTATTAGTGCCTACCTCCTAGGGTTCTTGTGTGGTTCAAATGAGGTAGTAACTGTCTTTAGCACAGTGCCTAGTACATGGTGCATACTACATAAATGTTATTATTATTAAATTGGTAGGAGGTACTGACCTGCCTTGCTTGATAAAGAGAGTTTCCTTACTTGAGAATTCCCAATACCAGTGAAATCACAAGTCTAGGGCTGATTTCTAAATGTAATCCAATGGTGGGAAAAGGGGAATAATTTTCTAAATATAAATGTCATCTCATTGCCAACTGTAAGAAATACATCTAGCAATTAAGTTAGTAAATAGAGTAGGCGTTAAATGTTTCTTGAAACTGAATTGAACTGTCATATCCCAGCTCCAGCCTTCATTAACTCTTGACTATAGAAATGGAATCATACCCTCACTGGTTCTGCAGCCTCCATCTTGGTTTTGTCCAGTCCAGCCATCCAACTAGCACACCACTGCCCTAAATCAGCTTCCTAATATATAAAAAGTCTGGTCACATGGCTTTCATACTCATACATCTCTGGGGACTCCCCTTGTACTTTATGCACATGCATCTGTGTACATGTCTTTTAGAATGTTGGTTCTCTAGGGGCAGAAAGTTTCCTTCTAATTGTCTGTTTATGTCTAGCACCTAACACAGTGGACAGTTCCTGGCACAAAATGAGCCTTTAATACATGATTGTTGATGGATTAACTGATCGATTGATCAGTCAGGGGAATAGCTGGGATTCAACCTCCTACTCTGGACTGCACCCATAGCAATAGCTTCACCTCATTATGTTAACAAGGGCATCCTGTGTCTCACCCACTCATTAGGCTAATAACAACATACACTGTACCCACATAGGAAGATAGCGCTACTGACTACTCTCCCTAGGTTAGCTGCTTTGACTCATTCTACCAGCACAGGTAAGCAGTCCATATTCTCTAGCCTCTGATCTCCCTTTGGCAACTCTATCAGAAGGCAGCCCTGGGCTAGAGGTTCCCAGGCTTTTCCTCTGTATGAAGCACTCTGGCCTCGGCGGGGGGCGGGGGGGGGGGGGCATTCACACGGAGAATTGTAATTATTGGTCCTGGGGAAAACTACTTTGCAATTAGGTTCAATGATCACTTTGGCAATTTGTTAACCGATTGGCTCATTGCCCTAGCTATCAGGAAAAACTTCCTAACTATTAGAGTGACCCCAAGTCCAAGGGTCTGCTTTGAGAGGAAGTGGCTTTTCTCTCAATAGCAGTGTTCAAAGGCTGAATGACCACTTGCTAGGGGTGTTGTAAAGGGCGTTCTTTTTTTCAAATCTGGATTTGATTAGATGATCACTGGAGTCCCTTCCAATTCTAGAATTATGTAATTCTTGTAAATAAAAGGATCACAGATTTAAAGTGGGAGGAGGGGTGCTCTTGAGTTAGCTTTATAGGTGAGGAATCAGGCTCAAAGAGGAAAAAGGACTTAGCCAATGTCACAGAAGAGCTCAAATTTCCCCAGGTCTCCTAGCTCTTTCCATGCTCCTACACCACATGCAGAGATCCGCATGGCTCTTTAAAGGGACAGAAAGTTAAAGAGAAAGACATTGAGGCAGCAAAAATCTTTAGACTTCTGGGCGGCACATCTCAATATTTGTGACTTTGATGTGCAGCCAATCTGCTGTTATTTTCAAAAGACTCAGGGATGTATCAAGTCATGCATAAATCATTTTGATCATGGCTGCTCCAATGGAGCAGCCAGTGGCTTTTGGAACTTCACAGTAGACTAGATTGCTCAGCACAGGGTAGGGGTGAGGGCGGGGGGAAGAGGGAGGGTTCCATCAGTTCTTTGGTTTGTCTCTTTGATAGCCTTAGAAGGCATTGTCTACTTGAGATCAAGCTTAGAATAATTCTCCTAAGTACCATGATACATTCTCATGTTCTCTTGGCAAGACTTGGAAAGTTCACCCTGAAATAAAAGCTTTCCAAAGGGCATCCTTCAGTGATTTTTAATGAGTGTCAATGAAATGTAGTATATGAATAGAATTTACATTTATCAAACTGGTTTCCATGAACTACCGCTAGTATATAGTCATGCTGTAAACCACAAATTTTATTTGGGATTTGAAAAGTAAATTGTTTGCTAAGGTCTGAACAGGACCAAGCTCTATGATGCTCAGATTCCATGTCCTTCTTAATTTCATTGTAAAGGACTATCCTGAGTAAAAGGGAATATTTTCTGAGTAAATAATAAAATAATATATTCTTTTCTTCGCACGACTACTTTCTACATGCTTAGTTAGATGTATATAACAAAGATGAATTTGTAATAATAAGTGGTGAAATTTATATAATATCTTAAGATTTATAAAGCACTTTTCATATATTATCTCATTGGATCCTTATGACAACCCTGTGGCATAGATTATTATTATCCTACTAATATCTGATCTTTATCTCCATGTCAAGGATGAGGAAACACTAACTACAAATGTCAGAGCTGGGTCTAGAACCCTATGTCTCAGCAAGGTGTGGGACTATTTTTCTAGGCTCCCCGATTTTTAATATCCCTTTTGGAAATTAAAAAATATTTTGTATTCCCAATCGATTTAGACCTTTTCAACTTTAATGGCTTTAGTGGCAGTGAAATTAACAAGAATATCTTATTTTCCACCCCAGCTTTCACTGTGCCCTATCAAGTCGAACAATCTCTTGCTTTCAGGAACTCTGGTGATATCACTTTTCCTTAGGGAATGAAGATGTTAATTACTTTTAGTAAGGGAGGGAGCCAAATGAATTATAACTTGGCAGGTTCTCCGAGAATAGTGGTTACAGGTTATTTAGAAAAAAAATTCTCAGCAAGTGATAATGACCATGAGCCATATTTATCAAGGGAATTTACTGGTGGAAAAAAGAAAGGAATGCTTTCCTTCATGGTCTTTACAAGTCATCCCCACAACATCGTCATCTTTAAGTAACAGGAAGGAACATCTTCCCAATGATGAAAAGTTGAGCAAGAATTTGTTTTATTGAAATGTCTTGCATGTACCTAGAGATCTCCAGTTTTAGGAGACTCTCTGGTTCTTTGGTTCTATTTGATATTTCTGAAATCTTCTCTCTACGTGTGCTTTTGCAACCTCCATGGACTTCCTCTTCCTCTCTTTCTCTTAGGATTCCCCTTCAGAACTCCACTCAAACACACTTTTCCTCAGGAAACCTTTCTTGATTTCTTGGAGGTTAGTATTTCATCCCTTCTCATCAAATTCTATATACCCAATGTCCATGTTTCCAACTCAAATCAACATGCATTTATTAAGTGCTTTCAATGATCCAGGTACTAAGCCATAGGTATTGGATACTGCCCATGGAATGTAAGCTCTCTAAGGGGAGGAACCATTTTTTTTTCTTTTGGTTTTGGTTTTATATCTTCAGTGCCTTCACGTATAATAGGCAGTTGATAAATGTTTGTCAGATTGAACTGGATAGGCAGTGTGGTATAATGGGGAGATCACATATTAAATATTCACATTAATTCTATATTAAATATTAATTGAATATTAATTAAATATTAAATATTCACATAATCCCTTTTGGAAATTAAAAAATATTTTATTTAGCCAATTGATTTGAACTTGGATTTGGACTCAGAGTCCTTGTGTTTGAAGCCCAGCTCTTCCATTTACTGGGTTCAGTGACCTTGGGCAAGTCAGTTCCTTTTTGTGAGTCTCTAGTTTCCTCCTCTGTAAAATGAGAAGTTTTTACCTAACCTTTCAGGTCCCTGGCTCTAAACCTTAAAATAATACTGTACTAAAGCCTGCCACACTACCGTAGATAATACATTCAACTTATTACTTAAATATTTTTGCCTCTTTTCCCTCCTACTTAATAATCTAATGAAAAAGAATATTCACTGATGTTGGAAATTCATGACCTGTGAGGTTTCAGTTGTTTTCAAGGCATCAGTTTTACTTGTTTACAGAACATAAAGAGAAACTTTAAATGAGAAAAGCATTAATTAACATGCAGCTACTTGTGATTAGGCTATTCTGGCCAAAATGAAATACATAATCTCTGCTATCTTTTAGACTCCCAAGACACTTTAAAATAATGAAAACGCCCAAAATAATATCAAAGTAATTTTAGTAATGGCAAATAACAGCATAATAGTGTATGAATGCCCCAGAAGAGAGAAATCTCTTTTTTTCTGCTTTTTTGGGATATTGCTATTAATTTAAAATAACAAAGCCAGGCTATTAACTAACGTGTGCAACATCTGCTTTGGGATATCCAGCTCTCTCCTATCATGAGAAGATTCTGACTTGTCTCCTCCAACCTGTCCCAGGCACAGCTGATAGTGAAATCTCCCTAAAGCTCAGGTCTGCCTTGGTTACTCTATGTCTTAAAAACATTCAGTAGTTTTACGGTAAAATGGAAAGTGCTTCTTCAATGAAAACGTTTAAGGCCCTCTAACCTAGGGGTAATTTGGATGACTCCAAGTTACCTTTCTAGCCGTATTTCACCTTGTTCTCCTTCCTGCACTTTATGCTCTGGCCAAAGTACCTGAGGCTGCCAAGTAGCCCAGGGGATGGAGGGAGTATTGCGGAATCTGAAAGGCCTAAATTTAAACTGCTCCTCTGGCATTTATTAGCTGTGTCACCCTAGCAAGTCTCTACTTAACCTCTGTCTGCCTCAGTTTCTTCATCTGTAGAATGGGTGTAATAACAGTGCCTACCTCCCAAAGTTGCTGCATGGATCAAATGAGATCATTTTTGTAAAGTGCTTAATGCAGTGCCAGACACAAAGTAGGGGCTTAATAAATATTTGCTCCTTTTTCCTTCCAAGACAGAAATTTCTGAAGCTTTAATGAGTCATAGACAAAGGGCTGTGTAATAGAAAGTGCAGCAGATTTGGACTCCCAGCATCACCAAGTCCGAGAGCTGGAAGGTACTCCAGTAGCCAATGAAATCCAATGTAATCCTGAGAGGATTCCCTTTATCCTCAACTGGTGGTTTTCTAGCCTCTGATCAAAGACCTCCAAAGAGAGGGAAACCACCATCTTTCCAGACAGCACATTTCATTTGGCTTGGGTTTTTATGGTTGGGAAGTGTTTCCTGAAAGAGAACTTAAACTCATTTTTCCAGTTTCATAAATTCCTGCTCTGTATTATTCCCTCTGGCGCTCAAGTGAACAAAGCTAAACCATCTTCACAGCAGCTCTTCAAATACTTGGACACAGCTATGACATCCCACTCAGAGCCCTTTCTTCTCCAGCTGGTCTTTGTATGGACTCAAGACCCTTTACCAGTCTAGTTGCCCTTCTCTGCACACTAGCCAGCTTCTCAAGGTCCTTCTTAAATGTGGCACAGAGAACTGAGCACAATTCTCCACATGAAACAGAACAAGAGTGGAGTATCTAGGGAACATCGCCTTATTTCTGGAAGCTATGCTTTTCACTGAAGCCCCAGATTGCCTTAGCATTTGGGGCTGCCACCTCACACTGCTAGCTCATATTGAACTTAGAGTCCACTAGGATGCCCAGATCTTTTTCAAGTTGTTATCTAAGCATTCTTCCCTGTCCTCTACTTATGAGGTTGATTTTTTTTAACCCACATGTAAGATTTTATATCTCTCCCTCCTGAAATTAATTTTATTAAATTCAGCCCAATGTTCTAGCCTATTTGAGATCTTTTTAGATCTTGATTCTGTATATTAATTATCCCACCCAGTTTTGTGTCATTTACAAATCTGATGAGCATTCTATCTGTGCCTTTGTTGTTGACAAAAAAAATTTGCATGGCATATGGAAAAGCAGATACCTGGGGCATAGGAGATCTCCTGCAATGTTGATATTGAGTCATTCATGATCATTATATGCATCTAGTCAAACATCTAGTATTACCTGGAACAGCTAGGTGGCAAAGTGGATAGACTGCTGGGCCTGGAATCAGGAAGATTCATCTTCCTGAGTTCAAATTCAGCCTCAGACATTTACTGGCTGTGTGATCCTGGGCAAGTCACTTCATCCTGTTGGCCTCAGTTTCCTCATCTGTAAAATGAGCTAGTGAAAGAAATGGCAAACCACTCCAGTGTCTCAGCCAAGAAAACCCATTGAAACAATGACAAGAAACAATTGCATTGTCATCTAGTCCATATTTTTCCATCTCCTCTACAAGAACAGAATAAGATCCTTTATCAAATGTTGCACCAAAATCTAGGTAAATTATATCCACAGTGTTCCCCTCATCTCCCAGTTTAGTAACCCTGTCCAAAAGGGAAATGAGGTTAGTCTGGCATGACTCATTCTCAACAAAGCCAGGAGGGCCCTTTAGAATCACTGTTTCCCTTTCCAGATGTCACAGTCATCTTTCTCCAGCAATCGGTCCTGGAGTGTTCCCAGGAATTGAAGTCAAGTTCGTTGCCCCAGATTTTGCAGATTCTTCTCTTAATCAAAGGACTAGAGTTTGAATTTTAGCTCTACCACATATCCTTATGTGACCTTAATCAGATGTTTCATCTCTCTGAGTCTCAATTTCCTCATGAGCAAAGTTATTAGTAAAGGAATTGGAATTGATGACTTCTCTAAGGTCCCATCCAGTCTACAGTCATTCCCCTCTGTATGCTCACCCAGGCACAGATAATGTAAACAAAGGAATATATGCCTGGAATGGCTTCCTCTCTACCCTGGCTTTTCACGATCCTTATCCATCAAGGCCCAATTCAGATGCCATCTTTCTTTTCATAATAAGTTGGGTGCTTTTTTCAACCAGTTAGACAACACAATGGGTGATGAAAAATTGAGTTGGTACCCTGCCTAGCTGAGTGACTCTAGGCAAACTACTTCACCTGTCTCATGGGAGCTTCCTTATCTATAAAACCTCAGTTAATAATAGCCGCTGCTTCACTCATTTGTTATGATGACCAAACAAGGGAATCCGTGGGAAGCATGGTGAAGGCCTTCAAGGACAATATAAACGTTAGCTGCCAGAATCTTCTGTTTGAAGCTTCCCCTGTTCTCTCTGGCTAATAGTTTTTCTCCCTCTTGAAATATTCTTAATGCAATTTTCTGGAACTTTTCTTTATCCCCTTCCCTCCTTATCATTTATTTACACTTAATTGTGTAAATGCTATTTCTCTACCAATGGAATGCAAACACCTCAAGAGCAGGGAGATTTTCTTTTTGTTTTTAATATCTTAATATCCCCTGTGCCTAGCTTAGTGCCCGCCTCACAGTTGGTATGAGCCTGTGCTTGATTGATGGATTCCATGCAAGAATCGTACGAGACATTTTTCAAACATTTTGCTAAAGTCTATATGCTCCCTCCCCTTCATGACACACAGCCATTCTTCAGTCTCTGGTCTGTTCTTGTGCTAAGGAGAAGTCCTCTAGAAAGGATCCTCAAGGCTCCAACTTTTTAATCCAGCTGCTACCCTCTAACTAACTTTCTGTCCTTAATACATTCTGTGTTCTAAGGAATTTCCTGCCGCCCTACATCCCCAGAGCCAGTCCTATCCTCTGAGGGGCCCAATGCACAGATTTTTTTATCTGTTTGAGCTGGAGGCCACCTAGGGACCACCCTTACCCCACCTATATCCACACTTTCATATCCACATCCATTCTCTCTCTCTCTCTCTCTCTCTGTCTGTCTCTGTCTCTCTCTCTCTCTCTCTCACACACACACACACACACACACACACACACACACACACTCTTCCCCCCCCCCCCCCATCCTCCCTTGCCATTCCCAACCCCTGGATGGTTTTAATTAAAAATGGAATGTCCCCTTGCGACAAGGCCAGGGGGAATTCCTATTCTCAGCCTCCTCCACTCTGGCAGGATCCTGGCTGGATCATGGAATGCCATTCTCCCCTTCTTTCTTGTCTGCCCTCTGCCCCTGTCTTTTCTTCTCCTTCTGAGCTCCCTAGAAGTGGGTACAGTGGAATCTACTCTTGCTCCCCACAGAGGAATAGGAACGTGAAGTGCGGTCAGTCTCTGATCAACATTTCGTTCTGCGGTAGCTGTCGGAATGAGTGTTAGTCCTCCAGGGTGGGCCTGTCCTGGTTATTACCATCAGGCCAGACCTCCATCATGCCAGCTACTTGTTTAGCCCCTAGTTAGCAGTTAATACGATGAATAAAAAACCTGTCGATTAACTTGTTTAGTTCTTGCTACACAGATCATCGTAGGATCATAGACTGGGAGCTGGAATAGATCTTAGCAGTCATCTCCTCCAGCCCTCTCATTTTACAGGTGAAGAAACTGAGGCAGAAAAAAGTTCAGTGGGTGATCCAAAGTCACACAGGTAATAATGGGCCCTGCAAAGATTTATATCCAGGGCTCCAGACTTCAAACTTAATGACTTTACCACTGTACCAAAATATCTGGATAAAGGTTTTGGGTCTGTTGAGGAACAGGACTCCCAGGGATCCTGTTCCCTTGAGAATGGTCCAGGTCACAGGTGATTCTCTCGGAAAAGGAATAAAGGCTGTTTAGCTTTTCATTCCCCTCCTGCCCTACCCCTGCCTTTTTCTTTTTAACCAGCCCAGTGATTTCATTGCTGTGCAGAGGTACAGGTCAGGACACTTGCTGTACCACTGCAGAAATAACAAGAATGACGATGGGGAAAATTCTAATAATAATAACTTCATAACAACTCTAGGAGGTAGGTGCTATTGTTATCCCAATTTTACACAGGAAGAAACTGAGGCACACAGTAGTTAAATGGCTTTCCTAGGGTCCCACAGCTAGCAAGTGTCTGGGTCAGAATTGGAACACCAAGCTCATCATTCAATCCACTGGCCCCACCAGCTGTCTGGAGGGAATGGCTCAGGGGGAGGGGAACATTGAGAAGTTAAATTATAACAGCTGACATTGCAGTACTTTAAGCTTTGCTAAAGCACTTTATAATGGTTCCTCACAACAGCCCCGTGAGAGAGACACCTTTGTGCCCCCAATCCCATTTTTACAAATGGGGAAACTGAGATAATGAGAAGTTAAGTCACTTGCCCAGGGTCACAAAAGAAGTAAGGTCTTCCTCTTTCTGAGACTGCCTCTCTATCCACAATGCCTTTAACAATCCCTTTCTTTCCACTTTCAGTTTTTTATTCCCTTATACATTTAAGGGATCCCAGATTCTAGTACTGGTGTAAGAAAGGACTTTACAAATCAAGTTTAATCTATTCATCTTACAGATGAGGAGTATGTGGCAGGGCAGGGCCATAAACCCAGGTCTCTGACCACCCAGTTGAGGGGACTTTCTCCTCTATCACCTCACTTAATAGCAAGCCTTTCAGAGAAACCAGTCAAGAGTAACCCACATTGTTTGCTGAGGTCTCATTAGTATTGGGAAAGGTAGGTAACCACTGTGATGGATTTTTTTCATTTCCATAGAAGCTGAGTGTACCCATGAAAATGAGTTAACACACACTTCTACCTCCTATCAGAAGAGTGATTTCCTAAGAGAAATGTGCTGATCCTCTGCAATGAGTCCAAAGAGTCTTTGTCTCATATCTCACACACCCTCCTTCACCTGTTAGAATAGGTCTAATCCCGCCTTTCCAACAGCCTTGACCCTCTTCTAAGAAACTTACTGAGCACCCTGCATTTTGGTGGCAGCATCTTACTAACCACAGGCCTTGAGGAGACCTCCCCTGTTACTGTACCCACTGAACCTCAGAACATAAACCAACAGGTGGAAGGAACCTCCCTCAAATATTGATCTCCCCAAAAGACAGAATGCCCCAGGCTAACGATCCTGATCCCCAGTCCTTAAATGCTAGCTCTACTTATGAAAGATGTCATGGATGGTCAATGAACTTTGCCCAGAATTTGAGTGGAGGGAAGCAGGTTGGACTGGCTTTGGCCCTTGTAATGGCTCCAACCTGAGGAGAAGATAAGGGGAAAGTAGTCAGTGGAATTCAGGAATCTTGACTGGCATAGGAGCATATGTTGTGAACTATTAGTTTAAAAAGACAAATCAGTAGATCTTTAGAAAACCTACAGATCTGAGGAGTCCTTTGGTGTGCTACCTCAAGGGCCTGAGAAACTAAAGGAGCTAAAAATATATAGACCAGCATAGAGACCTTTGGATGTGTCCACGATAAGCGTTGTAACACTTTCCTGAGAAGAGGGAAGCTGATGGCTATAGAGAGAGGCAAGAGATCCTGAGTAAGTGATACCAATCCTAGGCTCACGCATGCCCCAAAGAGATTGGAAAAAGAGGAAAAGGACTCATATGTACCAAATTCTTCGAAGCAATTCTGTTTATAGAGGCAAAGAGCCAGAGACTAAGAGGGTGCCTTTCAGTTGGGAAATGGCTGAGCAAGTTAAGCTATATGAATGGAATGCAATTGTATTGTGCCATAGAGAAACCTGCATGAATTGATTCAGAGACTTGTATAAAACAATACAGAGTGAGGCAAGCAGAGCCAGGAGAGCTAAGACAAGGGAAGGCCAGCTACCCCACTGGGACTCAAAATGCAAAGTGAGATGGATATTTCTGGACATGGCCAAAGTGAGAATTTCTTTTTCTTGACTTCAAATACATGTTACAAGGGTTTGGGTTTGGTTTGTTTTTTTCAGTGGGAGCCTGGTAAGGGGGAGGAAATGTAAGCAGGGTCTAGTTCATGCCCAGATGTCATCAGTTTGCTCAGCCAATGCAAATCTCTGTGTGGAGGTTCCAGGAGTCTACTTCTAGGGGAGTCCTCTTAGCCCGTGGTGTCTGGTAGGAAATCAGGTATAAAAGGGCAAGCTATGAACTTAGTGGGACAAATGAGCCAAGCTTTGAGCCTCCTCTTCCCAGAGACCAATGGGGTGTAGAGGAGAGTATGCTGAATAAATAAGTCCTTCTCCACTTCCACTGGCTTTTGTTTAGAAGATCACTCTACTCCATGGATCTTGGCTGCAAAACCTGGCTCAGGATTCTGGGACACCAAAGCTTCTTCCAGACCTGGAATGCCAGGATGCTGAGGTGCCCTCTGGACCTTTCCTTCACCTCAAGCGAAAGAAGAGGCCAAGGACTGAAGTCCCTTTCTCAGTGGCCACAAGGCTTCTTCATGGTCCCCCCTTTCCAGGATAATCTCTCACCAGATGCCATCATGGATAAAGGAGTGAGTCACACCACCAGCTGAAAAGACTGAGGCAAGAAAGATGGTGAGAGCCCAAATCCTTTCCCTGTATAGAAGGGCTTTTCCCCAGGATGAAGTTAAGTCTAGAATGACTTTACAGATCCCTTGGGAAGTAGGGGATTGCCATGAGGGTAGGTTGCTGGATCCTCTATTTCCCCAAAGTTCTTTGGTCCCAAAGCAAGGATCCCAACTCCATCTCAGTAACAAGTTTGGAGGATTATTTATGTCCTTGGGAAAAACAGGGCCCAACGAAAGGGAGAACTGCTTGCTTCTCTAGAAAACCCAAGTTCTTTCCCTTTGACAAGGCCCACCTGGGATGGATTTATAAATCTGGAGGACTGTCAAGGTCCCTGGGGAAATCAGAAGCCCACAAGAAAGGAGGTTTTCTTGACTATATATGAGCTCAGGTATGAGTCCTTCCTGTTTTCCTTATCATGTGTAACAAATGCGTTTTATGCCTTGTTAGCATTAGTGCTTTCAAGGGAACTGAGGACATTTAAACAGCTGTCCTAAAAGAGTCAAGGTCAGATGCTCTCAGATCAGCCAGGAGAAAACCATCAATTGGAGAGGCTTGTGTGAGTCCATAGCTTACTTGTAGCATCAACATTAAGTCACTCAATCTGCCTCAGCCTCGATTTTTCTGAAGCATTAAACTAGACACTCTCCAAAGTACCTTCTAGCTCTACCATATGTTCTATGTCTCTCAACAGGCTTGCCATTCAGTTTCTCCCCATGATCAAAGCTTGGTAATGAAATGTCTTGGGGAAGCTAGGTGGCTCTATTGTGTATAGAGTGTAGGGTCTGGAGACAGAAAAATTTCTCTTCCTGAGTTCAAATCTGATCACAGACACTTACTAGCTGGGTGACTGTGGGCAAGTCACTTTACCCTATTTGCCTCAGCTCCTCATCTGTAAAATGAACTGGAAAAGAAAATGGCAAACACTCCAGTATTTTTGCCAAGAAAACTCTAAATGGGGTCACATCAGACATGACTAAAATAAATGAACAAGAAAAAATTAAATGTTTTAGATCCTCCATGTGGGGGAGGAGGTGTATGATATGTTTAAACCCAAGACCATCCTCTTCCATCCAGCACATTTCATTTTCTGGCAAGTGGTCCCAGTATTAAGGACAATGACTCACCATGAGCTGAGTTATCTGAGTGCAATTTTTGCATTTGTCCTGTATGCAGACCCTAGCTCAGTTTTCATTCTCTTTCCTCCATCCCTCCCCATCCAGCTCACCCCAATATAGCCTCTAAGTTTTATAATAACCAAGGAGTACAGAGACAGTTAAGTTGAGGCATACATAATTAGTGCATTTGACTATATGATAAGCTGGCTGGAAGGTCTCCTTGACACTAGTGAATAACCAAGTTTTTCCCTTCACTGGGAACTGGAATTTAGACCATTAACCTAGACCGAACATTCTTACTTCCAACACCAGCATAAATAATGTTCAGGAAAGATTGCAAAAAGACAAAACTCCAAGTTGTCTCATCTCCTAGTAATTAGGAAGGACATGGTACTTCCTATAAATAGTACTTAGCACAGAGAGTACATTCAATTTCCAGTAATTCATGCGTTAAGGCCATGGGTCTCAGGGAAATTGGTGGTGTTCAGACAGAACCCAGGCACTTAGCTCTGGTGGTCTCACTCCCCCAAAGTCACTTGTTAGTTTGCCAGACCATTTATCAAGCCTTGTCTCATGCATAGTCAATGAAAATCTTCCATTTCTTAGTGTGAAATATATCCTTCCAACTTACCTGACTGAGGAAAATAATTTGGCAGCAAAATTAGCTGGACACAAAGATAGAACTATGTTCTAGAAATCATTAGGGGGAAAAATCTCATCCTGAATAGATTCCTTAACAGCCTCAAAAACCCTCCACAAACTAATACCCAGCTACCTTTCTAGGTGGATTTCATATTATTCGCCCTCACAAAACCCATATTCCAGCTAAATGGGACTATTAACTACTACCTGCATCTCCCACTTCCATGCCTTTACACAGCCTGCCCCAAGGCCTGGGGCACATTCCCTCCTCCACCTCTCTCTGCCTTTTAGAATCCCCAGTTTCTTTCAAGGCTCCGTTTAAGTGCTACATTTTATAGAAAACTTTTCTTCATATTCTTCTCAATTATTCTCTTCCCAGTATGGTGTGTTTACTTATCTATAGTGTCTGGTACATAGTAGGTGTTTAGTAAATGCTAGCTGGCTGATCATACCTAAGTGTTTACTATCTGCCTCCTCCACCCTGATGCCATCTGCTTCCCCTTCCTTTGAAAACTGTTACAACCCTTACAACAGCCCAGAGCCTCTCTGGTTCATGGATTTTAGGATCTTTTTGTTCTCCAATCAATCAGTAAATATTTATTAATACTTGTTGTTATTTATTAATATTTATTAAGCCCCTACTATGTGCCAGACCCTACTGTGTGCCAGGCACTATTCTGGATCCAAGATGGTTGTTGCTCATCCTTCATTCTCGAGGAAGATCATGACATCAAGGAGGGGATGCCATGACAGGCAAGTGAATTGGATTGAAGTGAGGCAGGGCTGTGCAGAGTCGCCAGCCTCACTTTCTCCTCTGGAGCCATCTGGATCCAGCAACCAGATATAGATCAGGATGATTGCAGATGGCCCCAGATGGGAATACAGAGAAAGGCAAAAGAGTCCCTGCCTCAAGGAGTTCGCAATCTAATGGTAGAGACAACATGGGAACTCCTATTGGAATATGGCAAAGATCTATTTATGCAAAAAGAACAAGGGATTAAGAGATAGACAGTTGACTTCTACCCTCCCAAGTCTCTTTCCCTTTGTTTCTGAATTTCCTTATAGGTCTAAAATCACTGAGCAAGACAGATGAAATATATGTGGTACAAGAAATGGACACATAGCGGGGCGGAGCCAAGATGGCGGAGTAGAAGGACACACATTTACGAGCTCCAAAACCAAAGCCCATAGAATTAATGTAAAAAGAGACCCCCATAACTTCTGGACCACTGAAAAGTGTACAGAAATGGAGTGGAAGAGATTTCCATGCCAGAGAGCCCTGGAGAGCCATCCCCAGGGTCTGTCGTGCCCTGGAAAGCAGACCCCACCCCCAGCGCTGCCCTGGCCACGGCCCCAGAGAAGCTGACCCGAGCAGGCTTCAGGGACGGAAGCTCCGGCAGCCGGGAAAGTCCCTCCGCCCACAGAAGCTACAGGTCAGTGAGAGAGGCTGGGCTGGACGAGAGGGGGAGCGGAGTGTCTCTGTGACTCAGGCCCCCTCAGGAGGAAGCGGCAGTGGCAGAGACGGGGGCAGGAAGCGGCGGAGGCAGAGGCATGGGCGGCGGCGGAGGCAGCAGCGGCAGCAGGCAGGATCTTCATTACTGAAAGTCTCTGCATAAGCAACCTGAGGGAGCTGAGCCTGGGAGACGGCCCTGCCCCACCCCGCTCTATTATTGAAGTCCTCTGCATAAAGCCCCTGAGGGAGCTGAGCCTGGGAGGCGGCCTTGCCCCCACCCCAGCACCAGAACTAAAGTTCACATTGATTAGCGGCCCGCGGCGAGGAAAGTCCATTTGAACCTCAGACCCTAAGCACTAGCTGGGCAGATCTAGGTGGAGGTGGACAGGAATCTCAGAAGTCAAGTAACTGGCTGGGAAAATGCCTAGAAAAGGGAAGAAAAATAAGATTATAGAGAGTTTTTTCGAACAAATGCAAATGATCCCGACTTCCGGATCTGACGAGGAAATATTCTTGCCATCAGGGAAAGACGTGGAGGGCGGAGCCTCAGTACCCCAGACATCCCAGGGGGATGTCGGGTGGGCTCAGGCCTTGGAAGAGCTCAAAAAGGATTTTGAAAAGCAAGTTAGACAGGTGGAAGAAAAACTGGGAAGAGAAATGAGAGAGATGCAAGAAAAGTATGAAAAACAGGTCAATACCTTGGTAAAGGAGACCCAAAAAAATGCTGAGGAAATTAATACCTTGAAGAATAGGCTCACTCAATTGGCAAAAGAGGTTCAAAAAGCCAATGAGGAGAAGAATGCTTTCAAAAGCAGAATGAGCCAAATGGAAAAAGAGGTTCAAAAGCTCACTGAAGAGAATAGTTCTCTCAAAATTAGAATGGAACAGATGGAGTCTAATGACTTTACGAGAAACCAAGAAATCACCAAACAAAACCAAAAGAATGAAAAAATGGAAGAGAATGTGAAATATCTCATGGGAAAAACAACTGACCTGGAAAATAGATCCAGGAGAGACAATTTAAAAATTATGGGACTACCTGAAAGTCATGATCAAAAAAAGAGCCTAGATATCATCTTCCATGAAATTATCAAGGAAAACTGCCCTGACATTCTAGAACCAGAGGGCAAAATTAGTATTGAAAGAATCCATCGATCACCACCTGAAAGAGATCCAAAAAGAGAAACTCCTAGGAACATTGTGGCCAAATTTCAGAATTCCCAGGTCAAGGAGAAAATCTTGCAAGCAGCTAGAAAGAAACACTTCCAGTACTGTGGAAATACAATCAGGATAACTCAAGATCTAGCAGCCTCTACATAAGGGATCGAAGGGCGTGGAATAGGATATTCCAGAAGTCAAAGGAACTAGGACTCAAACCAAGAATCACCTACCCAGCTAAACTGAGTATAATACTTCAGGGGAAAATATGGTCTTTCAGTGAAACAGAGGACTTTCAATCATTTTGATGAAAAGACCAGAGCTGAAAAGAAAATTTGACTTTCAAACACAAGAATGAGAAGAAGCATGAAAAAGTAAACGGCAAAGAGAAGTCTTAAGGGACTTACCAGAAGTGAACTGTTTACATTCCTACATGGAAAGACAATATTTGTAACTCTTAAAACTTTTCAGTATCTGGGTAGTTGGTGGGACCACACACACACATGTACATGCATGCACGCACACACACACACACACACACACACATGCACACACATACAGAGTCAGAGAGCACAGAGTGAATTGAATAGGATGGGACCATATCTTAAAAGAAATTAAGGTAAATGGTGAGAGAGAAATGTAGTGGGAGGAAAGAGGGTGAAATGGAATGGGGTAATTATATGTCATTTAAGAGGCAAGTAGGAGACTTCTTAGTGGAGGGAAAAAGAGGAGAGCTGAGAAAAAAAAAACAATTAGTTTACCCTCATCACATTTGACTAAAGGAAGGAATAAAATGCACACTCATTTTGGTATGAAAACCTATCTTACAGTATAGGAAAGTGGGGGAGAAGGAGATAAGCAAGGGTGGGGATGATGGAAGGGAGGGCAAAGGGAGGAGGGAGCAATTTGAAGTCAACACTTGGGGAGGGACAGGATCAAAAGACAGAAGAGAAACAATGAGGGGCAGGGTAGGATGGAGGGTAATTCAGTTAGTCTTATACAACATGACTATCAGGGAAGACATTTGCAAAATTACACAGATATGGCCTATATTGAGTTGCCTGCCTTCCCAAAGGGAATGGGTGGGGAGGGAGGGATGGGGAGAATTTGGAACTCATAGTTTTAGGAACAACTGTTTAGTATTGTTGTTGCTACTAGGAAAGAAGACATACAGTTAATGAGGAATAGAAAGTCATCTGGCCCTACAGGAGAAAAGAGAAGATGGAGACAAGAGAAGGGAGGGATGACAGAAGAGAGGGCAGATTGGAGATAGGGAAAATTAGATTGCTTGGGGTATTGGGGTGGGGGGAGGGATTAAAAGGGGAGAAAATTTGGAACCCAAAATTTTGTGAAAATGATTGTAAAAAGTCAAATAAATAAAGAAAGAAAGAAAGAAATGGACACATAAGGACAGAGGCTCCTATCTTGAAAAGAAAGAAGGGAAGATTAGAGACATTTGTCTATTTTAGCTCCAAAATTCCATTTTATGATTCCTTTGACCCTTTCACTAACCACCCTAGATATACTTTTTGCACGCTTTTTGTACATCAAGTTTAATGTTTTTCACTGATTCGACTTACTGACTTAAGAAGTCATTTTTTCAATGTTCCACTTTCTGTATGTCCCTTATATTGAATGATTTCAAACATCTGTATTCATTGTAAAGTCTTAGGAGGCAGGAATTATTCACTTATTAATTCAGTTGAAGACTATCAATATATAATTAAGTGCTAAATGATGTTGGAAGAAATTACAGGGATAGTAGAGGTTCATGGAAGATAAGGAGACCAATGGATAGAGTCCTGGAATTGAAATCCAGACCTAGGTTCGAATCCTGTCTCAAATATCAGCTCTATAATTCTGGTCTGTGCCTCACTGACAACCTCTCTGTGCCTCAGTTTCTCTTAAAAACAAGACTGACTTCATCGGCCTCTAAGCTCCCTGCCAATTCTAAAGCTATGGTTCTATGACTAAAGGTTAAGGAATTTGGGGAAAGCTTCATGAAAGAGGTGGGACAGAGAAGATTTGGAGAGATAGACAGAGGGGTGTGCTGGAGCAAACACCCCAGGAGGAATTAACATGTATATATCTATACCTGTATACAAGAGATGGTGAAGAGATAAGCCTAGAACAAAAGAGCTGGAAGGGAAGGAGAGACCAAGTTATGGAAGGTGTTAAAAAGCAAGCAGAGTTTATACTTGATGTAGGAAGCAATGGGGAATTACTGTAGATTCATGAGTGGGGACAGTTGCGCTAGAGATCAATTTGTTGGCATAATTCAGGATAAATTGGTCTGGGGGAGAGACTGTATAAGCAAGAGTCTATTAGGAGGTCCTTTTGAGCAATCCTACCATGAGACAATAACCTGGACAAGGAATATGTTGCCTGTGGGAGTAGAGAGGAAGGATTGGATCTGAGAGAGATGTTTCACAGGGAACGTGGATGAGACTTGGGACTGATTTTATAAAGGGGAAGGGCAGGGCAAAAGGAGCAGCAAAGATCACTTCAACTCTCTCACCTGGGAGGTCAAACTAAGGATAGAGATGATGAAAATGGAAAGTAAGAAAGGAAGTTGATGAGATGGACATTGAGAAAAAGTGTATCATGGTCTTTATGGCAATGAATGAACAGATAAAGCACTTACTAAGCCAAGGGTACAGTAAGGACCCCAGAGATCAGTTCATCCAACCCGCTCGCTTCAGAGACAAGGAAACTGAGGTTTAGAGGTGTTAATTAGCTTGCCCACAGTCACATGGCTAGTAAGTGGCCGATCTGAGAATCCTCTAGACCATGTTACATTAAGAATGGTGGCACATTGGGCAAATGGAGATACCTGATAGAAGCCTGAAAATAGAAGTCAGAGCTAGAGATTTAGATGGCATCAACACAGAAACACAAGGGAATCTAGAGAAGAGAGCAGAAGGTCAAGGACAGAGCCCTGGAAAATGCCCATGGAGTAGAAATAAGACTTACTTACTAATTGCATGACCTAGGACAAGTCACTTTACCTATCTGACCCTCAGTTTTCCCCTCAGATATGATCATCCTGGATCCACCAAATCCACAGGTTTGTTTGAGCACTCTAGCAATGTGAGTTGATCTGATTATTGCTTTCCACAGCTCTCCTTCACTATGCATTCTTTCATGTAAGTTTTCCCATATTTCTTTCTCTTCTTCATACCTGACATTTTTAATGACGCAATGGCATCCTATCACATTGACATATCAGGATCTGTTCAGCCATTTCCCCAGAGTTAGGCACACCACTGGTTAGACTTCAGATCTAGAGAAGAGCTTAGCAGTCATCTGGTTGAACCCTTTGTTTATACAGATGAGGTGGCAGAGCTAGAGTTTGAATCTACATCCTCCAACTCTGAATTCAACACTACTTCCACTATGCCACACTGCCCCTCTTATGGGTAATTTCCAATTTTTTGAGATGACAAATTAAATAACTCTGAATATTTGTGTATAGATAAGCCTTTTTCCCCCTTTTCACTCATTTGACTTATTCTCAATAACAAATCACTGGGCCCAAAAGCATGATGAGTTTTTTAACCCTTGTTGATATTTTCTAATGGCCCTTCTTTCCACTCAAGATCTCACTTCTAAGGCTAATGCCAGAATACTTAGGATATTTTGATGGCCATGTGATTTCCTCAAGGCTGCTCCCTTCTATGGTGGAGATATCCTAATCTTGTGGTTACCCTTGCCCAGGCCAAGATGGAGGGCTTTGTCCACATCTCTTGGCAATTGTATGCTAATGGAATATTTAATATCCTCATCCTCACTATGTGAAAAATTATTTTACAGATTTAGTTAGTGAAAATAAGGATCATAATTTTAGAACTTGAGGGAACCCCAAACGTCAGCTAATCCAAACCCTCCATTTGAGGCTTGGGAAATGAAATGATTTACTCAGAAACACAGCAGCAGAGCTGAGATCTGAAGTCGATTCATATGACTTCAAATCCAGCATTCCTTCCATAGCACTGGGCCTCATCCAACCAATCCATGAATCAATCAATGAGCATTTTTTCATCACCTACTATGTGCTAAGAGGTGAAGATATAAAAACAAAATCAAGAAACCATCCCTACTCTTCAGCTCTAAAAATTATCAGCTTAGCCTGTCCCAGAGTTTGAACGTTATAATGACTAATTTCTACTTTATACTGCTGAAACACAACTTCACTTAAATTAATTATAAGGCCAAATGTTTATCTCTTATGTGGAAGCAACTCAAACCAAATTGTCTGGGAAAAATCAAATGATAGAGGGAGGGTTTTCTGATGGATGGCTGCCCAGCCTGGCCTTCTGGGTTACCGTGCAGAAAAAAAATAAATCCATTTCCAAGATGGAGCTAACAGTTTCTGCTTAGGTTGAAATAGCTTCAGTGTCAAAAGTATTCCAGAAAGCCCCAAATGAGCTCTCGTGGACACTACTATGTTTGGCAGCTAGGTGACACCATGGTGCATACAGTACCCAGATTGGAGTCAGGAAAACTCATCTTCTGGAGTTCAAATCCAGCCTCAGATACTTACTAGCTGTGTGACCCTGTGTCACCCTGTTGGCCTCAGCTTTCTCACCTGTAAAATGAGCTGAAGAAAGAAATGGCAAACTACTACAGTATTTTTGCCAAGAATACCCCAGACAGGGTCATGAAGAATTGGATACAACTGAACAAATGACTGGATAAAAACAATAATAGTACTGTATTTGGAGAGCAAGGTCAGGAGGACCCAGTGAAGAACAAGGCAAACTAAACCCCTGACTGCCAGTGAAGACCCGCCCTTCCCACTCATCCCACCCCCTTTTTCTTTCCTCCCCTGAGAAAGAAGCCCCTTTCCCTAACAGCAGCAGCCACAGCTGGCATTAGGACCTCTCCAGAGCCTTATCCTCCTAGAGAAAGAGACTTTTTTACCCCCCAAGCTCTATTCTTGTATTTACAAGACTTCTCCCCTATGTGGATTCTGCTTAATAAAAAAGGCTGTGGAAATATAAGGTAAACATTAAAGATCAATTATAAGGGACTCAGGTCAAATTGTTTACTTTATTTTTGTGAAAATATTAGCAGTCCTCTTATGATTTTCATCATTATTTGGATAGTTTGAAAGAAAGGCGTGGGCTGAGCTGAGTATGATGGGGTGATTCTAAAGAAAAAAAACTGTAGGGAGAGATAAAAAGGAGTAATTATCTCATACAAATGAGGCACAAAAAGAAAAATTGATACTGAAGATGCTAGGAGGGAGGAAGGCAGGTAGTGCTAGAACCTTACTTGCACTGGGGATGGGTTAAAGAGGAAAATATATATGTGTGTATGTATGTATGTGTATGTATATATTGCATATGTATATCCAGAAGGGTATAAAAGTTTTCTACAATCTGAAAGAAATAAGAGAGCAAGGAGATAAGCTGGGGGGAGAGGATAAGGGAGGGACTCTTAGAAGGATGGGTAAGTTAAGGAATAGGAGTGCAAGGTAGCAGGTAGAAGTAAAGCAGAGGAGTGAGGAGGGAAAGGGTAAATAGGGTGAGAAGGATAGTGAGGAAAAATAGGAGGATGGAAAATACACAATGTCATTGCAGCTCAAAATGTGAATGGAATGAATTTATCCCTAAAACAGAAATGGCTAGCGGATTAAAAATTTGAATTCAACAATATGTTGCTTTCAGGAAACAGAAAAGTGAGAGATACACACAAAGATACAGTAAAGATCAGGAGCAGAACTTGTAAAAAAAAAAAAGCAGGGATATTAATTACGATCTCTGACAAAGTTAAAGTTAAAATAGATTTAATCAAAAGTGAAAAAATAGAGAAACTACATTATGTCAGTGATATTACTCAATATTGTTTTAGGCCAAGAACAGAAGGAATACAAAAAACTGGGGGAGGGACCTTCATAGACAATCTCTCACATAGGATGTGACTGGGTTGGAATACTGATGTGATTTTGCTGTGGGGTAAGAAATGAGGAGCTGGCTGATTTAGAAAAACATGGAAAGACTCGGACTTGTGAAGGAAGATGCTATCCACCTTCAGAGAAACTGATGACAGGAGGAAATAAGCATAATACAGTCTGACATATATGAGTATGAGTGTATATGTATGTTTATAGATATCTATGTATATAGCCATATTAATTAATTAATACCAATTAATTAATATGTATATATCCATGTTAATTAATTAATTCATGATTAATTGCAGCTTTCTTTGTGGGGGAGGAAAAATAAAGTAAAATGTGCAGAGCAGAAAACAAAAGGAAGTCAAGAAAAGCTGGGCAGCTTTGAATATAATGTGTAGCATTTATTATATAGGTTTTTCTTAAGATGGAAATTTATTGTCTCTCTTATGGTCTGCTGTGTACATGGCAATGTTTTTTTTTCTTTTCTCATTTTGTATTTAAGTTTAATTTTTTTTTTTTTAATTACCAAAAAAAGAAAACAGGCCACAGGTTCTGGTAAATTTGCTGATGCTGCTGAGGAGGACTCAAGGAGTGGAAGCCACTGCACATTCATACCTTCACTCAGGTATTCATTGGATTTCTGCATTTTCATCACCCAACAAAGGTCCTTTGGGCTCATCAGCTTACTTGTCCTTCTAAGCAGTAAAATGAGACTAATAGCACCTATAAGGAGATAAATATTTATTGGATTTCTACCACCCTGCGCCATGACACAGGAGCACAGATTTGGGGCAGGAAGAATGATACCATAGGGTAACGGAGTTAGAGGGCATGGGTTCCAATCCAAGTCAGCCATTTACTACCTCGAGGACCTTGGGCAAACTGGTGTAATCACCCCTCTGGTCTTCAGTCTCCACCTTTGACAAAGGACACAGCTGGACTCAGAAGTGTCCTGCCTTAGACTAGCAAGCCAACTGTTAAATTTTCAGTGGGAACATTTACAACTCAAAAATCAGCAAAGACTACAAACTGGGATGTGGTTGACTATCTTGTTGATTGTCTAGACTTAAGAAAGTGATGGAGAAAATGTGAATAACTCAGATTCATCTTAAAAGTATTTCCAACAGTAATTTGTTTATTTTTCCTGAAGAATCAGTTGTTAACCATCTTACCACCCTGCCCCCCCATAGATGGCCTTCAATATACTTGCCAGCTCTAAATCTGTGATACAGCCCAACCCTCTCTTTTTACAAAGGAGGAAATATCCCAGAGAAGGTAAAACAATATGCCCAAACTTACACAGACTGGCATTTAGTGGGCATTTGGTAAATATCTGGAAAATGAATGAATAGTGGATGAATATGACATGTTTCTAACTCATATTTGGACAAGGCCCCCTGTGCTAGATGCTACTAGAAGTACAACTAATAATGGACATTTCTATAGAGCTTCATAGTTTGTAAAGTCCTTTACATACATTATCTCCTTATAGGTGTCATTAGCCTCATTTTGGATTTAAGTGAGGAAGGGCTGTGCTAAGCTATCAGCCTCACTTTCTTCTCTGGAGCCATGTGGATCCAGTGGCAAAATATAGATCAGGATGACTGGAGATGGCCCAGGATGCAGTGGGATAACTTGGCCTAAGGGCTTTAACAGATCCAAGTTTGACTGAGGCAACACCCATTCAGTGATTAAGGCTGAGTAAGAAAAATGTAATGGTCCTCTTCTAGAACTAAGGACAAACAACCACCACGAGTAGAAAATAGGTGCTGCCCTACTGGCAACCCAGCTGGAATTGGCCAAGTGAGCAACATAGCTCTTCTTTCCTCCCTTCCTTCCTCCCTCCTTCCTTCCTTCATTTCTTCCTTCCTTCTTTTCTCTCAGGCTACACCCTTACCTTCAGATTCCCAAAGGAAGGTAAATTTTGATAGCTGAAAGCTTTCTCTTTTTTGTTCTCATAGATTGGGTAACAATAGGTCCCAGGCCAAGCCCCACTTGGTCATTCTTTAGGCCCCAATTGGCTCAGATGAATGTAAATAACAATTGTTTCTGTTTTGGCCAGATACCCCAAGGGTCTTCCCCTTCCAGGTTGATTTTTTTGACTAGGTAAAGAGGCCATTCTCTGCCTCCTTTCTTAATCACTGAATGGGTGTTGCCTCAGTCAAACTGAGATGGCTCCAAGGGAGAAAGTGAGGCTGGTGACTTTGCACAGGCCTGTCTTGGCATCACCTCCCTGATGTCAAGGTCCTCTCAGAAAACCAAGGAGAAGCAACAGCGACAGCCCTATGGTACTGATTAGGAAGGCCATCAAAGTCGATGAGCTCCAGGCCCTTTGTTTGGTGCTGAAGGTGCAGACGTGCCCCCGTGAGGCCTCTGAGAGATTCAGCCTGGTCTCATTCTTGCTCACCCAGATGAACATGACAGATTAAGTCTCCAGAATGGGATCGTTTGATTGGCTCAGGATCTACCTGGGTCTTTCTACAGGGCCTCTAAAAGGGAGTCTTCAGAAAGATTGAGGGGTGGGGGAGAGGGATTGGTGAAACCCACCTAAGAGCCAAGGTGGATCCTGGAGGAAAACACCCACTCTTACACCCATTCTCTCCACCCTTCACACTCCACCCCATGAGTTTCTAGTGAAGAGGAAGGGGAAAAAAGATGTATTCATAAATTAGTTTAAAACTAGGGAGAAAAGGATCAGTTCTGAAAAGGATGTACCATGTGCCCTGTCAGGGAGGGGATCCTCTTTGGAGAAAATTCGTTACTAAAATCAGAATAAAGGCTCTGAGAACAGAAGTGCTTTGCAAATACCAGTTCCGGCTGAAGAGATTAAGGTACTTCCCCCTGGGCCACAAAGAAAATGTGGCAGAGGCCCGGCCTTCCAGACTCCGGTCAGCCTAGAAACCCTGAGACAGCTACTCTACATTTCCCATTAATAACTGCTTCTATTTACATAGGACTTCCCGGGTGTTTAGTATTCTAATTAAATTATCCCCATTAATCTTCACAACCTTTGGGGGAGGGAAGGAAAAAGACTATTCCCCCATTCTATGGATGAGTAGCCTGAGGTCCAGAGAGGCTGGGACAACCAAGATCACACAGCCAGGGAATGACTGTTCCTTCCACATGCTAGACAGCCTCTTGAGAGGCGGGCCTGAAGGTGAATCCAGGCTGTGAATGGGGGGAGAAGAGGCCCAGGCAGATGGCAGATGGGGGTCCAAAGCTAGGGGATCTTTAGCAAGGAAATGGGCGGAAGACATCAGGATTCCGGATTTGACCCAGAGCTTGGCATTGCTGAAGGAAGAAGGCTGGAAGGAGATGTCCCTGGGGATGAGCCCCGGTGCACATCAGCCATGTGGCGGGGAGGTGCTCACAGACAGCAGCCTTAGCCAGAAGCCAAGAGCAGGTGGAACTGGGGCCCGGAGGAGGAAAGCTCTTGTTGCCATAGGGACAAAGGGGATGCTAAAAACAGCCCAGAGCAAAGGAAAACAACCAGCAGAAGCACAGACCCGCGGGACTCAGGGCCCTGCAGCGAGGGCAGCAAGGGCCCCCCTTTTCTAGAAACTTAGTGTCCCCATTTGAGAGGGGCACTCTGGAATGGCTAATAGAGAGACCTGGGTTCCAATTTTACCTCTGACATACCCTGCCCACCAATCGCGGGCCAGTCTTTAAACTAACATCTCCATGCTTCAGACAAGGATACAAGACTAAATTACCAGAGGTGCTAACCTGCATCAGCGAAGGGAATTTCCTCAACTGGGAATTTCGAGTATCAGTCAAATATCATAGGTTTGGTCGCTATCTTGCAATATTCAACCAAAGTGGGAAAAGAAGCCTCTGTGGATGAAATTTCATCCTGTGGACAGTTGTGGGGAAATGCAGTTAGCAATTAGGTTAGTAAATAGAGGAGGTGTTAAATGTTGGTTGACCTGCATTGGTAAAGCTGGTTTCTTAATGAGGTCACTATGCTAATGAAATAACAAGTCCCAGCCGCTGGCCCCTGAGTAGGAAGCCCAGTGCCTAGCATGCAATAGGTTCTTAATAAATGTGAATTGAATTGAATTAAACCCTGGGAGGCAGTTAGGTGATGCAATAAATAGGGCACTGGCCCTGGAACCTGAAAGACATCTTCCTGAGGTCAAATCCGGCTTCAGACACCTACCAGCTGTGTGATCCTGGGCAAGTCACTTCACCTGCTTGCCTCAGGTTTCTTCACCCGTAAAATGAGTTGGAGAAAGAAATGGCAAACTATTCTAGAATCCATGCCAAGAAAACCCCAAGTGGGGTCACAGAGAGTCGGACATGAACAAACAATGAAAAATGGACACGCTGCCCGAAAGGAACTACATGGATGGTTTCCTGGCCCTGTTTCTATTTGAATTTGATGTCACTGGTTTAATCTACCCCCTGAGATAAGGAAATTGAGGTCCACAGATGTCAGGTGATTTAGGGTCTTGATTGTGGAGCCAGAAGGGATCTCAGCATCTCCACAGTGCAATCCCTTCAGTCTACAAATGATGAAATTAAAACTCAGAGTGATTGGAACTTGCCCCAGGTCACACAGCACTTAAGTGTTGGAAGCGGGCTTCAAACTCAGATCTGGTGCCTGCTGTGGGCTCTCTCTTTCTGCTGTGCCATGATCCCTTCCTTGGTCCTAGCCCTGCCTGTGGCTGAGTTTTTGTCCCCCCACACCCCTCCCTCATTAACACCCTCTCTCAATTTCTCCCCAAGCTAATGGGGCACACATGTACCTCAAAACTTCCAGTACTACAGCAACTCATATTAACCACTCATTTCAACCTTCTCCTTCAATGTGACTCTTTCCAAAGCTGCTGACATGGTTTAAAAAATGGCCTGAATTAAACTTCCCTTCCTTTGGTTTCCCATCTGGGAGAAGCGCTAATAAGTCATGACATGTCCAAAACAGGGGATGGGTTGGGGGCGAGGAGAGAAAGGGAAGTAGCAATGAGGCTCTAATACCTCCACCTAGATAACGAGGCTCCAGAGGATTGAGAGATGGCTGGTCGTGAGCCCAGGGCGCCATGGAATCCCAGCGTCTTAGAGCTGGGATAGACCTCAAAAGCCTCCAGTACTGCCCATAGAGAAACAGGAAACTGAAGAGAAGCTTTCAAACCTCTCCAGGTTTCATAGGCGTGAATGCTCAGGGCCCTGAAGTGGTTGTTCTGGCCTTCATGATGCAGGACCTTGTCCTTCTTTTGCCTTTAGGAAGGATGGACCTATGATCTCATCAATGGATGGAATCTCTTCTCTTTTGATGTAAATCAGTTCCCTGGAAATTTGTAGCCTTGGAGCAGGGGGTCCTTCACCTTTGGCAGTCTGATGAAGCCTCTGCACCCCTTCTCAGAATAATGTTTTTAAATGCATAAAAATAAAATACAGAGGATTACAAAGAAAAGCAATTATTGATGAGTTCATTAATGAGTGAAATGCAGTTATCAAAATATTTTTTAAAAAACAAGTTTGTGAATGCCAGGTTAAGAACCCCTGCCTTAGAGCATTCTCTGGCTGTACTGATAAATTATGGGACCTGTCCAGGGTCACAGAACTGTCCTGTGTCATAGACAGGATCAGAGACCAGATTATGCCCCCAAGCTAGCCCTCTATCCATCTTTTGCCCTGTAAAGAGCAGAAACTTAAGAAATGTTTCTCCAATTCAACATGCCTCTTTTCCTTCTTTGAGGAGGTAGGGGACTATGGGTATAGAATAGGGCACACACTGCTAAATTCAGCTGACCTATGGATCAATTTTGTTTCCCCCTCCTTTTTTCTTATTGCAAGGGAAAAAATGTTTTCTGGGAATAGGAGAAGGGAGGGATATATGTGAAAATTATGGGGATGTAGGGGCAGCTAGGTGGTACAGTGGATAGAATACCTGTGCAGGGGTCAGGAGGACCTGAATTCAAATCTCACCTCAGTCACTTGACACTCACTAGCTGTGTGACCTTGGACAAGTCACTTAATCCCAATTGTCTCATTCTGGGTCATCTCCAATCATCTTAATGAATATCTGGTCACTGGATTCAGATGGCTCTGGAAGAGAAGTGAGGCTGGTGACCTGCACAGCCCTCCTTCACTCAAAACAAAGCCAAGTGCAAGTCATGTCATCATTTCTCTGATGGTGTGGTTTTCTTCAGAAACGAAGGACAAACACACACAAGGTGATGTAAAAATAAAATATATCAATATTTTTTCTTAAATGTTCCTTGAATTTGGCAAATTATTTGATGATTCCCCCCATGGCCTGGAGGTGACCTTGGGTTCTTGAAGGCTTTATCTGCAGAGCACAGGATATGGAGGAAGATAAAAAGGGAATAGGCATTTATTATGCTGCTACTATGTCCAAAGATTATCTCATTCGAACCTCACGACAACCTGGGAGGGAAGTGCTGTTCTGATTCCCATTTTACAGATGAAGAAACTGAGGTAGACCAAGATGAAGTAACCTACTTGCCCAGGGTCACAGAGGTAGTATCTGAGGTCACATTTGAACTCCGGTCTACCTGATTCTGTATCTAGTACTCTAAGCACTTTGACATCTAGCTGACTAGGAAGACAGGGAGGAAAGGCAAGAAAGCAAAAAAAATTAATTTATTTCTATAAGTAGACTGCCCTCTTTGAATAATAAATGGCCTGATGTAGCCTAAAGAAAAAAGAAATATAGCCTCTGCCTTCTTCCAAACTACCACCGAAGGACAGTTCAATAACATTCAATATTAATAACTAAAATTTATCCAGCACTTTAAAATTTACAAAGAATTTTGCATCTGGTGTTTTCTCTGAGCATTACCCCAAACCTGTTTTTGTACCCATTTTAAAGATGAGGAAACTGAGGTAAAGATCAGTTAAGAGACTGAGCACATGATCACCTCATAACTCTGTGAGGTAGATATCATTATTGCCATTTTATAGATGAGGTAGAAAAGTTGAATGACTTGGACCATGGGGTAATCCATGGAACTCAGGGCCCAGAACCAGGAAGGCCTGCATTCAAACCCAGCCTTAGGCATTTATTACCTGTGTGACCTTGGGCAAGTCATTTAACCTCTGTCATAGTTTCCTCAACTGTAACATGAGGATAAAAATACCATCTAACCCTGCCCTTGTTGTGAGAAATCAAATAAGATAATCTTTGTAAGACACTTAGCACAGTATCTGGCACAGAGTGTGTACTATCTAAATTTTAGTTATTATTTTGTGGTTAGGAAGCATCAGAGGTGACATTCGAACCCAGACGGGGCCTGATTCCAGGAGCAGGCCTCATCCCAATAACTCCATTGTAGTTCAATCATTCAGTATGACAGATAATGAAAACTGGAAAGGCAGACTCATTGGCTTTTGTTTGCTGTTATTATTAACATTGTGGTTTTATTAAAAATGACTGTAAAATGGTCCCTGTTGCATTGTTTTTGAAAATTCAGCCCAAACTAGCCCTTGGAGGAAAACAGTCATTGTCCCAACTGAGCTGAGAGAATGAATGCTATAGCTAATTTCTTTTTAATGTGAATATTTTCTTAAAAACAAATCTCCAGGAGACAGAAAATTAAAAGCAGATTTCCTCAGGTGATACAACGGCCAAAACCCTTAAACTCATATAATTCAGAAAGCATCAAAGCACAGGATGTGGGCGGACACGTGTGTGTGTGTGTGTGTGTGTGTGTGTGTGTGAGAGAGGTGCTACCGTCCAATACCGACTTTGACTTCCACCGCCACATTTTATTGCCAAGACTTGGAATGCTGAAAACCAGTGCAGAGAGTCCATTCTGCTGGATGGGAAAGGACCAGCTATGGGGATACAAGCCATGTTGGGAGCAGTAAAGCCAGAGCTTCCATTCAATTTCATATGGTGGAGCTGTCCCTACCCACTTGCTGATCTCATGCCTTTCCCCAGCCTCCTCCAGCCCTCAGAAAAATCACTGCAGCTTCTGAAAGAGAAGGGGTGTCTTTGGGTTTGGGATTTTTTTGAGAGGGGGGCATGGTTTTATTCCCTAAGCTGGAACCTCTTTGCTCATTATATTGATTTTCTATATTTCATTTGTTTGATTGGTTGTTGTACGTCTTCAAAGACAACCAAAATGACATCACCATGATAAAGTGAAGTTTCAGTGTGTCCAACAGTGGCTGGCTCTACCACAGGTTGGGCACAGATAGTCCGTATGACTTTGGGGGGTATTTCATTTAACCAAATGCCTGAAGGATCTGTGATTTTGGTCAGCACAGAGAACTCTCCCCCATGCAAATCACAGCTGATCTGACCCAACGGGTCACTGTAATCATCACTCACATTTCCATAACCCTTTAAAGTTTACAAAATACTTTACATATGTTATCTCATTTGATCCCCATGGCAACCCTGTGAAGAAGGTGCAATTATTATCCCCATTTTTCAGATAAGGAAACTGAGGCTAGGAGAGGTTGAGGGATTTATTTGCCCAGGGGGCACATGGCTAGTTAACTGTCTCAGTCTGGACTGGAAGTCAGCTCTTCCTGATTCCGAAGTTCAACACTCTATCCATTGTGCCACCCAGGCTTCCCAGGGAGCTGCCTGGAGGCATGGATAGATGAGGAGACTTGCCTGGGGTCACAGAGCCAGTAAAAGTACTAGGTGCATTTTGAACCCAAGCCATCCTGAGTCCATGCCCTGTACTCTATCCACCATACCACAGTGCCCCTGTTTAGCATCATACTTTACACCAGGCAGGAACATGTTGTACACAAGTTGTATTTTACAAAACCCTTCTGGCAAAACAAGGGCATTTGTCTCCAGAGCGCTTACATCATGTTTTAGCTCCTACTTCTTTCTTCCTTTCTTCCTGTCCTCCTTCCTGCCTTTCTTGTTTGTAATCAAGGTTAAATGATTTGCCCAGGGTCACACAGTTAGTATACAGCATCTGAGGCCAGATTTGAACTCAGGTCCTCCTGACTCCAGGGCCACTGTGTTATTTGCACCATCTAGCTCCCATTCTGCTTCCTTCTAATGCCCCTCCTTCCTCTTCCTTTCTCTGGCCTTCTTCTGCCCATGACTGAACAAAAGTGCCCAGTGTCCTCCGCTGGCCCAGATCTCACCACTGTGATGCCCTGCCATACCTCTCTGCATACCACCTCCAGTCAGACAGACCCATCTGTTTGCCCATCCCTGACACCAAAATGAACCCATCCCATGCACCATTCCCCCCACAGTGTGCCTGCTGTAGTATTAACTGACCATGCCATGATTAACTTACTCATACTTTCTATCTTTACAGGGCTTAAAAAGAGGCGACCCAAGCTAACTTAACCTCAGCTATTGATGGCTTACCTCCCAGATACCATTTTGAAAGGGACCAGACACTTCAACAGCTGGATTCATAATGATGAATGATGGGGGCATATCAAATACCAAGACAAGATTGGTAGGAAAAGTAATCTTTGGACAACAGGGCACCCATCAAATCGCACCAAGTAGGAGGAAGGGGCTATTCTGGGATATGAGGAGGGAAAAAGGGAATATGCATTTTTATTATTTTATTGTAAACTTAAATACTAAAAATAAGAAAACAAAAAGAAACACATAAACTTAAATATAAAACAAGAAGAGAAAAAAAGCATTACCGTGTACACAGCAGAACGTAAGAGAAGATTCAAAATATACAGCAATAAGTTTCCATTTCAAGAAAGCTTATGTAATAAATAGGAAAAGTGCATTTATATGAATATCTAACATGTCTATCTAAGGACATATCTAACACCTACTATGTACTAAACCCATTATCAATATTATCTCATTTGTTCTTTATAATAGCTTTGTAAAGTAGGTGTTGTTATTATCGCCATTTTATATTTGGGGAAACTGAGTCAGGCAGAGGTTAAGTGATCTGCCCAGGGTCATACAGGTAGTAAGTATCAGAGTATGAATTCTAATTCAAATCTTCCTGACTCCAGACCTAGTGCTCTACTGAGTTACTAACTGCTTGCAACGGGAAAGTCTAATGACAGATCTCATGGAGGAATCCCTTGAACTGGGTTTTAGGAATATGAAAGAGGCCAGGATGGGAGACTGCTTGCATAAATGAACTGCACACAGTAGGACAGGTAAGATGATTTTTTAAAAAGTAATATTTATTTCAAGACAAGATCAAAGTGAGTTTGGACACTCTTTTGCATTCCAAGGTGTTCTACACCTGAGTGTACATTGTGGAGAATTGGAAATTGTCCTGGTTTATGACTGGAAGACACAGGTTCAATCCCAGCTACTCACTAGAAAATAGATTTCAAATAAATTGAGTAACCCCTCAGGGTCTTATTTTCCTCATATCTAAAACCTCAATGAGAATAATTTCACTACCTCCTTCACAACATTCATAGATTTAGAGTTAAAAGGGACCCAATGGTCCAATCCCCTTATGAGACAGATGAAGAAGATATTCAGACACCAAGAGGTTAATTGACTTATCCATCATCATCCAGGAAGTAGTTGGCAAAGCTGAGATTTGATCCCTAGCTCTCTGACTCCAGATACATTGCTCTCCCATAGGGCCATGCTGGCAAACCCAACCATAGACAATCTGCTGATGATTGACATCAATAGCTGGAGGGATAATTCAAGGTGACACTTGCTCCCCAAAAGCATTTATCATGATCACAAAGGGTATCCAGCATAGAGTTCAAATAGAAGACAGATTCTCAAGAAGGTGAGGTCCCATGAGGCTTCCATTTGTACGAGGCATTCTACTTTTTGCATTCAACTCCGAAACATTTCAGAGTTTAATGAGATTCATAGTCCTGTGGAAAGCCAAGTGGATGAAAAAGTCTACTGATTTTCCTTTTGCATTGTTGTGAGAAAAAGCAAAAGAGTAGGGATAGTATTGTTTTTTGTATTTGTATCCCTGGTGCCTGGTACTTAATAAATGTTTTTGTTGATTGATAAATGTGAGCTCTTATGATAAAATGTTCAATAAATATTTGATGGTTGATTATAAGAATGTTGTTGCTCCAACACTTTGTGACCCCATTTGGGAGTTTCTTGGCAAAGATACTGAAGTGGTTTACCTCTTCCTTCTCTGGCTCATTTTACATGTGAGGAAACTGAGGCAAACAAGGTGAAGTGACTTGCCCAGTTTCACACAGCTAGTAACTGTCTGAGGTCAGATTTGAACTCAGGAAAAGGAGTCTTCCTGATTCTAGGCCTGGCACTCTATTCCCTATGGTGCCAGGTAGCTGCCTGATTATAAGAATAAAAGGGCATATACTTAGGGCTCCAGCACCATGACTCATGTACCTTTACAACAAAGAGAGATCCTCAAGGAGCAATGCAGATGAGTGACACGGTGGGCTAGAGCACTGGGTCTAGAATAAGGAAGACCCGAGTTTAAATCCAGTCTCAGGCACTTACTAGTTTATGGGACCCGAGCAAGTCACTTAACCTCTGTCTACCTTAGTTTTCTCAACTGTAAAATGGGGGTAATATAACACCTACTTCCCAGGGTTGCTGTGAGGATAAAATGAGATAATCTTTGCAAAGTGCTCAGCACCCTGCCTGCCACATATTAAGGGTTTAGTAAATGCTTATTTCTTTCTTTCATCGCTGACATTTACACACTCTCCCTGAAAACTGGATCTAAACTTTTGGATAGACCTGAGTCTCCAGCCAGTGAAGTCTTGACCCCATTAACTGGACGAATTATGATACAGCTTAACCCCAAGGGCTGTATAGATATAAATTATTAATATGTTCTAACTATTGACTTCTCAAGGATGTTGTGAAGAAAGTATTTTCTAAGCTAAATGTACGAATGTGAGCTAGAAATCAAGGGCAGAAGTACTGAGCTCCACAGAAGAAGAGGTGAAGGGCCTTTTGGCCTGGTGCAATATTGATTCGCCAACAGCCAGGTTTGTTAGCAGGGCCTGGCCTTAGCTGATCCATTGGTTCATCTGGTTCATTGACCCAAGAGATCTATCGATTCCAGAGCTCTGTGGAAATCATCAATCCGTCTGGGTGCTCCCTGGGCTCCTCCTCACCTCTACCTCTTGTTTTCTTCAGGGAAGACCACCTTCATGAGACTTTTTCTCATCTCTGTCATCTCTGTGTTCAGTCCCACTTAAATATTACTTTGTTTTATTTCATATTTTATATTTGTCAGTGGGACCTTTGATTTCACTGTTGAGGGAAATTCCCTCTACCAAAGTAGATCAAGGCATGCTTTTCAATCTGGAGCCCTTGAGAGTTTCCTGAGGTATGGAGAACTCAAGTGATTCGTCCAGGGCCAAACAGACAGAACTCATCTGAGAAATGACTTGAATCCAAACTCTTGCTCTGAGGCCACTCTCTATTGCACCATCCTGCCATGCATTTTTTTTAATATATATACTTATCTATATCTATGTTGCATGTCTCCCCCAATCGTAAGGAGAATATAAACTCATTGGCAAGTATTGCTTCTTTTTTTTGTCTGTAACACCTTTGTCTGTAACACGGTCAGTGCCTTGACACACACTGGGTGTTTAATAAATGTTTATTGCATTGAATAGATTTGAAGGACTTCTGTGCTGCAGTCAGAAGCTCAAATAAGGATTAGACCAAAGGAATTCATGGCATCCCTACAAAGGGGAAGTGATAAAGCCTATTTTTTAAAAAATCTAGACTTGAGATTAGACCATTATTATTGCCTTCCTGGAGAACCTTGGGAAAGCTGACTAGGCAATTAGTGTGACATCCCAGCACCAAATTCTGGCCAAAGTCCTTTCGAATCCCACCCAGTACAAAGAAGTCTGCCCTGGGCTCTTGTAATTACTGAGTAGCTTTAGGCTACCACCTGCTCAGGGGCCATGACCTTTGCCATAGAAGATAGGAGAAAAATGCCTGGAATGACATCAGGCCCTACCTCTGCATCCCATTCATGGGGCTGGCCAAAGTGCCTTCTGCCTTTGGGAAGCCTCTTAGGCAAGCTTGGCTGCCCGGAGATGTTTGCTAGGATCCTAAGGTTACTCCTTAATAGTATTGCTTGTTGGTCAAAGACAATGGCATCTTATCCATCTTGCTCCCTGCCTCCCACTGGCCTAATAGGTCCCCCCATGCTGCCATTCAGTATTGGGCCTCAGAGACTGGTGTTGTAATGAAGGAAGGAGTGACAAAATCCCTTTGGTAGTTCAGAAAACCCTCCTTGTTTTTATTATCAGCCTGGAATTCACAGTTTGGCCTTTCCAATCTTCAGGTTTTAAATGCTGATGGTTAGTTTCTAGAGACTGAGAAAAAGTCACTCAAAACTCATTCACCCAAACTCCCATGCCAAGGGAAGGATGGATTTGGCCCCCAAAAGCCAATTTGATTTTTAATAACAGGAAGTATAACCACCAAAAGTGGGAGATGAGATAAAATAGACATTGAATATAAACAACTTTTCCTTTAAGTTTAGTGGTAAGGGGATAAAGGGGGAGGGAAGAAATATGGAAAAGAAGGATCACATTTTTAGGTTTGGAAAGTTGGCAAGCATGCTAATGAATAGATAGTAAATAGCCAGGGGAGAGGGAGGGATTAAAGATGTATGAGAAAGAAGGGATGGCTTCCTAAGGAAGATCCTGGAAGATATAAAATGGGATGAGGGCAAAGGCACAGGGTCTTGGTTAATTAGCTACTTTTGTCACAGGACAATATCCATGCTGATAGGAGCATTTAAAGTCTTCTAGGAGAATGATCTGTCCCTCAGAAATAGGAGGGAAGGTAGAGATAATAGGGGCTGATACTGACAGGTTCTGAAGTGTAGCTGAGAGGAATTTGGGGGGATTTTTTCTTTTCAGTGATCTCCTTAGGCATCAGTTAAGGTGAAGGGGTGGACGATTTCATTTCCTAAATTCTAAATTTATGATGTTAAGTATTGGGCCGCCATCTCCAAGTGCTCTTCATTCAGACATCTAACTATGGGATCCCAATACATAACACTACTGGCACCCAGTGGCATCCACAGGCATTGCTTAACCCACTGGTGGAATCTGGGAGTTGCTGACCCTTGCTTTAGTCTGGTCCTTCAATGTCATCAGGATGGTGCAATCGAAGTGGGAGCAGGTTGTTCAAGTCAGGTCTTCCAGCAGTTTCCAAATGTTCGTCAGACAGCCTGATCAGCCCAGATGGTGTCCAATGACAAAAGTAGATAAGACTTCCCCAGGACTCAAGGGTCTCTCACCTATTGAGATGGTGTCTATACATAGCTAAAAGTTTTAATGAGTTTCAAGCTGGGTTTAGATATCTCAGAATAATTGTTACGCAGCCCTTGACTGAACATAAGAGGTTGGAATCATTGGCTACCTTGAGCTTTGGGGAATATAAGTATATGGTGCTGGTGTATCTTCCCTGCTCTGTAAGCGTGCTTGGTGTGTTGGCACATCCCTGGCAGTGAGCACTGAAACTCAAAGGACACGGCAGCAGCATGGAACTTAGAGCAGCCTGACCCAAGAGCTGGCACAAACCTGTCATTTTACTACTGGAAAAATTAGTCCTACAGAGGGCAAATGATTTGTCTCTAGGGGAAGCAAATAATTTTCCGTCTTCAGGTCTGACTTTCCTCATTTGTAAAAATGATGGACAAGAATAGACCATCTAGTCTTAACCCGGGGTCTGTGAACATTTTTGAAAAAAAAAATCATATAATAATGAATTCTTTTGTAATCCTATGTATTTTATTCTTTGTAACCTACTCTCATTTCAATTATGCCATTAGAATGGCATTCAAGGACCTCTAAAGTGGGAGTCATTGATGCTTGAGTTCCCCCAGTGCGTTAAGCACGGTGGCATGCTGGTAAATGATAAACAATCAGCTCTCTGGAAAAAAATTGTACACTAGACACATTTCTCAAGTTTAATAGCACAGGATAGATTAAACTTTAAATGTACACTGGACACATCTTAAAGTTAAAATTATTAACATCCATCATTTCCTTAAGTCTACACAATGAAAATAATAAATCAAGTCTCGAATTGTAATATTTGCCCACTAAATGTTCAATCTGAAAATTTCACAATCAGTTCTCAAGAACTGGCTCCAGGACATCCCTGGCTAAGTACTGAAAAACATGATTTTGAGAAGCTAAGAACCCTTGGACAGAAAAAGGGTTTTTGTAAAACCCTTGGACAGAAGGTCATTGTGGTCTCTTCCAGCTCTGACTACTGTGATCCTACAGAAAGTTCCATGGATAATAGGAAAAGAAGCAGGTTTGAACTTAGGCTACCTGAGCCCACATCTGGCATTGATACTGCCCCTGTCTCATACTGTGATTGATCTTTTAAAGGTTTAATGTATGAACTTTATGCTTCACAAGCCTGTGTGAAGCACTGCAGCTGATGATGCTTCCCCCAACATGTACCCTAGTCTTGTGGGTGCATTTGCTAAGTGCTTAGGGGGAATCTGAGTGTCCTCTGGAAAAAAAAAAAGGAAAAAAGAAATGAAGAGGAGTCAAGTTTCTGGGATTGCTGTACCCAAGGGGCAGGAAAGAAGATGAAACAGAAATGAAAGGACTAGAAATAGCCATGGCTCCAGAACTTTCCTTGGCTCTATCCCCTTTCCTCAGGGCTGGTAGCTCAATAAGCTCTATCTCTACTTTCTGGTCCTGCAAAAACTAGACTTTCAAGGATTGATGGGACAGCACTTAGTTAAGTCTTTAAGGAAGACCTTGGTCCCACAAACCGTAAGGACTCACTGGTCCAATACTGGAATGTAACATCCCTGTATCAACAAATAACACCTTCAGGGTTCATCCAGTGAACGAGCAGCTACTTCTCCTCAATTAAATAGGCTGATTTAACAGCACAGACCAGGAATAGACCAGACTCAAAAGTCTTCCTTCCCAGTGGGTTAGAAAGAGGCTTGGGGAAACAGGTGGCAGGAGAGTTTGCTATTTATAATCATTTTCTCATCATTTTCTCCTGTATTTCTATTTTAAGTAATGTGCTATGAGGTTGTGTGCCTATATGAGCGCGCATAAGTGTATGTGTTTATAACTCTGGCTGGTAGATTCCAACAGAAAACAGAGACTCATGAATAATCACATTCTGAGCCAAATAGGTTTTCAGATGCCTGCAGCTTTCAGAGTTCAACATATGAAAATAAATTTTGTATTATATCATAGTAAAATGTAACATATTAGTTCTACATTTATAGAACAATATATTAATATATCTATAGTTATATTAATATATTATACATTGTAATATATGTGTACATGTATGCATATATTAATATATACTATATTATAGTGTGTGTGTTTATGAAAGAAGTAGTGTCAAATAGTGGAAAGAATCCTGGTCCTGGAATTAACGGACCTAGATTCGAATCTTACCTCGGACCTTCTCAACTTATGTGACACTGGACAAATCTCTTTACTTTCCTGAGACTCAGTTATTTCATCTGTGAAATAAAAGGATTGGTTGCTGCTTTACATAACCAAGGGCTGGGTTAGTTGTGTGTGAACAGTGTGTTACTGAAAGGGAAAGTACATTGCCAGAGGAAGTACACAGGAGGGTCAGGATCACCAGTGGAAGTGAGGAAACCCCTGATATCACCCCTCTCAGGAAGCCTGCAGATGAGGAAGGGGAAGTATTTAGATGTGACCCAAGCAATGGGAAAAGGACAGATGTCACTATCCCAGAATGAAAACAACAAAACATTGCCTGGTCCACCCTTCCCTGGTCCAATCTCACCCACTACTGAAGAATAAGCCCACAGAAGTTGTTTGTTGCCTGTGGTGTCTCCTCTCTGGGGAGGGAAGCTAGCTCTTCAGCTCTGCCTTTCCACACCCCCTCAGTGGAGATGTCCCCTTCCCATCCCCCAGTGGCTGGTCTAGAGTTAATGAGTAGTCGGGAAGTGCTTTGTAGCTCCCAGAAAGTATTATTAGCACACATCTGTGCTAGCCCTTAGTTTTCTGGGGAGTTTCCCTGGAGCATGGCCCCCACAGATATCCTTCTGGCCACTCCCAGCATGGTCAGGCAAAGGCTTGCCTTTGGCAGAGAGAGAAGGCATCCTGTTACAGCAGGACTGTGTGACCCAAAGAGGCAGCCAGGGCAAATATATGACTTTCATTATGATGGCATGGAAAGCAATGCTGTCTAATTGCCTTTGTCCATTGGTGTATAAAGATTGAGGCCAGATGTGCTCAGACTTTTTTTTAAGCTGGTGTTGGTTGTTGCTCTGAACAATGCAATCTGATTTCCTCTATCTCTCAAAGGGAAGGAGAACATGAAAGTACTTCAGCTGCCTGTAATCTTTCATATTTGGCCTGATTTTGCTTTTTACTGAAGATGAAACTGTGAAATTGGCCTTGAAAATTTTATTTTCACTCTCTCCAATTCAAAGGGGGCATTTGTTGAGCCAAAGAACCGAGCTTCCTGTCAGGTTACAAAGAAGGCAGGGGAATGGAGTTGGTCCTTGGTTTATTCCCATCAGCTTAGTGTCCAAGAACTTCAGTTGGAGGGGAGAAAAGCAAAGACTCCTCATTCCCCACTTTAGCACCACACACAAGTAGTAAAGGGATCCTGTGAAAGTTCAGGCATGTTTACTTGAGATGCTGCTGGTACCAATGTTCAACAACATTCTGTTGCATGGAAATTTCTTGATGGATTTTTGAATAAAGGAATAAAAAAGCACTTCTTCTGACACTTATTCTGTGCAATCTAGGCACTGGGGTGCAGAGGATGGAGAACTGGCCCCAAACCCGGAAAGACCTAGGTTCAAGTAATGCAACCAGCTCTCTAGGTGACCCTGGGTAAGTCATCTAATATCTCTATGCTCCGAATAAGCCTCTGAGACTATAAATTAGCGAGAGAGTGCTGACCTGCATCTCCAGAAGTTCCCGATACTGATAAAATCCCGGATCCAGTTCTTGTCCCTATCTCTATGTGCAGGGCAGTGGGCTAATTACTGAAAACACCAATACAAGAGTGATACAGCGTCTGTCCTCAGGGAGATCACATTCTATCTGAGGGAGACTATACATGGAAAGGACTTTTTTGTGTAGGGAAGGGAGTTCTGGTCCGGAAAGTCACATGGTTGGCGAATGGAGCCATGGCCATGGGGCAGGTGATTGACATGCCCTTTCCAAAAACAGTGGTAATGATGATTTGATTACTGTGCCCAGAGGGAAGGGGAAAGGCAGAGTTGGGATCACCTTCAGGTGAGATGATGAGACAGCCTAGGAAAGTGGCTGGCTAAATAGCACGTGAACCATTCATTGGTCTACTCTGAGGATGGCTAGGGATCGTGGGTGGGGTGAATTTACAAGTACTCACTTAACCACCCACGCATGGAGATAACCCATATCAGGGCAGAGTTCAAGGGATTTCCAAAGCAGATCGGATAATAATAAATAATAATACAGCACCTACTATGTGTCAGACCCTGGGCTAAGCACTTAAACTTTATCTCATTTGATCCTCTCAACAACTCTGGGTGGTGGATGCTTTTCCTATCTCCATTTTACATGAGAGGGAACTGAGGTTGCTTGGTTGGTTGTTGTCCTTCGTCTTGGAAGATGACCAACATTTCACGATAAAGTGAAATTTCAGTGTATCCAACTGTGGCCATCAGACCAATGCTCTACCATCCTGATCATGCCCGATATCATCTGATCTTGGAAGCTAAGCAGGTTCAGGCCTGGTTAGTACTTGGATGGGAGACCGTCTGGGAATACCAGGTGTGGTAGGGAACTGAGGTAGGCATAGGTAAAATGATTGACCTGCAGTTAAAAAATGTCTAAGGCTAGATTTGAACTCTGGTCTCCCTGACTCCAGGTCTAACTCTGGATTAAATACCCTCATTGTAGTTCTGGAGCAGGGAGGGACATCATCCCCAGGACAGATGCTGAATTTAAAAAATGTGAGTGGAATTTCTCAGACACCTGAATTTTATATAAAGGATGCCTCATAGAGCCATCATCAAGTATGGAGCAGGGAGATGGAAACTGATCGGGAGGCAGGTGAGGGAAACTACCTGCCACTTAGCTCATTCCCCCACCCTGTGTGAAGTCCTAGCTTCTACGTTAAGTGGCAGGACAGGCTGGGACATGCTCCCTTGTCTTCAGGCTGTGAAACTCTCACTGTGCAGTCGACTGCTCTGCCAGCTGTGTGCCAGGTGTCATTTGGTAAACATAATTATTGCTTCTAATTTAATTGTGCACCTTGTAGATGTTGCTGGGATAGGGACTGCACCATTGGTAGAGAGAACTTCCAGCTGAGGAAAGTCCCTTTACCAGGGCAAGTTGGCAAGTTCAGTAACTTACAGCTTTAGGAGAGTTGCTTGGGGCACTGAGAGATTAAATGATTTGCCCAGGGGTCACACAGGCAATTTGTATCCCAGGCAGTGCTTGAACCCAGCTCTTCCAGAAATGAGTCAGCCCTGTAGCCTCTAGGATGTTGCCAGACGTTGCTTAAATTTTCAATAAAACTCTTAAGCATGTCGTTCATTCAAAAAATGTTGTTATACTTGTGGCAGGCTAACTTTTCAATTTCAGAGATGACACCTTAATCTTCCAGCTAAGTAAAGGAACTGATAAATAGAAGTATGTATAGAATAATTTTACATATATATGCCTATTTTACATATGTTTATATATATTTTATTATACATTAATATGATATAAATTAATATACCATATATACATAAATATATTTATATATTGTAGGTTTATATATATACCTACTTGTGACTAATGGTAGTCATCTTGGGTGAGGAGAGGAGAAAAAAGGAATAAGAAAAAAGAAATTTATATAGCTTTATTATATGTTTAAAAGGAAATAGCAAGTTGTACATAATAGATTTGCAGTTTCATGTGCAATTATCTTTTTTATTACACTGTGTTATGGAAATGCTTTTTTTGTACCATAAATTAAAAATAAATTTAAAAAATAGAAAAGCACATGAACTTGATTTCAATAAGAAGAACTTTACAAATATTATCTCATTTTATCCTCACAACAACCCTGGAAGGTGGGTGCTATTAATATCCCCATTTTACAGATGAAGAAACTGGGGCAGACACAGGTGAAAATAACTTGCTCAAAGTCACACAGCTAGTCAGTTTTTGAGGCAGGATTTAAACTCAGGTCTTCCTGACTCCCGGTCCAGTGTTCTATCTACTAGCTTTTTTGTTTGTAAAATTAGGTGATCAGGTTCATCTATTGGAGCCTTCACTTGTGGTACATCACTTGTATTGAACTTCTGAGCACATGAATTTTACCCAGTACCATTTGTCACAATGATTTGGAGAGGATAAAGACCATCCAACAGACTGCTCTTTTTGCTTAACAAAGGCATTATCTCCAAGTCTAAATATGTTGAGCACTATCCATTATCCAAATCCCCCATCAGCTACAAGACCTGTTACAGAAGAACAGTGAAGAGCCAGTTATCCTGAAACTACCAGAAACTTAGAATTTCCATGAGGACATTGAACCTGATGATTCAGATTGTAACAGGGAACAGGCTTGAGACCAGTAAAGTGATCCCCAACTTGAAGTAACCTTTGCATCCTCAGATCTTCATTTAATAGCTCAAACAAACCTAAATGGCTATATTCACAATGATTTGTACCTCATAAACATTTAATAAATGCTTTTTCATTCAGTCATTCATAATCTTAACTTGGTACTTTACCTTCTAGACTAAAAAGAAAGAATCTCCTGAAAGAAGACACTAAAATATGTTCAAAACATGAAACTTCTCTTGAGAAGCCTTAAGGAAGGAAGCATTTCTCAGTATATCTGTAGGGCTCTCAAAGTGACCAACCCTTTGACTCAGTTTACAATTTGGTACAACAAATACTGCTGCTTTATTTGTGAAAGAGCAGAGACAGAAGGGGGTGGTGGGAGCCTCTAAAGCAAAAATACTGGCCGTAAAGGAAAGGCTTTACGCAAGGAAAGAAAAATATGGTAAGACAACCATGGCTTAGTCCTGAAAAAGTTCCCCTAGCACCGCTTCACGTTAAACTGTATTTAATGAAAAATTTTGTCAAGGCAGTGGTTCCAAATAGTGCCAGTCTCCTTTATCGGGCAGATTTCCAAGAATGGGGGAGTCTAAATTCAGAAGGGGGATATTTTTGGGTTCTCAAAATAAGAGAAGTGATGACAGATGAGCATTTTGAAGAACAGTTGAATGAAGTAGAAGGAGCTATTAAGAAATCATTTTTAGAAAGTGACCAGAAACTTTTTGGGAAACTACAAGGCAGAAAATTACCAAGAAATTGCTAATGAGCTTCTTAAAACCTTTCACATAGGAGAGAATATGTCTCTCAGGATCCTATATATACATTTGGAACTCTACCAAGAAAGTCAAAGTGTTATCTGTGATGAGTAACGGGATCTCTCCCACCAGGAAAACAGTACCGGGGCAAGTGGCATCTAAATATATCAGCAACTCTTAGACTGTGAGGCAGGATGTTCTGCAACATAATGGAAATCATCCACAACTGCATTTTAAGTGAGTTAAATGAACAGAATTTCATTTAGTTTTTTAAATAGCTGTCAAAAATATAAAAATAACCAATCATCAAGAATTTACTAAGTGCCTACTATGCACCAGGTACTTATTTTGTGTGACATAGCTAAAATTGTCCCTGCCCCAAAGGCTTCCATTCTACTGGTTCATTCAGCACCTACTCTATGCCAAGCACTTTGTTAGGCATTGAGGACACAAAAAAAGAAAAAAAAGTCAGTCTTCAAAGTTTCTATTCTATCTAGATTAGGGTAAGGAGAAGAGATTCTATACATACATATGTATGCTTGTATATGTATGTAGGTATGCATATGCAAAATAAAAACAAGATAATTTGGGGAAAGGGGCAACTAGAAGATGCTGGGTTGAGGCTACTGGAAGAAAGTGACTTTTGGCCTGAATTTTTAAGCAAATGAGAATTTTAAGATGGACGGTGATTATGAGGGACAAAGTCATGGAGATGAGAGCTGGAATGAGGTGGCAGAAATCGGAAATAGTATTTACCCTCAACACCACAGGACCTGTTGTGGTGGCTCTGTTGGGGTTGGGGAGCAGTAGGAGGGAATGCAATGTTTTTGTTATTGTCTAGCGGACACTTTGAGAGGAATGACCCAAAATCTATCGTCTCTAGTTTTCCCAAAGGATTCTTCCATGTTAAATCCAACAAAAATGTCCAAACACTTATTGTGTGTTAGATAATTTTCTGCATTCCAGGGACACGTGGACAAAATCAAACCTTAACTTGAAGGAGCCGAAGTCCCATTAGGAGGGATTTCATGCAGCCAGCCTGATGGACAGAGAAGTCTAATAAAAGAGGGAGGGAATAGGATGAGATGCCGGCTTGCTCCAACCTCAGACATAGAGAGCCGAGCCTGGCCTAGAGGAGGTGGCCTTGGAGCTGAGCAGAGGCCAGGGCAGCCGGCTGAGGATCTCCAGGGAAGCTAGGACTTGTGCTTGAAAAGAGAATCTCCTTGAGTGAGTGGTGGGGTATACGTGTCTAGAGTACAGGCAGAATGGGGAGGCCATCAGGAGGCTAGATTGAGGTGATTATAAACTGAGTGTTTCCAAATTCCTTATCTGGGAGGAGGTGTCAGAGGGAGGGTCACATATATTCAGTTTACATTTTAATCTCAAAATCATCTGCCTCGTTATTCTCAAATTAATTTGTTTTTTCCTGAAAGGGGCAGTGGGGAAGGGAAAGAGAGAGAGAGAGAGAGAGAGAGAGAGAGAGAGAGAGAGAGAGACAGAGAGAGAGACAGAGACAGAGAGACAGAGACAGAGAGACAGAGACAGAGAGACAGAGAGAAAGAGAGAGAGAGACAGAGAGATAGAGAGACAGAGAGAGAGGAGAGACAGAGAGAGAAGAGAGACAGAGACAGACAGACAGACAGACAGAGAGGAGACAAGAGACAGAGAGATCTTTAGGAGGAAAAAACCCCAACAGTTTCCTGGAGGAAGCAGCAACTATGAAGTGACTCAAGAGCAGATTTAGCTAAACCTAGGAAATAGAGGGATGGGCTGAATGAAGGGACAGCCAAAGGAGGAGAGGAATTCAAAGCTTAAGATGGAAATCTCCAGCCCCTCCTTACCCACAAAGGAACCAGTTTCCCATTCACACTTACTGGAAAAGAGGGGCACAGGAGAGAGCTGGGTTTCATGATCTAGTCACTAACCACTCCATCAGGCCTGGAGTTCCCCTCCCTCTTCTGCATCTGATGATCTGCGGGGGTGTATTGCCAGGTATTTATGGTAACTGCTGGCTGCAAGCCACAATTAAACTGGGTTCTTATTTTTTCTTCCTATACTCTTTGTGAACCCCACAGTTCATTGCAGATTTATGGCCAACAAATGAGTTAATTTTTCTCCTAAACCTAAACCTAAAAAGTTGTGTGAGACCAAAGCAAAAAGAAGAAAAGATAAAATAATCACTTGGAAGAAGTTAAGGTTCTTGCTGATAGACATATACCTCAAGAAGGTCAAGGGCAGAGTGATAAAAAGTCCCAAACATTCCAAAACCTTCATAGCAGTGCTTTTTGTAATAAGAAACTGGAAATTGAGTGGGTGTCCCTGACTCTGAGGACAGTCAAACAAATTGTGGCATGTGAAATGCAGTCCCCTGTCCCCTCACCCCCATCCTTTAGACTTTGGAGCAGGAGCAGAAATCCCCCGGAGAGCTCCTGGAGGGCCAGCTGCCTCCTGTCTTTCTTTGTACTCTCAGAGTTTAGCCCAGTGCCTGGCACTTGGCATCTCTTCGTGATTACTCACAGACTGACTAACTGCAACTGAATGTTATTTGCAGTAAGAAATGATGATTCTGAGGAATTCAGAGAAACAGCAGCAGAACATTTGAAGGTGATGTTTGAACAGATTCAGGGAAGTGAGCAGGAGAACAGTAGACCTAGCGTGTGCAACGTGGAAAATGAGAAGAATGCAAAACTCTTAAGGAATTGAAATGATCACTGTGATCCCTAAAAATAATGCTTCCGTCCAACCCTGGCAGAGGGTGGGTCGGTCAGTCGGACTGACCACAGTAGCAGGCATTGTTAAATGTGGATTCTGCAGTAGGTTGTTTTTGCTAAACTGTTTTTCTTTGTTAGGGGAGTCAAGTCAATGGGACTAGGGGCAGCATGGGGAAGAGAAGGGAAGGGAATGAGCCTTTGGATAGCCCCTTTTATATGCCAGGCACTAAGATAATCAACTTTACAAATATCATCTCATTTGATTCTCACAACAATGCTTCTAGGTAGGTTCTGTTAATGATCCTGATTTTAGAGTTGAGGAAACTGAGGCAAACAGAGGTTAAGTAGCTTCCCCAGGGTCATATAGCTTCCTTATTCTGAAGACTCATCTTCCTGTGTTAAAATCCAACCTCAGACACTTACTAGTTGTGTGACCCTGGGCAAGTCATTTAACGCTGTTTGCCTCAGTTTCCTTCATCTGTAAAATGAATTGGAGAAGGAAATGGCAAACCAGTATCTTTGCCAAGAAAACCTCAGATGAGGTTACAGAGAATTAGAAAGGACTGTAATGACAACGAAAACAAAATTCCTGACTCCAGGCCCAGCCCTCTCTCCACTACGACATTCATCTGCCTTTGATGGGAGCTATATTGGCGGGGTTGGGAGTGGAAGGCACTATATCCATCAAAGACTATGATACAAAAACAAAAGATATCAATAAAACTTATTTTTAAGGAATCTAAAAATAATAATGAAAGGACAGTCAGTACCTCTACTGGTGACCTTTCTGAGTACTGAATATAAAAGAAAACAACTGTTATGGCTAGAAAGGCCTTAGAAATCATACAGTCAACACAAATCAACTTACTATCTGCCAGGTATTGCACTGGAATCTAGGAACACAAACACAAAAAAAGGATTAGCCTGCCTTCAAGGAGCTTCTACTTCAGAAGGGAGACTACAATATGTACACAGATTTAGGACAGGTACTAACCACTGGAGCAAGCAAGGAAGGCTTCCTATAGGAAGTAACCCTTGAGTTGAGCCCTGCAGGGCACCAGGGCTTCCAAAAGGCAGGAGAAAAGCATTTGAAGTATGAACAAAGACCTAGCACTGGGACACAGGATGTTGCCTGTTATGGGGAACTTCCAGGCCAGTTGGCCTTGTATGGAATTGACAGGGAATCACATGCCAACAGCCTGGGGAAATAGGACAGTTAGACTTTGAAGGCCCAGTTCAAGAATTTGGATTTTATCCTAGAAGCACCAGGGAGCCATCAAAGCTTCATCGAGGCGGGTAATAGAGTCAGTTGTGGGCCTTGGTCCAAACCTCCCATTTTTCAGAGAGGAAGAAACTCAGCCCCAGGAGGAAAAGTGACTTTCCCTGAAAACATCAAGAAAACTCATGATGGGGTCAAGGCTTGAAGGAAGATCCTTCCACAAGGAGACCTTCCTCTCTTCTCTTAGTCTGTGCTTAAGTGAACATCCCAAGTCAGGTCTTCACCAAATGACTGCTCAACTTTTCTGCCTGGGGACCCTTTACGTTGTGCTCATTCCTAGACTGCTCTAGAAGCCTGAGCACTTCCATTTACATAGTGCTTTAAAGCTTTGGAAACAACATACATTGTCTCATTTGCTTCTCATCACAACCCTATTTTACAAATGACTCACGAAACTGAATCTCAGAGAACTTACCCGATGGTCTCACAACTAACATCAGAGCTGGGATATCCTCTGCCACCTTCCTGTCTCTAAGATAAGCAGATGCATTATACTGCAATATCTCTTTTACAATTCAAAATTTTTTATTGAGATCCCTCGTTTTTATGTTACATTTGTTTCTGAATATATCCCCTTATAACCAAGAATAAACAGGAAAAAAGAGGGAGGAAAGCAATTCAGTACAACTAAAAATCAACCAAATAAGACAGCCCCCCTCACCGCCACAAAGAAAAGAAAGCGTCTTCTCTCTTCTCTTCCTTATTATAATTATATAACATTGTCTCAGGTTCTTTTGTTGTTTCCATCCATTGTTGCTTTCCTAGCTATCCTTTCCCTGGTTCTGCTCACTGTTCATCTTTGCATCAGTTTATCCATGTCGTCCCAGACTTCTCTGAAGTCACCCATTTTGATGATGTAGTGAATTTGTTCAATCTTTGTCCAAAATGAAGGCTGTCTACTTTTTTTTCCTCTTTTTTGTGACCACAGAGAGTTCTATGAAAAGGTTTGGGTGTATGGAATAAGTATACCCTCTTTTCACAACAAACATTAATGAGATTAGATTTTGGCAGGTGCTACCTAACTATAGTATAGTATAGTATAGTATAGTATAGTATAGTATAGTATAGTATAGTATAGTATAGTATAGTATAGTATAGTATAGTATAGTATAGTATAGTATAGTATAGTATAGTGTAGTATAGTATAGTATAGTATAGTATAGTATAGTATAGTATAGTATAGCTTAGCATAGTATAGTACAATAGTATAGTAGTATGCAGTACTCGGTACCCACAGTCTCCACCCTTAACTTCTAATGAATGAAATGCCTTGGAATTGTATGAACTGTGGTTCAAAGCTGAGTACAAAAAGAAATAAAATCCAATTCAACAGGCATTTACTATGCTCATACCACGGGACTAGGTGCCAAGGATACAAAGATAAAACTTAATCATTCCCTGCCCTGGGGACATTTCTGTTCCCCACCCCTTCTAGGTGCACTTTATACAGCTTTCTGCCTTAAAGCACAGAGGGTTACAGCTTGAGGGATAAGCCTAACCTAAACAGCAGCTACACTTCCCTAAGACACACCAGCAATAACCCTCTGGGGTTTATATCTGACTCTGACAGCTGCAGCTTCAAGAATGGGCAAAACCATGGTGATTAGAGTTGGGGGGAGGGGACACAAGCAAACTAAGGTTGAGTGGCTTCTAGCACTGAGATAAGCTTCTTCTTTCTGTTTCGAACTTTCTATTTCCACCTTCCTGCCTGAAGAGATGTGTTAGTGACCAGAGTCTATTACCCAGAGTCCCTTGGACACCGTTGTCCCACTATGCCCCCTCCAGCGACTCAGGAAGCCTGTCCCTTTGTCTCTCTCCTTTCCTATTATTCAAAGCTTAGTCAGTGCTCACTTTCAACAGATTTCACCTGAATAAATGGCCCTAACCTACAGCATTCTCACATCTAGAGGTCTCTGGTCTATCTTTTTCCATGTGGGCTTCCTAGCTCTGGCTCAGTATTGTGGGATGGAAAGAACACCCATTTAGAACTTTAGAACAAGGAATTCTTGACCACTAATTCAGCCACTAGCAAAATTCATGACCCTGGTGCCAAGTTGCTAAACCTCCATTTCAATTCAGCCAATAGGTATTAAGCACCTGATGCTGTGTGAGAGGTGCTGTGTTGGGTAATCGAAATTAAAAATAAATACCCGACACTGCCCACAGGGAACTTACACTCTGCTGGAGGGACCCAACATGTGCAATACAGACAGACAAGAAGACTCTATGCTCACCCTGATGCAGGTGCTCCCAATGATGGGGTATAGACTCTGGGAACCCCCTAGGACTCTCCTTGAATCTTCTCTTTTAATCTGATTTTTCATACCCTTGGTCTAAACTGCCCTCCATCGTCTGTGGCCTCTGGATTGTCCCCACCTGCTTCCTACCTCAGGCTTCCATTGTCTTGTAAACTCCTGATTGCCTTCAGCTATTTCCCACCTTAGATCAGTCACCCCAATCCCAACAAATGGTCAAGTAGCCACCTCTAGATCTTTCCCACATTCTTTCTGTATATAAACTTCCTCTTGCCTCCATGAAGGCACTCAGATTCATTCCAGCTCTCATTCTTTCTGGCTGAGATTCTATCTGGCCTACTTGTCAATACAAGGGTCACAAATGCTTAGGCTTCTTAAGAGTTAACACAATATGGCAAATCTTTAATAAACTGTGTTTTACTTTGGCTAAAAAAAGGTTTGAGTCAAATTCATTCAGCAGGACCCGGTATGTCAATATTTTGGGGTCCTGAGCACTCCAAATCTCAACATTTTGGTTCCCTGATCTCATCCAGGCTTTCTCATACTCCCCTAGAGGATTCATTCAGTGAGCTAGAGGCCTTCCTCCACATCTTTGATTTTGCCTGGGGACAAGCGCCATACCAGACTGTCCATCTCTTACCCTTCACTTTCCCCAAGAGAATGCAATCTTCTTGAAGTATGTTTTCACTTTTGTCTTTATGTCCTTGGCACTTAACTTAGTGTCTAGCACATAAAAAGTGCTAATTAGCTAGTTCTTGAATTGTATTGAATTGAACTGAAATAGCTTTAATCACCTACTACCCTTTTCTCCAATCAAACATTTCCTCCAGGATATACCCAAAGTTATGGCTGTTACTTTCTTATACTTATTATGAGTTTCTCCATTTCCTTTTGGATCACCTGTAACTTTGGCCCTTCAAAGATTACGGTGCTCCGAGATTCACAACCTTAAGCTTGCTTTTAAAAGATGGGTTTTGTTCCAGAAAAGTAACTTAGGATCATTATACATACTACGTTTTCCCAAATGCAACATGGGCTGTTCTCTTCTTTCTATTCAGTCCTGAGCTCAGGTCTCTGTCCACCTGCAACACTTGTCCCAGACAGATGTACAAACCTATTGGACTGGTCATTCAACTGCATGCTCTAATTTGGACAATAAGTAGTTTTCATCCATATAGGTTTTCCTGAATGGATGATTAAACCGATCTCTTTCTGCATGGTTGTATATGGAATTGAGGCTGAATTCACAGGCTTGATGTCATCAGCATAATGTCATGTAGAGCCAGGAGCATTCAGAGGAACTCAGGCAGCATCTCCAGGCAATCCTTCCTCCATTTAAAGTTCAGGCAAAATATCCTCTGTGCAATGGTAAGCATTTGTCTTTCCCACGTTTTCTAACTTGCCTGACATTAGTAATCAGAGAATCATTGAATATGGTTATCTCCAAGGTCCAGTTATCAAAGAGTCTTGTAGGATTACTTGGGGGTGTGACTGTTTGGATCCTTTTTGGTATCTTTACTGCTATAAAATATCTAGGAAAACAAATTCTGGAGGCTTTAATGATTGGGTCCCCTCCAGCACAGCTTTCTCTGGTGTATAGTGGGTCTAGTCTGTTTCAAGTCCTGATGTCATCTTAAATGCCATTTCAACATCCCTGTATAGGACATTGGGATCTGAGGTGTTAGGGTCCAAATGTGGCATTTCCCTGTGACAGAAATATGACGGAAATAAATCCTTGTAGAAATCACTATTTTATTTTTCTAACAATTTGCTGTCTTCTTAACACCAGTTTCAACTGAGTATTCTTAAGATAATGTGGCTCATTGTGTCTCATGCTAAGCTTTCTTTAGACTAATTGTACCTTTCATTGCTTTTCACATGTGACCTTTGGGTGACTTCCTTGAGCCTTAATTTCTTCAGCTGAGAGGACTGGACTAGATCATCTCTGTGGTCCCTTCTAGCTCTGGATCCTTGGACTGAGACCTCATCTCTTCCCTTAGTTACAGTCTGATAGCACCATCTGCTTGTGAATGTCTTCACCTGGATGTCCGATAGGCATCTCTAACTCAGTGAGTGTAAAATAGAATTTACATTCTCCTCCTTCCCCGCCCCCCCCACCAAAAAAAAGTCAATCAATAGCTAGATAAGTAAATACAAGTCCACCTCTCCTCCAAACTTGCCTATTTCTGTGATCTTTCAATCACTCAGATTTGCAGCCTGTATCAGTAAGTACCCCAACATACACAGTGGGGCTTGCTACCACAGGTTCTTACATCTGCATTCATAAAAGGAAAGGCAACTTTTGAGATTAACAATCACTTTAATGAAGCACATGTATCCTTTGGTTAGTTTAGGGGGAAAGTCAGTACCCTGAACTTCAGAGAAATCAAAGATCAACAGACATGGCTTCCTCTGTCTCACCATAATCAATGCATACATCACAACTCAACAGACAAGTCCAACTGTCTGACCATAGTTACCAGAGAGGGAAGCACTCACATCTGAGTTTTCAAAGGGGGCGTGGGGGGAGGGGGGCACACGTGCTGCTTTAGTGGCTTGCCAGAGTCTTATCTGCCACACAAACCTGCTTCCAAAAACTAAGCCCCCAAATAAAACCACACCTCTGAGTCTTTATACATTTTTTAGAGCCAGAGGGCATCACATTCCTAGAGAACCAGTGTATCATTAACACAAGGTGTGGACTTCCCTACAAATCTTCCGGGGTGGGAAAAGTCCTCCGTAATCACATTATTCAGAGGCATTATACTACTTGGTATAAACAAAAACAGCAAAAGATCCTACTTTGCTTGCCCTCACACAGCCTCAGATACTTCCCAGCTGCTCTCCTCTTTCTTTCCCCTACATCCAGCTAGCTAAGCCTTAGTTTTTTGGAGAAGAGATTTACTAAAAACACAGAGCAAAAATGGTGGGTACAAAATATTCCCCCTGAACCACTTGTACAATTGCGTGAACCTTGTTCACCCCAAGTCCATGGGGAGAGTGGGTTTGGACTCTAATATCCAATGGTAGTGAGACCTGCATGTTGAGAACCCATCAAATAGAGGGGATGCCTCGGGGTGCTTCATGCCTTTGGGCCCTCGTGAAACTCCCTTTAAAGGCAGCCCTTCCCTTGGACTCCATGTTTCCACAGTCCACAGGCAGCTTCACCCCCCAAAGCTGTTGCCATTTCTAGCCACCACCGCCCCAGAGACCACTGCTCCCAGATTCTCCCACCCCAACAATAGGCTACAAATTGGTCTAGTGGTTAGAGGGCCGAACTTTGAGGCAGGAAGACCTGAGTTTAACTCCTACCTCAGAGAGCAGCTGCATGACCCTAGACAAGTCATTTACCCTCTCTCATCCTCAGTTTCCTCACCTATAAAATGAGAGGAATACTAATCACTAGGTTGTTGGGAGAATTAAATGAGAGAACACAATTAAAATGAGAGAACAAATCCTAAAGCTGGCTATAAATGATCACCAACATCACGAGTGTACAGTAGATTCCAGGACTGTAGATTTGGAGTCCAAGGGGACTTCAGAAGCCATCGACTCTCGGAGCTGACAGTCTTCAGAAGCCAAGTTCTGTCTAGTTCTGTCCCCAACACCAGGGCCCTCAAGAGGCCATGAGACGTAAGGAAGCAGTGCCAAGGCCTCTCCTGTGGCCAAGGTTTGGTCTCTCCTTCTTTTTCCCATGCTCCCCAGTTATCTCTGGATAACTGAGGCCAGCTCCCCCACTCCACAGGACAGAGGGTCATCCTCCCCATTACTACTCACATAGGCCAACAAAGAGCCAGCAACCTCTGCATCCTGGCAAAATGGATGGGCCTGTCCTTCAGAGTAGCCGTGGCTTGCCTTGGATTTTGGGGGTCTCTGTCTCTTCTTTTCATGGCCTCTCAAAGCTATAAGGAAAAGGAGGCATCTTTAAAAGGACTTTTACCAAGTTGGCACTATCACTGGGTGCCTTTCCTTTGACCTGTGTATCTGATCTAATTCAAGAGGGCAAAGGCTCATAAGGAAATGAAAGAAGTTATTGGCTTAGAGACAAAGCACGTTCTGCGATTTCCCCAGTCAGGGGTTAGGCTCTGAATGAAGGCCAGGGAGTAACTCAGCCAGGCAGTTCGTAGAAGTGAATGAGGTGGGTATCTCACTGAATGCTTTAAAAAAACTATTAAAAATCCTATAAAACTATTAAAAAGTTATAATTTTTAAAGATTCAAGGCATATGTGTGTATATATATGTTATCATTATAAATATTATTGGAATGAATAAATGAGGGAAAAACCATTTGATAGAGCCAAGGACTTCAGAGGCTCTGCTTCTCACCAAACAAGTATTGAAACCTCACCCCTCCCTGCCAGCACATCAGCGAGGAGCACGGCCATTCTCACCAGCTCAGCTGAGGGGAGCGCTCCATGCCACAGGCCTCAGGAGGAGCTAAATGGAGGCCCCGTTTTCTTCTCCTCTCCCTCTCTGTCTCTCTCCCTCTTCCCCTTCCCCCTCCCCTAACTTTTTGTCTCCCCCTCCCCCATCACTTTCTCTGTATCTCTCAATCTTTCAGTCTCTCCATCTTTCCTTTTTCTCCATCTCTCCCTCTGTCTCTCTCCTTACCTCCCTCCCTCTGTCACTTTCTCTCTCTCTCCCTCCCTCCCCTTTTCTCTCTCTGTCCCTGTCCCTCTCTCTCTCTGTCTGTCTCTGTCTCTCTCTCCTCTTTCTCTGTCCCTGTCTCTGTTTCTCTCCCTCACCTATTGTCAGCGTACATACCTTTTCCTCTCTAGTCTGATTGTTGCCCCCCAGATTTTTAAAGTTCTAGTTCTAGGTTCCCTCTTCAGAAGCCATTTGGTGTCATCCCCATACCGGATCATTCTGCATGGGTTTCTGGGAGATGTGGTCCCCATATTATATATTTACTAGACAATCATTATGGGGCTACAAAGACAAGAAAAAAATGTTGCTTGCCTTTTAGGAGTTTACATTTGCTTCCAGTGTAAACCACATGCGTATTTATGCACTACATGCGTGTGCATATACATGTGCACATAGTCCATCACCTTCATGGAAACTAATTTCACTGGCACAAAAGTTGTCATGAGGGCGGGGACGGTGCCAAGAGACCCAAGTCTTGTTTTCTCAGGGTCTCATATCCTCCTTAGAACATGTCAGGTGCCAAATGAAAGAGAATCGCTATCTTTTGGTCTCAAACACTTACTTGCCCAGGCTCTGACAACCCCTAGCTGATGTTTTGCCCTTCACATGGCATCTGAGCAGAAAGAGCCAACGAGCTGCACTATTTGTCCCAAAAGGGACATGTTGATGCCTCAGGGGCAACTTGCCCAGACTGAATCTTGTCACAGAAAGCCTAGCTAGATCATTCTCAGGGAAATAAGGCACCTTTCTTTTTAAAGGTAACTCTCTGCTTCCACAGGTAACTTGTCATCCCAACTTGTCCCCCTGGGGATTGGTGTGGGCAGGCGGAGATCTCTCAAGGAAGTCAGCCTTACCACGTATGAAAGGATGTCATTCCTTTTGCTAAGGCATGATGTATTCCAGGGAAACCCAACAGGCTCTTCCAGAGACCAGAAGTTCCAACCACCAGCTCTGGTGTATTAATCAGGGGTCTCACCCAAAGAATCACCTGCTGGAAAGAATCCAAGTGAGGGACAGTCACTGAGATAAGAGGAATGACTCACTCAGAAAGCTATGAATTTAAGGAGGGTTAAAGTTTGAGAGTCAGCACAGGTAACTAGGTGGCACAGTGGATAAGGAACACTGGCCCTGGAGTCAGAAAGACCTGAGTTCAAATTTGACCTCCACACTTACTAGTTGGGTAACCCTGGGCAAGTTACGTAATCCCACTTGCCTCAGTTTCCTCATTTATAAAATGAGCTGGATAAGGACATGGCAAATGCCAAGAAAACCCCAAATGGGGTCACAGAAAATCCAACACAACTAAACAACATGTGGTGGAGAGGACAGAGGGCTGGCCTCCCCAGTCAAAAAGGCCTGTCTGACACATACTGGTTATAGCAAATCACTTCCCCTCTTGCCACCCCAGGAAACTTTTAAGAGTGTAAGACGTACATATGCATTCACAGAACCTGTTCCCTAAACCTATGAAATCATGAATTTCATGAAAAAGGAGGAGAGGTGCTCATGGCGTTCCACCAACTGACTGGTATCTCTAAGTTTCAGCAAATCTAACAAGCGTTCGTTAAGCACCTACTAGGTGCAAGTTATTGTGACACGCCCTGAAACTGCAAAGTCAAACCATTTCCTTCTTAAGTTTTAATTTAATTAATTAGATTTATTTTTAAATGAACAATCTCTCCTGCCCACTTCCCCCTCTATTGAAAAAGAAAGAAGAAAAACAATTCTCTTGCAATAAATCCACATAGGGAAGCGCAACAAATTTTGACCCCGGCCATATCCAGAAGTGTGTGTCTCTTTCTGCATCTTGAATCTGGCCCCTTTCGGTTCAGAAGGTAGGTGGCACAGTGGTAAGAGCTGAAGAAATGTTTGCAAAATTGAATACAGAAATAAAATGCGCCACTCCCTGCCCTCAGGAACACAGATATAGCATCAGAGATCTTCCAGGCTGTGCAGTCCAACCCCATTATTTTTAGGTTGAGGACCCTGGGACTCGGAAAGATGAGTGACTTGCCCAAGGTCATACAAGCAGTATGTGGCAGAGCCTGAAGCCTTCCTTCCCTGCCTTCTGCTCATGCCTGGATCACACAGCTTTACTGTGTGATGGCAAAATCTATTGGCTCATTTCATTTCACATTCTCTCCTTCTGTGGTTGCTCACCTCTATCCTTCTGCATGAAGCACACATCACTTCTTTGAAATCTGTCCCATGAATCCCCTTCATAAATCCATCCTAAAAGCCCATGTATTTTTTATACAATCCTTTCCTGGGTCACCGCATATGGTAGATTGGAAGATCTGTCTCAAAAGGGAGGCATCTCACCCTCCAGAAGCTGAAACGTCATTCCAGGCAGTCTTCCAGTTTAGGAAATTAAAGGGATCTTTTCTTTTTTGCTTTTAACACTATCCAGTTTGGCTTGTCTGTAATCTGTCCTGCCATCTACTGTCAGAGAGGTGAGTCATGACTGTCCGCCCTCTGCATTTGCCCTCGCTGGGTGATTCTGGGCCAGTAGACAAGGCAGCAACCCCACTTGGGTCCCTTTTCAGTCAGAGTTTTCGCCTCTACACTACCCATAGTTCTTACCACAGGAATTTTCTCATTAATCAGAAGAGATTCATGGATAAGGGAACAAGTGGGAAAGGTCTGGCACAGACATTCTGGAGAAAAAGGGGAACCCACTCCTAAGACCAGCTCCAACAAAAAGTGGGAAGTTGGCAAGGCATCCTCCCTGTCCCTCCAGGTGTCTGCACACCCAGGGGATCCAAGCTACCTTCCATTCGTTGAATAAAGGTTTCTTAATCACCTTCCACAGTCTCTAGATGCTGTGCTAGTCACCGAGGAAAACAAGAACAAAAATGAGACAGTCTCCGTCCCCAAGAAGTTTCCATTCTTCTGGTATTTACCCAGGGACCCACAAGGATGTAGCTCCACCTGTTGCTTTGTTCCCTGAACTCCTTTTGTCAGACCTTTCCTGACCTCACTCTACCTCCAAATCTGGGTCCCATTTCCTCAGAATCCTGCTAACTGGTGAGTGGCAGCTAATTAATCTGATAAATGAATTTAACTCTAATACATCTTAGTATGGACATAAAATAACTAGATTTTAATATAATATATAAAATAACTAGAATTGACATTTTTGTAGCAGTTAACATTATCCCATTTTATAGATGAGATGGGGAATCCGAGGCCCCCAGAGGTGAAATGACTTGCCCATAATGAAACAGGTGGACATAGGACATTAACTCAGGCCTATCCTGATTCCAAGTCGTAAGTATTCTATGTCCTGTGTCAAATATGGAGCCTGCGGTTTGCTTGCAGCCCACAATACTCCTGAGACTTGAGCCATGTGAAAATGTAGTTTGTCAACAAAGGTTCTTCAACAAGCTGATCTTAATGTGTTGATCTATTAATAAAAAAAAAAAGAAAAGAAATACGTACCAACATGTGATTTTCTAAGATAATGTGACCTGCTGGGATCCTTACATATAGTTTAGTGTCCTCCATCTCTACTTGACTTTGACACTCTTGCGCTATGTTACTCTGACTCTCAATGCTCAATGCCTCCTGAACAAACCATTCTACATATCAGTTGGAAGTAACGTAGTAGAAAGAGACAAGAACATTTTAAAAATCTGATTTCTACACTCACCTCTGGCACAAACCAGGTGACTTTAGGCAAATCTCTCAACCTCTCTGGGCCTCAGTTTTATCATCTGTAAAATGAGAGCTTTAGCTTAGAGCAGAGTTTCCCAAACTAATTTGCCCGCAGAACACTGTGAAGCTTGGGAATATGTTGATGAGAAAAGCATAAATGCTGGTCCAAATGGCCTGGGTTTACAGAATCACAGAAGAATAAAGAGGCAAGCAGTAAAGTAAAATTGAGGAAATCAAGTCCACTTTCATATTTGTTGCTCAGCCATGTCCACATCTTCATGACCCACTTGGGATTTTCTTGGCGTTGATACTGGAATGGTTTGTCATTTCCTTCTCCAGTTCATTTTACAGATGAGGAAACTGAGGCAAACAGGGTGAAGTGACTTGCCCAGAGTCACACAGCTAGTAAGTGTCTGAGGCTGTATGTGAACTCAGAGGAGTCTTTCTGACCACAGACCCAGCATTCTAGCCAGTGTCACCCAATTGCCCTGCATAGTGTGACACATAATCAGTATTTATAATATCTGCAGAATAAAGAGGGGAAACATGAGGGCATCAAAATTTTCTCCAATTATCCTTATTCATGTCATGTGAAGCAATAGAATTCTGCAGAAGAATCCAGTGAAAACTCAACTACTGCAGCTGCTTCCAGCTCGGAGTCTAAACTGACTTCATAATTCTCTTCTGGACCTTTAGGACACAGGAGTATAAACCAAATGAGTGAGCCTAATCATATTATGGTGAAACTTTCAGGCACCTGAGATCTTTTGGAGCAAGTGGAAATCCCAGAAATATGTAACAGCTACCGAACCTACACGTTAGGCCTCGGGGAGTTCTTACCAATGAATTCCTCTAAATTGGCCAATTTTCCAGTTCAGTTTTTTCCACCTTACAGGCCTCTTTCTAAACTGCCAAGAATTAGCAACTAAGAAATTTTGGAAGATTATTTGAGCAGCGTCTGAGTTCAGGAATTCTTTTTTTCATTAAAAAAAACCCACACACTTCTATGTGATTGTACTTATCTATAAATATGCAGACTCAAAGTGTTTCCTTGTTACAGTTTTTGGGGAAATTGGAAGAAAGTGAAATTTAGTGAGCAATGAATCTCTCTTCCCATCTTACTTATATTGAGTTCTGTGATTGCATATTTCTTTCAAGTGTTGGAAAAGATTTTAAAAGGCACTGAAAATGCGCCACTATTAACAAAACTATTATCACAGGGGATATCAGTGCTGTTGTGTCAGTGACAGGGAGTATGGCAAAGTCTGTCTAGAGAGTAGCTCATCTGGAAAAGACGTCAGTGGGTTAGTGCCTGGCTGGCTAGCTCCATGTGAGTCAGAAGCTGAGCCTAGTGGGGCCAAAAACCAAATGTGGTCTAAGTCTGCGTTAAGAGAGACCTATGGGTTTCAGGGATACAGAAGTGACTGTCTCACTGTCCTCTCCCCTGGCAGACTCTGCCTGGAGCACTATGCTGAGTTCTAGGCACAAAATGTTAGAAAAGATATTGATAAGTTGGGAGTACTGCCAGAAGAGGGTAGTCAGGCTGGTGAAGGTCCTTGGGACCATTCCAAATGAACGTCACTTGAAAGTAGTGAGTTGTTTAGACTAGAGAAGAAGAGCAGGAAAGGAAATCGTCGTTCATTTTAAAAAGTCCAAGAGCCAGCCTCCAGAAAAGGGACTGGGTTTGCTCTGTTTGGCAGCAGAGGGCAGACGCCAGAGCAATGAGTGGAATTTATAAAGAGGAAGATTTGAGTTGGATGCAGGGAAAGCTCAGCCCAATTAGAGCTGTCCAAAAACACCATGAGTTGCCTCCAAAGGTCAATGGAGGTCTTCAAGCTTAGACCAAGTGACTACTCATCAAGTTTGTGGCAGTGGAAATTGGGGGTGGAAGGGAGAGCATAAATTGGACTACATGTCAGCAGAGGCCCCTTCCAAATTCTAAAATCCTGTAAGTCTAGTAATGTATAAAATGTTGGGCTTAGACTTGAGAAGATCTGAATTTTAACCCCACCCCTGACATTCATTAGTCATGTGAAGCTGGACAGATAATAATTATAGTAGATAAAAGCTTACATTTATATAGAACCTACTATGTGCCAGACACTATTCTGAGGACTTCTTACAAATATTTTACTTGATCCTCAGAACAACCCTAGGAGGTAGATGATGTTATTATCCCTATTTTGCAGATGAGGAAACTGAGGCAAACAGAGGTTAAATAATTGCCCAGAGTCACACAGTTAATACAAGTCTAAGGTCAGATTTGAACTTAGGTCTTTCTGATTTTAGGCTCAATGATCTATCCATTGTATTACCATCTATCCTTTGTATTACCTAGTAGATGACTTATGAGCCTTAGACACCTCCCTAGGATATATAAACCTAGTTATAGACCAGTTGTGATTTGTGTTAACCAACAGAACCTCAATAATGACAAAACCAACAAACACAGATTATCTCCATATGACCATATGTAAAACATTAAAAATGCAAACCCAAATAACTCTAAAGTGCCCTATTTTTTAACTAGGAAATACTATCACAGTCCTAAAAAACACAAGAAAGAACAATGAGGCAAAATAGAGGCAGCTACTTGACTTCTTGCTCAGGGAGGATATCCTCAAACCTAAGATTTATTACCACTAGTTCCATTTATTTATTTTTTTTTTTATACAGAATTTGGTTTCCTTGAATGATCCTCTGAAGCCTTGGTGGATCTGTGATCTCACAGAAGGATGCAATGAATACTCCTTCCAAGGGTCCAAAGAGAATCTTGGGCTCAATGAAATCATGACAAATTTCCCCAAAGGCAATTTAACCCATCTGCCTTCTTCAATTCAATTTGTGGCCCACGCATTATAGTATATGTTGTGAATGTGTTGTGAATGCTCATCCAAATATGGCCCCCATGAACTGATTCATATTTATAAGAATAACAGCCATTCCCCAACTGATAAATGGTGGCAGGATGAGAACAGGAAGCTTTCAAGAAAAAATCCAAGCTATCAATATCCATATTACACACACACACACACACACACACACACACACACACACACACACACACCATTAATAATTAGAGAAATCCAAATCCAAACAACTCTGTTGTTCCATCTCACAAGCATCAGACAGACAAAGTTGACAAAAAGGGAAATGACAAATGCTGCAGGGGCTGTGATATATTGTTGGTGAAGCTATTAATTGATCCAGTCATTCTGGAAAGCTATTGGGAATTGCACCCAAAAAGCTATTTAACTATGCATATCCTTTGATTTAGTGATGCCACTACTAGCTCTATATCCCCAAAGAGATCAAAGGAAGAAAGAAAGACCCATAGGTATGGAATATCTATAGCAGCTCTTACCTTGGCATATACCTCAGCAAAGTTCCCAAGTAAAGCACAAACCAGATTAAAATGTAATTGGGAAATGTGTAATAAAATCAATAAAATACAATACAACATAGAAAATGTTAATTTATGGTTTTCTAAGTCAAGATGGGAGTGGGGGCAGGGATACAATTTTATTGATACCACCAATCTAGACAATAGATAGTCTCGATCCACTTGATTTTTCCTGTGTGGATTATTAGGCTGAACTTTTTTGGGGAGTGATTATGGATCTTATTTAGGAGGTTATACATTGTTTCAAGACTTAACACAATCCACATCTCATCAGAGTTCTTTAACAATATGAAGACAAAATACAGTATCCACCTCCTCCATATATTACAGGCATAAACTTGAATTGAAGTGAATGAAGTGCCTTGGTATCCTTAGATGAAAGATAATACTCAAATCACCCATTGTATTATGGATATGATAGTCATGGAATATTAAAGTTGGAAGGGACCTCAGCAATCACCTGGTATTCATTTTTTACATGTGGATGCTGAGACCCCTAGAACTTTTGTGACAGACAGAATCCCAGCATCTCAGAGTGGGAAGGAACTTCAGGTTCAGTCCAGTCCAAATCATAGCTCCTCAGAGCAGAGGAAGTTGTTAGGGGAATTCCTTCAACAACAGTCCCAACAAGAGGACATCCAACCTTCATTTGAAGTTCTCCAATAAAGCCATACCCACCCACATTACCTCCTCAGGCATCTTAGCTAGTGTTCTTCCTTATATCAAACTCAAATCTAGCCCTCTACAACTTCTACCCCTTGCTCATAGTTTTAACCTCTGGAGCCAAGCAGGACAAATCTAATCCCTCTTCCAAACACATCCCTTCAAATTCTTAAAGATAAATATCATGTTCCCCTCCCCACCAAGTCTTTTATTGTTATGGTTGAGCATCCCTTTTTCTTAAACTAATCAATCAGGAAGCATTTATAAAGAGCAAACTATGTGCTAGGCACTGTGTTGGCCATCCTGACCATTTTCCTCCAATTTGTCAACATCCTTCCCAAAATGTACTGTTACCTGGAACTGATGACAGCCCTTCAGTTGTAGTCTAACCAGGGCAAAGTGTTATAGAATGATCACCTCCCCTTATTCCAGACCCTAGTCTATCTCCATGCCACCTAAGTTGATTCATATGGAACTTGCTGAGACTAGAACTTAGGTCTCCTGACTCCATAGTTAGTATCTGTTGTATGACCCTACACTGCCTCTGTTTTCAAAATAGCTTCCAAAGACAATTGCAGAAGTCATGAATACGCCAATGTCTGACTGTAGTGTCCTGTAACTTGTAAGATCAGTGACTGTACTTATTCTGCCCATATAGGTGTGGTAAATAATTTCCTATGACAGGAGCGGTTATGCCCATCTTCCCACTCACTGTTCTAATAACAGAAATGAGTACTAAGGAGACATAATGGCTCCAGAGGAGCCATTATAATTGATTGGATAATACAAGACATTCTCAAATTTCTAAAGGAAGTGTCATTATTAATCTATCATTTCAGCACATACTCTGATGAGATTCAACATAATTATTTTCTAAAACTTATATTCAAAAACTGAACAAGGAGAAAACATTTCCATTTCAATAGTCATATCAATATGAACCTCTCCAGGGTTCTGAAGTAATAATAACTGCCTACTTTGCAGAGCGCTTTAAAGCTTGGAAAGCACTTTTCATATATTAGCTAATTTTGAACCCAGCAACCATGAGAAAAGGTGAAGGTTTTAGAAATAGTGTTATTATCCCACTTGTATAGATGTGGAAACTGAGGATCAGATATGACTTTATAGGACCAAAGACTTTTGAGATGAAAGGGATGTAAGAGGTCATCTAGTCCAACTACCTCAATTTATAGATGATAAACTGAAGATCAGCCATGATCACACAGTTATATGTCAGAAGTGAAATATGATCCCAGTTTCTTTAATTCCAGGTCCAAACTGTATCCACTATACTGTGCTCTCTCTTGAATGACAGCAGGTGTTGGGTAAAGAAAGAAACTGAATCACAATTGAAAATTTGCCTCAAATTATTATAGGTATTATACATAATCAGACCAGTAACGTTCCCCAATGTTCCCTGGATGGAACAATGGACTCTAATAGTTGGGCTTGTACTGGGGTCCCTGGCCTCCTTTACCTCTTGTACAGGTTTCTTTAATTTGGCACTGAACTTGTCAGCATCAAAAAGTCCAGGAAAATTGCACTGTTCCAATCTCCCAGCAATAAGGTTGATATAGGGGAGGAAGGAGTAGGAAAAGAAGCACCTGTTTGAGACAGATATACTACATCTAGGAGAGAGACCATCAGAAAGAAAATCAAAATTGGCTGTGTAAGCCAATGTGGGGATTTGCTTTTCTTGGCTATGCGTATTTATTATAAGAGATTTTATTTTTCAATTAGGGATGGGATGGGAGGTGTAAGAATAGGGTAGCAAAAGAAAAAGAAAATGAGGCATTTTTTTTTACAATGTAGAGAATGGAAGAAAGATCAGAAAGAAGCATAGACAGGCAGGACAACTTTGAAAGCTATAGGCTGAACTTATTATATAGTTTAAAAGAAAAAGAAGCCACATGTAATAGAGATCTATAGTTTACTGTACAATTCTCTCCTTCTGTCCTACTATACATAAGGAAACAGCCAGTTTTATTTGGTGTTTAAGTTCAGAATAAAAACAATAATAATGATAAAAGAGTGCCTATGTGATTAGAAAATGTCCAGGGCTGATTAGAAATGTGAAATGGCTAATTAGCATGTTATGCTTTGATGAGGCTTATCTAATAGCTTCAAGCCAGCTACAATAGTAATTATCCGTAAGCCACTAAATTCTGTTCTAATCATTCTGTAATGCATACTAGGATTCTGTTGTGATTAGCATTCCCTTTTCTGCATAGGAATAAATGACCTGTTTCATGAACCCAATTCATATGTATGCACTGGCTACCTTTTTACTTTCTTCCTTTCTGGTAAATCCCTTAGACTTCAAGTTGTATCTATGACTATTGAACAATTAGCAACTTTCCCCAGGTTGGTAGAATGGAGGTTTGGGGTGGGAGAGAAGGAATGAGCCAATGAATATGAGAAGGGAAAATCTCCTTCCCTTGTTGAGAAGCCAGGGTTCCCCAGAACTAGAACACTAGAACACTAGAACAAAGATACAGTGCATTGGCTAGGTAAAGGCCAGGGACTGATGAAGGTCACCAGACCTGGGGGGTTCCACTGAATGGTGCCTCCGGCCTCTGTACTAGGTAAGCACCTAAAATGCCTGGAAATGCCCAAGAAGCGAAATCCCTGCCTGACTCCTGGGGGATGTTCCATAGAGTCTGGGCACATGCTCTTTAGCTCCATGGAGAAAGTACATGCTCAGCCCCCTTGCTGAGGGACATACCAGACCAGTGGATCTTAGTTGCTCTCTATGTCTCACAACTAGGAGGCTGTGCCGGAGGGTTATAACTGAGAAAAGAAGCTCCTCTCATTCCGTAAGAGGCTATAAGGAGAGACACTATAAGGCCATAAGGCTATAAGGAGAGAGGCTAGACAGTTTCTAGTCTCTTTAAAATGACATCTCTTTGGGGGCGCAGTCAATACCAATCTTCTCCAAAATGACCAATAATCTCCTAAGTGCCAAGTTTAACACCTTTTCTCAATTCTTGTGCTTTTTAACCTCTCTGCAGCCTTTAACATTACCTTGTTCTCCTGGACCTTCTCTACTCTCTAGGGATCTCTCTTGGTTCTTCTCCTACCCTATCTGACCATTCCTTCTCAGTCTCCTTTAATGGATCTTCATCCACGCGATGCATATTAACTGTGGATGTATTCCAACACTCTATAGTGGACCTCTTCTCTTCACATCCTATACCAATAGTTCTTAACCTGGGATCAAAGAATCCTTTGATAGATTTCATAGGGTCTGTGAACTTGTATGGGAAAAAAATTATATCTTTATTTTCAATAAGCTCTAATAGAAAATGAGCATTTCCTTTGATTTTAAAGGTAGACATACAGTAACATTAGCAGTACTTGTGACTCTGTCACCAATAGATATCATAAATATTTTCAAATTACCTTAGAGATATGATAGATATCTTGAGTTTATACTCTCTAAAATTACTGTAGTAAATAAACTTGCCACTAGCTCAAATATGATCACATCCTTCTTACTGTCTACAAACAATATTTTAATATAATTGTTTTTCTTTTAACACTAAATATTTTTAGAAAATATTATTCTAAGAAAGGGTGCATAGGTTTCACCAGACTGCCAATGTTTTCAACATACCCCAAAGTTGAGGATACCTGTTTTATATTATTTCACTTGGTGGGTGACCTCATCAGCTCCTGTAGGTTTAATCATCATCTCTCTGCAGATGATCCCCAGATCTATATATCCAGCCTTAATTATTCTCCTGAGGTCCAGTCTTATATCATTAGCTGCCCTTTAGATCCGGAATTGGATGTCTCATAGATACCTCAAACTCAACATCTCTGTAACTATCTTAGGCTCTGAGAATCTTCTCTTAACTTCCACTCTCACTGGGTCTCCCCTACCTAATTTCATACAAGACTACATCTCCTCAGGATTCTAGGGATACCCGGGGGCTGAGAATTTCCTCTCTAATGCTATCAGCTCAAGCCATACAATCCAGCATGCTGTCTCCAATACCTTGATCATCAGTTAGTAGAACCCCTCCATCACTTAGCCAGTTAATATCAATGAGTTCTTTTCTAAAGGATATTTACTGAGAAGACATTTCAAGAGGAGAATTATAAACATTTGCTCCCAATATCTAGGGACACACTTTCCTTTATACTATTTCACTCACCTGTGGAGAGTGAGCTCAACCCTAAAGTCATTTCTACAAAGCATTTTCCCTCACCAAATTCATTTCCACCTATACATAACACCAGATGACACCCAGGCTATCACTGGGCTTGGCTTTCCCTCCTTAGTCCTTAGGGTTCTGCCTCGGCTACGAGTTAACTCTTGCCTGGATTTCTATCATTGGATTTGTCATGGCTCGTTCTCCACATCTTTTGAGGCTTATATTGCTGTAGCCACATGCAATATTCCTTCGCTCACAAGTAGAAAAGACCAAGAAGCAAAGAATGCAGGCCTGTGTTCGTGGCCACAAGAGTGTGCAGATCAGGAGACTAAGGCCCACAGTTTTTCTCCTGACCCAGAGGCTTACAGCAGCATATCTTTCCTTGATCACAAACAAGTCAAGAAAGATAAAATATCTAGGCTATGAAAAAGGGCTTTTGTAAGCATTTTCCTTCTAGCTCTGTAGCCAAAAGAAAAGTTCCTTTTCTTCATGTGATAAGAAGAGTAAGAACATGCTGTGCACATGCTCTGAAGTTCAGGTGCATCTACTCCTCATTCTCATAAAGACCAGACTAACAGAACAGTCTCTGGTTACACGTCCAAAACAGAAGTCAATGTCTGCCCTCTAAACACTCCCCTCTCTCCAGATTCCTATTATTGCCAAGGATCCCACCATCTATCTTCCTCAGTCTCACACTAAAGTCTTCCCTTTCACTCATCCCACTTATCCAACCTGTTGTCAAGCCTTATCATTTATTACCTTGGCAGAATCTATCATTTATGTCCCCCTCTCCTCATCTGTACAGCTGTTGGTCTGGTGGAGGCTCTCATCACCTCTCACCTGGATGGCTGCAATAACATCCCTGCCTTATTCTCTCTCTCTCTCTCTCTCTTTCTCCCCACCCCCCCATCTCTTTCTCTCTCTCTCCCTCTCTCCCTCCCTCCTAAAGTGCAGGTCTGACTAGGATCAAAATCCTCCAAGATATAAAGTCCTCTGGTTTTTAAAGCCCTTTACCTTGCCCCTTCCCACTTCCCCAGTCTTATCATGCTTTACTTCCCTCCTCAAACTTTATGGTTTAGCTAAAAATGATCTATTTACTGTTGCTCTTACATGACATGCCATGGTCTCTTGATTCCAGGCCTTATCATTGGTTCTCCTTCAAGTCTGAAACGCTCTCCCTCCTCATCTTTATCTACTAGCTTCCTTGACTTCTTTTAAGACAGCTCAAATTCCTCCTGGGTCCCCCTTTCCCAAATGATCCCCCCTGAGCATCATAGTAGCACCTACCTCCCAGAGTTGTTGTAAGGATCAATGAGACAGTTAGTAAAGTGCTTAGCACAGTGCTTGGCACATAGGAGGCACTTAATAAATGTTTGTTTCCCTCCCTCCTTCCTGTCTTGCTCATACCTTATCCTTGGCTCCAATCCTAATCATGTCTTGGCCATCACTCTGTTCCAAGTTCAAATGATCCTGAATGGAGTCCAGGGGAGTCCTGTCCTAACCTCCTTCTGTCAGCTTCTGTCAGCTCCCCAGCTCCTTGTCTCTGGCCATCCTCTTCATTTCTTCCCAGAAGTTCATTTTAGATTAAATCCTAGACCATGGCAACCTAAGGAACTTTAGGGAGCCTGCCTAGCTTGAAGTCTATCTGGTTCACCCAGTTCTCGTGCCAATAACTGTGGGCAAGGCAAGCCCAAATCACCTTCAGTGTAGCATTGACACAAGTTTTATAATTGGTATGACCTCCTTATCTTCAAGGAGTCTATAGTCACAATTTTGTAACCACCCAAAGCTCTGAGTGGCAAGAAGTGAGTGTCCCATCTCCAAGTGTCTCCAAGCTCTCTTTCCTTTTCAGTTCAGTTCAATGAACAAGGCAAACAAGAAAAATGAAGATGATGACATGGTCTTGGTACCCAAGGAACTTATAATGTAGTTAAAAGAGAAATGTAATTTATAACACACCAGTAGTGGCATAAGTTAGAATATGATTAAATGCTGTGAGTAGAAGAGGTGGAAGATTGCTAGTCAGGAAAAGTTAGAGAAAGTGGCCTCTTCCTCTACTCCCCTCCCAGTAGGGCCTTGAAGGAATTCAATATAACTCAAGAAATGTTTGGTTTGGGTCTTTGTTAATTAAGTTTTTTCATCCTCCAGCCCACTTCCTGCATGAAAGCAGGACTGGTTCCCCATTGGATTCTGGGTCTTGGCTTTCTTTGAGAAGGGAAAGTTGAAGACTTAACCAGAACAGCCCAAAGTTGGTCTTCCTGCCACCCTAACTGGGCTGAGTAGGTGAGCATGAGGCCTGGATTCTACTCTTCTCTTACATATATTCTTAAAGGCAGGAAATCTTGTGTTTCTGTCTATATTCCCTAGCACCAAGTACAATGCTTCACCCATATCAGGAGCTTAATAAATGGTTGTTGAATTCAATTGAATACCGAATATGAGGAACCACCAGTGCAAATGAACAGAGATGGGAGGTAGGAAGTCATCTGTAGGGAACGGCTGGCAGACGGAAGAAAGTGTGTGAAAGAGGCAATACCCAAACATAACTCAAAAGGTTCTTAGGAATCTGATTGTGAAGGGCTTTCAATGCCAGGCTGAGGATTGTGTGTTTTATCCTGGAAAGGATAGGGAGATCCTGGAGATTATTACATAGGAAACTGGAATAATAAAATCTGGGTTTTAGGTTTGGCAGTTGTGTGTGGGTTGGATTGGGAAGGGAAGTGACTTGGAAACAGAAAGAGTGGGAAGGAGGCTTATAATAGGATAGAGAATTATAATAACCCATGGAAGATGTAAGGAGGGTCTCAAATCTGATGGAGAAAAGGGGATATAAGTGAGACATGTTGAAGAAGTAGAATCAAATTGATAAGAAAATTGATAAGATTTGGGGACTGCTCAGATAATGAGGAGTGAGGGAGAAGGGAGGGGAGAGAGAAGGAAGACTCAATGGGAGTGTTTATGTGGGCAAAGATGCTGGGAGAGTCCCTCCAAGCCCTGGAGGTGGGCACGTGTTCACTGGAATCAAGAAACCACAGCACTGGAGCATTAGGGTGAAGGACCAGATCAAAAGCTGATGTAAGGTGGAATAAGATTAGAGCTAGGCTGTGGTGGGCCTTGAATGCCAAGCTGAAGAGTTTGCATTTCATTCAGAAGTTAGTGAGGAGCAGGTGAAGGTGTCTGGTGCTACGACAAAGCATCTGCTGCACCAGCTTCTTTTCCACATTTGGTACCAATGCTGGAGGAGACTTTATCTCAGCTACCACTGGCATGGTCAGGGTATCAGCTGCCACCTCCCTGGTGCCCAGCCCCTGGCAAAGGCCAGTATGTATGCCAGTTCCCAGACTTTTAGCAGTCGCTGTTCTGAGCTTCAAAAGGGTCCCAACCCTTAGCACAATGACTGAACAGAGTAGGTGCTGGCAATGATGGTTGACTGACTCATTCAAGGTCAGAAAAAGCCTGGTGCTGCATCACCTAAATGCAGGAAGGAACTGATGCAAGCTGACAAAGGACTAGGCAGGAGGCTGCTCTGGGCCCTGAGCTCCTGGCTGCCTGCCAGCTCTTCTCCAAGGAGGCCCTGGGCAAGCCGGGCAGGAAGAGAGGCAGCTCAGTGCCTGCTGCAGGCATTCCCAGTTCTGCCCAGCAGCCAATGAAAAGGCTTAGCAGACTGGCAAGCAGCCCGCTCCTGCGGGGAAGCCCAGAGAAGCAGAGCACACTGCGCATGCCCACAAGGACAGAGTCATCACTGGCATCCCCACTGCACATAGAAAGGCGTTCTCTTTCTCCTGGTAGAATGGAAGTGCCTTGAGGGCAGGTTTCGGGTTCTGTGTCTTTTGTGTCCAGTTTTTAGCACACTGCCTGGTATAGGTGGTCAGTAAACATTTATTAAATCCCTGTTATGGGCACTTAATAAAAGTCTCTTTGAATTGAATTGCAACAGCTAATATAGAAAAGATGTTTTGCATGACTTCACCTGTGTAATAGATGCCATATCGCTTGCCTTTTCAATGGATGGGGGAGGGCATGGAGGCAAGGAGAGAATCAGGAACTCAAAACTTTAACAGTAGCAGCAGGAGAAGCAGCAGCGGTAACAGTAATAGTAGTAGCAGTAGCAATAGTAGCAGTAACTACTAATAGTAATAGTAGCAGTAGCAGTAATAATTATGAGGAAAAATTGGAATGTGGGGGGATGGATGCCAAATAATCCGGATGGGTCTCCTGGCCAAGCTGGGACCACATCTCCTAATTCTCTCATGAGGAAAGCAAGTGTAAGAGAAAACCCTCCAGGCAGAGGCTAGTTGAGGAACACAGATTAGTCCTTAGTAATGATAAAAGTTATCTAAGAATGGTGATGGAATAAAACACTAGTGCTAGTCAAAGAAACTGGGTTACTCCCTCTTCCTCTTAGCAGTTCCGTGACCTTGGAAAAGTCATTTCTTTTCTTAAGCCCTCAGCTTCCTCTCTATAAAATAAGGGGATTGAACTAGGTGCCCCTTTAAGGTTCCCTCCAACTCTAAAATACTATGAGTACATACTTCTACCAACTGAGGGCTCTTAACTTTTCCTGTGTCATAGACCTCTTTGGGTCTTCTCAGAATGCCTTTGATTGCATAAAAACTAAAACACAGAGGATTACAAAGGAAAACAATTTATGGAAACATAGTTATGAAAATATTTGTTAAAAGAAAAAGTTCACAGACTTCCAGACTTCTCCTGTGAAATGCTGTTGAAGAAATCCAACCTAGACCAAGTTCAAAAGCAATTATTAAGCACCAATTATGTGCCAATCAATAAACATTTATTTAGAAGTACAATCTCTGCCCTCAAGGAACCTAATTTTAATGGGGGATGACAAAAAAATTAAGGGAGCTAAAAAGGTGGGGGAGGGGGTGTAAAGAGGGATGGGGGATGGGGTACTAAAGACTGGAGAGTAAGATTCCAAGCCAGGAGAGAATTTAGATTAAGGATGAAAAGAGTTTAGCTTCGGTGTCAACTGATAAACTGGGGTGACTTTTACTGGTAGCATTCAAGAGTAGCTAAGGAAACCTGACCATACTTGGTGGGTCATCTATAACATAAAAGACTGTTATTAGACAGAGGAGAGAATGGAGCCAATGAGAGCCAGCAGAGAGGGAGGAGAGGGCCTCATCTCTGGCCTCCTTTTCTCCCTCCCTCCCCTGCTCCCTTGGCCAGAGAAAGACCATGCATGCTCAGAAGGTCTGGAGAATTTGGGGCCACCTCTTATTTTCCATTGGCATCTTCGAATTATCTCTTGGTACAGCAGCAGCTGGGATCAACATATGCACTTGGAGTCAAGAATGGACTGGATTAAATTCTGGAAAGCAAATAAGTGATGGCCCCTTAAGGATCCCAAAAGAGAAGCTATCCCAAATAAGGGAAATTTCTTTAACCCCCACCCCCAGCACCACCAAGGGGAGAAACAGATTTCTAGCAACCAGGAGATGTGTTACTCCTTAGTGGCATGGGCTGGCTGAAGTTTGATCCGTCGTTCCCTTGGCTCTGTATGTACTCGTGGGAGAATGTGTCACACCCCTTTAAGGAGAGTGTTCTGTATTAACTCTACTGCCAAAGTAAAAGACTCCTTTTTAAAGCTCTTTAAATCTGATTGGTGAGTCAGTAATGGACCATGACCATGGAGGAAGACACAACATTAGGGACCTGTGAGCATCAGAATCACCCACGCTTCAGGCCCACCCCAGATTCTGAGGACCTGATTCGCCAATTATCAACCAACCAATCAATAAACATTTATTAAGCACTTGCACCAAGCGCTTGGGACGCAAAAAGAGGCAAAAGACAGTCCCAGAGCTCAACGCGCTTATGGTCTAGTCTGCATCATAACGAGGAAACCGACGTATACAAAGCAAGCTCTAGTCAGGAGAACACGGAAATTATTAATAGAGGGAAGGCAACTGGAATGTAGAGCGGTCGCGGAGGACTTCTTCTTGGGCTTTCAGCTAGGATTAAAGGAAGGGCCATTTGCATCCTGTCTCCCTCATTAAAATGCAGACTCGAGAGCTGGGACGATGTCTCCCAGCATCCTCCCCAGGCTCAGCACTGGACCTCACATGCGGTACTTAATAAATACTTACTGACCGAGTTTATTCATATTCTTAGTGCCCGGCCATCTAACTTCTGGCAGCTATCATTTTGTTGCTTTGAAGAAACATCTTCATTTTTGTGATCAGTTAAGTACAGACCGACCATCGTACCTTTAAGTCAGAATTCGAGGACCACCTCTATGCAGATGATTCTCATCCATTGCACTTGCCCTCACCTCTCTCCTGACCTCGGGTTTGGCTCCTCCAAGGGCCTTTTAGCTATTTCCAACCAGCGTCTCACCCACATCTGAAACTCAACATGTCTAAAGCGGAATTTAGTTTTCCTCCCAGACCCCCTTCTTTTCTAACTTCTCTCTTAGTGTTGAAAGCACCATCCTTATCTCAGTGCCCAGGCTTACACTACGGGTCAATCTTAACTTTTCATTTTTTCTTCTCACTCAGTCACAGGCCATTTGCTAGCAAGGCCTGGCATTCCACTTTGTCCATCACCCCCTGGTCTCTGCCCTTTCTCTCCTCTAATACTGTCACCCTCTTGGTGCAAGTCCTCACCACCATAGGCCTGGACCATTGCCATAGCCACTGTGGAGGTGGGGCAGGTCTGCCTGCCCCAAGCCTCTCTCTATTCCAGTCCACTTTACTCAGCTGTCAAACTGACCTTCCAAAAGCCCAGGCCTGAAAGTCATCCCATATTCAAGAAACCCCAGGAGCTCCCTGGAGCCTCCAGGATCAGGTGTAAAAATCCTTTGGTTGGCTTTTAAAGTTTTCAGAGTCTGGCTCCCTTCTAAACCTTCCAGGACTTCCTAAACCATCCCTGCCCTTCCAGTCCTCTTAGACCCAGGGAGGCTGACCTCCCTGCTGTTCCTGAAAGACTGCCCTCTCCTCCCTCAGCCTCCTGACTCCCCAGGCTTCTTTTGGGTTCCAACTTCTGCAAGAAGCCTTGCTATTCCCCTTAATGGGAGTACCGTCCCCAGTTATCCTGCATATGCCTTGTCTATACCCTGTTGTGTGCACACATTTTCTCCCCCACTGGACTATGTGCCTCTACAGAGCAGGGATCGGGTTGTGCTTCTCTTTGTATCCCCCGGGTCTTAGTGCAGTGCCTGGCACCTCAGTGTCTGTTTGCTGATGATTTGACTGGAGGAAGACCTGAGTCCTAGTACTTCCCTTCCACACCCATGCTGATGGCCTTGGGTGAGTCCTCAGGGTCGCTCTCTACCAGGAGTTTCAGGACAGGTGCTAGTCTGCCCCGCAGAGGATGCCAATGGCTATGTCGATGAAAGAAACAGATCCAATTAAAAAAATCAGTCTGCTAGGAGACAGGAAACAGGTCAGACAATAAGGGAATCAAGGTGACCTGAGAACCAATCAGCCATCCAACTTCCCAGCTGAGGGGGCACGTCTCTGTTCCTGGTCAGTGCCTCATCTGTAACATGGGAAGAATAATTAACAATAGCACCTACCTCCCCAGATTTTTGCGAGTATCAGAAGTGCTTTGCTAACCTCAAGGCTCTATAGAAAGCCTAGCTTTTATTATGATAATATCTGAGTGAGGCTCTGATCTCCACCTATGGTTTAATGAAAGGGAAGTCCCCCTGGCTGTTGCCCCCCCCCCCCCCCCCCAGTGGCTGAAGAAGAGCTGGGGGCACGTGGGAGGGAAGAGGTGTAGTCTCTGTTAATTACATCAGCCATGTATTGTGAAGGAGGCCAAGCCAGGGTTCTCCTACAGTCACAGAATGACTAGGTCTGCCCTGCTTACTCGGGTTCTCCTGACTGACAGGAAATACCCTCCCCATCAGGTGATGTTGCTCAAGCAAAACATTTTTCGTGGTCAGGGCTGTCTCAGGGATGCCACTTGATTACACAATCCAATCGTTTGCTCTCCGTCTAGACACAGAATCGTGGCTGCAGGGAGGATGCTGGGGAGGGCTCTGTTCCCACTTTTGACAAGTCCTCCCTGGTGAGTCTGAATGTTCCATATGTACTGGAGCCAGTGGTAATCCTTGGGATCTGCTCCTTCTTGGGGTTGGATTCTGTCCTTTTTAATTGTGTTGACGTTGCAAGGAGTGTGGTGCCCAGGATCCCGGAACTTCTGTGTCCTTGGCTCCTACCCAAAGAGCCCTTCCTCTGTGCAACATTCATTTCACTCAGTCCTGCCTTCCCAAATAGATCTTAAACATTCCAAGGGGAGGGAGGGTGACTCACGCATCCTACTTTATAGATTCTCCGTAACTGCTTGGTAATCATGAGGCTGTGTGTTTCAGTGGGAATCAATCCTACAAGATTTCCTAGGATCAAGGAAACTTCAGAGGTCCATGTGCTTGCTTCATCTTACAGTTGAAACCAAGGACCAAACAAGGTTAAAAAGCTTGCCCAACATCAGAGCTGTTATAGGCTAGGATGGGGGGAGAGGAGAAAGGAGAAGGGGGAAAGGGGGAAAAATGAACCCCAGTGTCTGAGAACTGAGCAGTTCATTTCTGAGTGTCTCTATTTCCTTACTTCTGGGAAAAGGGACTAGATTTCACTAACGGAAGGATCTGTCCAATGTGGAAACCCCTTCTACCAAGGCAGGTCAGCACCTTCTCAACAACTTAAGATCTTCTGAGATGCGAGGACTTGTCCAGAGATGTACAGCCAGTATGTGGCCAAGGCAGGCCTTTGACCCAGATCTGTCTGGCTTAGAGACAAGCTCTCTATCCACTACACCAGAGATGTAGTCTGAACAAGATTAAAATGTAACTGGGAAATGTTTTAACGAAATAAATAAAAAATTATACAATATAAATAATGTTCATTTGTCATTTTTCTAAGTCCATATCCAAGTGGCAGAGATGCATTTCTACTTGAGTTTGTATTGGTCTGTTTTCAAACTCAGGTCTCCTTTCCCATATTTATCATTTTTTTAGGCTCAACGAAGTTGTTCCGTTGCCTTTATATGTGTTAGTTTGTTCAGCCATTCCCCCAAACTGACAGACATCCACTTTGTTTCTAGTTCTTTGTGAACATTAGAAGAGCTGCTAAAATGTGTATGTGTGTGTGCATATATTTATATATACATATATATACAAATATATACATATACACACATATATACACACATACATACATATACACATATACGTATATATACAGATATACAAATATATATATATATATATATATATGCATGTGTGTGTGTTTTCCCTTTGACTCTGGCTTCTTTACTTCTTCGGGGTCACATACGGGCAATATCTGAAATATTTTTGCTTTCTTTGTGTCTGCAGTGACTGGCGTAGCACCTGGAACATAGTAAGTGCTTGACCGAAGTAAGTGCTTTTTGATGGGAGGAAAAAACCCTTGGGTCTCTTGACCCAAGGTCCAGCTCAGTTACCCTTTTCACCACACTAAACTCAATTAGAGGAAAATGGGAGTGTTTGAACTTCCTTCATAGCTGAAAGCATCACTGCAACACCTGGCAGTTGAAAAACAAAGGATGGCATTTGAAAATTGAGACTACAGCTATCTAGGATGGAAATGCCTTTTTCTTGATTAATCTTAAACTGATAATTTGCTCTTTGTCTCATAAAAAGATGGCTTACCAGAGAGGAAGAAAATAATTTTAAATTTTTTTATTTGAAAATCGGAAACAACCAAGCAACTTGTATGTTTGCCACTTTCCAAGGTCTTTTTCTTTTTTATCAATGTTTGCCAAACATGATAAATAGCCTAAAGTCAATTTCTCAAGAGTCATTGTGGAGTCAAAGACAGAATGTTGGATCTGGAACCAGGAAGACTCCACAGATTCTTACTAGCTGTGTGAAGCCCAGCAAGTTACTTAAATATAGCAAATACTTAACCTCTCTGACTCATTTCTCATCTATAAAGTGGGGGTAACAGCATATGCAGTACCTGCCTACCATGCAGAGTTGTCCTAAGTTTCAAACAAGATGATGTATGAAAACACTTTGATTAAAGTGGAATATACAAAACAACTCAACACTCTTAAGTACACTAAGACTTTTGGAACACCCTGTAAGCAAATATCATTTATTTTTATTCATTTTGGCCTCTCTTCTAAACACCAAAAACAAATAAAGGAACCCAAACTTCTATGAAGAAGGAAATATCAAGGCTAGCTTCGTGCTAACTCAGACTTAATGATCATATATTTAATTGATCATCAAGTATTCAACTGTTATTTTGCTCCACATGATATAAAACAAATGCATTTTTTGTTATTCTTTCAAAAACCAATGAAAATGAATATTAGTTAGGAAATGTTTTCAGTTCCAAATATATCTCGGAGCCTAAAGGAAGTTAATCTTCCCTTTGTTATCCAAAAGAATGTGTTGGGAGCCTAGCTTCCAGGCTATTCATTCAGAAGGTCCTAAGGTGAGGGAGTAAAGATAGGATAGACCGCTGGCTGTCCTCAAGGAGGCTACCATCTACTAGGAAAGACTCAATCCTGTTCACAAATAACTCTACTTTACATTTGTATAGTGCTTTGGAGTTTACAAAGTGGTCTCACTAACAAGATCTCAACTGAGCCTCACAAAACCCTAGGGAAGTTCCTTGGGCAGATCTTGACCGAATTTTTCTTTCTTTTTTTAAACAAACAGGGAAATCAGAGATCAGAGAGAAGTGATTGGCCTAGGTTTATTCAGACCTCCTAAAGGGGAAAGAAGGTATGGAGAATTGAATCTGCAATCTTCTGAGTTGGACCTGCGCTTTCCCCACCTCCAGACTCTACAACCCAGAGGCACTAGCAGGACTTTGCATCTCCCGACCCCAGTCTAAGATCTTTGCCTGAAATGCTCTTCTCCTCCTCACCTCTCCTTCCAGGCTTTCTTCAAGACTCAATTCCAATTCCACCTTCTGAAAGAAACCTTTCCTGGAATCCTCCCCACCCCATCTCCCACCCTCGGTGCCTTCTGTTAGGAGATTACCTCTATCTACTTCATTTATGTCTGGTTGTTTCCATTGCAGTGTGAGCTCCTTGAGAACAGAGCAACTTTTTTTTAACCTTTCTTTGTGTCCCCAGAGCTTATAACAATGCCTGTTAAAGTTTGTTGACTGACTAGAATATTCTGATACTTATCGGGATCAGAGAATTGGAACTGAAAAAAACTGTTCGTCCAGGCGTCTCCTACTCCTTACTTTGCAGAAGAAATTGAGCCTTGGAAAAGATAAATGACTTTCTCCAAGGCCATGCAGGTAGTAAGAGGCAGTCAGGATTCAAACCCAGGTCTTCTGCCTCAAAATCCAGCAAGCTCCCTTTCTATGGTAACCCTCTAATTCATGCTTCCTTCTACATATAAAAAGGGGGGAAGATTGATGTTATAAGAAAGGGACAAACCCAAGGCCATCTGGAATGGAGGAGGAGGAGGCGGCGATCCTATCCAGCTGGAGAGACCCAGGGAAGTTTCCAGGTGGAAGTGACATTTGAAATAGTTCTGAAAGGCTGATAGGATTTCAGTGGGTGGGGATGCAGGGGCCACGCTTTCTAGGCTGAGGAAACTTTCTGAGTCAAAGGACAGCCTGTTCAAGGAACAGCAAGTGGTGCTGTTAGAAAGACACCTATAAAGGCAGTAAGAGCAAAGAAACCCAAGTAGAGTTGGGTGGGCCAGGAGTGCCAGGTCCTAGGAAGTGGACCTTTTTCAGTAAACCATGGAGGTCCATTAAAGATTTTGGAGGGGAGGATTAATCTGGCTGGGGGACAAAGGATGACAGAGCCTGGAAGTCGGAGTATCAGTTAGGAAACTATTGACAAGGGACTAGAGAGGAAGAAGAAGGCTGAGGTCCAAGTCAAGCAGAAAGTCCACACATTTATGGAACGGGAAAAGGAAGAAAACCTCAAAGAGATAGGAAGATCACACACAGGACCTGAGATGTCCACCCAGTTCAACTCTGTGATATTGCAGGCAACTGATAACCTAAATAATGATGATGAAATAATAATACCTGGCATTTATACAGCTGGCATTTTGGTAAGGGTTTTACAAATATCTCATTTTGACCTTCAGAACAACCCTGGGAGGCAAATACTATGATTACACCCACTTACTACTGAGGAAACAGGCAAACAGATATTAAGTGACTTGCCCAGGGTCACAGAGCTAGTAAGTTTCTGAGGCTGGATTTGAACTCAGGACTTCCAGGCTCCAGTTCCCAAGCTTTGGACCAGGAGAGGAACTGAAAAAAAAAATCCTTCCCTCTGAGATCGCCTCCAATTTACCATGTAATTTGTACACAAAGTAATTGTTCATCTGTTGTCTTCCTCCATTTTAGGTTCCCAAAGCAGGTGATTCTGCTCCCTGGGAGGGGTGCTGGAATGATCCAGGGGGCAGTAGTCATTTGAAATGACAACAATTAAAAAAAAGTTAAAGGGTTTAAGGAAGTAGATTCGCAGGGGCCAGCTGAGTAATTTTTTTTAGGGGGTGGTAGGCCAGATAAGTTTGGGAACCTCTGTGTCCACTAGAATGTGAGCTCCTTGAGAAAAGCTATCTTGTTTTGGCCTTTCCTTGTACCCCTCCAGCACTCAGTACAAAGACTCCGGGACTCACCTCCCCTGAACTCCCCTTTCTGTGTGAGGTGGCTGCCATCTTTCCAAGCATTCAGGTTCACAAATGCTGAGGTCACCCTCCTCTCACCCCCATATCCAGTGAGTAGCCAAGTCCTATCCTTCCCACCTCCCCAGCTTCTCCTGCATCCTCTCCTCCTGACCCCTTCCCTAAGATCCCATAGCACAAGCCACTCACACCTTTACCTGCTATTTATTTTGCATATATCATATATATGTACATACATACATACATATGTAAAATGGAAGTACCTTGAAGGCAGGGACTGTTTCCTTTTTCTCTTTGTATGTCTGGGGCCTCTCACAACGCTGACCACAAAGTTAGTGCTTCATGAAGGTTTGTGAATTGACTAACCATGTTCACTCTCCCAGTTTAGAGAGGCTCTTTCTCAGAGTGGGCCGGTCCTTGAAGTCTTTTCAGGGAGGTGGTATCTGAGAACTTGACGTCACTTTGAAGTCACCATGAGGCTTCCTTTGGAAGTGGAGGGAGTTCACTGTTGTTACTGAAGATTTATTTGGCACCCAGAAGGGCTAGATAATTCAGGTGTATGTATTAAGTGTCTACTACGTACCAGGAAAGGTGTTTGGTGCTGGGAATATATAAGAAAAATTATGTAATTGTCCAAATTTTAAATCCTTTTATTATCTCACTTGGAGGGAGCAAGTTTTCAGAACTGTGCTTTCCTTAGTTTTCTTAGGAACTCTGAAGAGTGGACTCTGAGAAGGGCTCTCTCTACCACAGCAACATGCCTCTCTATCTCAGCAGTAGAAAGTGAGATGCTGACTAGTGAACATAATTGACATTAAACCATTTACTGAGGTTAACATCTGTGCCTTTGTGACTCCTAGGGTCTAACCTCCATGGCACCCTGGAAGCAGCCCCACAATCCTTCTGTTGATTCTTCCAGTTTCCTAAGGTAGCTACAAAAAAAGACAGAAGGACAGAAAAAAGGAAAGAAAGAAAGGGAAGGAAGAAAGGAAAAGAAAAATCTAATCTCTTTGTTTTTCCAGTCACCTTCTCAACTCCTCAAAATGTTCCTCCTCTTGGGCTCCTTATACAGAACCTAAGAGGGTTGAGCTTGACAATTTCAAAGTTTTCTTCTAAATCTATAATTTTATAATCCTATAAACCAAGGATTCTTCACCTGGGAATCCTCGTGGATACATTTCAAAGATCCATGAACTTGTAAGGGAGAATAGTTACATCTTTATTTTCATCACCTTTTAAGTAAAATTTGGCTTTTTTCCCAATTATTAAAAAAAAAATTCTGCGAAGGGGTTCACAGGCTTCACCAGAGTGACTGCCTAAAGAGACCAAGTTAAGAATCCCTGATCAACTAATTAATGCATTATCAAGTCCAAAGTTATATTCAATATTCCTTACTCATAGTTCCCCACCTCTGAGAAAAGAAGCCAGGAAGGTGCATTCTCATATTTCTCCCTACGGTAGCTGTTTCAAGCCTTCCCCAGCATTGCTCATCTCTTCTGTTTGCTTCTCAAAAACTATGATAGCTTAGTCTGATGAAGGGGTCTTTGGAATCTGCATGAAACCCACTCTTATCTCACACAAACACCTAACATGAACAACTAAAGGGAGACTTTAAAGTTATCATTTTTCAGCAGCTGGGCCAGTTTTTCCCTCCCCCATTCCCTTCCTACTGGGCATTTTTCTTTCCCAACTATTTCCAAGATGTCAGTTTCTATGAAACTGAAATTCCTATCTTCGAAGTTTTGTATAACTGAAGAAACAAAATTAAACACTGGATATTGCTGACATTCAACACAAGTGAAAAAAGGGAGGCAGGAGGAATGGAAGAGAAACTCCGAGTAATCAAAACATCCTCAACTCCACAATTCAATGGCAAAAGCCTTTTTGGGATCCTTGACAGACTTTGTATGGTTATATTGGCCACAGAGTGTCATGAGATGACTCACACCGACATAGTCTGTCTTCTGTGTCCTGCCTTGGAGGTATACTCACTCATCTGATAGGTTAAACAAAAACAACCAGTGACCACAGTTTCTTTGAATTATTTTATCAACTGTTTCTTTCATTTCTTAAAGGATGGTCAATAAGCTTGCGCACAATCAAAGAACTTACTGCAAAATTCCTGAAATGAAAGAAAGGAAGAAGAAAAGAAAGAGAAAGGGAAGAAGGAAGGAAGAAGGAAGGAAGGAAGGAAGAAAGGAAGGAAGGAAGGAGGAAGGAAGGAAGGAAGGAAGGAAGGAAGGAAGGAAGGAAGGAAGGAAGGAAGGAAGGAAGGAAGGAAGGAAGGAAGGGCAGAGAACAGAAACATGGGATCTACGAGGAAAACTCATATTCTCTAATCCCATTACTTGACTGATGAAACTGAGATCCACAGCAGTTTGGTTTTCTGCCAGAGAGCACCAGTTATTACAACTGTCTAAATCTCTCTGTCTGTCTGTCTGTCTCTCTCTCTCTCTCTCTTCACAGTAGGGAATGAAGGATTACTTGTTGTCCAGACTGAAGAGTACAGGTACAAAGGGAGCCTGATGAGTTGGTCCATCAACACTAAGGGCTTGGACAGAAGGTGCAAATAAACTAGGAACTAGACCAAGAATGGAACAGGAGGAGATTGCTTTGGGAAAATTCTATAGCTCCTTTAAAAAAAACCAGTTTTAAAAATATCTTTTATTTTTCAATCACCTGCACATCCCTCTGTATCCCTCCCCTCTGTTTTCCTTTATAACAAATCAATTTTTTATTTTTTTCATTTTTAATGTTCTACAATCACTACCATAAAACTTAGAATTTCCCGCCCCCACTTACCCCCCACCCCCCTCCCCAAGACAACATACAATTCTAAGTAGGATCTTCACAAACATTCCTATTGAATACATTTTCACTATAGTCATGCTGTGTAGACGAACTAAAATAAAAGGGAGAAATCATATAACAAACCAAAATCTAATACACACATACACACACACACACACACACACACATACACACACACACATGATCTGCTACATTCTGCGATTGAATTCCATAGCTCTTTCTCTGGATGTGGAAGGCATTTTGCCTTAGAAGACCATTGAGAATTTTTTTTTTTTTAATATCCTTGCCTTGCTCTGAAGATCCAAGTCTACCAGAAAAAACTATCGCACACTGTGGTTGTTGCTGTGCACAAAGTTCTCCTGGTTCTGCTCCTTCCACTCAGCATCAGATCATATAAGTCTTCCCAGGCCTCCCTAAAGTCTTCTTGTTCATCATTTCTTATGGCGCAATAGTACTCCATTCCATTAATATACTATAATTTATTCAGCCATTCCCCAATTGATGGCCATCCCCTTGATTTCCAGTTTTTGGCAACTACAAAGAGTGCTGCTATAAATGTTTTTTGTACATGTGGGACCCTTTCCCATTTTTATGATCTCTTTAGGATACAGTCCTAGAAGCGGTATTGCTGGGTCAAAGGGTATGCACATTTTTGTAGCCCTTTGGGCATAGTTCCAAATTGCTCTAAAGAATAGTTGGATGACCTCACAGCCCCACCAACAATGAATTAGTGTTCCAACTCTCCCACATCCTCTCCAACATTTTTCATTTTCCTGTTCTGTCATGTTTGCCAATCTAATAGGTATGATGTGGTACCTCAGAGTTGTTTTGATTTGCATCTCTCTAATCAAAAGTGATTTAGAGCATTTTTTCATATGATTATAGACATCTTTAATTTCTTCCTCAGAAAATTGCCTGTTCATATCCTTTGACCATTTATCAAATGGGGAACAAATCAATTTTTTAAGGGAAAGAGAAAAATACAGTAAAATCAGTCAACACATGGGAAAAAAATCTTATGTTACATGAGATGTTCCACACTTGTGAACCCAATAGCCCCAAGTTTCTTTATGAAGTAAAGACCCATTTTCTAAGAATATCAGTGCTCATTCTGGGAAGCTATGGAACTGTAAATCACGGAATATCAAAACCTCTGAGGAAATTAAAATCATGGGACAGGGAAAAGACATTGGAAAGACAACTGGTGCTAACATATTACTAACGATATCATTGAAGATCTGTGGAAATGGGAAAGGAAGTGTGGCAGTGATGTACCAAGTGGAAGGGGCAGATGGAGAACAGACTGTCTCCTGTAGCCATGTCAAGCCATGTAAAGAGAATATCTCTGGAGGGCTGGGCAGACGCTTTGTGGGGAACTTACTTGAGAAGTTTAGATGGGTTGCCATCAGCACCACTGGGGGAGAATACCCACGCTGTAGTACCCAGTAATTCATCAAAATAACTTGGCACTTATCTCCCTTTAATCCAAAATTTAAGTTTACTATTTTTATCCTGTTTTCTGCTTTACTACAATAGACACTAACGAAGCGTCATGGATATTGACAATGACAGTGACAGCTCACTTTAAGGTTTGCAAAGCATCTTACATACATCTCATTTGAGCTTCCTGACAGCCTTGAGAGGTGGGAGTTATAGGTATTATCATCCCTATTTTGTAGATTAGGAAATTGAGGCATAGAGAGGTTAAATGTCTTGCCTACAAGTGTCTGTGGTAGTCTACATTCCATCAGTGTTAAATATCTTAGACTGTAAGCTTCGGAAAGGCAGACATTATTTACCAAACTCTTCTTTTCAAGACTTATCACAGCAGCACATTAAAATAGAAATCTGAAGGTTAACAAGGTTCAACACACAACTCAGCCTTTAAAATGTTCATATTATAGTGCGTATCACACATATGGAAACTACATAAAGAATCCAGATTAGTATGGAATAAAGATTTATCCGCCCCTCTCCCTGAAAAAAAAATACAGCAACTATTAGCTAACACGAAGTGACCATTCATTGATCCATCCATCCATCCATCCATCCATCCATCCATCCATTTATTCACTCACTCATTCAACAAGCATATATTAAATGCCTTCTATGTGCCAGGCCCTGGATAAAAGTAAATTATCAGAGGAAAAATAGGTTTTCTTTTTAAAAACCAATGAATAAACACATGTGCATTAAAAGTCTACTATGCGTTAGGCACTCTGCTAAGCTCTGGATAAAAAGCAGATTAAAAAGGAAAAAGAGATTTTCTAAAATATTGGTCAATGGACAAACATTTATTTATTAAGCACCTACTGTGTGCCAGGCACTGTGCATCCCTCTTCTAAAGTGTCATCTCTCCAGCCACTCTCTAGCAACACCCAGTTCCATGATAAAATCCCAAAACTAACTTAGAGCATTATTTAGATATCGAACCAATAATAACTAAGTTGGATGATGATGATAATGACGATAATAGCATCTATGCAGCGCTTTGAAGGTCAAAAAATGTTTCATGTTCATACTTACTGCCTTTCATCTCACAACAACCTTGCGGGGAGGGGGAGATACTCTTATTAGCCTCATTTTTCAAATGAGGAAACTAAGGCAGACCAAGGTTAAAGGGACTTGCTCAGAATCACAGAGTTCTTACATGTCTTTTTACTCAGGTAGTGTTTGCACCTTTGCTATCAAAAGAATTTCAAGTCATTTCCAACAGCTATTTAACTCTACTTTGTTAAATCCATGTAAAATTAGCATTATGTGGTTTGTGAAACAAACCAGATAAAATGGACCGTTGCAAGAGAAAGGCTGGTTGACTTGGTCAGGATTCCATAGGGAGAAAGGACAGTGAGAGGCACAGCCTGTAAGAGTTCAGATTCCTGAGAATGAATGCTCCTATGATAACCACTCATTCACAAGTGAGAGGGTTTGAGAGCAAATTCATTCACCTCAGAGTTCACAAAATCCTTATTTTCTTTTCAAGCCAAGTTCCAGGAAAATCACAAGTTTTCATTTGATTCTCTGAAAGTTTCCAAAAATAACATCTTAAATATATACCTCTTAGACCAATCCACTACCCTAAGGATTTATTTTAAGCTGAGATACAACTGGAAGTAAATAAACTCTAAAAATTGAAACCTAAATCTCAGCTTTAGAAAGAATCTTTCTAATCCATGGTCCTGCGGAGCACAAGGATTCATGGTGGATGCCACAGGCTGACCAAGAGTTGTTGAACAGTTGGGGTTTTGCTAGTCTAGGGTTTCCTAATATAAATCTTTCAAGCAAACAAAACAAAACAAAGCAAAAAAAACCCCAAAACACCCCTCTGTTTCCTTATGGGGTCAGAGGAGATGAATACTCTAAGAGACCTGAACTGAGGAAAAACTCAGAACTCTAAGCATATGTGCCTCCAGAATACTTACTTCTAAACTTTTCTCCTAAAGTTAGCAATAAGAAAATGAAATACTGTGAGAGGCACTGTGGCCTGATAGGTGGTGTATTGTATATACAGAAAGACCTGAGTGTGAATCTTTACTTTTTTTGTTAGTTAAACGACCTTGGGCAAATTAATTAACCTTTCTGACTCTCAGTTTCCTCTTCTGTAAAATGGGGATAAGCACCTAACTCACAGAGTTGTCATGAGGGTTAAATGAAACAATGTATATAAAGGACTAAAATGCCATAAAAATGTCAACTACTATAATGCTTTGGAGAAAGGACTATTTGAAAAAGAGTGAGAGAACAGTGATTTTTTTTCCCATCATTTCCAGGAATTCATTATATCAACCTTAGAAAAGAGAATTCTAAAAGTACTTGCTAAAAAAATTTCCCAGACTGAAATTTTTCAGTCCATCTTTATTCTATGTACTCACAGCATAGCAGTGAAATAATGGACTGGGAGTAAGAATCAATAGTTCGGAGCCAGTAGGGTCTGCAGAAGGCGAGGGAGGTGTGTTTTACAGTTTTGTCAGAATCTCAAACAGCTTCGACATCCTGGAGGAGCATTTTGACACCCTGGGCAATTTCCAAGTCTAAATAGAAAAATAATTAATATCAATTGATATTCACAAATCCTCTGAAACTGACCTTCAATAAGACAGTTTCAACAATTTAAGAAGCCATAGGTATTTCTACCACGCTGATTGTCTTTTGCAGAGGAAATCCAAATGTTCTGCACAAAACTCAGCTAGCTGTTATCATACCAATTCATTTATATTTTGCTAGGGGATCCAATTACTATTCTAACCAGTGAATCGATCAATCTAGCAATCAGCAAATATTTCTGAGAGCCTCCTCGGGGAGCCCAACTGGGGCAGGTGCTGTGGCTGCGAAGGCTGTAGATGGGTATTCCCCAGGTTTTCTTTCAATATTCTGACTCAGCATGTCTGCAGAGCCCGAGGTGAGGCCCTTCCCTTCCCCATCCTCTGTCTTATCGATTCCAGCCCCCTCCCAGAGCTCTCATTTCTAGGCACAGGTCTCCCCAAGTTCTAGCCTTCTCTCCCATGCTCCATAACTCTCACCTCCAACTTCTCACGGCCCATCTGGACTCATCTGGAACTCATCCTAAACAGATAAGTTATATCTTCTCCCTCACCCCTGTTTGTGGTTCACACTTCAAGGACACCATTATAACTCAATTTCCCATATTCAAATCCTTGATGCCATCTTTTCCATCACCATTTCTGTCCAATTAGCTATCCAGTCTTGTCATCTCCCCCTGTTTATTCCCAATATCACTCATCTGGTCTAATGAAATAGAGTTCTACCTCCCTGGGAGTGGGGAAGGAAGGAAGGAGGACTGGGACAGATTTAGTCAAAGCAAAAACAAAAGATATTGATACATGGGTTTTTTAAAAAATTTTTTAAAATAGATGCTTAACCGGTCCTTTTGAAGGCCTCTTTTCCCGTTTTCCTGTCTGGAAGGCAGCTTAAAACTGCAACAAAACTTTTGGGACACTGGGTATATATACAGGAAGAGCTTACAAAGGGTTTTTCAGTGCAATTGAACTGAGCAGAGTGCCTTGCAAATTGAAAACATTAACTCTTAAAGTGCAGGGATCCATTCTATCAGGGAAATGGCTAATGCAGAACTCCAGACATAAATAAGTGCTTAATAATGCTTCTTGGATAATGGTTTATCAAGGTAAATGCACGGAATAAAAGGTTTCACCTCCAGATGGACTCTAAGCTGGATTGTGGCCAAGGCTTCCACATTGGACTTTAGGCCTTCACTCCTATACTTCTCATCGTGAACACAGACCTCCAACTCTAATCTTCCTAAAGCACTGATATACATATAAGTATGTATGTATGTGTGTGTGTGTGTGTGTGTGTGTATCCATCCATATACACATCAGAGGCATCATGGAACAGTGAAAGAAGCTGTAAATAGGGAATCCAGGAGATGAGATCAGAGCTAGGAGGGCCCCCACTTCCCACCCAGGTTCTAACCCTAGCTCTGCCATGTACTAGCCTTAGGATCATAAAGAATTCACTCGGTCTCTTGGGTCTCAAGTCCTTTATCTCTGAAACTTTGGAGTTGGACTAAATGCCTTCCCAGGATCCTTCCAGCCCCGTAAAGGAATGATTTACATCCCTTGATCTGGTGATCGAATCCAAACTCTAGCCTGGTGTTCAGGGCCCTCTGACAATCTACTCCCAAACTCCCTTGCCAGGTTTCTTTCTACCAACGAATCACTTCCAGGCTTTTGATCATTCTTTCCCACTTAGGATGCCAGCTCCCTTCTTCTCCAGCTTTCAGAATCCTAACTGCCTTCTGAGATCTGGTTCCAATTCCTCAAGTTCCCTTAAGCCTTCTTGGGCCAGTCTTCAACTCCTGTCTTGGAGCGAGGCCTTGTGGCTCAGTTTCCTCATCTGTAAAATGGGGATAATAATAGTGACAGTTCTAACCCAGGGTTGCTGTGAATCTCCAGAGAAATCATGTATATAAGGTGGTTTACCAACTTTAAAGTACTCTTTTAACTAAGAGTTGCTATTGATTGATTTTTTCTTACTTGTGCCTCCTGACTCCTGCAGGAGTAAACATAGTATGTCTGGCCCTAGCACACTGGACCCTTTTTAAGTGCTCTCAGTTGCCTTTGGGAGTTGGAAACATTTTGGCGAATTTAGGAGGAAGAAACTACCTTCCTATCACTTTTTAAAAACTGCTTGATTGTGGCTTCCTCAGATGGGTTCAAATACTGCCTCTGATACTTACTAGCTGTGTGACCCTGGGCAAGTCACTTAACCTCTGCCTCACTTTCTTGATCTGTAAAATGGGGATAAAGACATCACCTTCATCCCAGGGTTGCTGTAAGGATCAAACGGAATCATATTGGCAAAGTGTTTCACACACTTCAAAGTGCTGTATAAATGCTAGTGACTATCCTATGAGTTCTCAGATCCCTCCAGTTCTAAACCTATGCTCCTTGAATCCAAGACCAATGAGCCAAAAGGCCTGGATAGTACTCCAGATGAGAGCTGATACCCCTCCTTTATGGCCTCTTCTCAATGTGAACGTTGCAAAAGTACAGCTCCTCAGACAAGCTGAGTTATAAACAGAGGCGAGGGTTTTCCTGCAAAGCACTAGCCATTTGTGCTTATCTAACAACCCCTTGCACCCCAGCCTCCATTATCAGGTCTTGGCAATTTTTTAAAAATCTCATGGTTGCTCCATGCCTCCGTGTGGCAGAAAAAAATAATTTAATTCTGTTCTCGCTCGCAACATTCTGGATTCGTAAGGCTGATTGCCCAGGCCCTTCTGTGGATTCTGGGTCCAAAAGGAATGGGATAATGGCTGCAAAGAAAAAGCCCCTGAAGTCCTCAGGCCTGATGTATTTGTCCTCTGTATGTGGGGCATAAAGTCCCAAACAAGACACTGGCACAATTGAAAGCTGTAAGGGTTTGGGGCTCCCTGGTGTTTAGTCCTGATCCTAAACCTGAGTCTGGAAAGAGAAGGTGGGCTGACAGATGGGTACACTTATTAATAGAATGACTCGATGCTGTGAAAATAGCCAAGGCAGTAAGAGCCTGGGGAGAGTAGGGACTGCCTGACAGAACCCAGAACCCAAAATGCAAGATCAATCCAGCTGGGTACAGCAGGCTGCTGAATCCGAAGTCAGAGAAATCTGGTTCAGTCCTCACTCTGTTACTTACTACTACCTTTGTGACCTCCAGGAAAAGGGACTTCCCTTCTCTCCTTAAAAGGGGAGGAGGGGGCTGGTTTAGAAGAGTTCTTAGAACCTTCCTGTTCTAAATCTATGATTCTGATCTTGGCCTAGATCTAGGTCTCCATCCTTCAGAAATTCATTAAAACCTTTAATAAAGTTCATTTATATTTCCTGCACATACCAAGCATATACTAGGTACAACATGCTCCTCCCGTTTATTTCTTACTGTGTGTAGCAGTCCTCCAGTAACATCTGACTCCCACTTAATAATCTTACTTTTTTAATAACTGGATACCCAATTTAGTCACGTGTGAGCTTGGCCAAGTCTTTAACCTCTAGGGACCTCAGTCTTTTCATCTGTTAAAAGAGTGGCCTTTAAGATCTCTTCCAGTGTTATATCTACAATCTTATGATTTCTCCCCAATAATTTGGGGGAATACCTCCGGAAAGACAAACATGGATAAGTTATGTGGATCAAGAGGGCACAGGGGGCTTGCTGGCTACATCACTAGAGAGACTACCCCGTTGGAGGAGCTCTCAAACCTATTCAAGTATTCTTTTCAAAGGCTACAAATTCTCATGTTATTATTCAGGGGACAAGCTCAGGGCAACCTTCTTTGATAATAAAATGATGGGCTTTTATATTTCTCTTTAAGGTTTAAAAAGCATATTCTTCAAAACAGCCTTGTGTGGACTGGAAACTTACTCCTATTTTATAAATAAGGAAACTGAGACTCAGAGATTTCATAATTAGTGTCAGAGCAAGGATTTGAACCTATGAATCTTCACCTTAAGCCTAATCCACTATACTTTTCTTCTGAACACTTGGTTATTCTAAAGGTGACTTAAAGATGAGCCGTGTATTTCTGAAAATCAGGGTATGCAATAGTAAAAATAAATAGCAAGATGGGGTGGGAAACTTGTGACCTTGAGGCCACATGTGGCATCTTCAGTCAAAGGGCCGCACTTGAGGACCTAGAGGACCACGTGGCCTTCAGTCAGCATGTTCCCCAACCCTGAGCTAGTATGAATGAATAAATAACCAAACAAATGAATGAATGAATGATTCTATTAATCAATCCCTAGACTCTGACTTCTGAAAAATAGATAGTTCATTTGCTCAAGGCCTTTCTGGTCTGACATAAAAGCCATGCTTTACACTATCCAGGAAGTATATTTCATGGACTTCTGGGCCTGAATTTGAACCCACTGAATGTCACTAGCAAAATATTCAATGAAGCCATCATTTAAAACTACATCTAAAGTAGAAAAAATATGCCAACATTGAGGTCATAGGGTGGAAACCCTGCCTGGTGACATTTCTTCCACATGTGACCTTGGCTCTCACCTTTTAAAGCCTCAGTTTTCTCATCTGCAAAATGATGGGAGTGGACTAGTGACCTCTGAGACCCCTTCAAACCACAGCCAGATCCCTTGGCATTACCCTTATTCTCAAGGATCCTCACCACCACTATAACCCCTCCAGAACCCTCAGAGGGGATGACTGGGGACCAAGGGAGCCCCTTCTAAGGGCAGAGCATCATAGACCCAGGGGCAAGGGGAAGGAAACAAGCCTAAAATCAACTTCAATTGGGAAGGGGAGAGAGATCTACCTTGGACCTTAAGAATCAAGACCTGATATGGGGGCTATTGCCTTGGAGGTAGAGGTGGTAACAGACAGATATCCTGGAGCACACTGGCATGGTGCATAAGGCTATTGTGAGGAGGCAACTGTAGGGGAGGGAAAGGGGAGGAATGATGGTGGGAAAAAATCCTTTGGAGGACAGGTAGGTGGGAAGGAAGCGGCTTCCTATTTCAATGAGAATAGTTCTTGCTCAATAGGTGCTAAGCTGGGGCACTTTGCTAAAGTGCTACAAGCACTATCATTGTCCTGTAAATTTCAAGGCCTTGGGACAAGTTCCTGTCCCTCATCCTAGGGCCAGCTCTGGATGAAGGCTAGCTAGGCAGGGATGGGGGTCTCTATAGTGCTGGAAGGGGAGGGGGTAGTTATAAAGTACCTGAGATAACAGCTTACTTCAAATAATACACCTTACAAATGAATTGTAATTGGAGTACAGATTCTTTTCCCAGATCTCTTGAATTTTGGGTTTCCTCAATTTCATCTTTATTGAATTCAATAGGCCATTCTGAAACCACAATAATCAACCAAGGTTAGTTTGATGAGAAGGAACACATAGAGAAAACGCAGAAATCTTTGAAATGTGGGGAATAGAGAATTCAGCAAGCATTTATTAATCACCAACTGTGTGCCAGGTGCTAGAGATACAAAGACAAACATGAGATGGCCCCATTCTCAAGGAGTTTACATTCTACTGAGATATGTTATATGTACACAGATAGATTAAAAATGTGACATCCATATTACATAAATAACTACATAGATACATACAAAGTAGTTTGGGGAGGTTTTTTAAGAATTGTAAAATCATGACAGGTCTCTCCTATATGGATATGATAGAACTGGATATGGGCCTTGAGGGCAGCTAGGGAATCAGAGAGGCAGAAGTGAGGAGAGAGAGCTTTTCAAGGATGGAGGATACAGGTGTAGGCAGCCCGAGCAAAGCTTAGGGCTAGATCCAATGCTATGGCTAACTAAGCAGGCCAGTTTACCTAGAACATATCAGATAATGAGCCCACAGAGATTGCTGGATCCAGAAAGGGAGGGGTTTTCAAGGCCAAATAGAGGGGTCTGCATTTTATCCCAGGGGCAATAGGAAGTCTTTGAAGCCCTGCAAGGGGAAGGAATACGTTAGATCTGTGTTTTAGGATTATCAGTTCCACAGCTGTGGGAAATATTAGAGAGGGGAAGGATGGGTTCAGGGAGACTAATTAAGAGATCTCGGTTACCTAGGAGCCAGGGGGGTTGTGATGGGAATAGAAGGAAAGGGACGGATGGCCCCGGACAACTGAGGAGATGGGAATCGGTAGAGAACCTGGATGAAGAGATAAAGGGTTGTGCCTTCAATAGAAAACAGGGAATATAAGAGGAGGGAAGGAATTGGGGGGAAAGATGAGTTTTGTTTTGAATCTGTTGATTATGAAATACCTACGGCATAGCCACATGGAGATGTCCAGCAAACAGTTGGTGATGCTGGATTGGAACTCAGGAGAGGAATGACCACAGGATATGTATATATGAGAGTCATCTGGATGGGATGGGAGTATAGAGGAAAGAGGAGAGGACACAGAGCATAGCCCTGGGGGTACATTTAGGCATGGGTGGATTCTGGGGAAGCATAGATGATGCTGCAGAGGAGACCTGAGTAGGATGACAAAAAAGGTAGGAAGAAAACCATAAAACCCAGGGAAGAAAGTGTTTTCTGAAGGAGGGAGAAATCAACCTTGACAAATACTTTCTGAGAAGTCAAGAATGATAAGGGGGAAGAAAGATCATTCATAAGTTTAGCAATAGGGAGCTCATGGATGACCTTGAAAAGGCCATTGCAATCCAATGGCTCAGACCACCAGGAGCTGAAGTGAATCATAGGTGAGGAAGAGGAAGCAAAAGGCCTTGTCAGAGGGAGCCTCTGGACCCTAGAGGAGGAGACTTCAAACTGTGGAAAGACCTTAGGTACTATCTCTTTGTTCTGTAGGTCAGGGTAACTCAGAAACCAACAGTGGAACATGCTTTATTGTCATGGCTAGCACACCCACACGGAGGGATCGGTGCTTTCCTTGACAGAGGGATTCCTGAATGAGAAAGCCCCTCCACCAAAGCAGGTGGGCACCTTCTCTGAAACTTAATGGTCTTACAGAGTTGCCAGGAATAGTGGTATTCAACTCACATAGAAACAGGGGGCCCCTAAAGCACACCTAAGAATCCCTGTGGTTCTCATAGGGACTTAGAAAACTACACATTAATATTATCTGTTCTACTGTATCTGTACTTCGTCAAATATTTTCCAATTATGTTTGAATCTGGTTTGGCAACAGAGAGAAATGTGGGCCTGTGGCACGTCTTTGACCCTCTGACCTAGCCCACTCGGAGGTGAAGCGCCTTGGCCTCTGCTAGGAGAGGCAGCATTTGAATGCAGCTTCCTAAAGTGGGTTTTGTCGTTTTCCTTCTTGTCTTTACTTTTCTTCTTCTAGTGAACGTTATTTTTTTCAGGCTCTACAAGGGCTGTTTCATACCTTCCCCGAAGCTGTATCCTCAGGGACTGTCAGGATGCACCGGTCCACATCCCTCTCCTGGGTTAGGCAGCGCCTGGAGGTGGGAGACTGAACTGGGACTGACCTCCCGGAGGTCCAAGGCGGCCGGTGGGGATCTCAGGCGAGGCTCCTGGTAAGGGCTGAGCAAGGCAGAGGTTGTTTGGAAAGGGGGGACCGGGGTGGGGGGCTGGCGCCTTCGGGAGGGACCCCCGCAGATGGGGGGGTGTTCAGAGATGCCCCAGGGTGGCTAAACTGCCGGTTGTGGAAGCACCCAAGAGGCCCCGGAGCGGCCCGGAGGGAGGGTCGGGGCGGCTGTTTGGGTAAACGACCCTCGGGGCTGGGCCGTGCTCCGCGCGGGGCTCGCTCCCCCGGCCCATCGGGCGCCCCCTCTTGCCGGTCCCCCGGCGCTGCGGGCCCCGTCTGCCCCCACGCCTCCCCGAGGCCCCCCCCGCCCCCCTCCCCCGCGGGCCCCCCTCTGCCCCCCCCGGCGCTGCTGCCTCCCTCTGCCCCCCCTCCCTCGGGCCCCCCTCTGCCCCCCTCCTCCCGGCGCTGCTGCCCCCCTCCCCCGCGGGTCCCCCTCTGCCCCCCCCCGGCGCTGCTGCCCCCCGCCCCCTTGTGCCCCCCTCCCCCTTGTGCCCCCCTCTGCCTCCCCCCCCGGCGCTGCTGCCCCCCCTCGCACCCCCGTGCCCCCTGGCGCTGCTGCCCCCCCTCCCCCGCGGGCCCCCCCTCTGCCCCCCCCGGCGCTGCTGCCCCCCTCTGCCCCCCGCCCCCTTGTGCCCCCCGTGCCCCCCTCCCCCGCGGGCCCCCCTCTTCCTCCCCCCCGGCGCTGCTGCCCCCCTCGCCCCCCCCGTGCCCCCCTCTGCCTCCCCCCCGGCGCTGCTGCCCCCCTCGCCCCCCCGCCCCCTTGTGCCCCCCGTGCCCCCCTCCCCCGCGGGCCCCCCTCTTCCTCCCCCCCGGCGCTGCTGCCCCCCTCTGCCCCTCGCCCCCTTGTGCCCCCCTCCCCCGCGGGCCCCCCTCTTCCTCCCCCCCGGCGCTGCTGCCCCCCTCTGCCCCTCGCCCCCTTGTGCCCTCCTCCCCCCCTTGTGCCCCCCTCCCCCGCGGGCCCCCCCTCTTCCTCCCCCCCGGCGCTGCTGCCCCCCTCTGCCCCTCGCCCCCTTGTGCCCCCCTCCCCCGCGGGCCCCCCTCTGCCTCCCCCCCCGGCGCTGCTGCCCCCCTCGCCCCCCCGTGCCCCCCTCTGCCTCCCCCCCGGCGCTGCTGCCCCCCTCGCCCCCCCCGTGCCCCCCTCTGCCTCCCCCCCGGCGCTGCTGCCCCCCCTCCCCCGCGGGCCCCCCTCTTCCTCCCCCCCGGCGCTGCTGCCCCCCTCTGCCCCTCGCCCCCTTGTGCCCCCCTCCCCCGCGGGCCCCCCTCTGCCTCCCCCCCGGCGCTGCTGCCCCCCTCGCCCCCCCGTGCCCCCCTCTGCCTCCCCCCCGGCGCTGCTGCCCCCCTCTGCCCCTCGTCCCCTTGTGCCCCCCTCGCCCCCCCCGGCGCTGCTGCCCCCCTCGCCCCCCCGTGCCCCCCTCTGCCTCCCCCCCGGCGCTGCTGCCCCCCTCGCCCCCCCCGTGCCCCCCTCTGCCTCCCCCCCGGCGCTGCTGCCCCCGGCCGCGGGGCCCCCGTCGGGGAGGCGCTCCCACGTGCGGCGCGGCCGCCCCCGTCGGCGGGGGGGGCTCGCCCGGAGGAGGGCCGTGCGGGGCCGCGCGCGCGTGAGTGCGAGTGTGCGCGAGTGTGGCCGAGGGAAGCCATTGCCTGTTTAATAGTTGCTGTTGCAGCACTTCCGCTTCGGTGCCAGCGAGCGAGCGAGAGACACGAGTGGCCAGGCCCAGCCGCCGCCGCCGCAGCCCCGGCGGCCCGAGCAGCGGCAGCAGCGGCGGGAGGAGCGGGCGGAGCGGCGGGCGGAGCGGCGGCGGCGGGCGGAGGAGGCGCGGCGGGCCCGACACAAAGAGCGAGCGAGCCGGGGAGCGAGCGAGGTACGGGCCCGGCCCGGGAGCCCCCCGCGGCCCGGCCCGGGAGCCCCTCCCCCGCCCGCGGCCCGGCCCGGCTTGGGGGGCGGCCCGGGGCGGGGGCGCAGTTCGCGGGGTTCCACCGGGGGCCTTCGAGCCCGGTCCCGAGCCGGCCCGGCCGCCCCCTCCCCCACCCTGGGCGCTCCGGCCGCCCCCCCAGCCCCGGGAGCGCCGTTTCCGTGGCGGGGACCCCCTCCCCCTCTCCTCCATCCTGCTGGTCCCCTGCCGGGCCAGCCCTTTAAAGCCCCCCTGCCCGGGCCTAGCGAGGGAGGGGCGCTCGGTCGGAGCGGCGTGCGGCCCGGGCCCCCAGGTAAACGAGCCGGGGGGGCCGGCCGAGCCCCTCCCCCCGGCGCCCCTCGGCTACTCACCGGATGGTCTGTGTTTTCTGTCTCCCCGCAGGGATTGTGGGGGGTGGGGGTGGGGGGTTCGCTATGTCGGATGACGATTCGAGAGCCAGCACCAGTTCCTCCTCATCCTCATCTTCCAACCAACAGACTGAGAAGGAGAGCGCGGCCGCCCCCAAGAAGAAGGACAGCAAGGTCAGCATGAGCAAGAACTCCAAGCTCCTCTCCACCAGCGCCAAGAGGTGGGTGCCCCGGTGCCCCCGCGCCCCCCGCCCGCACCGCCGGCAGGCTCCCCGGTACCTGCCCCGGCCCCCCACCCCGCCCCGCAGCGGCCTCCGCCCGGCGCTGGACACACGGCCCTCCGGACAGACGGCCGGGCGGCCTCGTGGGGGCTTCCTGCCTCCTCACCTGTTGCGTGGCAGGGTGTGTGCCCACAGCCGGCGTGATGGAGGCACTGGCGTGTGCCAGAGGGGCACGGAGCTCGGGAAGGGCAGCAGAATGCAGAGGGGGCTCTGCTGAGCTGTCAGGGATCTCCCCCCACCCCTCAACTCCTACGTTCAGGGAAAGCCTCCCAACTTTTCCTTGGCTGTCCCACCTTTGCCGCTCCAGAGCCGTGAAACTCTGTTCCTTTCCTTTGGTGGGTTACCCCAGTGGTCTTACGCTCTCCGCAGTTCTTAGCTTGGCCCGGTCTCCCACCATTCATTAACGTCTTTAGTTCTCCTTGATCTATTGATCTTTAGCCAGTCAGCCAGAGCCCTCATAACACTTTGGGGAATGTTTCTAACCCAAGTCAGTTGTAAAGGGGTGGACTCTGATGTAGACGGTCATTAGACTTTGAAGTGACCACAGGGAGGACAGGAGGGGGATGTGTCCTGGTTGGACTAGGCTGAGTCCTTGAGAGAAAATTAAAAATAGGATGGGCTATTTGATCTTTGATTTCTCTAGTAAAGAGGGGATTTGTTTGAGAATTCATTATCATGGTGTTCTTCACTGGCTGGAGTCTGGGATAACTGGGATCTAGGAAGCTATGGCCACCCCAAGAGTAGGTGGTGGAGACAAAGCCCATGGTGTAGTGAAAATAAGACTCAGAGTCCTCAGCTAGCTTGACCCCTTGGGCAGTGACAAAACTTCTCTGAGCCTCTGTTTCCTGGACACTAAAATAGGGATAATAATATCTGCCCTTTTTCCCACAAGGGGTGATCGTGAAGATCCAGTGTTAGTACATGTGAACATATAGGCACTATGAGCAGTTGGCCGTGGCCATGTACACCTCAGCAAGTTTGCCTTTTGCCAGGTGCTTCTGAACCTTAATCCCCAGGTCTCTCCTTTTGGTCTGGTCTGGTTCAGAGCGGGATGTGGGGAGCATATAGGATTGATTGCCCTGAACCTGTGAGATGGATCTTCAAGGCTTGCATTTTTTTTTTGACTAAGGCAGAAGTGGACCTTTGGGGATGGGGAGGGCTGGGTCTCTGCATGTTTGCTTCCTCATTTTCTACTTGGGTAAGCATCCCTACTATACAAGGATAAAGAGCGGGCTGAGGCAAGTGTGATGGATGCTGGCAGGGCTGCATTTAGGGTCAGTGAATTTTAGAGCAGATAGGCTATAGTTGTCTTCTTAGGAGACAGAATTGGTTCCTTTGAGGGGAGAAAATTGAGCAAGCTCCTTTACTTGGGCATGATAGGAAAATGAGGTGACTTGAGAAGGGGGAAAGGAAGTGGTTCAGCAATGTGTCTGGCATTTTTTGGAGGGGGGAGTCCTGGATTTGTGATTTCTTTGGTCTGTAGAGTTCCTGCCAAGGGCATTCAGAGAGATGGTAACTCTTTGGCAGCCTAGAGTGTAAGAGGGTTGCTCCAGGGTGTTGGGAGCTTCAAATGGATCACCGGGAGTCACATAGCCAGTATGTATCAAAAGCTGGACAGGAACCTGGGTTTTCCTAAGTCAGGAAGCATTTCAGAGACATTTCAGAAAGGTGTAGTTTTCTCCTTAGGGATGGGAGAGAGAGAGCCTTGGTGAGCAGAGCAAAGGCTGATAACCACATGTTGTTGGACAGGGGTTTTTTCCTGAAAGCCCAGATCGCAAGTGGTCGTGCATAAGAGTTTGATGCCCAAATAGATGTGTGTGAAAGCAACTTTGGCTAACACTTTAACAAGTAGGAGGTGGGTGATGTGAATGTATGTTTCAGAGATGCAGAGGATAAACAGTTGACTGCTTTTTATTCTTAAAAGCAACAACTGTCTAGTCTGTGATGTTAGCTAAAATTGGGCTGGCAGGGGAAAAGCTAATAAGGATTTCCAAGTGTGTTGAACTAGAGAGAAAGGCATTTCTGTATATAGACAGAAAATATTGCATTGAGTGTAAATAGAGGGGAATCCAAAAATCTTGGTTCCTTGCTTGCTTGCTCAGTACATTCAGAACTCTTCAGTCCAGTATTACTGCTGCAGATAGAACACAGCTGATGGTGGCAGGAATTTTGAGAAAAAACAGATGTCAGAGATTGAGAAGATATTTTTTAAAGATCATTACATTTTTTGAGGATGGTGGGAGTGACCTCAGGCAATTGAAATTGGGAGTTCAGATAATTTCCAAATTCTGTCCTCAAGTTTTCACTTTATTTTTTCATAAATAACCCCAGGGTGGTAATGGTGTGGTGGTGGGAGAGTCAGGATGGGACAGGTCCAAAAGTCTTTCCTTGAAAGAGAAAGTGAAGTATATAACCTTTAGTCAACTTTTTTGGGGGGGAGATGAGGGTTGTATTTATTGACCTGTTATCCTGAGATAGGTTGCTGTGAGGAAGTTGGTATTATGGATAGAAAACTGCCCTAGGAACCAGGAAGTCCTGAGTTCAATTTCCACTTCTGACCCCATACAGGCTGTGTGACTCTAGGCAGATCACTTAAATTCTCTGTGTTTTAGGTAATTATCCAAGACTGAATTGCAGAGAAGGGGGCCAACTTGTATTGATGTGGGGAGTTCCCTGTACCTGTGAAATTGCCCTGTTCTATCTATCCTCCCTTATCTCAGTGGGAGTTCTGATTCAGATCTCTGCTTACCAATTTATAGCTAAGTGACTCTGGGCATTTAGCCTCTCTGGGCTCAGTTTCTCCTTCTGTCAAGTCGAGTGGCCTTACTGGGATTGACTCATCTCAGAGGTCTGTTGAGGAGGAAAGCACTTGGTAATTTTAAAGTGCCATGTCTATGTAAGTTATATTATTAAAGAGAATGAGGTGAGATAGGAAGCAGTTGCAGGTATGGCCAGGAGTCCAGTGATAGAATTTTACTGTAAACAAAGTCACCATTCAGACCTCGCTTTGCCAGTTGCTTCTATAATAGTCTAGTTAACCTGAGGACAAAGGAAAGCAGAATAGAAAAGAAAGCTCTGTCTGTGGGGTCACTTAGAGCTTATGACCAAAACTGGCTGGGCTGGCCTAGGAAGGTGTGCAGCAGGAGGCCTGATCAGAGGTGGGACCCTATCGATTGCCTCCAGTTCTCAGCCCCAAAGCGCTGACCAGGGCCTTGAGGGGCACCAGCAGCTCCCTTGAGTGAGAGGCTTGGGGGCACAGGGTGGGCCCTGGCATCACTGGGAGGGTGCCCGCCAAGGGGGCCGAGATCCGCCTTCCGTGGCAGCTTCGACCACCCTCGGGACCCTGGGCCTCGGTTTCCTTAGATGCCCCTGAGGGTTCTTTCTACCCTATGATGTGTATGACCTTGGGGAGGGTCTGTCTACCTCAGTTACTCCATCTGTCTAAAGAGGGCGTCTCCTGGCCTCTTGGAAGGCTGACCCGAAGCCCCTGGGGGTGCCTTCCAGCCCCCAGCAGAGGGGGGTCCTCGAGGAGAGGCTACGGACCCTCCCCCGCCCCTCTCGGGCTGCACCTGTGGGCGCCCCAGGGCCTTGGAGGGTTAGGGGAGGGGCTGGTCTCAGGCAGCCGCGCCCCTCCCCCACTCTAACCTCCCCCCAACTTCTCTTTCTCCTGGAGAGGGGGCGGGGCACGCGCCCGGGTGAACGCGGCTGGTCGGGTCGGCGGGCACTGCCGCCATCGCCCCTGGACGAGGCTGGGGGTCTGGGGCTCCCGGGCCCTCGGCTGCCTGCCCTCCGCCTCCGCATAGGGGGTCCCCACCGGCGCCATGGCCCGCAGGTCAGTCTGTGCCGGCGCCCCACTCCGGCCTCCTCCATGATGGTGTCTGGCGCGGGGACCCCCTTGGCCCCTCCCCCCAGTCACGTCAATGTCAGTGCGTGTCAATGTCGGCCTAGGAGGGAGGGGGGATGGAGGGAGAGCTGCGACTGTGGGCGACACCACGTGGCCGGTTGTGTGTGTGTGTGGGGGGGGGGGGTTCTCTGGCCCTTTGCACGGGGCTGTGTGAGAGACTCAGACGCCGAAGGGCTGGGATTAGAACCCAGGTCCCCTGACTCCGAGTCCATCTCAGCTCCATTGGCAGCGAGTCTGGGGTGACTGGATGTCTGGGTGGGCCTTGTTCGGTCCTGTCCAACCCTCCTGAACCGCTTGGGTTTGTCCTGACGGAGCTTCTGGAGGGCTTGGCCGTGCCTTGTCCGGCTCATTTTACAGACCAGCAGGCTGAGGCCAGCGGGGTGGAGTGGCTTGCCCAGGGTCGCAGCTACTTAGTGTCTGAGACCAGATTTGAGCTCAGGTCCTTGCGACTCTAAGGCCTGCTGACTGTCCTTTGCGCTGCCCAGCTGCCCCTTGTGAGCGCCTGTGTGCCCATGTGTTTGTCTGGAAGTCCAAGTGAGTGGAAACAGAAGGTAGCTTAGAGAATGCGGGGCTGAAAGGCACCTTAGGGTGCAGGGAATCGAAGGACTCTCCATCCTGCTGGAGGAGAGCTTTGGGGGACATTGATCTCTTTTTTCCCTCTCCTGCTCGTTTCCCCCCACTTCTCCTGCGAACTCTGAGGCTCCAGGGGACTGGGGAGACATGGGTTTATTGGGCTTGTCCTTGGGGGGTGAGGGAGCATGGTGAGGGTGTGGGTCTGTCAGAGGCAGAGAGGCTGGGATGATAGCTAGTAGCATCTGAGAACTTTGTGAGGGAAGCCCTTTGGGTGAAGGTGTTTGTCTGTTGGATGGAGAGGAGGGGGTTATGGCCCAGCTTTTGGGAAAGATGGAGGCTGGCCCTGTTGGGAAGCCTGGGGGTCAGTGCCATGCCTGACCCTTGTTGTGGAGTGTCTGGAAAGATAGCTTGGATGTGGAGGGCTGTGTGCCTGCCTAAGGTTGGAGGAGAGAGCTTGGGTTCAGAGGACATCGGGAGAGTGGTGTCACCTCCTTCTTGGATGGAGGATGGAACAGCCATGCTGGGAGGGGTATGCTTTAGGCTAGGTGCAGGTGTCCATGGCTTTTCTTCTTTTTAAATTCATTTTTTTAAGGACTTGCTGGGGATGGGAGGAAGTTGAGGAGAGGGACAAGGCCTACCTTTTCTGGGGAAGGACCTCACCCTGGAAATTGTCATCTCTTCTGTTGGACTGGGGTGGGGAGAGTCAAGGAAGGTGTGGTTTCTCAGTGTGGTGGGCATGGGGAGGTAAAACGGTAAGTGTGCCTGACCCTGTGCTGAGCCTCTGCAAATAGAGTGGACCTTATTGCATCCTCACAGCAACCGTTTGAAGTAAGTGGCCTCATTTTACAGATAAGGAAACAATTTAAATGACTTGCCCAGGGTCACATAGCTAGTATAAAGCTGGATTTCAACTCTGATCTTGCCAGCTCCTGGTCCAGGGTTCCAGTCACTGCACTACCAGTAGATAAGGCTGGAGAGAGGCTACTAGGTGACCGAATCAAAGTATTTAGAACTGAAGAGAACCTTCCATTGAGTGGAAAATGCACTTCATTTTGCAGATGAAGACCCAGGCTCCACAGAAAGAATCCCTGGGATTTGACTTCTTATGTAGAAGTTTAGGGGTATAGTGCTTTTCTGAGGTCTCTGGCTATGGAGGGCTTTGAGGGATCAAGATGTAAGGTGTCTGGTCCTTCTATAGGGCAGTTGTCTCCCTACTGGGATTGAGGGGAGGGGAGATGGTTTTTCTGGTGTTAGAGAGGATGTCAGGCTAGTGACCATTCTAATGGGGGAGACCCATAAGGAAAGCTTCCCACGTGTGCCTGATGGCATTGTACAGGCCCACCCTTCCCTTTCACAGAAGAACAAATGAATGCAATTGTCCAAGGTCCCGCTTTACCTTTCCAGACTTCGTCTGCTAGCGCCTTGGCTGCTCTTCTCACATCTCCCCTCTCTGGGCTTTTGTCCTGAAGGTAGCCCAGGCCTGCCTTGTAGGATTCCTCCACATGGTCTTCTGCCATGAAGTCTGCCCTGGCTACTCAGGCCCCCTTATTAATTGTGCTTTTTCTTCATTCACTTGGACACATATTTCCTTCCTGCCTCTCACCTCGATAGAATATTATTCCATTTTTTGTGTGGCATTCCTAGGGTCTACCGTGTTGCCTGGCACAGAGTAAACGCTTGTTAAGAGTTGGTGGGATGAGAGATGTCTTGAGGTGAGGGTCGAGGTCCTTTTGGAATCATTTCAGGGATCGTATCCTATCTTTGTTTTCTTTTCCTTTTTTTGGTGAGTTTGGTTTTTTTAGGTTCCTCCCTATGAAAGGGAAGCTCAGAGGGAAGGGGTATGAACCAGCCCCTGGGGGAGGAAGACATCATGTGTGGTCTGGTTGTGGTGGGTGACTCCTCACAGGGGAGGAGGGAAGGGGAATGTGGCTTGTCTGGTGTGTTGTCCGGGGTCATTAGGCTGTGTCAGGATGCTTGCGCAGTGGAAGCGGATGGTAGGAGTGTGGGGTAATTCCAAGGACAGAACATCCACTTCTCACCCCCCTTTTATTGGTCCTGGCTGCTTTTTATCTGGAGAACTGTGCTCAATAGCAGGGGAGGATGATGTGCTCTGTTGGGCCCAGAGGTCAGAGGTTGTTTTGGAGGATGGAAAGCTAACCTTTGGAGTCAGCATTGAAGGTGGGAGTGTTCTATGTGGAGTAGGGGTATTTGTAAAGGAGATTCTTTGCGTTTAGGAGGGTGGGGCCTTGGTCTTGCTTGCTTTACTATCTATCAGGAAGTAATAGTTGCCAGCTGAGGAGAGTGAGGAAGAGGTGTATTTTGTATGGCTCAGGGTGGTGAGATGAGGGAGAGCCTTGCTTAGTATGGTGGAAAGAGTAGGGAACTTGATTTGAGAGATCGGGGTTCAGATCCTGCCTGGGACTCTCATTAGCTGTGTGACCTTTCTGAGCTTTAAGGTGGGATGATGCCAAGAGTACTTGGCACAGGGTTTTGGACCACCCAAGGACCTATGTGTTGAGTACTTCATAAACTTGAAAGTGCTCTGTAAATGCCGTTGTCTTTATTTATTGTTTCTGGCAGTCCAGGTGTCCAAGAAGGCATCATGTCCTTCCTGGCAGGCCCTGGGAATGAATGGAGAGGATGAGTTCTATCCACACTTATGTGGAAAGCAATTAAACCAGGGTTCTGCTTCACTCTATTTCAAGTAATAAGCACAGATCCCACCTTGAACTCACCAGTTTCCAATGCCAGGGTGAGCTGAGGAACCGCTGGCAGGTGGGGGTCAGCAAGGGCTTCCTGGCCCCTGGGGCCAGGGGGTATGGCCTTTGTGTCCCTTGGGTTGTCATGCTTTGTGTTGTTGGAGGTGCTTGCCAAAGACTTAATCATTTTATTTCTTTTTTTTCTCATTCTCCGGGGCTTAGGATTCAGAAGGAACTGGCGGACATCACATTAGACCCACCTCCCAACTGCAGGTTAGTTTCCTTCCCTTTTAAACTCAAACCTTCCCTTCACTTCTCTGTTCTCCCCACCCTCTCTCTCAGAGAGGAAACAGTTGTCCTTGTTCTTCTTGTGACTGCATGTTTTTTGTCTTTGTATGGTCTTGGTTAATGCTCGTCTTGATGAGGCGTGAAGTAACAGCCTCAGCTTATGTTCCAGAGGAACCCCTGGCCAAAAAAAAGGTCGTTGTGTTCATGTCAGCCTCATGGGAGTCCTCGGTGGGATGGCGGGCTGGATGTGCTTGACCATGGGTGGAAAGGTGGAAAGAGGGAAGAGAATGTGTTTCTGCATACCTTTTCCAGTCAAAGTTTAAGGGGTCTGGGTACTGTAGTTCAAATCTGTATTATACTTTTGTCAAGTGAGGGAAAATTGGTGTGCCTGGTAGTCTTGGCAGGTAACAAAATTAGATGTTTTGAATTGTTAATGTTTAGGACATATATGATATATCAAATATAATATTGTACATTGAATATAATATATATATTACATACTTAAACATCCTGATTTAATGAAGCATTTGTTTTCATAAAAGATTTTGTTTTGAGTTGACTTAAAAGATTTGGCCAAGGGTAGTCTTCCCTTAGCTGGGCTCTGTGTGCTTGTACATGTCTCTGTTCTGGGAGCCGTTTGGGAGCGACTCTTAAAAGTTGGGTTGATTTTGTAAGTCTCTTTTTGAGGAGCACTTTTGCTGTACCTTAGGGGTGAAAGGCAGCTCCACAGCTGCGGTGTTTAGACAAGCCAGCTCAGACGTGGGATGCTGGACCAGGCTCTCAGGGCAGGGCTTGTAAGATGGGAAAATGGAGGCCAAGGGAGGTGTTGGCATGAAAGGTCATCCACCCACTAATGGGACATTAGTGCCCCTTTGTAGCTTTCTGGGTGAATGAGAAAGGTAGGAGACCTTTAGCTTCATTAAAATAATTCACTTTTAAAAATAAAAGATACCTACTTTTCTCATTTGACGTGATTTACTAAATGCATCTTTAAAATTACCCATTGAATGTGGTGAGCTCTGGGGGTAACTCTGCCCTACTTGGTCTGGGAGGTTAGGTTGTTACCTGAGTTTAAATTTTGCTTCTGCTGAACTGATTATTAACTTGTAAGCTAAACCTCTTGTCCCAGAGCTGTCAGGACATGCAACTATCATTCTCATTATTTTTGTGGAGAAGGATTGCCTCAAAACAGTCTCACCAGACTGTGAGAAGCCCAGAGCATTTCTTGAGGGGGTGACCAATGGGTCCCTTTGGTTGTTGAGTTGGGACCTTAAAATGTCACCTGAAGACACAGAGCTTGGTTGCTTCTGTTGGGTTAGGTCCTGCTGCTTTACTAGGGCAGAGTCAAACACCACAACCTTAGCCACACAGTGTTAGAAAATAACCTTGTGTGATGGACTCCTCAGAATGAGAGATCTGAGGCTTCTGGGACTCCCTGCTACATACATGTCTTTTATTTTTTATTTTTATTTTTTAAACACTCCACAAGCAGTCCTGAACTTTCCTCAGCGGGCTGCTGCCTTCTTGGTGGAGGGTCTGTGCTGTGGACTCGGTGTCTGAGACAACCTCCTGGGGAGGTGACCCTGGGAGTGTCCTTTATGGGCAAAGAGGAGGGGGAGCTCCATGTGCTGGCTCTCCACAACTTCCCTGAATATTTGAATTTGTGAAGAGAATGCTTTCTCTGCAGAGAACACAGTCATTTTTTTTTCAACTTAATGTTAAGCTGTCCTTATAGAAAATGTGTCTTGTTTTGAGAGAAGTGAACAATGATTTGGGTGCTCCGTGGTGGGGCTATTAGTCCTTCATACCTTAGGGTAACCTTGAGGTGAGCACCTGAGGGTCCCCCAAAGGTGCACTTAAGAGACTAGGTGTTAGTTGTTTTTTTAATGGCTGCTTGGTGTGAACGCATAGTAGGACCAATCTTTGTAACCAGATCCTTTATTTTTAAACATTTGGCTTTTGACAATATTAGTGGGAAAACCAATTTTTCAAGTCCTCTCTGGGTTGGCCTGGTCCTCTGTGGGGGGGCCAGTGGTTTGTCTGATGATTCTCATTCTGGGGCTTTGTCTACGTTTGCAGAATGCTAACATGCGATTACCAGAGCTGTGATTGGAAAGAAGTATGAAGTGTTTAATTCTTGATACAGCATGGGCATTAAATGGGGATTAAATAAGATGTGGCTAATGAAAAGGCCGAACTACTTTTTGTGAATGTTATAATTTACTTATTGCTTTTAATCTTGACGTTGTAAAACCCAAGTTCATCCTGTGGATTTTCTGAATCACTTTGTTCATATATTGAGAAAAGTATGTTGCCAGCTCAGCCATCGGGTGTCTTACTAGCTTGTGTTCACACTACAGGTTTGGTGCCTTCCTTAATCAGGTTATGCCAGATCATGCAGGGATGAGAAATGCTCCAAGCAGACCCTAGTCAGCATCCCAGCTGGCTCGCTCTTTACTCCTAACTCAGGTTCCAGTGACTCTGTAGAACTCTCCAAGTCCACGGGCAGTGTGGTCAGGCTCAGGCCCCTTCTATCTCTACAAATCATTCTCTTCTCCGGCTTGCCTGTGATTCTGCCCAGCTCTCCCCCTTATGCCTCGTCCTCGCTTCCTTCAGGACTCAGTTTGAGCCCATGTTCTTACTCCCTTGCCCCCCTCTTTTCCACCCCCCACATTTACTTAGCTTCTGTCTTGTGGTCTACCATTTCCCTCACTAGACTGAGCTCCTTGAAGGCAGGGACCACATTTTTGCCTTTTCTTAATCTCTTTAGTGTTCAACCTAGTGCTTGGCATGGAGTGAGTGCTTAATAAATGTTTGTTGCCTGACTTGGAGTCAGAAGGATTTACTAGCTGTGTGACTATGGGCAAGCAAGTCATTTAACATCTCTAAAGCTCAGTTTTCTCATCTGTAAAATGGGCCAGTTGCAGCACATACCTCAGTGGACCTCATAGTGAGGCTTACAAGAGACAGTGTGAAACTTTTCAGACTTTAAAGTGCTGTCTAAATGTTGCTCGTTATTATGCCATGTATGGACAGAGATTAACTCTTTTTCCAGGTCCCCTTAACCTTCAGAGGTATTCTCTTTATTGGATACTTTGCAGTTAACATGCTAGGCTCTCACCTTCCCCTTCAGCACTTTGTGAGAAGGGGTCTGTGTTCACCTCCATTCGAGCTTTCCTGGGAAGGAGGCAAGTCTAGATTCTCAGAAGGTGGTGGAGATCCCATCCTGGAGAGGCTTCATATGTGTGCCCCCTTCCCACCTCCATGGTGCTGGTCACAGAGGAGATAGTGATGTTTACCAGTGGAGGGCAGGGCTAGGGGCACTGTGCTGGATTCCTGGGTGTTGGTGTCTGGATCTTGGCCTTGAGCTGCTCTGCATTTCCTCTTCACTCAGATCGAAGTAGTGTTGGGTGCCACTGGCTCTCTGGTCCCTCCCAGTCAGATGCACAAACCTAAAGAGAGGGAGCCCCACTCTTTTAGCATGTCCTCGATGTAACCATGTTGTTGTGTCTTGTTGTTCAAGCCTGAAGCTGTGTTCGCTGCTTCATGTTTTGTAGCTTTTGGGAACTAAGGGGTTTTTCGCTTAAATTCTACATGACTTTGGATGATAGAAGAAGTAACCAACCCACATATGAAGCCACAGGCATTCCCATGAGTGGGAAAATTATGTAAGCACTACTATAAAAGACATAGTGTTTGGGCTTAGGATCAGTCTCTGAATGAGGAATCCCAAAGACTGGCATTCTGGTCCCAGCTCTGCTATTTGTGTCAGTGGTCTCTTATCTTCAATCTGAGTCTCATCAGGAAAATGAGATCATTGGAATTGATGATCTGAATGTCTTAGAAGCTCCAATTCCTAGGATTTATGATACCATGCCTGGAATTGTGCTTTGGAGGCTACTTGATTGAGTGGACTTGAAATCAGGGTCTGGGTTCGAGTTTGACTGTTTCCTGAATTCATGGATTGAAGCTTGGAAGAAACTTTAGGGACCATCTGGTTTCCCTATACCTCCCCACCTGCTACTTTGCAAAGCCTTCTGCTGTGGCCATGCTCACCAAAGTTCCTGAGGCTGCTCCTTCCTGCCATGTGGAGCAGGAAAGATGCGACCACCCTAGCTAGGTAGTCAGTTATCTTCTAGCTTTGTCAGATGGGTTGAACAAAGAGATTAGCGAGTTGTCTGCGGACAAGAAGTCTTCTGGTGAAAATATCTTACAGTTACCTGAGACTCAAGCTTCATTTGGTGTCAGTTGAATGGAATTAAACTAAGAGAACTTTCAGATTTTTATTAAATGTGCTTTGCACTTCTTTCACCAAGTGTCCCAAATATAAGACAAATAACCCCCCAAGTGGTTTTTAAAAAAATTTTCTGTATGAAATATTACAAGTGATGAAAAATATCAGTTATAGAAAAGTGAAAAATTAGTTGGGGATTTTGCTTGTCATGGTTTAGTAACCTTAGTAGTTACTAGATTTAGAGCTAGAAGAGATGTCAGAGGTCTCTTATTTTGCATTTGAATAAACTAAGACTTGCCAGGGTCACCAGGGAATGAGCTGGGGCTCTCTGTTCCTGGGCTTCTGCTGTACAGAGCAGCCATATGTGCACCTCTCTGCACATCTGTCTATCCTAGGGATTTATAACCCTGAAGTCATGTACTTCCTCATATAGTAAAGGTATCATAATATGGAAGATTCATCGGCTGTCATCAGACCCACATTACTTATTATAGTGTTAACTTGGGTATCAGCCTAGGAGGAACCTCTGAAGGTGTTAAACATTTATTACCAGTATTATGTAGGTGTTTGGGATGTGATAAAGTAGTTATGACATTCTAAAGAAAGTCCTAAGTACTTAGCAGGATTGTATTCATGTAAATAGGGTATCCCATTTGGGCTTTCCCGTAGATATGAAATATGCTGATAATGTTATGCAGTGAGAGGCCAAACTGAATGCCAATCAGTCTTACCAATGTGAGTGCCTTGATAATTCAAGTTGTGATCATTTCTTGAGTCTGCCATTTCAAAACCGAGTTAGGTGCTGATAATCTGTTATGTAGAGTATATCTACCATTCATTTTCCTGCATCTTTTTTGCTTTCTGGCACATGGCTGCTCACTTATGTTAAAGGGTATAGGAGGAGAGAGTGAGTAGAGAGAACTCATCTGGCCATTTTGTTCTTCTATAGCTCTGATAAGGAATTGGAGAGGGTTTGGTTTTTTTGGTGGATTTTGCTGTGGGAATTCTTAAAGATTTGAATGTTCACCCTGGGAAAGGGGAAGGGAGTGGCTCACACTGGCAGAGGGGCTGGCGTCTGTCTAGGAGGGTTGCTGGGATTTCTAGTCTTGTTACTCATGAACTCTATCCTTTGTTGCTCCCCTTTATTAATCAGAATCAATTGAAATCTTAGCTTTTATAAAAAGAATTTACTTAGAAAGTAGACTGAGAAGAATTGTTACAAAATGGTGCCTGGGATGGGTGGGCTCAGACTTAGGGGATCGCCTGATCCCAGGCCCCATGAGACCTTGTCTGGCTTTTCTGAAGTCATCTTGAGTCTACCCTGAGTTGGGCTGTCTGGACACTGAAGGTCATTGCCTTTCCGGAGTCTGCCTGGCCACATTAATCTGTGGCACGAGGGACTACTGACTCTTGACCCTGCCTCTGTCTCAGCGCTCCAGCTGCAGGCTCATCTTCAGTGGAGTACCACTGCCATTCTGGTGGACCCTGCTCTGAGAATACTCCTGCACCTAAGATGAGGAAAGGAGAAACACCAAGATGAGCAGAAGGGGCTTGTGGTGATCAGGTAGGAGGGGGAAAGAGAGCAGTTGGCCTCTCCCCCAGCAGCTCATGAAGAGTTTTGCTCTAGCGCCAGGGAGGAAGAGAACCCAAGGACTGTCAAGAGGGGTAGATCACTGCTTTTGGAAGCACACTCAATTCCAGCCTATTAACCTGAAGCATGTTCCTTGTGGCCCCCCAGGCCACCAGAAGACTCATCATTCCCACGTTGTAGCAGCCCCTTCTTCTCTCCGGAACCAAAGTAGACAGGGACTGCCCATCCGTGCTCTGTGTAAGCCATGCAGAAGGAAATGTCTGAGCATGCTGTAAGGACTGGGCCCTCCTTGGCTCTTATCTTCTCCTGGTTAATATTTGCTTATTCATTGAGACCTCCTTGGAACTCATTGTCTGTATTCTCTACCGAGAAGAGTCTCTGGAGCCCCCAGGAGCCTCGAGCTTTTTCCCTTCTGAATTCCCCTATGCTTTTGTCCTGAGGAGTGTCCAGAAAGTACATGTGGCACAGGTCTCATGCTGTCCTGAGCTGCTAGATAAAAGTCACAGTTGTCACCAGATACAGCAGCACTTCCCAGAAGGTGCTGTTTGCCTAGTACTCACAAAGGGCCATTCTGGTCCTTTTTTCCCTACTGAGAAAGGCAAAGAAAATAAAGTTCCCTATCTCTGATCCCTGTAGAATTTTCTAGAACAAGGGAGGTACTCCCCATGGGGTAAGGACTTCATGAGAAACCAAATGGGTCTAGATGCAGATTACTCCATGGTTCCCTCAGTGTGTAGAGAGGGACTCACTAGCAGGGAGATGGACAAAAGCTCTACATGGCCTTCCCACACAGGGCGTATGCATATTAACCCCTTTGAAGATCCAGGCAAATTTCCTCTAAGTTCCCATCACCCCAAATTTCCCCCAGTGAATCTCTGCTATTGCAACAGCAATCCGAGTGGAATTTGAAATTCACCCACAATAAGATAAGCAGGCTCAGTTAGAAAGGAAAAAAACCCAGGGTGGTCAGGTAAGCCCTGAACACTTGAGGGGTTCCCAAAAGGGATTAAGTGCTTGGGGCGGATTACTTGGGGCTTCTAGGCCAGGAGGGAAACCTTATCCATTGGACCAACCGTCCATGAAGATCTCACAGTAAGGCAAACAGTTGAGATCTGCTTGCAAAGTAAAAATTAGAAAGGAAACATTTCTAAGCTATCAATTGTGCTTTAGGCAGACTGCTAGGCATTGGGTGATTTTGCACAAACATGTACGGTAATAGAACTGATAGCAGTATAGGAGCATTCAAAGAAGCAGAGGTTATCTCAAAGGAACTGATCTGACTTATAAAGGATCACACAGGAAAGACAGCTGTACAGTCATCCCCTAAATGAGAGGGGGAAAAAGGCAGATTTTTATCTTGTTTGAAGGTACCCTGAAACTAGGGTGTGCAACCCCAAGCATTTGGAGAAGGTCCCCAGTGGGTCTTCGTAGATGCTAAGGGCTCTCAGACTATCCCAGACAACTTTTAGTGAGCTGGAATTCACTCTCCTAATCTGAGCCCTTTTGGGAAGCTGACTGTTTCTCCCTTATGGCTTTTGAAATAAACCTGAGGGTTCCTGGGGTTTCTTGTGTTGTTGCTTTTGAGCTATCATGGTGCCCTGTTTGAGGAACCCATCAAGTCGTAGACTTTGTAGGGAACTTCTTGGGACATCTGCCCATCACATTTATCTGTGCTGTTGTAAAAAGCTTTGGTGGTACAATACTGATCGCCAAGACTTGCTTCTTGGAAGAAATGCAAAGCAAACTCTGGATGGTTAAATATCTTAGAATTTTCTTGACCTAAAAGTGTGATCTTTATTATACCTACCCGGGGGGTAAAGAAGCATGGTTTGGAGGAGTAATAGAGTGTATGTCTGAAGAGATGGCAGGACTCGCCAGACCTCACCACCAAATTAAGCCCTTTCGTTACTGATTTAGGGAGTTTATTTTAGAATCAGCAGCAGCACAGTGTGGAGTGGACTGGACTCTGTTTTTTGGAAGGGAGAGAATCCTTCAGAGATTGCTGCAATACTTGGACCATTTCCTTAATTCAACTTCCGTTTTTTGAGAATAAGAACCTAGAAAGTTTAGAAAAACAACTAAGATGTGATAGCACATATTTGGTCCAATTTTTGATTTATAGTCCAAGAAGAACAAGTTGGATTGAAAGGTAGAAGATACCACCATAACTCCCTTCTCCATTCAGTTCAACTGGGCAAGCCTTGATGGAGCATCTTCTAGGTGCCAGGAAGAATAATGAAGAACCAAGACCAGAGTTGGGCAGGATCCTCTTTCTGTATTGACTGCCAGTCATCCGGAGCATTTGGGCAGGGAAAGCAGCAAGGATTCTGTTTGTGGGCCTCGGCCTTAGGAACCTATTGGTTTGTGGCGGTAGAACGGGGTTGTGGAGCCAGACTTGGAAGTTGGATAAGGCCCCCTAGATGTTAATGTTGATGCAGATGGTTCCTTGTGCTGATACTGCCTGCCTGCCTGACCCTGTGACCCATTCCGCATCACCAGTCAAGGGAAACAGAGTTTCTTAATAAATCTGTTCTTGTTAAGTCTCTCTTGGACAGCCATGCTTCAGAGTGAGCCGGGGTCAGCATTGGCTTCCAAAGAGATCATCAGAGCTTCTGACTTGAAAACGGTTATATGGGGACTGCTGGCTGCTAATGTCTCCCCTCTGAAAGCGGATGTGCACACAATAAGTGCAGCTTTGTGGAGGCTTCTGTCTTGCAGGGCGATGATGTTGACCTGGGCAGGACTGAGGTTGGGCACCAAGCAGGGAAGTGAGGCATGCTCACCCAGCTAAATGTTATCAAAGCAAAAAGAAATGGCTGCTACAAGATTGCTTCCTGAGGAACATCTTAGCAAAGGAAGCTTCAGTTTAACAAAGAAGTGGAGAACTGTGTTCGTCATATCAGGGTCTCTGGGGGGACCCTGGCTCTTGGGTGCCAAGCTCCAGACCAGATCTGAAGTGTGTAGAGCCATGGCCCCATCCTGCTTTCTTCTGGTTTTGAGACGCCTGCCAGCCTCCAAAAACAAGTGTTTTTGTCTCCTAGGTATGTCTGCACTGTGCTGTATGCTTGGAATAGCTTATGTTCACGTAGCACCTTGGGCTTGGCAGGGAACTTTATCATAACAGATCTTTTGAGGTCAATATGCAAATACCCTTCTCTTTTTAACCCATGAGGAAACAGAGGCTCAGCACCGTGCTGTCCTTCAGCTGGAGTCCCAGGCCTACTGAGTCCTTTGGAAAGCCTTTTGGCTCTAGCCTCGCACATCTCCCAGGACTGACCCTGAGGCTGCGCTTGCAGGAGTGCATGGGACCAAGCTCTGGAAAGGACCGAGTGATTCTGACAGTGGTGGCACTGGTAAACCCAGAGCTACTCTGAATCTACACTATGGAAATGTTTGTTGATGACACCCCTCCCCCGCAAAGTGGTCACCACCTTGTCTCCTGGGGACCTTCCCCCAGTAGGGAGGGAAGTGGTGCACATCTGTAGATAGTTTGATATTATTCAGTCACCATCTGTGGAGTAGAATGAGATGAAATCCCAAGGTTCCGGTCCTGTCAAGGAAAAGGAACTCACATGTAGGGAAAACTAGCAGAGAGCAGGCCTTTCTTATATGAGTTACTAACCTCTAGGCCCTGATTTGATCCTCACAACCCCACTGGCAAGGCCAGAGAAGGAATTATTTTTTTTTACTTCTGAATTTAACAAACACCCCCACAAAAAGAACATTTCCATATACAGAGTGGAACACAGGAGGATTACCTGTGAAGCCGTTTTGTGCATTTCCTCCACTGCTGCCCAAGCTCTCTCATTTGTCTGTTTCCTTCTGAACTTGTTTCTTTCTGTGCATTCTTTTAAACCTTCAGGGACTTTCTTTTCTATTTTCTTGAGACAACCCTCTCCCCTGAAATTCACCTTTTCAATATAGAAAGAAACACCGTACTTGTGAGCACAAGTGAGTAAAACAAATCCATACTTTTGCCATGACCAGAAACGTCCCCGCCAGGCTGCAGTGTGGGTCTGCTTTATCATCTGCCCCCTGGCATCATGGCAGCTCATTGCCATGATCAGTGTGACTTGTCCCATTTCCTTCCTCCTCCATCCAAAAAAGTCTTCCCTGAAACTCCTGTTTGCCATTTCTTACAGTGCAATAATATCCCATTACATCTTGGGACCATGAGTTGTTCACTATCCTCCCATCTCTGAGAGCACTCCCTTTGTTTCCAGTCCTTGGCTATGAGAGTTATCCCTGTGGGTCGTTTTCCTCTGTCTTTTAATCTCTTTGGGGTAGAGGTCCAGCACTGGCATTGCTGGGTGGAAGGGCATGCACGTTGGCATCCAGAGAGTTTAGGCCAACTCGCAGCGCGTGGCTAGGTCTGTTTTCCTGAGACCTGTAAGAATAGTCTTATTCTCTTTTTGTCATCTGCCCATCTGTGAAGCTTGAGGGTATACCTCAGCATTGGTTTAATTTGCACTTCTCTAATTATTGAGTATTTGGAGCATTTATTCATGTGCTTGTTGTTGACATGGATGTGTTCCCTAGAGAACGGTCCATTTGTATCCTTTCCCGTTTCATGTCCTTAATATCTCTTGGCATAACTGTGGTTCTCATTGGAGAGAATGCACATCTTGTTCCCATTTAGCAGATGAGGCTATTGAAACTTGTTTCAGCAGCTTGCCCAGAATATCTTCTCTAGAAAGACAGATCCTGCCTGTCGTGCCGGTGCATCAAGAAGGAGCTCTGATGGGGCTTTAGGTCTGGCATCATCTCACTCCTCAGTGAAAGGACAGTGTAGATGGGGCCCACTTCCCACATGCTGCCACACTGAGGCATTATTCCATGGGTGCCTTCGTGACCTGCTGCTGTCTTCTGGATATCCATCAGCCCCTGGTCAGCAGGATCCTGGCTCTGGCCTTAACAAGGACTCTATAGTGGAATACAGAAGCGGGGTGGTCCACAAGGGGCTTTTTATGGTCACAGACCTGAGGCTGAATGTCATGTTAAATTTCCTTCTGATTTCAATGGTGGGTGGTATGCCCATAAAGGTTGATGCCCATTCCTGTCCAGTATTTTCATCCCCAGAAGAAGTGATTGCTTCCTGTTATGGAGCTTTTGATGGACCAGTTTTCTTGGTCCCATGGACCTTGAATAATTGGGGCCATGCCCTGTTTCTCATGATTTGCATGTCCTGGCACACTCTGAAATCCAGGCAGTAGTTGCTAGATTTTGTGATGACTCTGCCTGCTTTGTCCTGAGCCACCAGCACCTGCCAGTCTATTTATTTCAGTGCTGGTTGGGCAAATGAGTAAGGCACAAGGAGTTTAGACTTAGAAGCTTAGGATTAAAGAATTTGAGATCCCTGGCTAAAACTGAGGGGAGCAGGGGAGCGCTAGGAGGGAATTTTTGAGTAAACACCTCCCAGTTGCTGAAGCTGTTGTAAGAGGAGTTAGTCTTGTTTCATGTCCACATGTTGCCAACAGTGTTTGATACCCATTTTGGCAATTTGGCCAAGATTGTACCCTACTAAAATTCAGTTAGCCTGGTGGTGGGAAATATGTTTCATAGGTTGTACTTCAAGTATATTTTTAAGCCATTGAGACTAGCTTCTATTATACCATATTGAGTTTTTTAGAAGATAAATATTATATGTTCTTTATTAAATTTGGCATATAAAATGTCTAACTTGGAGAACTGTTAAAGGAAGAAATTAATTTATTTTAAATAACCTGAAGCAACATACTTAAAAGAATTCTGGAGTGCTTCATGTGCTAGATGGAGGCAATTTTTGGCAGATTATACTGTGAGAATTCAGCTCTATGAAATGTTGTAAATACACAGGCAGAAATGGGAAAACAGGAGCAAAATGTGGGGAAAAGGAGATTCTTAGGCATAGGAGAAATTCTTAAATTTTAGGAAGTGAAAGTTGGGCTCTAGAACCAGAAAACATTTAGACTAATGGCATCTGGAGCCAGCCCTGGACTGTCATGGCCTCATCCCCACCTCTGCTCACAGTGTCAGGTCCAGTCCCCAGCCCTCATCCTCCTCTTGAAATCCTGCCTATTATTCAAGACCCAGCTCCGACATGGGCTCCTTGGGAAGCCTTCCTCGACCTCCTCTTCACCTCTCTTCCTTGTCTGAGGAACATCGGTGCCCTTGGGACTCCAGCTAGTCAGCTGTCCATTTTGGCTGGTGCATGGTCACTGTGGCACTGCTCTCTCCTCTGCTGGATTAGAAAGGATCATGGGCCCTGGAGTCAGGAGGACCTGAGTTCAAATGTGGCCTCAGACCCTTAGAAGCTGTGTGACCCTGGGCAAGTCAGTAAGTCAATTAACCCCATTGCATCTCTCCCCATCCCCCCCCCATAAAAAAGGACACAAGGGAAGAACCTTTCTCCTTTTTACCTCCTGCACTCCCAGAGTACTAGCAGTACATTGTATTTAATAAAGCGTTGATGAGGGATAATGCACCATATGCAGAATTTTAGGATTGTCCATTGAGAGAGAAAGCTCATGGCAGGGGGTCCCTTGAGTCAGGAAGACCTGAGCTTGAATTCTGCTTCATGCATTTCTTACTATTCCCAAGTTTGCCTTCCTGCCTATGCTTGTTTCGGCCTTCATAATGGGAGACCCACTGAAATGCAAATTTATTTTACAGAAACCTCAGAAACATAGCCCCCTCAGTGTGCCAGAAGGAAGTTCACTGAGAAAATAACTTTAATTAATGTAGGAAGACAGAAATTCTTCTTTTCTGTTTTTCTTTGCAAGTAGTCAGAAGTATATGATAATAAGTGTTTTAGAAATAGGAAAAAAGACATGGAACTTGGGCCCAGAATTAGCCAAAAAAAGCAATGTGGAAGGAGGGCAAGGCCATGGCAGATGCCCGATTGAACCCAAGACAAAGAAGAAACATCAGAAAACTTTGGGTTCATGCTCACTTTTGAAATATTGAGAAGCTCTTCACAAAGGGCATAAATTGACTCTGCCCTGAGGTTATCTGCTGTCTGGTCTGGTCCTGTCCTCTGAGGTGACACTTCTAAAGGTAGGACCTTTCTAGGTCATCTGAGGCCACCTGCTGATGTCGCTGCACATGCATGTGTGTACGTATATGTCTGTTTTTGTTGTTCAGTTGTGTCCAGCTCTTGAGGAAACTGTGGACCACACTGTCCATGGCGTTTCTTGGCAAGGATACTGGAGTAGTTGGCCCTTTTCTTCTCTAGTGGATTAAAGCAAATAGAGGTTAAGTGACTTGCCCAGGGTCACACAACTAGTAAGTGTCTGAGGCCAGATTTGAACTCTGGTTTTTCTGACTCCAGACTCAGTGCTCTGTACACTGTGCCACGTAGCTGTCGTGTGTGTGTGTGTGAGAATGCTTTTATAAAAGAACATAGAGATGTCTTTTTTTGTGTCCCCAGTACTTAGCATGGTGACGGGCACATGGTAAGCACTTAGTCAGTGCTCTTTTACGAACTGATCATTTTGAGTGAAAAGCAGTACAGCTATTGAAACAAAGAGGTTAGACCTGTTCAGATTGAGGATCCAGAATGTGTTTTCCTGATGGACATTTTGCATTTCCAAAGCATTCAGAGCTTCCTCTTATAGTTCTGTGTCACCTGTTTCTACATTGATAGAAAATTAGCCAAGAAAACCAGCTTTTGAGATTTGATGCCTCGAGGGGGAAAAGGTAGGATTCCATTCAGCGTACCTGAACATGGGGCACCCCAGGGCAAAGTGATAGTCCTGATTTCCTGGAGCTGGAGACTGGAGATGCTTGGTTCTGACAGACCTTCCAGGTGAGAGACCATGAGGGAGGGGGGAAAGGAAGGATGGAAAGTGGAGGACTGGACAGATCAGGCCATGGTGAGGCTCTGCCCAGCTGCTATCACAGAATGCTTGAAGGGCAGTTTGGGACCAGGGTTGGCCCCAAACTGGAGATCTTGAAATACCAGTTTGAGGACTTGGCATTTGTCCCATAGGCCAGAGACCTCTTTGGTGTTGTGGACCTCTTGGGCTGTCTGGTGAAGCCCATGGACCTGTCCTCAGAGTTTTGTTTGTAAAGGCACAAAGAAAACACCTGGGATTGCTAAAGAAACCAATGACACTTAAATAGAATTGTTTTAACTTCTGAGTCATATGGAAGACCCCACACAGCTTCACTGTGATGGAGAAAATCCCATGGACACCAGCTGGGCCATATTGTGTCTTTACTTATTTGGCTACGTGTTTCTCAATTGCGTTTACTCTGGTTGGGGTGGTGGTGGGCCTACCTTGAAGCCAGATGTACAGGAGGCTATGCAGGAGAGGGGTTTGTCACCTGGGACTTTCCTGTACTTATGAAATCATGGGTCCAGTTCCTGTCCCTCTCTTAGCAGGGTTCCATTTGGCCCAGAGGGACCCTGACATGAAAATTTGGGCATTCACATGTTCGTGGGGCAGCTTGCTCACATGACTTATGGTTGGTTGGCATTGCTGGTTTCTGAGACATAAAGGAGTTCATTGATGGGTTAACAGCCAGTGGTCCCAGGTTCAAATTGCTTGTGTGGCCTTTAATTTGTGAAGAAAAAATGCTTTGGTGCGTGCTACCTAGGGTGTTGCTGTGAACGGGCTTCTTTGTGGGATTGTGTGTGTCCAGGGACCGAACAGCACCTCTGGCTGAGGGACTGTGGGCCAGCCTTTTGTCCAGCCGCCATTGCTTGTTCTTCCATTGGGGCAAAAGGTGTTGGGCCAGCAGGGACTCCGGGCTGCCTACCATGGGCAGCCTTCCTCCTCTCTTTCTCAGTGCACCTTACTTCAGTGGAAGCAGCCCAGGCAGGTCATAGTTTTCTCCAGCCCCAAATGAAGAGTGTTTCACCCACACCTTTGAACTGGTTTGAACCCAGAGCTTGGAGGCCAGATGGGTTCAGGTCCTGAAACAGACGTTTCCTATTTCAGGGACATTACTTCATTTTAGATTTGCAAAACTTAAATTCGGAGTGTCTGTGTATGTTAAAAAACGTGCTTTGCAAAAGAATCTGTTTAAAAATGTTTCATATAGTTAGCTCCACCAACATGAAAGAGAGCAGCAAGATTTTACCAAGAAATTGTGAATAACCACGTTTAGAGTAATTGGCCACTGCAGTGGATGGAATGTCCATCTATCTTTAGGTCTGGTCATGGTTTCATGCTCTGGTTGGATGTGGGCAGGATCCCAGGGCAGCATTGTGTTAGGCTCAGCCTCTTGCCTGCTGTCCCTAGGAACCCAGTCACAGTGGGACATACATGAATATGGGGGTAGTCAGGGGCAAGGCCCCTTGGACCTTTGGTCAGAGCAGAGTGCACAGCTGCAACTGAGAGCCCTTGGAGAGCCTGGTAAGGGGGAGAGCTGGGAGTGGGCACTGCCCCCTCGCAGGGAAGCCTTCTTTCCCCTTCCTTCTGGAATGCCTGCTGTAATTTGGCTGGGATCATTGTAAATGGACATTGAGTGGAAATAGAGCTGTGATGTTACTGCCAGAAGAACTCCTTTACATTTTCCTTGAGACATGGTAAATATTTAAATGGAATAATTTTACCAATTTTATACTTAACATTCTCAAAATCCTTTGTCTAAGAGTGAGCTCTTCTGCAAGGATCAGGAGGTTATATCCTACATCACTGAGTCCATCAGAGCTAATGTGAAATTTGTATTTAATACAAACCATAACATTTATTGACATAATATATACAAGGAGACATTTACTTGTGCGAAGATGTGACCTATAAACTATACAGTAATTACATTGTGTTTTCATATAAACATTCTAAAGTTGTTCTAATTTACAGCTATATTATAGTCTTAGTAATTTTTAAAAAATCAACACTTAATAATAGGAATTTTTTTACTAGTTGATGATAGCTATTTTGGGTATGCTATTTTGAAAGCTCATGAATAGGGAATTTCATTGCAGTCAACCCTTAATTATTTGTACTAATGGAGGGGAAGCCCTGTTATTGCTAATGTAGAAGAAAAGGTAATCCAGGAATCACCCATATTTGACTTTGGAATTCATTTCATTCTGTAGCCTAGACATTGGTCTTTCCAGAGTTACCCCAAAGTCTTATTGGTCCCTCTGGCGGTCTCTCGTCAGACTTCAGACTTCTTAGCTGCCTTCTTGGTTTCCGTGGCCCTGTCCTCTCTGCCTGGTCTGCTTTGTGGGCCCCTTCTCTTGACTGGGCATATAGTGGGGCTTGGTACACTGACCCTTTTCTCCTCTGATCCTGCATATTCAGCTGCCTTTGGGACATTTTGGACTGGATGTCCCAGGGACATCTCTTAAACTCCACATGCCCAGATCAGAACTCAGGATCTTTTCCCCCAAATCCACCGCCCTTTCAGCTTCTGTGTTTCTGTCAAGAGGGCCACAACGTTTCTGGTCCCCTGGGTATCTTCCCCTTCTCCTTGGCACCCCTCACTCTCCGCCTCCTTGGTCTCTTAGACATTCTTGCCCTTTTCTTGGCTCACTTTCATCCAGGCCCTTGTCATCATGCAGCTGGACCTTGAAATAGACTTTTTGTTGGTTTCCCTTAAGGGACTCTCCTCCCTATCGCCCACAGCATGGCAGACATTTATGAGCTTCTGAATTCAATAACATCTATAAGAGAGGCATGGAATGCTAAGGGCAGCCATGGTGCACAGAGAACCAGACCTAGAGTCGGGAAGACTCAGCTTCAGTTCAGATGTGGTTTCAGACACTTCTAGCTGTGTGACCCTGAGCAAGTCACCTAACTCTGCCTCAGTTTTCTTATCTGTAAAATTAGCTGGAGAAGCAAATGGCAAACCACACCACTCTCTTTGCCAAGAAAACCCCAAATGGGATCCCTAAGAGTAGACCACAGCTGAAACAACAGAACAAAGGAGACTCACAGATAGGAGCCCAGCAGAGCAACTGCTCCCTAGAGCTCTGGCATTCTTTCTGCTGGGAACCCATGATGGTGGGGGGCTCCCTCATAAATGGGGATGGTGATGGCTGCCGGGGTCTGCTGACCCTTTCTCTGGAGGAGGCCAGGTCTGGGGGCCATGTGTGAGGGCAATAAGGTCCTTCTGATGAGGGGGGCAGGGCAGAGGGGAACACTGGACAACATGCTGGGTTCAGTGTACAGACCCCACAGAGTCAGCCCTGTGCCTCCACAGTGCTATGGGGATAGGCATCCTGTAGCCAAGGCCTAAAAACATAGGAAGGAAAGGAAACAAGCATTGATTAGGCACCTGTTCTGTGCCAAGGGCTCTACAAATATTTGATCCTCACAACAGCTCTGAGAGGTAGATACTGTTATCATCCCCATTTTATAGTTTAGGAAACTGAGGCAGAGAGAAGTTAAGTGACTTGCCCTGAGCCACAGCCAGGAAATGTCTGAGGTCATCTTGGAACTTAGCTCTTCCCAACCTTAATCCAACATTCTGCCCACAGAGCCACCACAGGTAGGCTTGTGCCTTATTGGAGTTGTGGTCTTTCACTGAATCTGAAAAATGGGTCCCCAGTCTTCTCTGCCACTCACTGGAGCCCTGTAAAGGAGGTGTTGGGCATCCCATTTGTAAGTGATGTTGGTGGACAAAGCTCTGATTGTTGGTTGGGGGCTGACATTATGGCGGGCAGCTGCACTCACCTACTGAACATTCACTTGTATCTTGAGGGTCACACACCATGTTTCTAGGTTGCTTTGCAAATCAGTGAGGAAGACAAGCGTTGGGAGAGAGGCCTGGTGGTCAGTGATGTGGCCAGATTCCCATTGCAGGGAGCCGTCGACTGCTGCCAATTTCAGATTGAGAGATGCTTTGTTAAAGCAAACCACCCAAGATCCTACTGGAACCATTTTTGGAGTTGTTCCAGGTTATTTGTAACTGTTTAAAAAGAATGAAACCATATTTCCTTTTAAATTCTAATTTATTTATTTATTTTTAGTTTTCAGCATTCATTCCCACAAGATTTTGAGTTTTAGATTTCTCCCCGTCTCTTACACTGTGCATTCTGATTACCTCTTCCCCCAATCTTCTCTCCTGTCACACTCCCCCCTTCCCTTATCCCCGTCCCCACTGTTTTCTTGGAGGACAAGATAGATTTCTATACCCCGTTGCCTCTATATCTCTTTTCCCAGTTGCATGTAAAAACAAATTTTAACATTCATTTTTAAAACTTTGAGTTCCAACTTTTCTCCCTTCCTCTATCCCCACTGAGAAGGCAAGCTATTCAGTATATGTTATATATGAGTAGTTAGGCAAAACACTTCCATAATAGTCATGTTGTAGAAAACTATATTTCCCTCCATCCTATTCTGCCCCCCATTCATTCTATTCTCCCCAAAAGTGTTTACTTCTAATTGCTCCCTCCTCCCATTTGCCCTCCCTTCTGTCATTCCCCTACCCCACTTGTCCCCTTCTTCCCTACTTTCCTGTAGTGTAAGATAGGTTTTCATACCAAATTGAGTGTGCATGTTATTCCCTCCTTAAGCCAGATGTGATGATAGTAAGCATCACGTTTTCCTCTCTCAACCTTCCCCCTTTTCCCCTCCATTGAAAAAGCTTTTTCTTGCCTCTTTTATGAGATCATTTGTCCCATTTAATTTCTCCCTTTATTCTTCCAATATATTCCTCTCACCCCTTAATTTTTTTTTTAGATACTCGCCTTTCCTATTCACCTCACCCTGTGCCCTCTGTCCATGTGTACGTAGTCTCTTCAACTACACAAATACTGAGAAAAGTCTCAAGAGTTACATGTAACTTTCCATGTAGGAATGTAAACAGTTCAGCCTTAGTGAGTCCCTTATGATTTCTCTTTCCTGTTTACTTTTTCATGCTTCTCTTGATTCTTGTGTTTGAAAGTCAAATTTTCTTTTCATCTCTGGCCTTTTCATCAAGAATGCTTGAAAGTCCTCGATTTCATTGAAAGACCATTTTTTTCCCTGAAGTATTATACTCAGTTTTGTTGGGTAGGTGATTCTTGGTTTTAGTCCTAGTTCTTTGACTTCCGGAATATCCTATTCCAAGCCCTTTGACCCCTTAATGTAGAAGATGTGTTATCCTGACTTATTTCCACAATTCCCTAATTGTTTCTTTCCAACTACCTGCAATATTTTCTCATTGACCAGGGAGTTCTGGAATTTGGCTACAGTATTCCTAGGAGTTTTCCTTTTGGGATCTCTTTCAGGAGGTGATCAGTGAATTCCTTCAATATTTATTTTACCCTATGGTTCTAGAATATCAGGGCAGTATTCCTTGATAACTTCATGAAATATGATGTCCAGGCTCTTTTTTTGATCATGGCTTTCAAGTAGTCCCATAATTTTTGAATTGTCTCTCCTGGATTTATTTTTCTGGTCAGTTGTTTTCCCTGTGAGGTATTTCACATTGTCTGCTATTTTTTCATTCCTTTGGTTTTGTTTTATAATTTCTTGATTTTTCATAAAGTCGTTAGCTTCCATCTGCTCCATTCTAATCTTTAAGGAATTATTTTCTTCAGTGAACTTTTGGATCTCCTTTTCCATCTGGCCAGTTCTGCTTTTTAGGGCATTCTTCTCCTCATTGGCTTTTTGGATCCCTTTTGCTGTTTGGGTTAGTCTATTTTTAGTATTATTTTCTTCAGCATTTTTTGGGGGTCTCCTTTAGCAAGTAGTATTTTCTTGCATCACTCTCACTTTGCTTCCCAATTTTTGCTCCACTTCTCTTACTTGATTTTCAAAATCATTTTGAGCTCTTCCATGTCCTGAGACAGATTCGTATTTTTCTTGGAGGCTTTAGATGGAGGAGCTTTGACTTTGTTTTCTTCTGTTTGCATGTTTTGGTCTTCCTTGTCACCAAAGTAAGATTCTATAGTCTGATTCTTTTTCCAGTTTTTGCTCATTTCCCCAGCCATTTACTTGACTTTTGAGCTCTTTGTCAAGGTAGTTCTCTGCTTCCAGTGGAGGTGGGATGTGTACGGTCAGTCTCATGATTCCCCCACAATCTGTGGGCCTAGAGCTCCAGAAACAGTCACTGTCTCTGCCCCTACTGCTGCTGTGACTGCCGAGGGTTCCTACACCCCTTTTCCCCTCTGCCGTTCTGGGGCTAGAGCTGGACCCCTCTGCTCTGCCACACTGGTCTGTCTTTGGCCTTTTAGGGTCCTGAAGTCTGGAAACTGCCATGGGTAGCAGAAATTCAGTCTCCAAGGACCAAGGCCTACGCAGGTCCTCTCTGTGCCTACGTGGTACAATAGATACTTCCCAGCGAACTTCCAGGCTCTCTGGGGCAGCAGATTTACTCTGTCATTCTTTAGGTTCTGCAGCTCTAGAATTTGTTTAGAGTCATTTTTTACAAGTTGTTTGTCTGGGCTTCCCCTTCTTATCAAAATGGCATTAATGAAGTCTTGCGTTTTCAAGGAAAAATATCCAATTTAATTTGAAAGACAAATCCAGAAGTTAGGATGGCAAGAAAGCATTGGGCTCCTTGGCAAGGTGTCATCTGGAGGGTGAGGCTTTGCTGCCCAGGGGGCACCACAAAGATACCAGCAGGGACATTCTGAACCTTGTGAAGGAGAATATTCTCAAGACATTTAAAAAAAACTGCATCCTGCCTATTGGTGGCCAGCGCCCCTTCCCCTACCTGCTGGACACTATATCCTCTCATCTCCAACCAGCTCCTCACTTCTGTGATCTCAGTAAGCTCCGACTCTGTGCCAGGTACCATGCTAGACAAGAACAAAGCCATGCCAGGTCCCCAGGACCAGACTGTATGTAGACATGTAAAGAGATGCTGAGTAGATGCCAGGAATGGGGGGGGTGGCAGGTGGCCATGGAGCTGAACTTTAGAAAAGGAAAAGTTTGTGGAAGGCAGTCTGCCCCTTGCCTAAGTGCAGTACGGGGCCAGTTTGGCCAAAAGCTGGAGCAGAACTCAATGGCTTTGCCTCCACCCGGCCACCAACCCCCTCCCAGCTTCCCTGATACCATCTGAGCTCCGCTGTCCACTCACTGAAACACTGCCCAGGCGCAGGCCCTCCTCACTCAGGCCCATTGTGCCCTACTCAGCCACCAAAGATTTTCCTGAAGGGCAGGTTGGATGGCATCACCCCCTACTCATAAACTGTTTTGCTTCCTTATTATTTCCAGGATCAAATATCAAATCCTGTTTGGTTTTCAAAGCCCTTGACTGGCGCCCTCCCCACGCTCTCCTCCTTGTGCTCCATTATCCAGACCCTGGACTCCTTGGGGTGCTCGAAACAAGGCACTCCATCTCCCTCATCTTCCTTTTCCCAGGCTGTTCCTCCAGGGTCCCCCAGGCTAGCTCCCCCTTGAGGTTACCCTTTCTTTCCCACTTGGGAATGGGAGCCAGGTGAGGGCAGGGACCAGATGGTGAATTGCCTTTCTTCATATTCCCAGAGGGGATGTGGAAGCTGTCAGAAAAGGTGAACCCAACCCAGGGGCCCAATCAGCCTGGGCTTTATGTGTCCCTTGGGCGGATTGAAGAGAGAAGAAGGGACCCAGGAGGCTTTCCCTGCTATCAGATAAAGATGGTCTGAATCGGGCGTGGGTGGGTGAGCAGCTGTGGAAGCATAATCTGGCCCCTGGGTTGCGGGAAAGGGGCCTCAGAGGGCATCTGCACTAACAGTGAGGTCACCCCGGCACAGAGGGGCAGAGACAGGATTTGAACCCAGGTCCCCCTAACTCAGACATATGGTGGCTCTTGGTCAGAAAGAGGGAAGTTAGAAAGAGGTGGCTCTCTTGTTGGGAGGAGAGCACAGGACCACTACGCAGGCAGGCTGCCTGCTGTGCAGGCTTCTGTCACAAGGTTTGTATTTTTAGAAGTGACCCTTGGCAAACACCAGGCACTGACTTGTGCACATGCCTCCTTCAAAACGTGGGGCAAGTTGAGAAGGAAAATCAACGAATCTTCTTTATGTTTAGGGAAGAGTGTTTCCCTCCAAAAACTTTGAAAGTAAGCTGACATTTGACCTGAATCCATGGAGCCTTTATAACATTTCCAAGCCTTGCCTCCATCTGTCAGCAATCTACAGAAATCATCCTTGAAACAAGAGGTTGCTTTGACCACCTAGACGTGAAGGGGGAGGGCGAGCTAGTCTAGTCCTCTGTCCCCTGATGCAAAATGAATGTAAGAATTCATATCTCTTTGGTGTTTACTCTGGGGAAAATTGTAGTATTTCAGTGATAATGGTCATTTAAAACTACTAGATATTTGCAAGAGCTCAGAATGTATTCTTTTGGGTGATTTGTTATTTCAGCCCAATTTCTTCAAGTGTATGGCCTTTCCTTGTTAGCTTGTCTCTCAGGGGCAGCTGGTGAAGGGGAGTCACCACCCTGCACCATCCCGTGCCTCCCCATCCCCCTTCCCCCTTCTTTTATTGACTGGCTGGCCTGCCCGCCTCAGCCCTGTCAGACAAAGGACCCACTTTGAGTGGGCTTTGTACCCATTAGTTGGAACAGGTATAGTGTACAAGTCTTAAAGAGCTGGGGGTGCTCTGCCTGCCTCCCATCTCTCCTCACTGTCCTCCAGCCTCCATTCAGCCCCTGAAGTGGTGTTCCTAAAACACAGGTCCCTTCTGTAGCCTTGGTGCCCAGCACCATGTAATAGACGTATATTGTCTGACTAATTGACATTGACTGGATTCACCTTAGATAAGCATTGTAAATCTATAATTCAGAACTCTCCAAGTATGTTTTTTTTTTAAAGAAAGGGAAGATATGTAATAATCATCATGAGGACGATGAACTTCAGCTAGAAAACAGTCTAGTAAAACGGGGTTATCATTCTTGGTCAGGACAGGCAGGGTGGAGCAGTGGGACAGACACTGGCTTTGGAATCGGGGCCCGGGTGCAGATCCTCCAGGACCATTGGTGGACCTTGAGCAAGCCTCTTCTCCCTGGCTCCTCACCCTCATGTGGATTTAAACACTGTCAGCTTGTTCCTGTCTGCCTGAGTGGAAGCAGCTCCCATGTGGGGGGATCATCAGCCACACTGTAACATATTGATACAAGATTACATTATCTCTGGGAACTTCCTTGTCCTCTTACCTTTAGCCATTTCTCTGTGTTGTTCGTCATGAGATGATACCTTTAAATCAGTGCAGGGAAAGAGCTTTTGAGCGGTTAGTATATAATGAGTAATTTGATAAAGAATGCATTAAGTCATTGAATAGAGTTCTGCTGTTTTGTACATTTAGATTGCTGATATTTTTGTGATTTTGAATTTTCAAAATAGGTATTTTACCAGTAAAAAAAAAAACAAACTCAGAAGATTGTTGAATTCTTTCAGTAAAGGGTGAAAAAAAGAGATTTATTAAGCTTGTTCTAAATGGCCTCTTTCATCTTGAGTCTGAAACAGATGAGTAGTGTCCCACTTTTATTTTCAAATTCATTTTGATGCTTGAAGGCTTGTACTGTTTCTGTGTATGTCAGCTTCACTCAGCAATTTGAATTTTAAATATTTTCATCTCCGTCCTTTCGGTTATGTGTACATAGCAGACTGGGGATTGATTTTTAAATTTATTTATTTGTGTTGACTTGGGAAGTCTGTGTGAGCGTATGTTATTAAGTCTAATATGGGCCAGGCCCCATTATGAGAGCATTTACATCCAAATGCATCTTGGTGAGATTTGTAATGACCGCGCTGCTAGAAATCCTAGCTTAGTGCGTCTCCGTAAGACCCGTCAGGTGAGGTGTTCAGATTTTCCATTTGGGCTTTCAAGGAGCCGTGACATTATCCCCAGTTATGTGACTGGAGCACTTGTTATCAGAAAGCCGAACCAGGCTTTGGATTTGTCCAGGCACTGTCAGTAACCATTGATTCTGCCGAATTCTGCTGGCCCGTCGGTTCTGTTGTGCGTTGGCTTGAACAAAAGGCTCTCCCTCATCTGTCATTTGTAAGATAGCTCTCTCAGCCAGGGTATCTTGCAAAGGGCCTTGGGATGGGGGGAACAGAGAAGGCTTTCTGGTCCCCTGTGTCCCTTACTCCCAGCACACCTGACATAGAACCCAGGCTTAGATTCCAGCGTTAGAAATGATCCTCAGTACAGATGGGGACACTGAGGCATAGAGAGAAGTGCCATACCCAAGGTCATAGAGCTGCGGTTTGACTCACACAAGCTTGTCACAGTTGGAATCAACAAACACCCGCAATCCCCTATCCTGACTTGGACTTTTTTTTCCTTTTTTCTGTTCTTCTGCTTACACCATAGGCGCCCACTGACAAATGGCAGTTGTGGTTAAATAAATTCCTAATACTTTAGGAATACTTTAATATAAAACTTCTTAAATATTTGTTGCAGACTGAAAACTAGGTTTGCTATGTATGTTGTGTGTATGTTTGTACTGTCTGCATCTGCAGTTTTCTTGGTGTGGATAAGAAACTCCTTCCCTGAGGTGAATCCAGAGCTTCTCTTGGAAGTTTATCTGGTTTGCTGGAGATAACACACACTCACCCCACCCCCACCCTTCCAGCGCCTTGTCTTTCTGATGTGTTCTCCTGTACATTGTTGTGGTCATTGCTGTTGTCGGACAGCTCCTGCTCATGGCCTCCCTTCTTCCATGAACTGGACCTACATCTTCCTGGCTCTAAGGCTAACCCTTACTCTTCTGACAAGGGCTAACCTCATTCTCAGGCCTCACCTTCCTGGCTGCAGGGCTCACTCTACAGCTCTTAATGCTGACTGATTCCAAGGCTAAACCCTTACCCTTCTGAATCCAGGACTCCCTTACACTCCTGACTGAGGGGCTAGCCTCTAGCCCATGTGCTTCAGCCATTACACCTTGCTGCCTCTCCTTTGTACAGTCACTTCACAGTGTTCGAAGCGCTTGGACATTTTATCTTCCCAACACTGAGATCAGAAAGTGCTGTGGAGATTCTAGGTCCCCTCTGACAGGCAGGAGGTCCATGGAAAGCCATGTCCTGTAAACAAGGAGAAAGCCCATCCTCACTCTGGCATGTCTTAGATCTGCAGTATGGCTTTGCCACTTTGGGGAGGCCTCCCTCTTGCTCTGAGCATGCGCTGGAGTGCAGCCACAGGCCTGTGTGTGCCCTGCAGTGATTGACCTCCTCATGCCCTGCTCTGGCTCAGTGGCTGTCACTGAGCATCCAGGATCCTGTCAGGAACGCATTTGATGGAGCGAGAGGGGGGCCGGGCCCTACTCCACATGCCGGCACACTCGAGAGCCCTGAGCTTTTTCCTCTTCTTTCAGTGGAGCCCCCTAATGATGCTGATCATTTAGCAGTTGGTCTCCGTGACCATGAAATCCACGATCACTGCGCACATTAAGTTATTAACAAATACTGACTGTGCGATGTCCAAGACACAGTCATGTAAATACAAACTATCATTAAATTATTTAGGGGTTTTATCTATTTAGTCTGTTTACTGGGAGTTTTACTGTTTACATAAAAACTATTTCTGAGAATTTTGGAGCCAGAAAGGTCCCTGGAAGCCATCTGAGGAAGGAAAGAGACATTTATGAAGTGTGCTTTACAAAATACCTTCTCTTCTCACCGGATGCCCATAACACTTATTCGGTCATAGCTTGTGTGTACATCCGTGGCATGTTGGCCCTCCCACTGGGTCATGAGCTTCTCAAGGTTTGCTTTGTATCTCTAGAGCTTAACATAATGCCTGGCACACAGTAGATGCTTAATAAGTGTTTATCGACTGATTGCTGACTGACAGCAACCTTGAGAGGAGGGAGGTGCTGTTATTTTCCCCATTTTATAGTTGAAGAAGCTGAGGCAGAAAGTGAAATGATTGTCCAGGGTTTCTGAGGCCAGAAAGGAAATCTGTCTTCTTGACTCGAGACCCAGCTCTGGGCATGGTGGTGTCCCTTGGCTTCCTCTGGAGCTGGAACAAGAGCATCCCCCCATCCAGTGTCCTTCTCTTCTGTGTGTTTGTGCTGTCACTACCCACCACCCATATTCCCACCCCTTTATGACCCTCTGTGCCAAGTGCCATGCCTGGGACATCCACCTCAAAGGGGAAAGTGGCCTTCAGGGCAAGAAGGATGGAGAAGTCCAGGTCAGTGGAACAGACAGCCCTGTCTTTCTGATGTGTTCTCCTGTACATTGTTGTGGTCATTGCCGTTGTCAAACAGCTCCTGCTCATGGTCTCCCTTCTTCCACAACCTCCCAGGGTTGTCTCAAACTATCCCTTTCTACCCCTCGTGGGGTTCAGCAATGTTCTGTTGAATCCATAGGCTTTCATTTGTTTAGCATCCCCCATTGCCATTGGTGACTGCTTTGATGACCCTTTGCTACAACAGCTTGCACTGTGAGAAATGGGTCCTTTCCCTCTGTCTTTCATCTTTTGAGACACGGACCCAGAGGTGGGGCGTGTCAGTTGTGTGTGCCAGGTGCTGTGCAAAGCGCTCGACAAACCTTCCTTCCTTTGGTGCCCCCATGCCCTCGGGTTGGGAGCATCCACTTCAGGGGCTGCCTCTGTCTGCTCTCCCCTAGGCCCTCACACAGTTGACATGCTCCTCTTTCCCTCCTTGTCAACACAGTAGCTGTGAGGGAGGGCCTTGGGATTTTTCAAAAATTGGCGTTTCTTTTGTTTTTAATGATTTGGAGGTTTTTTCTGTCGTTGTTGATAGTTTGCCTGTCCTTCTTTCGTGAGCTATGTCCTCAGATCATTTGTTTGTTTTGTCTTGGTTTCCTTCATCTTTCATCAGAGAAATTTGCCACGGAGATCTCCTCCCAGCTGTTTGCCTTCTGATTTTAACTGCATTGATTGGGCACAAAAACTTTTCAGTTTTATGTCATCAGAATTGTCTGGTTTTATTTGGTTCAGAACTTTCCTCTCATCTGTAGTGACAAAGGCTTTGCTTCACGTGATTCACTGCATCGCCTCGATCCCCACCCAAACCTTTCCAGGATTGTATCATGTGATAGACAAGCTGAACAGGCCAGGAGCTGTCGGTTAAACATGGAAGTCCCTTAAGGGGCATGTTCTGATTCTTGTTTCTATCACGTGTCAGAGCATGAGAACCTTGAGTAGTTGCCAAATCTTGGGACCCAAAGGGGTATGGCACAACCCCACACAGTTGCCATGTGGTAATAGTTGTGCCAGTTTTGCCAACCACATGGGGGCTTTTTCATCATTGTCCCAAGAAGCCCATCGCTCTGTCTGCTAGTCCTGTCTCCTTCCTTTTCTGTGGCACAGGGAGTCTTCCGTTTCCTTGCACACTTGGTTACAATTTGAATTGGGGGCCATCACCGAGGGCTCTGTGGCTCTGTTCTGTTTCAGGAGAGGGGTGGTTGGCCAGAAGCCTGGGCTTGGAACCAGAGCTCAGCAGACCATGGCTCAGGACTTTGTGATGCTATTTAAAACCATGGGATGTAGACATTTCATGGAAAGATGCCCCCATTAGATTAATTTTTGTCTGTTCACATAATTTCCTTCAGTTTCCTGCATTCTCCTCTCTTATAACAGGGAAAATGAAGCCCTTCCTCATTCTCTGTGATCTTTATCTCCCATCTGTCAGTCCTCTTGTCCTTCAGCCACCCACCTCCTCCTGGGAACTGGTCCTGAATAGATAAGGACCTGTGGAGTTGGGGTGGCCCACACAGATCAGGAATGGGCCTCCCTCTCTGCACATTGGGTGTCCTCTGACTGTTAATTATTAAGTGACCGTTGGAGGCATCTCAGGGAGCGTGTGCATTGCTATTCTGTGGCCTTCAGAGCTGGAAAGTGAGAGCAGGGAGGGGCCGAAGTGACTGTAGATGCCCCGCGGTCCCCCGGCAGCTACCCACCTGCAGGCCCCTTAGTGCCCTTGTTGCTTATACCCTGTCCTCCCCATCCCCTTCCCCAGTGCACATAGACCCATTGTTTTTGCAAATACAAGCAGCCCCCTCTTCCTGCCCTCCAGAGCTACCAGGGCTATCCCTGACCCTGTTCTTTTCCTCACGTTCCGTCACTTCATAACCTCAGGCAGGGGATGACCTCACAGTTGAGTGGAGGTCGCTGGACCTCCCAGCACTTCCTGAACTAGAAGCGGGGGAGAGCGCATTGGAGAGGTTATGAGGCTTTTCTTGCCCTGACCCTGAATCCTCAGGGTGGTCCCACATCTGCCCTGGCTAGTGGGCCTGGGAGGCCAGATCATGTGTTATGGAGAAAGGTAAGCACCCCGCTGCTCGTCTGTGGCTGCTTTCCACTTTGCTTTCCTGGTGGCTCAGCGCTCCTTCCTGCATCTTCCCAGTCCCCTGTCCCAGCTAGTCCTGCCCCTCCCTCCCTAAGCCTGGAAAGCTCTTTTTAGTCTTTGCTTTAGTGTCCTTTAGTTGGGGGCCCAGCTCTGGATCCTGCTCCGTTGGAGGTAAATGTGCTGCTGCCACTGTACCCAAGGGTTTGGGTTCCAGATACCTGGTCATTGTAACTGAGCAGAAAGAAGGGTCTGGGAGTCAGGAGAGACATGAGTTGTGGGAGGGTTGGCCCCCACCCTCCTTGAGCCACTTGTTGACCATCTGTAAAATGGGAATGATGGTGCCTTTAGCACTTCCCTTAGGAGTCATGACTGTCAGATGAGATGCATGGTGTTTGGGGGACCTTAAAGGCCAAGAAAATGCTAGCATTCTTTACCGTTGCCATGAGGGATCTTTCCTTCCAATAGACACGTCTGTGCCCTGTGCAGTTCAAGTTCATTACCTTCTGACTCAGCTACACTAGACACATAGCACTGTGCATTGCTGGCTATCCTATTCCAGCTCTGAGTTCAGTGTCTGGCACATAGTAGGATTAACAAATGCTTGTTCACTGGTTGCTCATCCCCCTCATTGATTTGGTCCTGGAAGGTAAGTCTGACCACATGGTGTGACCCCTGAAGCCTTTGCCTTTTGGAGTTCCCTGTAACCCTGTCCACATCCTTCCCAGGACAGTCTCCCTCCCCTTTGTGTCAGATAGATCTGTATGTGTGTGTCCATATTAATACAAACTTGGTTCCTTTAGAATGTAGCCACTTGTGAAGAGACATATTTTTTGTCCTCCCATCCCCAGCCCCCTGGCACACAGTAAGTGCTTCATAAATGATGGATGCACCTGAATTTAACAGTGAGGTGAGAGCTTTACACAGGGTTCATGGCAGAAGTCTTCCCCTCCTCAGGAAGAAGGCAGTTTATCTTGAGATTAGAAAGTCAGATAGACCTCAGATAACGATGTTGCTATTTTGGTTCAAGTTCAGAATAATGTGTGATTAAGGATCTCTCTAGCTCTCCAGAAATTTCCCCTAGTGTAGTGCCCAAGCAGCATCTACACCCGCAGCCTTTTGCTAATAGAAGAGACCTCAAGTACCCCCACAGGGACTGCATACTCTTGCTTTCCACACAGTTCTGATAAACTTGATGATCTGGTTTCCAGTCCCACAGCTGCTCAGAAACAGCAAATTTAAGGGGTGGAGGGAACTTGCTAGAGATAGACATGCTGACTCCAACCCCTCCCCCCCCTCCCCAAACAACCGTTGCCTATCAGTAAGTTAAAAAATCACAACCCAACCTGGTGGTCCAGGACCATTGAGGGTAGGGACAAATACTCCCCCACCTCAGTAAAAGCTTCACAGCACTGGGCTTTTACAGACAGTAACTTGGTTACTTTGGGACTTCTAATGGTGACCCTGAACCAGCAAGAAAACAAGGCTGTCTGCAGTGTATTTTAACAGGCAGGAAGGATGGGACATTTTTGGCAATTTCCAACCCAAATCATTAGCACAGAAGAGGTTTGGGCCCCTAACAGCCGTTCAGCTGCCCTAAAGCTCAGGCTTTACTTAGTTTGCTGATTGAGGAATGTGTGGAGACTGGAACACCCCGGATACTTGTGCAAGCCCTGAGTGAGACCAGCCTCACTGGCCCCAAATGGTCACCCTTGGTGCCCTGGAGCTGGACACAGGTGAGTGTGGGGCAAGAATGTTGCCCAAGGGGACACGAGAGGGTTGGGCAAGGCCTTCCAAAGAATCAAAGAGAAAAGGAATGGAACGGGCTTCAAACACCGAGGCAGGAAACATCAGGACGAGGTCAGGGGGGAATGTAGGGGAGAGGTGGCCCACCAAGGCGGGGAAGCTTAGGGAGCTCTTCCCTTTGTCTTGTGATCTTCATGACGCAGGCTCATGGGGATGACCCCCACTTTACAGTTGAGGAAACAGAGGGACCTATTTGCCCAGAGAGAATGAGGGAGAATTTGAACTCGAGCTTTATTCAGGACCCTAGCCACTGTACTCCCTGACCACCACAAAGGTTTTTCATGGAAAACAGTAGAAGAGGTAAAGCAAAAAGAGAGTGAGAGCCCAATTTTACCCAACGTTTTAAAGCTTACAATCCCACGGAATAGACAGTGCAGGAATTTGTAGCCTCTCATTTTATAGGTGAGTGAACTGAGGCTTACATGACATGACTTGCCCAGGTACTGGCTGTCAGTGAGCCCCTCAGGCTGTAGCTACAGAGGGCTAGGAGTTTCTTGGAAATAACATAGCGCTTTCTTTTTTTACATGGCGTCCTTCTCTGGATTTGTTGGATGTTCACGAGACATCTTAAAGTGCCATACCTCCTGGTAAAGTTAAGAAAATTACACTGACTCCCATTTTTTCCTTGTTTAGGGGATTTCTTTGTAAAGAATCATTAATACTATATGAAAATGTAACTTGTATGGCTGTTTCCAGTTGCTTCTAGAAATGAAAGGGCAGGAATTTCAGGCCCACGGAGTCACTGGAAAGCAATGCCTTGGTGTGCTTGCTCCTGGGAGCATGACTTTTGAGAAGTCATAGCCTCATTGTTTTATTACTTACAGAATTACAAACGTTGGCACATCTCAATTCAGAAGCACATTAAATTAGATTTCTGTCATGCCACTTTAATAGATTTTAAATTTCCATTATTTGTAACTCAGTCTTTTGCCCTAGATGAAATGCCTTTGTTTTCTTCCTTATCATTCAGATAATTGTGCTTGGAACTGTAAGGACGAACACGTTTTAAACAAAAATCATCCTTGGTTAATGGGGGTTGGATATGTTAGAAGCCCAAGCTGAGCCTCCTCAGGCGTGAGGCCTAAGAAACAGGAGCCTATGTGGAGTCCGATCTTTTCTCTGTGGCAGTGACTGTGGTGACCTGAAGGGGAGTCATTGTGGGCATTGGCCGTTAAGGTACTGTACAATGCACTGGCCCAGTGATGCTGCTGCTCAGCCATAAGCTGACTTTGTTAGAGGCAGAACAGCGCCCCCACCCCCAAATGACAGTGGCACAGAGCAGCCTGGAGTTGTGGAGGGCAGGGATGCAGAGAAGGTCACACAGTGTTGTGTCTTAGAAGGAACCTGACTGCTGAGCATCACTGGTAGAGGCTTCACCTTTGACCCCAGAAAAATCATCTGCCACCTGGAAGGCCTGATTTTATTCCAGGCTGTGGAACCTCATTAAGGGGGTGGTCAGAAGGTGCAGGAGGAAACAGCTTTTCAGACCTAGCTACTGCATTTGTTTATCAGAAGGAAGAGCTTTTGTTCTTCTTGGTGGTGACAAGAAGAAAAACCTTGTAATAGTTCAGTTATTCCACTGGAAATGAAACGACAGTGTTTTTAATCTTCATAAAACAAACAGCTTCTTAGTAATGGATCAGGATAATGACAAAGGCCAGGATGGCACAGGAGGATCAGCTGAAAGATGGGCTGGTGGGCCTAGAACCAGAAGATTTTATGCCTTGTAGATAGAGTTTACCTGGAATTTTTAGCCAGAGCATCGGATAAAATGTCTCAACCCATTCTTAGGGAAAAGATGAACAGGTGTAAGCTAGGCCAGGCTACATTTAGATTTAGGATGGTTTAATGGTGAGTTAGAAGTAGTAGACCATAATTGAGGGTGTGGACGAAGGCCCATCAGATGAGCAGGTGGCCATCAGCCACAGGGATAGATAGCCTGCCTGATGACAGAACCCGTGTCCATAAAGATCTCAATGTAGCCAGCATAGGATGGGGGAGGCTGTCAGACTGGACTGACTGTGAGACTGCTTCCACCATCCCTGGTCACAACAGGCCTGCGGAGTGTTACTGGGTTCCACCTTTTGAGGAGGACTGCACTGAGAGGCCAGAGACTGTCCAGAGGATGCCTCGAATCCTTGACCCCACAGTAAGACTTGGGGATGGAGTGGTCATCAGGCAGCAGGTGACATTGTCGTGTCTAGGTGTTTGAGGGCAGAACTCATAACAAGTGGCAGAAGTTGAAAATGAGGAAGTTTGATACCAGAAGTGAATTGGGGGGCCCAAGGGAGGAGCCCCTCACTTGGAGCAAGGAGGCCCTTTGGAGTGTGGGTTGTAATGAGGCCCATGCAACTGTGAAATTCTATGGTCCATTTACTTGTTCTCAAAACTTCAGCGTCACCCATTGCACCTGTCAGTTGCCCATCCCCACTGATGCTGTTACTGTACCACCATCCTCCTTTTATGCTCTCATCATTGGTTATCTGGACCAGTGGTTTTACAAATGGATTACCTGCACCCTAGGGGTGCATGCATCCATTGAAATGCATGAAATGCTAAAAATTGTATTTTATTTCTACCAAGAAAGGACTCAAACTTTATCCATGTTTAATAAATACAGATTAACATTGATGTCCTTCATCTGTCCTTATGCCAGACACAGTGTGTCCCTTCTTGTTGGAGGCCAGAAGAGGGGCAGTCCCATGGTATGCCCCCCTCCCCATTTTCATTTGCTGTTAGCAGGTTGAAGCATGTTACAGTGCATGTGTGCCTAGTTAAGTGGATTTCAGATCATAGTACATAGTTTTAACTGAATTTAACCCTCACAAAATGGAGATGTGGCTGAAAAAACCCTTGGGAAGAAACTGCAAGAAGATGATTGACCCCCAGGACTCCTGATGGAAGCTTTCCGCAGCCACGTTATAAGGCCATGCCAACACTCAACCTCAAACACTCAGCCCCGAAGTGTGACACTGAAGATGATAGAAGCACTGTTGGGTATCTTCAGTGATAAACAGGTGTTTTCACCTTGAGACATTAGCTAATGATGCTTGGTTCTTATGATGGACATGGAGCTTAAAAATTCCTCACAGTGATATGCAGCACATCCAAAAGTTCTCCTCTTTGCATGCCTTAAAAATCTGGGAAACAGACTTTTCTGGCCTCTCAAAATCTGCTGAGACTGTCATTGGGTTTGGAACCAGTTTGTTGAAAATCTAAAAAAGGTCCCACTTCCCAATTAGTTTGCAAGAGCAATATGGAAATTAGTAGTTGTACTACAACCAAAAATCTGTGTATAACAAGTGGGAAGGGTGAAAGGAGGGGTTTCTGGAGGTTCAGCCAAGCAGACCGACAATGTCCAGAATGTAGTCACAGCTCCTGAGAAGCCTCCCTTCTCCCAAAGCCGACAGACACAGACACACACTCTGTCTCTCTGTCTCTCTCTGTCTGTGTGTGTGTGTGTGTGTCTCTCTCTCTCTCTCTCTCTCTCTCTCTCTCTCTCTCTCCCTGACCTCTTCATTGTCTGTGACCTGTCACCTCACAGGTGCTGGGGGAAGGGTGTCTGCCTGCCTCAGTCTCTCCTCTGACCCACCCTCCATTCAGCCCCCCTCCCGGGATCTAATAGAAAATCTCTGGTTGGCGTTGGAAGTCCATCGTGCTTTTTTTTAGCTAGGAAGAGGATTGTAAATGAAACTGAATCTCCAATTTTAAGCTTTAATAGCTTAAAATCACATAGAAGAAACATGATAAAATGTCTCTTAGTACTTTCAAAACTTCTCTGACTGTGCTCCTTTCACAATTTCCTTTGCACTTAAAAAAACCAGAGACCCTCTCTTTATTGTCTTCTATTGATTGATCCCACAATTCTGGGCGGGGCAGGGAACCCTCCTGACAAATAATCAGTCGAGCAAAACCAGTTCCCAGTGACCGTGTCCAGAAGCTCAGGTTTCTCTCTAGGCTCGACTCCATCCCGGGGGGCATTTCCTGCTGGGACCTCTTGAGAGAAGCTCCTCAGTCTTGCAGAGAGGTTTTCCTGCCTCTGCCTTGTATAACTTTGTGCCGCTGCTGTGTTTTTTCCTGTAGTGCTGGACCCAAAGGTGATAACATCTATGAATGGAGATCAACCATTTTGGGGCCTCCAGGATCAGTCTATGAGGGGGGGGTCTTCTTCCTTGACATAACCTTCACCCCGGAGTATCCCTTCAAGCCTCCAAAGGTAAGCTTCCGGAGAGAATGCTGAGTTGTATCCGTTCCCCCACAAACACCCCATGGCAGAAGGGTTTGATTGGCCAGAGCTGGATTCAGATGTGGTGGTCACCACAGAATCCAGCAGGGCCCTTCGATCTTTGCTGTTAGCTGAGGGTTTTTATAATTGGATTGCGGGCAGAGTTGTCAGGAAAGAGTCCTGCCTCAGCGCTTGGGATCCACGTTTCTCATCTCCAGGTCTCACGGCTTTTCCCCTAGAGCAGACCAAAAAAAGACAGCTGACAGTTGGGGATGCTGCACTTGCTTTTTTAATGGTCTTTTTACAGCACCACCTAGAAATATCAGCTATGGCTCCATCTTGCCTCAGCTGTATAAGATTCATTTTTCTGACCTTTTTTCTGAATCCTGTCCATTAGGCTGTGGAAATCCAATTATCCACAGTGATTTAGAGTAAATTGTTCCAGGCTGTATAATTTGTGGAAATTTACAAGTGCCAAATAAAATGTGCAAAATTGTGGTTATTTTTAATATTCTGTTCAAATAACATTAGTGACCTTGGAGTCTGGCTTTAGAAAGCACAACTAGATAATCATCTTTCTCAGGCTACTTACAAGTTCATTACTTGATTATAGATGTCAAAACTCTGCATAATTTTAGGCTTCTTAATATACACAAATGTTTGTCAGCATTTATCTTTTTATTTTCCTTCTGCACTATGCTTACATTGCTTAGTTTCTATAGGATTTGTTACTCTGAGGGTCCTGGCAGAGTCACTGTGCAGACTGGACAGTGGCTATGAAAATTAGGCATTCCCTCTGTAACTATGTGCTTTTATATGTGTTTTAGCAGAGATCACCCATCAGATGAAAGGCTCAAGTCAGAGGCATTTGTTTTGGAGGGAGGGCAGATCTTAGATTCTGCTCCTCTCAGTGACTGTACTTGACTCACCCAGTTGCCTGGTGTTTTGGGAAAGAGCTGAGAACCCCAAGGACAGAAGCCCTGAATGGTTAGAATGTCAGCAGGCCAATGCTGGGGGGACTCACCTGGGTGGCTGAAGGTCGTGACTACTCATCCTCTGAGGAGAGGGGGGAGCGAAAGAGAACTATAAAAAGCAGACACAAAACTCAAGAGTACCCAGCCCCCCAGGATTTCTTAGTGTTGGGACACCCTCATAGCTCCTGCAGTGCGCTTTGTCCAAAAAGAATGAAGCACCCTCGGGGTGGAACTGTTTTCATGATGTAGGCACTTTCAGAGACACATTGATTCCCTGTGGACGACCCTCCCCCTGCTGTTGGGGCTGCATGCATGGCGTGCTCCAGGGATGGAAGGCATGCTTTCCGGGCCCATCAGGGAGGTGATACCTCCTCCTTCCTGGGGACCTTGGATCCCACAAATGTCTGAGAACAGGGAGCAGCCACCATCATTTTATGCCTGGAGCCAGGAGGATCTGAATTCCAATCCAGCTTCAGACATTTATAACTGTGACCTTGGGCAAGTCTCTTAACCTCTGTTTCCTCATCTGTAAAATGAAGATCCTAACAACCCCTACCTCCCAGGGTTGTTGTGAGGACTGAATGAAAGAATACTTGTAAAGTGCTTGGCACATAGTAGGTACTTGACAGGTGTTTGTTGCCTTTTTTCCGGTTTTTTTGACGCTGCAGGTCTTGATTTTTCTCCTACATCTGTGAGCTCCCTGGGTCATGCTGCTGCCGTGAGCATTTCCTGGGCTCCATCCTGGGCTTCTCTTCTCCTCTCTTCTCTCACTCCATGCTGACCCCCCAGTGTCCTCCTTGACTTCTCAGATGGGGAATCCTGTGACTGTCCCACAACATGTCCAGAACCTCACGCTTCATTTCTTCCCTAGACTTCTCCCTTTTCCTCACTTGGCTTTTCACCTTCCACATCCAGGCTGTGGCCAAGTCCTGGCGTTGTCCCTTTCTGTCATCTCTTGTGTGTGCCCCCTTTTCTCCCGCTGGGGCAGGCCCTCAGCGAGGGATCAGATAGAAACTCCTCCACTTGGCCTTGGAAGTCCTTTACCACCCAGCTCTGGCCTCCCCTATGAGTGTCACCTCTAGGCTTTCCTGATGCCGGGTTAATATCTTCCACCCTCTCCCACATTACCCTTGTGAGCAAGGGCCACCTCCCCTGGACGGTCCCCTGAGAGCCACGTAGTGTTGGGCTTCCCCTCTCCTGGGGCGCCTCCCCCAGAACCTGGCCCACAGCTCCTGTCTCCCTGACTCCTGACACCCTCTCTATGGCCACTGGTCCTGTGCTGAATCTGCAGAGCAGAGTATGCACTATTTTCTTGGGTTAGAAGCATGAAATCTAGTACTTAATTTAGGTTTAAGAGGCCCATGGATTTTGTTCTGGTCACTTTACCAGCACAGTGACAGGTGATGTCTTTTCTCATCAGCCCGGCTCCTGTCTGCTTGTTGACACGGCCTAACCCCTGTGTTGTATGGGCTCGAGGTTCTGTGCAGGGATGAGGCTCTGTCCAGGCTGACAGCCTCAGACCAGCATCTCATCGCTTCCTGTCTCTCCATCCTTCTCAAACTATAGAAGCACAGACTTGCCGACCAGGCGAATTTTTAAGATTTTCCCACTTCCTGTGATGTGCTGTAGCTATGTGTTTTTAATTAATCAAGCAAACAGAACTCAGTCATGCAGGACTTTCCAAACACATTAATATCACTTTTACTTTTTCAAGTAAAATACTCAGAACACACAAATGCCCTACTTCCCTGGCATCATCATAATGGATACTCGGAGTATGAACCAATTTTAGTGTCACTCTAAACAAAAAATTATAAATTACTCTGAAACCAGATATAAATTATTTGTAGAGTCTGCCCTATTTTTAATCTTTCCATTCGGGATACATGAGAGCTGTATTTCTCTTATGAAAAGAAATAATTTACCAAAAGGTTCCTCAGGGTGTTGTTCATGCCTGTGAAGAAGGAGTTGTAGCATCTCACTGGTTCCTCAGGGTAGCCATGGGGATTTTAGCCTATCTGGGCAACTGCAAGTGTTAGAATCCAGGTTTCACACCTTAGGGACCTCATTGAAGCTGAGAGAAGTTTGAAGTGAGTTGACCAAGGCCTCATGGGTAGGCTTTCCTGATGCCGGCTTAATATCTTCCACCCTCTCCCACATCACCCTTGTGAGCAATGGCCAGAGTACTGCAGAGGGTGCTTTTCCCCTTTAGATGGAGAGTGTGTTCTGCCAGTTGGCAGCCAAGGTTTCTGTTCTCCAAAAGACCCAGTCCAGGGTCATGGGATGAAGGGTGCTTGAGTTTTCTCCATACACCCAGAAAGGCTGTAATCATTGGTAGAGAGAGTATCCCCACCCCTAGGAAATCTCCGATCTTCTCTGTCAAACACACAGTATTACCCATTGACAATAAGATGGGGGTTTCATTCATCTCTTGAAATTAAAATAGTTTGGGTCATTTTTTTGTCCCTTGCCACATACCAGCTTTCCAAAAGGTAACAATTTTGTTTTTAAAATTAGCCATCCAAAATAAACAGCACAGATACCCTGGGATTTTTTGACATAATGAAAGATTTGGATGAATTTGTATTTATAAGTCCAAAAACAGCCTTACTAGTTTCATTAGCTTCTTATGGAAAATGGTCATTTGGGGATTCAGACTCTTCAAGTGAAAATATTTACTATTTCAAGTGAAATATCTCTCCATAGAACTAATGGAATGAAGTCCATAGAATAAAATTCCTTCAGTTTTCCTCTCTTCTACTTGGTAGTCCTGAAGTGCTCCAGAGCCAAGCTCTGTGTGCTTACTGAATTCGTTCTCTCAACAACACAGAATTGGCAACTTTCTGGGAAATTGTTTTTCAGAGAAGAACCAAGTAGTGGGGGATATGGTTAGAATAGACTGTGGTATGTCTGTTTTTTAAAAAGGGTCCTTACGGAAAGACTCTGGAAGTAGAAGAAACATTACTCACATGCAGGCAAATTAACAGATTTTTCTATACCTATTCAGTGTTTTTCAGTTACCATTTTGTCTTTTTATTAAACATTTCACAAGTATCCTATCAGTTTCTGTACTAAGTCTGCAGCGAGCCATTTGGAATGATCTTTATATTAACTGTGAAGTAATGTAATATTACCAGCTAACACAAGAGGTCAGCAGATTACCAGCTATCCTAACATTTAGTAGGAAAATATCGTTTTAGCCTTTGAGGTAGTGAGGATGTGGTTTAGACATAAAACATGATGTGTCTTAAATATAATTCCACTTTTTGCTGCCCTTAACACTAGCGCATGTATTTAACATTTGTTCATCTTCAGATTTATTTCACCCAACCTTGTGAATCAGTGGCAGGGATGATCTCAATCCTGCTTCTCACCAAGTATTTGTGGTCTTTCTACCTTTATTAGCATCTGCTCTGGGCTGAGCACTGGGCTGGACTTGAGGAGAGATGGAGAGATGAGATGTCTGTGTGCCTGCAAGGAAGCGGCTTATGCCCATGCCCCTTGTAGATGCACAGGAAAATGTTTGCATAAGATTCATAGCAAAGAGGAGAACCTTGCAGATCATCTAGCCCAAATTCTTTATTTTACAGATGAGAAAAGTGAGACCTACTGAGCACAAATATGTCCCAGAACCACTGAGCCGAATGCTGGGGGCATACAGCACTTATAGAGTCCCTACTGCAGGGAGTTTGTGGTCCAGTAAGAAGACAAGACAGATACTGGTCACCAGAAAAAGCCTAGAACGGCTTGGGTGGGGTGGGGTTGGCAGATTTGGAAGAGGGCTGGCCAAGAGCTTGGACTTGACTCAAGGGCAGTGGGGAGTCCCTCAAGTTTACTAAAAATTTTTGAAGAGATGAGGGCTATGACCTGATGATTGAAGAGGGAACACGGAGGCAGGAAAAATTGTCGTGAGGTGGGAACAGGGAGGAGAAGACACATTGGAAAACAGTTGCATAGGTAGAACCAAAAGACTGGCCCATTGTGACTGGATATGAAAAACATTGGAGCATGGAGAAAGGGCTCTCTGGATCATGTGGGACCTTTGGGAGCAGTTTGTGGGTGGAGATGGGAGCCATTGGTGAGGAAACCGAGCCATCAAGTAGGAAAACCTGTTTATAAAAGTTTGGCAGTAAAAGAGATGGCATGGCATTTGGCTGAGGTAATACAGTCAAGGGAGGATGTTCTTTAGGATCAGGGAGAAAGCTTACTGTTTTTTAGCTGATGTAGAATGGAACAGGCTTCCAAGGATTGCGGAACACATTGTGATCATGGCAGAGGGATAGACTTCTTCCCCAGAAAGCTGTCATCCCGTTGGGATTGAAAAAGGAGAAAATGTAATTTAATAAAATGTCATGCTCATGATGCAAAATGCCATCCACATCCAGAGAAAGACGGATGGAGTCAGGAGAATGAAGCAGGCTGCTTTCTCTTTCGTTACATTTGGTTTGGTATAGTTTTACTAAAATCATGCTTTCTCCCATTCATTTTAATTCTTCTGTGCAACATGACCAACGTGAAAATGAGTTTAATAAGAAGAATGTCTGTATAAAGCCCATGTAAGACGGTGTGCTGTCTTGGGCAGGGAGGGAAGTCATTGCTGAAAACTGAAAACAAATAAGTTTGGAGGGGAAAAAGATGTCATGGTCCCTCGGCTATTGTCACAGGGTAACTTTTCTCCCCAGGTCACGTTCAGGACAAGAATTTATCACTGTAACATCAATAGCCAAGGGGTGATCTGTTTGGATATTCTGAAGGACAACTGGAGCCCAGCCCTCACCATATCTAAAGTGCTTCTTTCCATCTGCTCCCTGCTCACAGACTGCAACCCTGGTAAGATGGAGGCTGCCCTGACTGACCCTGTGAAATGGACCCCTCTTTGAACCAAACATGTCTTACGTGTTAAACAGGTTAACTAAGATTTCTTTAAAAAAAAAACCCAATGCATGTTTTACTTTACCATTAACCTTAATATATACACACGTGTGTGTGTGTGTGTTTGCCAAAGAAAACCTGAACCAAGAAAAGCAACATAAGTATAGAAATATGCCAGCCAGTCATCCAGAAGTCATTAATCTAACCACAGCAGTGTCTTCAGCTTTGTATTTGGCAGCTCGGCTTTCCCCAGTTCTCACCTAAGACTACCACCTTTGCCATGGTGCTGGTTGCCTTTGGATACAGTATTTATGTTAGCCAGAGAGGCACTGAATTGCAGAGCTCTACAGTATTTCTGCTGCATTTTAAATACCAAACAACATGTTTACTGTTCGGCTTTTCAGCATGCACTAAATGTAAGATATTAAATGGAGCAGAAAGTACTTTGGCTAAAATCTTGAATTACAAGTTCCCTGAAAAATTGGATGCTGTTCAACTCAAGAAGCATGTACAAAATGCCTACTATGTGCAAGGATATTACTTTTGATTTATGTAAACTTGGGATTCCATAGTAATCCTTCACTTATATAAGAAGACTCCCCTCCAGGCAACCTCAGCTCGGTCAAATACAATTATAGAAGTGTTTGGAAGTCAGCAATTCCTCTAAACAAATGGAATCATTATTAGGATGCCCATCTCTATTTATTCCAGGCCCCTGGGTTACCATCCTTCAGTTACTTTTGCCCAATGAGCTAAAACCCTTAAAAGTCTGAAAAAAAAAAAAAAAGCAGACTGCCCAGTGGACACGCAGGTGGGACCCCTCTGTGGAGGAAGAGGGACAGGTCTTCTTTGCTCAGCTTTTCCCCAGAACAGAGCTTGGTCATAATTCAAGAGCATTGGGGTCATTCTTTGTGCGTACGCTGTTGTTGTTGTGTCCAGTGCTTACATCACTCAGTTTATAGGGATTCTCATATTCCTTGTGGCTTATGACCCAGTGATATATATTCCATCACCTTTGTCCATCCCGGTATGTTGAGCCATCCTAGTCCATGAACACCTGCTTGGTTCCAGTTCTTTGCTACCTTAGAAGGGGCTTCTTGTGAAGATTTGCACAATGAAGGGATCTTTGTTCTGTTAACCCTTGGGGCATACTTGCCAGAGGGACAACTAGTCTCCAGCGGGGCCTTTCTCTGTGTCAGGCATTGTGCTGTGCGCTGAGGACAGGAAGGCAAGGTCATCATGCCTGCTTTGGAGGGGCTCATCTCTTTAACGGAGGAGATAGTGTGCAGACTGTCTACACACAGGACAGAGAGAGATGGATGTGTGCTTGTATATTTGTAGATGTGTGTATGTATATATGTATGCATGCACACCGTAATGTAATGAGTGGGGGGTGGGGGAGATAAGAGCTTTTTGCAGAAGATGCAATTTGAGGTGAATCTCGAGGGGAAGCCCAGGGGGTAGAGGAAAGGAGGGTAGACCATTTGAACAAGTATTAGTACATATGTGAAATCTTCTAGTATGAGGGCACAAGTTGGGATAGAGAGAAAAACCAGGACAGGCCCTAAAGCTCATGATCTCTGAATTAGAGGGTTATAAGCATTTGAGTCACTTTCTTAGCCTAATTCCAAATTGGGTTCCTGAATGGTGAGAATTCACAGCTCCACCAAACATGTAGTAGTGTCATCTGCCTTCCCATGGTTCTTCCACATGTCTATCCCCTATCTTTGCCACTTTGCTTGGTGAAAGGCAGAACCTCCAAGTTTTGATTTGCACTTCTCTTAGTCTTCTGATTCAACCAAACTTAATGAAATTGTCTATAAATTATCTGGATTTTCCCTAGAGCAGACTATGAGAAGAGGATCCTAGATACAGGCACACTGACGGCAGAGAAGAAAAAGATACATTTTTAAAAGCAGAAACATGCTAACCACAGAATCACAGTATCCTAGAGATACTGAATGAAACTTCCAGCCTAAAGTAACATTACCGTATAATGAATGTTTTTCATGACAGCCAACTCGGTTTTGTTGTTTGATTTGGTGCCCGTCTCACAGTTGTTTCAAATGTTTACTCATTTTTTTGCTTGCTTTGAGACCGAGTTCTCCCTGGTTTGCCCAGGTTGGAAATGTTGTGGCCACATTTAAGGCCCACAGCTTGCCGGCATACCAGCTTTGAATCTGAGCCAGCCCCCACCATTTCAGGCAGCTTAGTCTTCTCCGTCCTTTACCCACCACTTCTGTAGCGGGGCCCGACTCATGTGGGTGCTCAATCGATCTGTCAGCCTCAGTCTCCCCAAGAGCAGGAAGAAGGATAGGATACATTAGAAAATTTCCATCAGTAGTTATTAAAATGAAACTTTTTGCATTAGAGTAAGGTAGAGGTAGAAGGGAACAAGCATTTATTAATCAGCTACTGTGTGCACTTAGAAATGTGATCTCATTTGATTCTCTCAGCCACCCAGGGAGGTAGGCACTATTATTATCCCCATTTTACAGTTGAGAAAACTGAGGCATGGAGGTTAGAGGACTTGCCTGGGGTCACATGGCTGGTAAGTGTCTGGTACCAATTTGAACTCGGGTCTTAGGCTCAGTGCTAACCACTGTACCACCTTGCTGTCCGAGAACACATTACAGTTATTTGGAAATTCACTTCCATGGAATACTTTTAATTCCATGGAATTCCAGCGTTGTCAGTTATGTAGTCAAAAACCACCAAAACATAGAACAAGAATAATGTTGGGAAGACTGAAGAGCTGTTAAGGCTTGTTTTGTAGCCCCAAAGACTTGGGGGGCAGGCAGATAACAGCAACTTCCACCTCCTGCCACTGCCCTTGGCCAGCGGACCCAGAGAGCCTGTCTGGGCTCGTTTGTCCGCAGCTCTGGTATGCGCTCCCCCTTAGACTAAGCTCCCAGAGAGACCTGCTTTTGCCTTTCCTCATATCCTCACTGCATAGCAGAGTCTGGCCGGTAATGGGCGCTAAACCGATGCTTATTGGCTGTCATTATGTCCTATAGAAAGGGGGCAGTAACACGTGTATAAGGAGATCCGCAAGATCCCTTGTTCATCGATGGCTTCATCTGCATTCACTGGATGCAAGTTTCTGTCACTGCATTAAGATTTTCAATTTGAATTACTCCTTCTCCTAGTCTTAATAAATAACACTTTCCCATTTTCTTTCCAGCTGATCCCTTAGTGGGAAGTATTGCCACTCAATACATGACGAACAGAGCAGAACACGACAGAATGGCCAGGCAGTGGACCAAGAGATACGCGACATAAATTGGGTTGTCACCAAATTTACATTATTTGTCTGTGATGGAAAGAGCTGCTTATGATTTTGAAAGGGTGGGGGGAGGGTGGGAGCTGATAAAGAGTAGGGTATTTCTATAACAGATTTTATTCAGTCTTTTATTTCCTAAGATTTTGTTGTTGTAACTTAAGGTATCTTGCTACAGTAGACAGTTAGAATTGGTAATAGCATCTTTTAAGACTGTCATTAGTTCTGCAATATTAGCTCAAATCTAGTACAGAAAAGGATGTACACTTAGACTTTTGGGTTCTGTTGCTTGCAATATGTAAAAGATTAAAAACAGCTTAATTTTGTACCGGTACACATGGCATTTATGGAAAGTCTTTCCAAGACTACCCCCCCCTTTTTTTTTTTTTTTTGTAAAAAGATGTTGGTTTTTCCCCATGAGAGGGAACATTGATATTTAACAATTGCTTTTTAGAGACTGTCATCTCATGATATATAATATGGACAAGTGGATATATGGCACCATATAGGAAATGAGTAGTTAATGTATTTTATTTTATATGCCAATCTACTTTAGTGTAAAAGATTAGAGGTTTTAATCAGGACTTACAGAAACCTGTAGTGAAATACCTTAAGCTGTTGAAGTGTGAGGCGTGGAATAGGAGTCACTCAGTGGATTGGTTCAATGTTGTGGGCTACTTCAGTCTGCCTTTGTTACTGTGCTAATAAAAAGCTATTAAAAAACAAGGCTGCAACCCTTGTGCTGAGTCACTTTCTTTGTCTCTTGGTGGAGATCTAAAGGTAACATTAGCCCTTCACATGTTGGAAGCTTTACTGCCAAGAGAAATAATGGGAACTTTTATCAATTACATTGGCTTCAGGACAGGGTTTGAAAGAGGAACTTCATTAATGACAGCGGTCATCTGGGTCAGCTTTTTGAAACTACAGATGTAAAACCTTTTCTATCTGAGTATTCTGGCCCAGCCATTCTGCTGCCCAGAGGTTTGGAGTTCTACTAGACTGACTGTCTTACACAATTAGCTTGACCACTGCTGCTGAATGAATAATTCAGCCTTCAAGCGGTAAATACTGCTTCCCAAACTTATTTGGCTTGCCCTTTGCCCACCTCAGAAGAAAAAAAATTACTCAGCCCACCCTGGAAATCTTTCTTTAACCCTTTAAAGATTTTTCTGAAGTTTGTGTCATTTCAAACTCCTACCCACCCCCACCCAACCCCTATCATTCCAGGCTCCCCAGGGTGCAGTACAGGCCTCTTGTTGCTGGTGGTTCCCCCAACCCCCACACCCCATACTTTATGTCCAAAGTACGGTTGGGGGAAAATGTTGAAAATATTTTTAAAACCTTAATTCTACTCTTTACTCATGAAATCTGCCTCACCCACAGTAATAGACCTTTTCCTCCATCCCCCCAGTGAGGCATTTCTCCAGTCAGTGTCTCCCATCGCCCAGGCCCCTGAACAGCCAGGGCAAAAGCAACCTTGACTCTCTACTTTAACACCATGTAAGGGGAGCTCTCGACCCACACTAGGACATCAGTAGTCAGGTGTTATTAAAGTGCTATTACTACTTCTCAATACAACTGGACTGGAATAAGCTCTTTTTAGAAGATAAAAGAAGAGACCAAGACCCACTGTCTAGTCATGTGGTAGTTTCTTCTAAGGCTAAAGAGGACCTGGATCAGGACAGTCACTAGTTAGGCTGCTAAAAGTCAGCAGCCCCATGGAGAGAGACGGGGCCCACAGTGTATGCCAGAACGCTGTTCCTTGTGGGTCAGAAGTCCAGCACCTGCACAGCTTGCCCATGGAGAGCAAACCAAAGGGATCATTTTCCAAAGGGGTGCATGTGTGTGTTCCCAGAGGTGCCTTATCTCTGCCTAATGCCCAAGCAGCCAAAAAGTCCATTTACTGTACTGCGGTACTACAGATCACCTCAAGCTACAGGCGACAAAACAGACCACGAGAATGCCTGGGCCAAGTCCTCTGATCAAGCTTGCTGTTGCTTTCATTACACCACACTACTTCAACATTCAAAATATGTGAAAGGTTACATTTTTTGAATGAGAGCATTAAGGCACTTTATAGTGATCCACTTTGAGTCCTCAGATTAATCACATTACTGCTGTATTATGAAGTGTTCTCAGTAAGAAGCAGGGGGAATCCCAGTCACCTTAAGGTACCTTTCACCTAAACAAAGGTGAAAGAGTAAAGCCAAAGGTCTACATGGCTGCATTTATACCACCTACATTTTATTTTCAGTCTTTAACACAAGTGCATCATCATTTTTAAAAAACACTGCTTTGAACTGAATACTTAAATCGTATTTACATCATATATGATGATTTTACATTGGAACGGTAAGCAATCTCCTTTCCCCATTCTCTTCCTTTCCCTCCAACCCAACTTTATAATTTCAAGGATATAAAGTGCTTTGAGTCCTGCTTGGACCTGTTTCCTAAGGGAAAAAGGTGGATATTGTCAGCAATAGCTTATTACATTGAATCTGCTCACTCTTCACAGAAGTCTAGCATGTGGCCAGTCGTCTGCCTAAGATGCCACCTTCCTGGCATTAGCTAATTCTCAGAAATGGCATTGCCTTTGTTCTTCCTTCCCGGCAGGGGGAAAGCAGACTTGCTCTGGGGCTGGGTGAGTTTACTGGCTAAGAAGATGAAGGGTTCAATCAGCGTTTTCCGATCAGCCACGGTCACCTCCCACAGCCTTACTTTCTCACTCCTGGCCCACTGCTGGGCCATGTCAGCATCGACTTGCCTTTGCTCAGATAAGTCAGATTTATTTCCCAAGACCACAATTACCACCTGAAAAAAAAAGTTAAAGACACTTAAAATTTGTGCCACAAAACTTAAGGAGTGTTTTTGTCAAGCAGCCTGGGGACACAGAAACATGAAGCACCAGGGTCCTTCCTCCTCCTGACAGTCAAACATCTACTCTCAGCAAGGCTACCACCTCATCCTGTTAACTAAGACGACAGGTAAGAGTTGATGTGCTATCAAGGGGCAGTTTTACTGCCTTCTTTCCGACCAGAACATCCCTTTAGGCAAAGGGCTTCTCACAGCCCCCAAATCGTTACACTGCCAAGCTTTCAGCTTTCCACATAGTACATCACGCATTAGTGTCTGGAGGTAACTTAATTACTAATGGAAAATGAGAAGAGTAAAGCATCATTTCAATTCATGCTCACGGCCAACCATGGATTATTCCTGATAATGGAACGAAGGTAGCAAAGAGAATCAAACTATTAACATCTGACTGAAATAAAACCAGCTTTAGTATGGCTATGCCTAATATTTGGGGAATTAATGAATTCACAACAGAAGCATAAAGCTCCAGCTCCACTGGCCATGAAGACACACCTACATCCCATGCCTTTGCTTCCTTCCCTGGCACACAGGTGGCAGTACCGAGAAGAGCCAATAGAGGGACCATGTGACAAGAGTCTCAAGTGGAGAAGGTGATGAGGTCACCATAAAAGGGGGGATGGGATAACATCATTTGCCATGATTTGTACCTTAAAACTGAGTTCACTGTAATTCTCAGAACACCAGTCGTTTTAGGCCACAGCTTCAAACTTTGCTAAGCCCTATTTAATTACAGGGGTTTCCTGCAGCAAAAATGGCAAATATTTCATATACTTTCAATTCCAGCTGCAATGAAGATAAGTGTGGAATCTGATCGGTGTGATTTTTTAGAATTTTAAGGAAGCAAACCAAGAAAAAAGGCTGAAAAGTCTTGGTTATTTTCAATAAAGCATCTTTCAGAAAAAGCAAAAATGCCAAAGAATCTACGTAATTCTAGAAAAAATGGGGCAAGAAGAATGGGATTCTAACTCCTTCCTAAAGTATGTAAATTTCATTTCACTTTTAGACTCCTTATCTTTTCCCCTACATTGCTATTTTCTCAGAATGTACTTTTCTGGGGAATGGAGGCAGACCATTCCGACTGTTTTCTCCATCCCCCAAACCAGGGGTGGGGAGCCTTTGGCCTTGAGGCCACATGTGGCCCTCCAGGTCCTCAGGTGTGGCTCTGATTAAATTCAAACTCAACAGAACAAATCCCTGTAATAAAAAGATTTGTTCTGTAAAACCTGGACTCAGTCAAAAGGCTGCTACACCTGAGGACCCTAAAATGCCACAGGTTCCCACTCCTGCCCTAAACCCTGACAAAATGTTAAGCTTCTAGTAAGCCAACATCCCTGGTATAGCTAGACATGTACAACGCATTTGCTGGGCATGTTACAGTAGGGATCCTTTGACACAGGTGTTGGCTAGATGGCTTCTGAGACAAGTTACATCTATTCGAAAGAAAACAGTAAGAAGCCCCTAGCATGGCAAAAGCTCCCTCCAGTCCTTCCGACATCTGAAATGGAGTTAAGAGCAACTTATCATGGCACATCATTCATGTTTATCTTTTACATGGAACAACAGAAAACGTAGTTTTGACATCTCAACTAAATAAAGAATGGTAGCAGAATATCTAGCTGGCTGGTGAGTGAGAAGCCAAGCGGCCCATGCCAGCTTGTGTAATCTAACAAGAAAAACAGGTTTTTATTTTAGGACAAGTTTACAAAGAATAAAATCTTTTAAAGTCCAGTTTTGTTTTACGAATCCCACCCAGGTTTGGATGGGAAACACTCAGCGTCTTTAACAAAGCCGCTTACCTCTTTTTTGTCTCTGAACCTATCTACTTCTTTCTTGATGCTTTCCACCCTCCTCAGGGAATCAAGGTCATTCACAGCATAGACCAGCACAAACCCGTCAGCAAAGGAGAAGTAGTGCTTGGGAAGCTCTTCACCTCCCTGCAGTCCCTGGGTGTCGTAGAGGCGAAGCTGCTCCTTCACCCCTCGGTCAGTCTCGACTGAAGCCACGTACACATCTTCCACCGTTTCACTGTCTGCCTTACCTGTTGTTCGATAGAAAGCACGCCCTGTAAATCATTCCATTTTTCTTTTGCTGTCACATGTCATCATTTATAAAGTATCCTTACTCCCACTGTGGGGTAAAGGGGATTCAAAGTGACGAGTGCAAATCCCACCACCTTGGAAAGGCTTCCAGTGTGGGCCAACCGAAGGACAATGGTCTGCAGGTCACCCCAACTGAACAGTGCTGCAAGGTCATAAGTGGTTTGATCACAGTGATTCCTGAAACCTGCCATTGTGGTATGGAAGATTACAGTCTGCACCAGGGGAAAGAGTCTGCAACCACACTGATGAACAACTCATGAATCTTTGTGATGCTCAAGAGCACACAAGCATTCTTTGTACATGCTCCTGCTCTAGTGCTGATAGAAGCAATAAAAACGCAGGCACTTCCTATCAGGATGACTATCACAAACAAAAACTTAGTTTTATGATTGATGGCAACAATACAATGAACTACACTGGGATAAAACTAAGTAATGAAAGTTATCAGGAATAGCCACAGAAAGCAGAAATGAATGGAATAACCCCTTTCCCCAACCTTTGTCTCTTCTCAGCCACCACTTCCCCTCTGACTTCCCTCCATCAGCCCCTCTCCACTGCCCTGCAATAAAAATGAATGAAGACCACCCAGGAAGCCATCCTTGGGAATGTCCCCTCTTCTCTGTGTCCTCCTTGGGCGAGCTAAGTGTGGGTGCCCCCGGGCTGTGTCCTAGGCTCCAGCCTCTGTGGACACACCTAGTTTCTATCCCAAATAACATGTTTTATGAAGGATTCCCAACAACCCCAGGTAGTTCCCAGGTCTTACTAAAGAAACTCCTTAAAGGAAGTTGGCCTCACCGATAACGTGACTCCCATAAAGAAGCTGTTCCAAAATAGCCGTTTTCCCCACAGCTGCTGCTCCACCAACCACGACCTTGCAGCCTTTCCCCATCTTTTCTGACAAATTCTGCACACATAGAAATACATCTGTTGGTATTAAAGAACAAGTGACAAGAGAATGTAAAGTTAGGTAGAATGTTACTTAGCTGAAGTTAAATTGTATAGTATTACCTCAGAGTATATAGGAATGGTTGCCACATTTAATCTAATGAATTTCTATGACAGTCACAGATAAAGCTGAAAACAGTAAAGACAGCTTGGCTACTCATCACAAATGCTTGGAAAAACTTTTCCAAAGGGAACAAAAATTATACCTAAAAATCTGATGCCATCTGGTAAAGACTCGATAACTGTGGTACTAGTTAAACCCTCCTATTGGTTTAGCTGGGCCACATAAACGTGTATAGAAAACAGGTGGTCTGAACTACCAGCTGGGTGGTGGTGATGGCAGTAACTGTCCCCCCAATTCAACCTCAGCAGCTACCTCAGGAAGGGCAAGAGAGGGAAAGGTTTCCTTCTCTTACAATAAGTTCTTCCCACTGGTTACGGCTGGGGGTGGGTGCTGCAGAAAACATCTCTTCCTTAAGGATGTGTGGAAGGCATTGGGGAACAGAGCCACTACCTACTTCCCTTCCTTCGCTCTACTAAAATCCCACCTTCTGCAAACCTTTCCTGGTCCCCTTAAAGCTACTGCCGCCCCTCGGCCAAGTACCTCCGAGTTATCTTGCATACATCATGTTTCTATGGTTGTTGTCCACCTCCCCCATGAGACAGTCTTTTGCCTTTTTTTGTAGCCTTAGCATTGAGCACAGGGCCTGGCATGTAGCAGATGCTTCGCTGACTCCTGGCTAAATCAAACAAGTGCCCTGCTGACAAAAACATGGGAAAAGCAAAGCCAGTCCATCTCTGCTCATCTGATTCCATCTTTGTGTACACCTTAAAAAGTCAGCTCCCCAAAGGGCCTATCATTTATACAGAAGAGTAGTATGGGTAACATTAGCACTGGCTACTAGAAAATTAGGGTCTTTTCCCCCTCTAATTTTCCTGCTGTTTTCCATAGACAGTAGGAAAGCTCAGTGCTGCAGTTATGAGCTGATTCATGTTTGGGTGAGTTAATTACTTTTTCTCTACTTCCCAATCATCTAGCTTATCAACGAGTTGGCAGCATACGGGGCTAAGAAAGTGTGGATAAATGAAAACAAGTCAATAGAAAAAGAAAAAGGAAAATCCAAACCAAAATGTTACAGAGCATTATTTTTAAAAGGTTTTCCATTGTACTGCTTGAATTTAAATTTAGAAACTTAGAGGGAAAGGAGGAATGTTGCCACCAAAAAGACAAAGCGGTAATGTGCTTATTAGGAGATTTTACAACCTAAATTTAATTTCCTATTGTTATTTTATATCTCTCACTCCAGTTTGCACACTGTTTCATCCCCAGAAGCATCTATGAGTTATCCTTCTTTCTCAGCATTCTTAGAATTTATTAGCAGGCATTTAGAACTCAGGTCTCTCGGAAGTTGAAAAATACATAGAAGGTTGTTTGTCCATGAAACAAAAAGTGGGCCACTTGAACTATTCAGCTCTAAAAAGAAAATCATCAATCTGGAGAAGACACTTTTTTTTCACCTTTCATTCTGTACACAGAGCCAAAGTTTTAAGCATTCCCAATTCTAAATAGCTCTAAAGCTTGCCAATGCTAAAAACATAAATCAGAAAAGGCCTAAAGAACATCAGTTTACTAGAATTAAAATCCATTGATAATAAAAAGTAATTCTCTAATAGAAATTAATGCTAATCAAATAAATCACATATTAATCTCACCCTCACCTCCCCTGGCTACAATGATCCAGATATAACATGTTCAAAGGGGAAAAAAGGAGGTGGGGGAAGAGGAAACAGCTAATGAATTTTACTTTGCACAAAAGATGTATGTTTTTGAAGTTGTTTTAATTTATTTTATTAGTCAATGATTCTATTTTATATTGTTTTGTAGTGAATTCATCCTTTTTATTTTTTACATTGGTAATTTGATTTTCCTCTCTTCTTAAAAATACTTTGTTTTTTTCCCCAGTTACACATAAAAACAATTAGGTCTGAAATTATTTTTAAAGTTAATATTTTGTCAATGGACAAATGGATTGTCAAGTGTAGTTAACTCACTATTAAAAGAAATTCCTCCTTGATTCCCTCAGTAAAAGGTAGGCTTCAAAATATTAAATGACAGAGACAAGTTTAAACTTTTTTTGGAGTAACACCTCACTTGTTTGAAAGACACTCAAGTAGGCGACCTTAATTATCTAGACTCTAGAACAAGAGCTGAATCTGCAAACAGCAGAAAATGCCAATGAGCAGCTGAAATCACTATCACAAAAATCCCATGTACTTTTACTTTGGAGCAGAGGTATCCAGGATTTATTGATTCCTACTGCATACACAATTCCAACTAGTTTGGTTATCTGGATTTCCAGACCACAGCAGATGGATGGGTATAACAGCAAGAACAGGGAAGGCTGGCAGAAGCAAGAAATTACAGCTTACAAGGTGTGAAAGCTACAAAGCCTATAAAAAGCCAATTTCCAATCAAATGCATTTTGATTATTTAAAATTTGGGTATTTGAGAGGGATTAAGTTGCTCAAAAGGATTTCTCATGACAATAAATAAGGCACTTTAGCCTAGAAGCCAGAGCTGGCTTCAAGGTCCACCGGCAGTGCCATCACTTGAGGTCTCCAAGACTTCGACTGTGGAACGGCCGTAGATTTACCTTGAGAGTTTCACCCCAACTGAAGCCCCTTCCTGCCCCTGGCACAGTTCTTCGCCAGGGGACTCGGGCATAATGACAAAAAGGTCTAATAACAGCATCAGGGCGCTTTCTTTGCTCCATCTGCTCTAACGTGTCATTTTCCTCGTTTGTGTCTTTGCCAATATGATGGCTATATGCCAAGGAATAACTTCAGAGTTGCTTTAATTTACACTTCTCAAAACACTTTGATTTGTAGTATTTTTTCCTGCAGCTGTTGATAGTGTGCATTTATTCCTTGGAGAACGGCCTGTTCATATTATTTGACCACTGGGGGAAATAGCCTCTTAAACATTTCCATCAATTCCTTATAGAACGCAGAAATGAGATCTTTAGAGAAATTAGCTGCATAGAATTTTTCCCCTAATTAACTATTTCCCTTTTAAACTTTAGGTAATAAAATCAAGATGTATGAATATCTTGGAATATTATGCCATAAGAAATGGAAATGAGAAAAGTAAGCACAAAAAGCAAAGAAAGCCAACTCCCACATACATCACTCTGCATAGATACAGCTATAGCAATGGTTCTTTTTTTTTTTTAATTAGGGGTGAGGAGAGAAAATAAATACTAACTGAAAAATTAAATTTTAACAAGTAGTAAAAGCAATTTCCTCATTGGGAATTCCCAGATTCAGAAGAACTGGATTAAAATGTTCACTGGGAAATGTTTAACAAAATAAGTCAAAATACAACATAATGTTAACTTGTGATTTTCTAAGTCAATAAACAGCCCACAGGCGGCAGCTAGGTGGTGCAGTGGATAGAGCACCAGTGCAGGAGTGAAGAGGATCTGAGTTCAAATGTCACCTCAGACACTTGACACTCACTAGCTGTGTGACCTTGGGCAAGTCACTTAACCCCAGTTGCCTCATCCTGGGTCATCTCCAGTCATCCTGATGAATATCTGATCACTGGATTCAGATGGCTCTGGAGGAGAAGTGAGGCTGGTGACCTGCACAGCCCTCCCTCACTCCAAACAAAGTCAAGTGCAAGTCATGTCATTATTTCTCTGATGGCATGGTCTTCTTTGGCAAGGAAGGATGAACACACATACAGCCTACAGGGGTCTGATTCTGTTTGAGTCCAGGATCCCATTCTCTGCTCCTCTCCACTCCCCTCAAAAAAACCTACAATAGCTATTCCTAGCATTTATATGTTTTAAGGTTTGCAAAAGTTTTACTTATATCACCTAATTTGATGCCAGTAACACCCCTGGGGAAAAGGCAGCATAAGTACAACAGTGATCAGCATCTTTTAGAAAATATGATGAGTTTCCCAAGGATTAAATGGCTGATTCGGAGCCCCCAGTGAGGGAGAGCTATGGCGCAGTGCAGAAGGAACTTGCTGGGCAGTGTTAAGATCCCGAGGATTTCTGGCTCTTGCTCCTTAAATTAATTCCTGACTTTGGGTGTGCCATCTCCATCCTAGGCCTCAGTTTCCTCATCTGTACAATGAGAGATCTCTCTCAACTTTAACTCTCATCCTCTACCCTAAGTGACAGAGCCAGGCCTGGAACCCAAGGAAGCCACACGTGGCCTGAAAGCTGCAGGTTCTATACCCCTTCATTTTTCCATGGGGAGGAAGGAAGGCACGGGCCTCCATCAAAGTAATGCATCCGGGGGAGAGTGGTCATGCAGAAACCAAGAGTCAAGGAGACATATTAAAAACAAAGGCAGAAGCACATTCAGAAAGGAATAGGGAGGGACAAGCCTGGCTGCGCTGGCTCTACCAGGAGAAATTTAACGCGGACTTTAGAAAGGACAAACTGTATGTAAGAATTCATATACTATCCTCTTTTTCTATCCTTTGTATCCAGAAATGTTCATGCTTGGTTACATAATAACACAAATCTTTTTAAGTAATGCCTTACTACAACGACCACAATCTGTCCGGCGAAAAGGGCCGAGGGTCCGTTCTGACAAGTAACCAAAGCCCGTCACCTTGGCCCACAAAAGGTGACTGTCAAACGCTCCATCTCCGGTCCTGACCTCGACGCTCCGCCTACGGGAAGCCGCGCTCGGCAGGCGGGCATCATTCCTCACGACTCAACGTGGTAAACACTCATCTGACGTGAAACTTCAAATTCTCAGTGCCTCGGTGGGCGTCATCGTCACGGAACCACGGGCTCCGGCGTCCGAGGAGGACCCCGCGTCCGCGGGGCACAGGGTGCGCGGTCCTGCGCCCCCCGAGGAGCCACCGCCGGCTGTGCCCGGGCTCGCGCTGCCCCCCCCGGGTGCCCGCGCTGCCTCCCCGGGTGCCCACGCTGCGGGACTCCTCCGGCCCTTCTTCAAACAGCACCAACACCGCCCCGCGGCTCTCCGGCCCGCCCGCACTGCCCCCCCGGGTGCCCACGCTGCCTCCCCGGGTGCCCACGCTGCGGGACCCCTCCGGCCCTTCTTCAAACAGCACCAACACGGCCCCGCGGCTCTCCAGCCCGCCCGCACTGCCCCCCCGGGTGCCCGCGCTGCCCCCCCGGGTGCCCACGCTGCGGGACCCCTCCGGCCCTTCTTCAAACACAGCACCAACACGGCCCCGCGGGTGCCTGAACTTGGCCAGACTACACCGACGGCCCAAGAGCAGAGGTCCCGAGGGACGCGGGGAGGTTAACACCGGCCGGGTGCGGGCACGGATCGTCTGGCACCGCCCCGGGCAGTCCCCCGGCCTCGAACCCCAGCGCCTCCCACACAAGGGGCAGCTCCGAGCCCCGGGGCCCCGCGTGACTGTGGGCTAAACCCCGAGGGCCGTCCGTCCTTCGGCGGACCGTGTGTCCGGACCCCCGGCAGTCCTTATCTCCCGTGATGCTCACGGCCCCCCGCGGGGGAGGCCCTCTTATGGTCCCCATTATACAGATGAGGAAACTGAGGCAGAAGGGCCACAGGGACATGCCCGGGGTCGCGCTGCTGGAGGGTCCGGCTGACTCCGGGTCCCGCGCTCCTTTGGGCAGAGGCGGAACTCGAACCCGGGCCCACGCCGTGGGCGCTCCTCGGCAGGGGAAGGGGGTACCCCCGGGAGCCCCCGGAGCGGTGAGGAGCGCCCCGCCCCCCGCCCGCGGGGAGGGAGATGCCAGGGGAGCAGAGGGGGAGGGGAGGGAGCGAGAGACGGCGGCCCGGCAGGGTCACGACCCTCAGAGCTCTTCGCACCAAATTCACCCCTCCCCCGTCCTGTACCCCGTTCCCCGATCCTCCCGAGAGGATGGGGGTGGGGCGGAAGAAACGGGGCTCGCCCTGCCTCAACGAGGGAGAAGCGTCGTCTCCCCACCCCCTCCACAGGCCGAGGGAAGCACGCTCGGCTCCCAGCGTTACCTGCCGAGAGAAGGGCCGAGCCGGGAAAGCCGCGCACGCGCCCTCGCGCCCCCTCGCCCGCGCGGTCCGTGTTCGCCTGCCCCTCCCCCGCCCCGGAGCGATCCTTAGGTCAGGCTGCCGGCTGGCCCTCCGGAGCGGCGCCGAGCGTCCTCCAACCACGCAGGGAACAGTAGAGCATGGGCGGCGCAGGTCGCCCCGCTGGAAGAGAGGCGTGCGCCGCAGGCACTGCCATCCCCGGCTCCGCCCCTTCGTGTAGGCCGAGCCTCCGTCCCGCCCCCTCCGAGGCCGCCGGGATACCCGCCGAAAAGACTACGATTCCCATAAGGCCGTGCGCCCGAACAGCGCCTGAGCGGAAAGGGGTTCTGTGGAGAGGAAGAGGCCGTAAAGCATTGTGGGAAGGCAGACTTTTCCTTTCCGGTCGGCGGCAGCCATCAGGCAGGTAGGGATTGTGTGTGTCGTTGGGACCATCCGCCCGTAATCTACCCTTTGCTTGGGCCATCCGAGCCCGGGTCCCATGCTCCCGGGGGCCTCGGCCCGTGTGCCGCGCGATGCGGGTCCTGGTCGGGGCCCAGGGCAGCGGGAGCGGGGGAGGAGCCCCCGGGTGCGAAGCGGCGGGGAGTCTGGGCCGGAGCCGCAGCCGGGGAGGTGACGCGGCTGGCCGCTGACTCCCAGCCCTGGGCCAGGCTCGCCGGGGCGGGCCGGGCAGACTGGGCCCTGCGGCCGGCGAGCCCTCCGCGGGCGCGGTTACGAGGCGGGCGCGCTCTCTTGCAGGCTAGGCTGAGCCAGGATGGGGGCCTACAAGTACATCCAGGAGCTGTGGAGGAAGAAGCAGTCGGATGTCATGCGGTTCCTGCTGCGCGTGCGCTGCTGGCAGTACCGCCAGCTGTCCGCGCTGCACCGCGCGCCGCGGCCCACGAGACCCGACAAGGCCCGCAGGCTGGGCTACAAGGCCAAGCAAGGTGCGCGGGGGCGGGCGCAGGAGGGGCGGCGAGGAGCCCACGCGCGGGGGCGGGGCGGGGTTGGAAGCGGGAGAGCCCCTGCTGTGTCCTGCTGCGGCCCGGGCCTGGGGCCGCACGTGGAGCTGCCGGCACTTGGCTCTCTTTCCCCCGGGCGGAATAGTGCGTTACCTGCCTGCCCCACGCGCAGGAGAGCCTTGTGCCGGCCCGGGAGAGCGCCTTTTGGGGTAGTTTGGGGTCTGGTGTGTGGTATGATTGACTCGTGAGTTAGAAGCATCTCAGTCTATTGGGGGACACGGCCAATTGGCTTTGATAGCTTCAGGTTGTAGACAGAAAAAACTTGTGTTCGTTTTAGGTTACGTCATCTACCGAATTCGTGTCCGCCGCGGTGGGCGAAAGCGCCCAGTTCCCAAGGGGGCGACCTATGGTAAACCTGTGCATCACGGTGTCAATCAGCTGAAGTTTGCCAGGAGCCTTCAGTCTGTGGCAGAAGTAAGATTTGTTTTCTCTTTTTAAAGTGGTGCTTTTAGACATGAGAAACAATGTGGTGTGTGATGGAATAATCCTGTTCCAGCGAGGCAGAGCGCCTGGGCCCGGGTCTAAGCCCCGGCATGAGCTGTGTGACCCTGAACTTGCTCTGAGTCTCAGAGGTTGTGACTTGCTTTTTTATTGGGCATTGTCAGCAAGCTCAGAGCTAAAATTGCCATTAAAATATCTTTCGAAAGAAATGACATAGAATTTGGGTACTGAAGGATGATAATATGGGTGTTGCTCGTTGGGCCAAAGGAGCTTAATTAGGGGCAGTGAATTGGATGAAGGAGAAAATCAAATCTTTATTTTCAGTGACTTCTACTTAAAATTAGCATTTCCTTCCAGTAGAAATGTAGACAATAAAACATTCTGAAAAGTCATCCATAGACTTCTCCAGACTGGTAAAAGTGCTAAACATGTCACAAAAAAGGTTGAGAAACCCTTAGATTTTCCTGAGAAAAGGTGTGTACCTAGTGTTATCCTGTTTATTTTCAGTTTATCTTATATATATCTTGTGCATAGCTTGTCCTTCTCATTGGACTGAGCTTGAGAGCAGTGACAGTTTTGGGGAGGCTGGGTTTTTGTGGAGTTTTTTTCTTTTTCGTTTGTTTTTTTGTCTTTCTTTGCATCCCTAGTGCTTAGCACATGGCAAGTACATAGGAGATGCTTAATAGTGTTTATTGACTGTTAAGAAGAGATAAACTGTTATTCGTGTTAAACTTTAACATCAAGCTGACTAATTGGAAAGATTGTTAATGCACGATGGGTGAGTGGAACCTAAACAGTTAAAGGCACGTCTATAAGTTATTCATAAGCTGGGGGGGCGGCAGCTAGGTGGTGCAGTGGATAGAGCACCAGTGCAGGAGTCAGGAGGACCTGAATTCAAATCTCACCTCAGACCCTTGACACTCACTAGCTGTGTGACCTTGGGCAAGTCACTTAACCCCAACTACCTTATCCTGGGTCATCTCCAGTCATCTTGATGAATATCTGGTCACTGGATTCAGATGGCCCTGGAGGAGAAGTGAGACTGGTGACCTGCACAGCCCTCCTTCACCCAAAAACAAAGTCAAGTGCAAGTCATGTCATCATTGCTCTGATGGCATGGTCTTCTTCAGCAATGAAGGGCAAACACACACACGCATACACACATATGCACGCTCAGGAGTGGGTGTTCAGTAAATATAATGGCTCTTAATTTGGACTGCAGAAATCTTGAGCATTATTTTGGTGGTACTTTGGAAAGCTATAATGGCCAAAAGAGCTGAATTCTGTCCACGCCCTTCTCAGAGGCAGGCTGTTGTTCTGTAGGCATTTAGTATATCTTTATTGATTGTGGTTTGATTACTAAGAGTCAAAAACAGATGATACTCAAAAAATTCTTTTGTTTTCAATTGGGTAGAGTTGGATGTATTAACAGCAGGCCTTTGTTCTAGGTCTGTGTTCATTTTGTTATATGTAAAAGTGGAAAACCATTAATCTTTTGTTCTTCAATTACTGTAAAACCCACCATCACCGTACACATTCAATAGTTTCACTAGTTTTTCCTACAGGATCTGGTTTTTGAGTTTATGAACTGCACCCAGCAAATCCTAAGTCCCTTATGCATCTGTTAGTTATTTTGAACCAAATTTTGTTCTAAGCCCTGGAGATAACACAATAGGTCAGTCCTGCCCTCAAGGAACTTAGATTGAAAATGAGTTTAGAGGGAATCTGGGCCAGAAAAGGGAGAAACAGCTAGAGTCAGCACTCTTTTCCCTCAAAGTGGTAGTGTTGATTAAATTTCCCCCACCTGAAACAGGGAGGGAGTAGGGCTGATGGCAAGAAAATAAGATTAAGGTGACCCAAGGTCACACCCCTAAGTGTTAGGAACCAAGTTCTAACCAAATCATCAGTAAAGTAAGTTTAGCACTAGGCCAAGCTTAGACTTTGGGTTTCATTGACAATGTTCTAAACAATCCCAGAGGCATTTGGTAATTTGAAGCCAGTTTTCTAGCCTGGGAACCTAGAGACAGGTAGGGGAGGAGATAGAATTCTGGGCCTGGAGTCAGAAAAATCAGAGTTCAAATCTGACCTCAGACACTTCCTATCTCTGTGACCCTGGCTAAGTCATTTAATTGTCCCCTGCCTCAATTTCCTCACCTCTCAAATGGAAATCATAATAGCTACTTCCCAGGGCTGTGAGGATCAGATGAGGTATGGCATATCTAATAAGCACATTGGATGATAGTGCTTACTCTCCTCCTTTGGTATTTTGCATAATTTTCTCTATTTTGTCACAAATTGGGAAGTGTCATCTTTTAATGAAAAGAGCACTGGAGTCAGAGTCCAGTGACCCAGGACTCAGCAGGCAACAAGAATTTAAATGCTTTATGTTAGATACTGCTGGGAGTCGTGGTACAAAGGTTGAAAAAAACCCACACAATCTCTTCTCCAGGATAACCTCCTTACCTAGTGATATATGTGACTGAGGGGCACACTCTCATTTGATGAGTAGATGAAAAGTATTTCAGAGGACACTCAGTAGCTGGTGGTCCTGGGAAGCTGGAGTGTAAGCTTAGTCTTGGAGAAGACAAGGAAAGCAGTGGGGGCAGATGTCTGTTGGAGCAGCTTCAGTTTCCCAGGAGTTGGATTAGTCAACTCCCTAAAGCCGTTTCCAATTCTTATAATCCTATAACATCTTTTTTTTCTGATGAGAGAAAAAAGATTGGTTTACATTCCTTTCCCATAAGACTGCAGGGAAGCAACACACATTTGAAATCAGTTACAGAAATGTGATGGTACTTTTACATGCACTGTCTCCCTGAGCACAGTTCAGTAGACACTGGTTAAGAGTTATTGCAGCTAAGTACTATGATAGAACATATTTTACTGGTTATGCATACTTGGTATACAACTGTTCCTTGAATAGTATGTTCTGGTCTGTCAGTGTTTGTTGGTTATTTTTTATAGCCATTAGAATGCACTGGTTTAGCACTGTGGCTTGTATTTGTAAACATCTCACAGTAAAAATACAGGAATAGGGTTTTTAACATTCAATTTTTCCTTTCTAGGAACGTGCTGGCCGCCACTGTGGGGCCCTAAGAGTCTTGAATTCCTACTGGGTGGGTGAAGATTCAACCTACAAATTCTTTGAGGTTATTCTTATTGACCCATTCCATAAAGCTATCAGACGAAACCCTGACACTCAATGGATCACCAAGCCAGTGCACAAACACAGAGAGATGCGTGGGCTTACCTCAGCTGGCCGAAAGAGCCGGGGTCTTGGAAAGGGTCACAAATTCCACCATACCATTGGAGGGTCTCGTCGTGCTGCTTGGAGAAGGCGCAACACTCTCCAACTACATCGGTACCGCTAATTTTGGGTGCACATTAATTTGTAAACTTCAGTGTTTAATAAATGACATTTATGACTGTTATGTTGTCTTCAGTGTCTCCAAAATGTAGGTATTGTAAAGGTGTTGTCAGCTAAGAAGGGTTAACAAAAGGCGGTGATTGTGGAAAGCTTACAACTTTGAAGCCAAGTCTTTGAAGAACACTGATAGTCATTTGTTATGCAGATTTAACTGATAGGTACAAGTGCTACCTAAACTTAAAGAGATAATCACTATGGCAACGTACTGCCATGTTGATTTAATTTATGACCCTAAGTTGAAATTGAGTCTGTAACATGGGATCCCACCAGAGGGTAAAGGAAAGTTTCAGAAATGTAATGTTGGAGGCAAGGAGATCATGTAGTCCCATTCTAATTTTATTATTTGAATGAATTTTTTTCCCAGTGGATTAGAAGGTTATTTCAGAATTGACACCAGAAGTTAAGTTTCTGCAGTTATAGAAGAGCACAGAGAGCTGGCCTTGGATAAAAGACCTAGGCTCAAGTCCTCAGAGAAAGCCATGCTCTGCCGTGGTGGGATGGTGGGAGCTGTAATTCCAGGATACTTAGGGTCAAGTTGTTAAGGGGATGTCTAAATTGTAGCTTGTAGTAATTGATTTTAAATAGCTGTATCTAAGGTTATTTTGTGTTAAATCATTTGCTAAATGGTAGGTGGTCGTATGTCCCCCAGGGTTATTGCAAACCCTGCCCTGGAATGTGACTACTGTGGGCTTTCATGGAATAGCTTCTTGGGTAAACTCGAGTTTTCAAAACCCTTGATGATCAGTGTTTTCATTATATGCACCTTGGAAGGGAAACCTGCAAAGAGAATGAGGATCTGATTCATGTATGCTTCTGGAATTCATCAAGTGCTTAGAAATCACAGGTACTGAATATTAAATCCTTCAAGTCTAGCTTGGAAGAGATCCCTGGATTAAAACTTTTCTGCCTGTTTGATTAGCAGTTCTAGATAATTGGAAGGAAACACTGACCCATAATGCAAAGATTGTTCTAAAATTAAGCTTTTATTTTTCACTGCCACATTGTCCACTCAAAATGGAAAAGTATCCCTATAACATGGATGATGAAGTAGAACATCCTCATATCGGCCATATCATTATGCATAGAGCATCACCTCTCAGGAGGGCATAGCATTCTTCATCCTAGGTATTCTGGAATGGTAAATGACGGTTGGTCCTTCTGCACTGGTGATTGTTCGTTTTTATAAGTAGTTATTTGGGATCTGTTCACCACACAACATCAGCTCATACACTTCTTCCTAGGTTTCTTTTAAATCATCTTTCCTATCCTGTGGCACAGTAGTATTCTATTTATGCTTGTATAATTTGTTCACCATTCTCCAGTTGGTGGATACTTTATTTTCCAGTTATTTGATACCACAAAAAATCTTCCATAGATGTTTTTGTACATGAGTTTCTGATGTCATTGGGATGTCTCCTAATGGCATTCCTGGGTCAGATTATGCACAATTTAGTAACTGGATATAATTTCTTTATCTTAAATGGCTAGACATATTCACAGCTCCATATATGTGCCTGTTTTCTCCCATTCTGTCCAATGTTTGGCATTTGCCTTTTTGGTCAGTTGATTACAGTTATTAATTGAAAGTTTTGGGAGCTCACCCTACTCCAAATGTGTAGTTTTACTAATTCTTTTAAAGCTATCAAGTATGGTCATGTGGCAAATTAGCTGGAAGCAAAAACATAATTCCATTTAAAAGATTTAATGAGTAGACAAAAAATGTTTTAACCCTGATCCTTGGATTGTTCATTTTAAGAGCATTCCTTTGAGAGCTCTATGAAAGTCCTTCCTATTCCAGTATGGCATTGTGTCATGGAGATAAGCTTCAGTTCTCCACAGTTATGCAGCAGAACTTAGCTTTTCCAAGTGTGTAAAAGGTTCAGTGACAAGAACTTGACAGGCTAGAGACTAGCCTAAGTAAGTGTCATTTGGCCATCAGACTGTTGGTTGATGTGGCTGGGAATGTAGAGGACAGGTAATCATGCATGGCTACTCATCACTAAGATATCCCATGTCACCTATTAACACCTAACTCTTGGGGCAATGACAGGAAGAAAAGATAAAGTAAGAATCACGTCCTTCTCACAGAATATACAAACGTTCTATCTGTGGAGCAGTTGGCTTTTCAAAGGTTCTTACAGGGCTCCTCCTCATGCTGCAGTCCCTGGGCTTGTTAGTGACGGGAGACCTTCACTCAGTTGCAGGTCTTTGGGCTGGCGTCCTTTACAGCTTGGGTACTGATTAGCCTCACTAGGCGTTTGCATTGAGAGTTGCAGAGATGGCAGATACTTGGATTCGATACAGCCAGCGCTGTTCACAAAGTGGCTTCAACTAAACACAAACGCCTCTTGACAGACAATAGAAGGATTTACAAGAAGTCAACTGACTCTAGCAAGGATATGCCAAGTGGGTCAGTTTTCTTGCGATGTCCAGCCCTAGATCCCTTTTACAAGTTTGGTTTTTGTGACTGACTACTCTCAAGCTCAAACATTTTAATTTCATTAAACAATGGACAATTAGTTTTTAGCAAATTTGATCTAAATTTACCAATTTCCTAATTAAATTTGATAGGCATATCCTGCTCTACCTGTCTTTTCTTAATGGGAATTTGTATCTTAATTTTATATTTAAATGATTCAATAAAAGACAAATGAAAAAGCAATTAAACAAATGGACCTTTAATTCAGTGAATGCAACACATTAAGTACCTGTTTTGTGTGCAGAATAGCTAGGTCCTGGAAATGCAAAGGTAAATGATGATGGCCTCTGCTCTCAGTGGAGGAAATACCTCACCAGTGCACAAGTTAATGACTTTATGGACATTTATCTCATCCCCACAACAACCCTGTAAAGCATATGCTATTATTATGTGTGAGGAAACCAGCTTACATAGCAAATATGGGTCTGAGGCTGAAATTGAACCCAGCTCTTCCTAACTATTCTCTGTATTCAGCAGCCTTTTTTTTTCCTGTCAAAAATTTATTTTTTTAGTTTTCAACATTCACTTTTATAAAATCTTGTATTTAAAATTTTTTTCTCTTTCCTTTCCTCCCTGTCCTCCTCCTCCCCAAGACAGCAAACAATCTGATATAAGCTGTACATGTGCAATCATGTTAAACATATTTCCACATTAGTCATGTTGTGAAAGAAGAATTAGAACAAAAGGAAAAAACACAAGAAAGAAAAAAAGTAAATAATATTCTTCAATATGCATTCAGACTCCATAGTGCTTTCTCTGGATATGGATAGCATTTTCCATCATGAGTCTTGGAATTGTCTTAGATCTTTGCATTGCTGAAAAGAGCTATGTCTATCATAGCTTATCATAGCACATTGCTGTTACTGTGCACAGTGTTCTCTTGGCTCTACTCACTTCACTCAGCATCAGTTCATGTAACAGGTTTTTCTGAAATCTCTCCGGTCATCATTTCTTACAGCGCAATAGTATTCCATTAAATTCATATACCACAACTTGTTCAGCCATTCCCCAATTGATGGATATCTCTTCAGTTTCCACTTTGCCACCAGATAAAAGAGCTGCCATAAATGTTTTTGTATTTGTGGGTCCTTTCCACTTTTCTTTAATCTCTGGGATACAGACCTAATAGTGGTATTGCTGAGTCAAAGGGTATGCACAATTTTATAGCCCTTTGAGCATAGTTCCAAATTGCTCTCCAGAAGGGTTGAATTGTCTACCAACAATGAATTAGTCTACCAATGCATTAGTGTTCCAATTTTCCCACATCTTCAATATTTATTTTCCTTTTTTGTCTGTTAATCAATCTGATAGATGTAAGGTGATACCTCAGTTATTTTAATTTGCATTTCTCCAATTAATAGAGATTTAGAGCATTTTTTCATATGATTATAGATAGCATTAATTTCATCATCTGAAAACTGTCTGTTCATATCCTTTGACCATTTGTCAATTGGGAAGTGACTTCTAATAAATTTGTTTTTTATATATTTTAGAAATGAGGCCTTTATCAGAAAAACTGGCAGTAAAAATTGTTTCCCAGCTTTCTGCTTTCCTTCTAATCTTGGTTGCATTGGTCTTTGTGCAAAACCTGTTTTAATTTAATATATATTCAGCAGCTTTTTTCTTATTTATAGGACAAAGCAGGTGTATGAAGGGCAAAAGTGAGATAGACAAAATGACGTAAGAAAATTCGAGAATACTTAAAACTGTCATTTGGTCAGGAAAAGTATTTGGTAGAGAGGCCTTGCAGTGAAACAAGAGGAACCCTGGATTTGAAATCAGAAAGAAATCCTGGCTCCAACTCCCATGCTGGAAAGCATTTCACTTCAGTTTCCTCATTTATAAAATGGGAATGAAAATGCCTATGGGAGTATCTATTTCACAAGCTCCTGCAGATCAAATGAGCTGATGTAGAAAAACTGCCATAAACATGTGCCAGCTATTTTTCTAATTATACCTGAGCTGGATGTTGAAGGAAGACAGGATCTCCCTCAAGTACAGGCAAGGAAGTTCATGCATTCCAGGTATGGAGGAACACCTTGAGTAAACCATACTGAATTCAGGTAATAATGAGTCATCCATTGTGTCTAGGACGGTGGTTCTCAAAAGTGGTCCCCAACACTCATTTAAGGTACTGTAAGATAAAGATTATATTCATAATAATACTAAGATATTTTCATTTCTAATGTAGTAAAATATTGGTTAATAAAAGAACTTCAGGGGAAGGGGTTCTTAAAGAGATCCTGAGATCTAAGCGTTTGATAACCTCTGGTCTAGCAAAGTGGTATCAAACTCAAACTGAAATAAGGGATCATAAAACTACACAAGGTTCTCTGCTGGCCACATATTGGCAACTTTAAAATGTAAATTATGGTTTCTTGTATTTTCATTTTTTTAAAAAATATTTCCCAATGGCATTTTAATCCATTTTTGAATGAACTCAGGAGTGTTGTGGGCCATAGGTTGGACACTTCTGGTCTGGAGCAGAGTCTAGGAAGGGCATAAATGTCAAGTCATACCATAAAGCTAAGGCAGACTGCAATTCTTGAAATCCTTTATGGCCAGGCTAAGGAGTTTACTTTTTATTTTCCAGGCAACAAAGAGTCCCTAAAAGTTTTTATCAGGGAAACGACATTCATTCAATCATTTAGCATTTATTAAGCCCCTGCTGTCTATGTGCCAGGCACTGTGCTGGGTGCTGGAGGTACCCTTGTCCCCAAACCAAAACAGCCCTGCTCTCTAAGGGCTTACATTTCATTGGTACAGAGTGTCTCCAAGTCCTAATGCACTGTTAAGCTTTAATAACTTAGTAAGTATTACCTGCACTGAGACTTGGGGAAACCTTCTATGCATGATATGTTCAATCCTGTGCATTAAAAACATTCTTAAGTGACTCCCAAGGGTGGAGCCAAGATGGCGGCATTCAATGAAAGTTGAACTCTCCCAACATTCCCTTCCAAATAACTTTAAAATGATGCTTCAAATCAAATTCTGGAGTGGCAGAGCCAAGAACAGATCAGAGAGAGACTTTCAGCCCAAGACAACAGAGGACATCAGAGAGATCTATGACACATGGAAAGAGAATGGTCTGAAGCCCACATGGATGAGACACCAGTGATGGGAGTAGGTGGTGGTGACAGAAGCAGCAGCAGTTTTGGGAGCTCTTAAGTCAGAGATGGGAAGGGGACCCAGCAACAGGTCAGAAAGAGATTACCAGTAAGCCCATGCTAGCAATGGACACAGGACCAGATGCTGTTTGGCAGTTACACTGCCCATGTCCCCTTCTGGAGCACAGTTTAAGGGCAGAGAGGAGTACTTTCAGACAAGAGCAAAGGGGAGCCCTGAGGGGCAGTACTGACTGCAATGCCAAGGGATCAGTGGCCTTCCTTGGTAAGACCCAGATTTCAGACCAGGAAAGCAGTGATTGTACCTCTCCCCAGATTGCTCCACCTTAAAAACACTATCTCTGAAAACCACTGTGTGAAAAAACCTGAAGCTTCAGACAAAGTTCCTTCTTCCTCCCTATTCTGGGAACAGAGCCCAATATTAACATAAAGTTTCAAATGAAGAAATTGGGTGGAAAAATGAGCAAACCACAAAAAAAAAAAAAGGAGCCTGACAAGGAATATCAAGACAAATTCAGAAGAATATAATGAAGCCAAAACAGCTACAAACAAAGCTTCAGAGAAAACTATGAATTGGACACAAGTCCAAGAGAATTCCCAGAAGAACTTAAAAAATGGTTTTCAAAATCAAGAGTGATAGAGGAAAAAGTTAGGTAAAAAAATGAAATCAAAGAAAGACAATCATGAGAAGAAAATTAACAGCTTGGTAAAAGAGGCACACACACATAAAAAAAAAATACCCTGAAAAAAATAACCCCTTAAAAACCAGAATTGGCCAAATGGAAAAAGAGGTACAAATATTCACGGACGAAAATAACTTTTTACAAAGCAGAATTGGGCAGATGGGAAAAGGGATTCAGAAGCTCACTGGAGAAAAAAATCCCTCAAACATTAGAATTGGGTAAGTGGAAGCTAATGACTCTGAGACATAAAAAAAAAAAAGCTTAGAAAAAATTTTTAATGTGAAATAACTCACTGGAAAAAAATTGACCTTGAAAAAAATCAAGGAGAGGTATTTGAGAATTGTTGAATTATTTGAAAACTATGATCAAAGAAATAGCCTAGATATCATTTCTTCTTTTTAATTACTTTTATTTGTTTTCAGTGTTCTACAATCATTTCTTTATATGTTAGATTTTAAATAAAGATACATCTAAACAACTGGAGAAATATTAATTGCTCATCAGTAGGCTGAGTCAGTATAATAAAAATGACAATTCTGCCTAAGTTAATTTACTTTTTCAGTGCCATACCAATCAAATTTACCAAAGAATTATTTTATAGAATTAAAAAAAAATATTAGTGAAATTCATCTGAAAGAATAAAAGGTCAAGAATATCAAGGGAATCAATGGAAAAAAAAACTTAAGGAAAGCAGACCCGCAGCTCTAGATTTCACCCTATATTACAAAGTGGTAATAATACAAACAATCTGGTTCTAGTTAAGAAATAAAGTAGTAGATCAGTGGAATAGGTTAGATACACAACACGTAGTAGTAAATGACCGTAGTAATCTAGTATTTGATAAACCCAAAGACCCAAGTTTTGGGGATCACAAGTCAACATATGACAAAAATTGCTGGGAATAGTGGAAAGCAGTTTGATAGAAACTAGGTATAGACTAAAATCTCATGTTCTATGCTAAAATAATATCAAAATGAGTACATGGTATAGACATAAACAGTGATATAAGTAAATTAGAGGAGCATGAAAAATGTACATATTGAATCTACAGATTAGGGAAAAGTTTATGACCAGATGAGATAAAGAAGATCTCAGAAAGTAAAATAGATAATTTTGATTTCATGGCATTAAAAAGCTTTTGCACAAACAAAATTAATGTTGCCAAAATTGAAAGGAAAACAGAAAACTGGGGGCAACACTTTACAGCAAGTTTCTCTGATAAAGGCCTTGTTTTTCAATTATATAGGGAACTGAGTCAAATTTACCAAAATAAGAGCCATTCCCCAGTTGATAAAGGATATGAATAGGCAATTTTCAGAAGAAATAAAAGCTATCAATAGTTATACCAAAAAATGCTCTAAATCAAAACTGATTGAAAAATGTAAATTAAAACAACTTTCAGATACCACCTTATACATATCAGATTGGTTAAAATGATAGGAAAGGAAAATGACAAATGTTGGAGGGAATGCAGAAAAATGGGGACACTAATGCACACCTGTTGGAGTTGCAAACTAATCCAACCATTCTGGAGAAGAATTTGGAACTACATTAAAAGGGGTATAAAACTGCGCATACCCATTGACCCAGCATTACACTTCTAGGTCTGCATCCCAAAGAGATCAAGGAAAAGCAAAAAGGACCCATGTGTACAAAAATATTTATAACAGCTCTTTTGGTGGTGGCCACGAATTGGACATTGAGGGGATGCCTCAGTTTGGGAAATGGTTGAACAAGCTGTGGTATAGGATTGTAATGGAATATTATTATGCTAGAAGACAGGATGAGCAAGAGTTTCAGGAAAACTTGGAAAGTCTTCTATGAACTGAAGGAGAACATTGTGCACATTCACAGCAATGCTCCAAAGATGATCACCCGTGAGAGACTCACCTCTTCTGATCCAGACAGTGATCCAAGACATTCGCAAAGGATCCATGGTGCAGAACGCCGTTCACCTCCAAAGAGAGAACTCGTGAACTCTGAATGAAGAAGGAAGCATACTTATAAAAAGTTCTTTCTTCTTGTTATATTTTGGTTGTGTTCTCTTTTGTAACATGGCTCATATGGAAATATGTTGCATGACTTCAGATATATGATAAAAATCTGGGTTGTCTTCTCAAGAAGGAGACTGGGCAAGAGGGAGGGAGAGAATTTGGAACTCAAAATTTTAAAAATGATTGTTGTCTTTTGGCATATAATTGTAAAATATTTAATGAAATAAAAATTAATTTAAAAACAGAAAGGGGAAAAAATGATTCTTCAGGCAGAAATGTGAAAAATAGATTGAAGAAGGCCATGACTGGAGCCAGAGGAAACCCAGTTAGGCTATTAAAATAGTATGGGCAAGAAAAGATGAGAGCCAGAACTAGGGGAGTGGCATTGTTAGTGGAATGAAGGGAATGGAGAGAGAATCATTAAGATACTTCAGCTGACAGAGAGTGAAGAGTCCAAGATGATGGTAATCTTTCAAGTCAAAGTAATTGTAGTAATCCTCAATAGAAATAGAGAATTTGGGAAGTGGGACAGATGTGGGGGGACAGTTTGGCTATGTTGAGTTTGGGATGCCAGGATTACATCAATACACTTCTCTGCACATACATTTTTGAAAAAAAGATCATATATTTAAGTTGAAATACCCTGTGCTAGTAATAATATATTACTCCAAAGATGCCATCACAACATGTTTTTTTATAGAGGAAAAATAAACTGAAAATGGTGGCTATTTATACGAACAGCTGCTCAGTCTGGTGTTTCTGTACTTAGAGAATCTGATGCCGGGTTTGTGCAGTTGTTGGTCAGCACATTGAAATGTCCAATCTGTGGCTATCATGCATATATTTTCATGTGGGGTGTTTAGATCCAAGAATTTCAGAGCTGGAAGGAACCTCGACACCTGTCTAGTTCAGCCCCTACATGAAAGAGAATCCCCACAGCTCACCCGCCCAACAAGTCACATGAAGACCTTCAATAAACGAAAACCACTAGCTTGATAAACCCAAAGACCAACTCATTTAAGTTGGGGATCACTCTTAGGGTTAAAAATGTTTATAAACAACATACTGACATTCTTCTTAGACAGACTCCATTACTGCTCCTACTTCTACCCTTTAAGGCCTAAACAAATCTAATTCCCTCTCCACAGGGTAGCCCTTCAGATCCTATGTCCCTCCAACATTCCCTAATCCTGGAATGAGCATGTAAGTGACACAGTGGCTAAGTCAGGTAGGTCTGAAGTAGAATCTGTCCACTTAATAGCTGTGACTCTGGGTAGCCTCAGTTTCATCATCTGTGAAATAGGGATAATAATAGATCCTCTCTCCCAGGGTGGTTGTGAGAATTAATGAGAGAACATATATGCTGAGCTTTGCAAACCCTAGAAAGCTGTATAAATGCCATTTTTAAAAACTGATCCTTATACAGCAAAACTTGAGACCCTTCCCTCTCCAGGTAGCTCTACCATTGACACTCTCCAACTTAGCAATGTTCGTCCTAAATCTTGATTCCCCAGACTGAACATGCCCCCTCTAGATTTAATCTGACCAGGGCAGGGTACAGTGGGACTGACTGGAACATTCTGATCACAGGAAGCCATGCTTCTCTTAACCCAGGCTAATACTGCTGTTACGGGAAACTATCTCCTCTTTGAGTTCATGTGCTATGCAGGTTTCCACTACAGAACAAACCTATCACAATGCAGAAATTACAGAAGTCAAAATCTAGATTTTATTATGCTTAAGGATAGGTGTAGGAAGTAGAAAAACAACCCTGAACCAAGACTGGAGTTTCTGACAAAGATTTTATAGAGAAAATGATGTCAGAGTGACAGATAAAATTTTTTAACATATAACAATCTTTATGGCTTCAAATTACAAAGGAAACACAGGTCTAGTCAGATTTCTTATCTTATGCTTCCTTGAACTAAGATTGAACAAACTAAGTTAGTACAATTTAGTAAACAGACTAAATTATAGATTTAAACGTTGAGTTTTCAAAACCCTATACTTAGAGAACTACAAGCCTACATTTTAAAGAAGTCCCAATGGACTAACCGAGGGGAAGTGATATACATGTCACAAAGAGAACCAAATATTTGGTGTCAGGAAATTCTTATGCTAAATTCCCTTCTTCCTCTCCTTTGATTTCTCATCTCAGGGATGTTGGAAAGTCTTCCCTTAATACTTTATTCCCTAAGTCATGTTTTAGCCAGGTGAGGTTAATATTAACAGGAAACAGGTTTCAATTAGACAAATGATCCAGAAGGATTAATAAAATTGAGTAAAAGGAAAATGAAAAGTGCCCATAAAACTGCATTAATTCATTTAACAGCCACAGCGAGCTCATAGTTCCATAAAATTCCCTGGTCTGTCTTCCACATAGCATCGAGGTCAGAGACCGCCAGGACAAAATGTTGTGTACACCGCCAGACAAGGTCTCCATGGTAGATGTTTTTTGCTTCACTGTTTCTCTTTGCTACAAGGGAAGGTTGAAATTTGAAATGGGGTTAGAATGAGAAATAGTTTATTAAGAGTCATTGAATAAACTTACTTTAAAACAATAAATAAAATCCTCATTTTTCCCATTCCCACCCCAAACACGCTACTGGGGCATGAGATGCCTCCCACATTTTTAACCCAAATGTAATATTTTACTTTTGTTCCTATTTTATTTACTCTTGATAGATTCATACTCATGTTCTAGTCTGTCTAGATTGTTTTGGATCCTGACAGATATCCATTATGTTAGGTGGTAATAACTTTGCATCATATGGAGATCAAATAAGCATACCATCCTAATCAGTAATAAAAACACTATATGGCACAAAGCAAAGCACAGATCCCTGTGGTACTCCATTAGAGACCTTTTAAGTTAGCGTAAAACCACTGACACCTTTTTTTTTCAGCCCAGTCATTCACAGGACTCATTCATTTCTTCGCAAGGAAGATTTATAGGAAAGAAAAAAGGAAGGAAACAGGTATTTATTATTTACCATGTACCTGCCACTGTGCTAAGTGGCTTTTCACAAATATTATTTCACTTTATTCTCACAACTTGGGAAGACAGATGCTGTTATTATCCTCATCTGACAGTTAAACTAAGGTAGACAGAGGTTAAGTGACTTGCCTGGGGTCCCACAGCTAGCAAGTGTCCCAGGCTGGATTGGAACTCAGGTCTTCCTGACTCCAAGCACTGTGCTCTATCTATTATGCCACCCACCTGCTTCTTAGGAAAGCTTAAATCATGTCATATAACCTGCTTTGAACATGGATCACCAATGAGGCCTAGAAATAAACCAGGTTACACTTGGCAAACTCATCAAAGCTTCCAATAACCCCTTTTTCCCTGAAACAAAACCAAAACTTTCTAACATGACTCATCTTCTAGTTATGTAAAATGACCTCATGACGTAGAATATCACGATTTCTGATGAATTAAGTTCCTAAGTCCAGTAGAGGGCAATAGAGAAAGATGCCTGTGTGCTCTAAGGTCACAACTTTGAAACAACAGAAGGCATTTAAGGTATCATCATTGAGAGGTACAATGGAAAAACGGGGTGAGCCATTCATCTAGGAGCAAGGGCACACAAGTGGTACAGTGGATAGAGTGCTGGACCTGGAGTCAGGAAGACTTGAGTTCAAATCCAGCATCAGACACTTACTAGTTGTGTGACCCAGGGCAAGTCACTTAACTGCCATTTGCCTCAGTTTCCTCATCTGTTAGATGGGGACAATAATAGCACCTCTCCCCCTGGGGTGTTGTGAGGACCAAATGAGATAATGCTGGAAAGTGATTAGCACAGTGCCTGGTATGTAATAAGTGATATACTAATGTTAGCTATATTATTACCTAGCAAGAATGAGAGATGACAGACTTTAACATTTCATTAGTACCTACCTAACATTAAAGGTGTAGAGGGAGACCTTCCCACTTCTGTGGCATGTAATAACTTTGTAGTTTATCATTTTAGGTATGCCTCCTGTTCAGGACTATTGAGAGGAGAACATGGGCAAGATCACACTGTATGAGATTGCAGATAACTAGAATGAAACCGAGAAATCATGTAGTCCAAAGCCCTTATTTTATAGATGAGGATACTGAGGCCTAGAGAGGCCCTTAGGCAGGTAATTTAGTAGCAGAACCTCAACCTTGGACCCACTGCTCATTCCATGGCACCAGTATGAATTCTATATGCACTTTTTTGGAGGAGTTCCCATGTCACAGATCTATGGAGTTACTGAAGTCAATACTTTGAACATCTGCACATATGTGGTTTCCCTTATTAAAACATAAACTCCTTGAGGGAAGGAATTTTCTTGTTTCTATCTTTGTAGCCCCCATGGTGGGCATAATGCCTAGCACACTATAGGCACTTAATAAATGTTTGCTGATTCACAACTTGAAAAAAGATACACATAAACTGTCTGTTTAGAAGTTTTGTTGATGACATTTGTGCTACACAGCTAAATCTTGATATACCCCCCTCCATGTGCATAAAAAACACCCTTAAGCAAAACCAGCTAATATAATTACCAGCATATGAAACATTCTTAATCTCTGGTCTTTCTACTTTCTGCTAAGAGGAGGAAAAAGGGGCTTACCTCTTCTTTGATCCCAAGGCTGTTCATTCATTACATTTAATCTGAGTTTAGGGGCTGAAAACTGTTAAACAAAAACATCAGATACAGTGACTAAACTTGACAATATGATTTATTTTTAGTGAACTCATGTTGGTTTCTAGTGATCCCTGCTTTCTTCTGTGCTTTGGGGTTGCTGCTAGTGAAGCAGTCACAGGTGCAGATGGCTGAATTTCATAGCATTGGGACTGAGGCTCAGGGTACAGCCTCTCTTCCCTGTTCTATAGCCAGAAATATGATTTTATACCTGGTTCTTTACTGGGACTGACTTTTTGATAGGGAAAGTTGGATCCTCAGTTCTCACTTTCATTGGCTTATCATCTTCAGCTCAACTTCCTGTGGGAAGTTCTTAATTATGGCAAGGCTATCTTTGGCTCTAGTCTAGGGTTTTCTCAAAGGCTGAGTGTGTATAAAAAGGTACGCAATGTACAAAAGTGAGTTAGGTAGGGAATATGTTTATTCTCACTCAGAGAAAGAAATGCTAATCATAAGGCACCATGGTGTACATTACAGAATGATCAGAAGGAAGTTCAATAACTCATCACTCCTTGTACAATCCACTGGGAAGTTAGTATTCAAGTCTCATTGGGACATAAATAGTTTTTATGAGGTTGCTAAATAATATATATTTTACCTCTACTGAGCAAAGTCCAATCCAGAACCAATCAAAATTTTCCTTCTGGTGGCCTTTCTCTCTCTGATGCTGACTCCTTCCTCCCACCCAATCCACTTCCACTGTTGCTGCAATCACAGTTGATTTGGATGTCTCTGTCCTGAGTACTCTTGCTCTCACTGCTACAGCACTGCAGACCTACTGAAAGAAAAACTAACAGAAGGAGGCAAAAGCAGCCCCTGGCTCAGGTTTGTCTGGTGAATTCCCTCAGCCCTGGATGATAGCAGGATGATGAGACCTCCATTAACTTGGGATAAGGATGCCTCTATCCATTCTTCAATGGCATCACATCCTATTGTCAGGGAAACCTCTGCCAAAGAGAGACCCACGAACCGGGAGCCTCTTTTATCCAACGTAACAGCCCACATCTTCCGCTGCTATGGGGCTGCAGTCTAAGGAACTATTCAGAGTCTATCAAATCATTTTAAAGCACAAAAATGGTCTTTTCATTACTAGACTACCCCATGGTTGGTGGTAAGTAGAAAATTCATTATTCCAAAGGCCTGATCACCCAAAGTCACCTTTTTTTGGTGTTCAATACTCCCTGATTGTTTAGAAGGGAACATGCTCACTGAAATGATGTCTGTAAGTTCCTTCAGCCTTAATATATTTATATAAGGTTTTTTTAATTCTTTGCTTATGTGTTCCACATTTTAAACTTTAAAGATACTTTTTACTGTGGTATATAATTTTCAAATATACAAAATGGCATTAAATTAACAAGCTAGATATCCTTTGTGTACTTTTGACCAGTCAAGAAGAAATTCAGGAGTTTTTGATCATCTCCTCTCTTTATTTCCACATATGGAAAATCTCATTAAAAAAAATGATAAAGCGTTCCATTGATTGGAGCCATATGTTTTATCCCAGGCATATATATATGAAGCACACAGTGACCCTTGAAGCAATTTTGAGGGAAACTGCAAGTAACATTATGCTACAATTACATGTCTTTTCTGATATTAATCTGTTTCAATGATTACTCTGCTATCTGAATGATGTCATTCTGCTGAAGCTCCTCTGGCTATTTTGTTTTAGTGCTGCAAATGTGTTAAAAATTTAAATCTCAGCTTGAAATTTTATTTATGCTGAGATCAACTTTCTGGATCTGCTCATTTCAACAATGCCTTCAGGGGTGGCACTTCTGGGAACACTGCCAGCATGAGCTGGTCAGCAGGAACTGTTTCAGTGTAATTTATAAACTATAAGAAGGAGAGCTGGTTGACCTACAAGGACCAACTGTGCAGGAATTAAGGATAACGACAATGATGATTACTCACAGCTTGCCTGTGTTCTTTGGGTGGGGTGGGAAATAAAACAAATCCTTCAGTGTTTTAAAAATTGAGGGAACCTATAGGCATCTAGTTTCTTTCCTTCATGCTCTATGAAGCATTAAAAATGTCTCAGGAATCTCAAGAGACTCATTACCCTGCAGAATTTTATTTACAGTCTCTAAAGGGATTCTTAAGAGAAGGGCATTATAAATGGTTTTCAAAGCCAAAAGAGTGACATTATTGAATAGGGGTCCTTGTTCATCATGGCTAATATGTGTAGCAGGGGCTGTAAAAATGTATCCTTCTTGACTCCCCCTCGTCATCCTTATATAGTAGAAAGGAGTTTAGGGGAGCTTAAGGATTAGTGTTAGGGGTATACAGGGGCTCTTTTGAGCCTCCAGACCCAGAAGTGGGGGGCATGCTGAGGCAGACAGCAAGTGCTGCAGTACAGACACTAGCTGATTATGTAATTTGCTCTGTCCTAACTTGATTTGGGAAGCGAGAATAATTTGGAAAATGAGAAGAACGGTGTGAGGCTGGAGGCTGGCAGAGGGTGGCACACACCGGAGAAACCCAGAGTGGGGGCCCTTGCTTCGCACTGTGATAAAAGCTGGATGCAGGGAGGTTAGGTATCCCTGGTCCAGATTCTGAAAGAATCTCCTCATACCTTTGGGATGGACTTCTAAGGGAAGGTATATTGGGACCTGGCTCGCTGGGTGATGATTGGTCAAGAACTGTAGAAGACAACAGGAGAGTGAGGATGTGTTGGCTACGGGAGGAACCACAACTGGAAAACCAGATGATGCTTGACCATGAGTTGGAGTTGTACTAAGCAGTCTCCCTAGGGGCAACACCTCTGCTGGGAGCCCTATCCAGTGTTCAATCTGTTCAAAGATCTGTGTTTGCTGTTTTGTATGGTAGGTTGGCAAATGGGTTGGTTTTGAATTCAGGAAGCCTAGGTTCAAATCCCAATTCTGCTACTTCTTACCCATTTGACCTAGGGAAAATTAATTTCCCCCTTCCCACCCCACTCCCCTTTTTTCTTCTATTCTGGAAAGACTGTAAGTATAGTGCTGGAAACAGATTCACTTTCTGAGGACCAGTCTAGTTAAGTACAGAGAGGCACATAACCAGTAGTATGGAGACTTGGTGATGAATTATCTCTCTAGTTATGGCAACCCATGAAGCAAAGAATACACAGTGAACCACAACCTTGCATATATCCATTCTGTTTCTACAACAAACATGGCAGTGGTGGGAAAAGAGGCTTAAGGATAATTGAAGTTTTAAATCACCTACAAACATTAACTAGACTACTGGTGTTCTAAATTTGAGTTCCTTATAGAGTGGTCACTGAGGGGATAGACCACTGGAGGAATAGAAACACATCTCTTTTGATATCTTTACTATCAGTGAAATGAAATAACAAATGGGAGTTCTAGTTAAATGGAAGAATGACTCATAGGTTCTCCTTGAAGAGACAAGCAAAGAAATTTGTGGAGTTGGTTTTAATATACCAAAGGCAAAAACAAACATGAAACTATGCACCATTTGATTATCTTGTATCACATAGAGCCTGAGATAAAAATTTGCAAAAAGACTGCCATATACATAATTGAAGCTTCTGACCAAATGTCCGTTGTAGAGGCTGAAAGGGTACTACGTAGCCCATCTAAAACCCTGGGGGTCCCTATTACAGTTTCCACTGTCACTGGCAAGGCAGGTCCCCCCAGAATAAGGTTTAGCTACATTTTACCTTCAGGGTTCTAGAAATACCTCCAAGGGTTGGGGTTATTTTTCTATTGCCTCTGTTTCAAGCCCTATTCTGGTGTGATTCCCCCAATATTATTAGCCAGTTAATATCTCTTCCCTATCATTATACCATTTGGGTAGCATTTCAGTATCACTTAATCAATTAACATTAATTATCTTTTAGCTATTTTCTTAGGAAATCTAGAATGAACAGAAGCATAAACCATTCCCCTGGTACTCTCCCCTATTCTTCTTCAGTCCCTGGGGAGAGAGGGCTTAAACTTAAAGCATTTTCCACAAAGTATTCACCACCCACTTTGCGGCACAGTTGATGGACGGTCCTTTCTCTGTTGCCTGTGATCCAATGGAGTAAGTGGTTCCTCAGAGCCCCATTCCTTATTAGGCTTGACTGCTCAAGAGTTATGATATGGTTTTCTTCTACTTGACCTCTGGTGGCTCCTTCTGCTAGCCTTTTGAAGCTCACAAGATCACAGGCTAGTCTGTTCTATCTCTAACACTCTTTCACTTAAACCAGAAATGAATATATACAAATGGGATAGAAGCTACTGCTGGGCCGTGTGCTCATGGCTTTACATCAATCATCTAGGAAGAGAAGGCCACTAGCACAAGCTCTCTCCTACCCCAGGTTTATAGCAGCAGTCTTTGCTTCCTCATTTGAAAGCAGCCAGACACGAAAGAAGAGAGAGAAAACCTTGATTCAGACAGTGCCAAAGTGAATGCATGCCAGGAAACAATCAAAAAGTCTTTCCTTCCCACTAAAACAGGAGGAAAGCAGGCTGCATTGCTATGGGGAGAAGAGTATGGTGGTTTTAGTGACCCCCCAAATTTCTCCCTGAAATAGGACCCATATTTTTTATATTGATATTTCTCCAATGAGTTTATCCAGCTCCTAGAAATGGAACTCCACAGGTAACAAAACATTAACATGACAGGTCACCCAGAAAACAATGGAAAGGCACAGGATGGCAGTGAATCAGCTGCAATACATTACCAAAAAAATTGTCAAGTAGCATGAAGGCCTTTATCAGAGATAACGAGGCTGGGAAAAGATGGATTGGTCATGTAACCAGAACAAGGGAGTCCAAATGACCAAGGGCCTGTGTCCTTCACTGGTATCCACATGACAAGGGAGAACTATGAGAAGGTCCCTAGCACGTTAGGTGACAGCCCATGTACAGTTCATTTTCTTTCTACAGTTACTGATACATTTTATTTGTTATTTTTGATTCATGCTTTTTCATTATTCATTTTTTTAAGGAATGAAAATCCATCTTCTCTCCTTTCCACCTCCCCTCACTCCCCACCTTCCCTCATTGAAAAAGAAAATCCTTATAACATGTACTGATGTAGAATTTACAGGAGAAATGAGAGTTAGACAGCATGGGATGCCATAGAAGTTATGGAGAATTCATGTAAATGCACCTTTTCATTCTCTGAGTTTTGTAAACTGTGTGCTCCCAGAGTTGATAACCCATTGAAGCGTATGAAAAGGCAAGTTCCCAGATGTCTAGGTGAGGGCAATGAGTCGGAGAAGGGAGGAATGCTCTCAGGCCTACCTCAGCCCGTTGGGTCACCTGAGTCACTTGAGTGACAAACGCTAGATGAGGGTCACATTTCATGGCACTATCACTTGGCTAGAGACATTTTTCCTCCTTGTGTTAAACTCTGACTAGTCCCCCCAACTCTAAAAAGCTCTTGCTGACCTCTGGCTTCTTAGATGCCTCCCCAGTGACCAGGAACATACTGTCCCCATCATCTTCCAAGGCCATTTCCATCCCACCATCAGCTTAGGTCTGGGCGATTCTGACAGTGTCCCATTTTCCCTTCCCAAGCACCCAGGCATGTAACGCTCTGGGCAGGATTGTTCCAGTTAGAGGGTTGGCAACATCCAGGACAAAAGAGCAGAAGTGAGAACCAAGCCTTCCATTGTCCCTGCTAAAACACAAGTTGCTGAATTCTGAGGACAAAGTTTTCTTTGATAACATGATACTTAGTTCTAACCATTCTCTTTTATGGATCCAAGCTAACTTGATACTTCCCATTTCATGGAACCCAAGATAAACAGCACGATGAATTTCGTTGTCTCTGATGGGGACCTTGGATATTCCGAGAGTGACAATCACATTACATTTAAAAAAAAAGTTTAATTGATGCCTTTTGTTTTTCTGTCACAGCTAAGTGGGGAAACAAAGTACTGGGCCTGGAACCAGGAAGACCTGAGTTCAAATTCAGTCTGAGACACTTACTAGCTTTGTGACTCAGGGCAAGCCACAGCTTCTGTCTTGGTTTACTTGTCTGTAAAATGGGGATAATGAGTACCTGTTTCTCAGGTAGGGGGGACAAATGAGACATTTTTTGTAAAGTGTTTTGCAAACCTTAATGCACCATATAACTGTTTGCTATTATCATCATTAACAGTAATACTCCCACTCTGGAACTGAACCCTGCTTTGTAACAAAAAAAAACCCAGTTAAGTGATGGGGTCAGTGGAAGGAGTTGAAGGATTTTGAGTTTTATACTATCATTTCTGCAGGCTCCCTCTTATTTTCACTCCTTTTTCCCCCTTCCATTCCCTAACCCTTATTGCTTTTGTGGGTGCAATCATTTGGATATTGCATACTTTGTATTCAATGCATTATAGTGTTGATAAGCATTTGACTTTTTTACATAAAAATTAATTTTATATTAATTTAAAATTAACTCTGAAGAAAAAAACAGATCTTGTGTTATACTTAAGTAGTTTCTTGGACGGAAAATAGTCCATAAACAACCATAAAATCTCGAACCCTGTTAATTTCAATGCTAACATTTCTAGCATTGCTAACATACCCAAATATTGTAGCATTTAAGGAAATTTAGGTTGTTGCTCAGCATTTAAGGATATAATTTTCCTTTGGTCTTTATTCTAAGATTGTCACAAAGCTGATACATTAATACCTGAAGCCCAAAACAGAAATGCAGCGCTGACCAATTAAAGTTAGGTTAGTCTGTAGACTGCAAATCACATGAAATTACAGCATTTTGAGAAACTGTTACTGGAAAATTGTTTTTCTTTTTTTGGTGTTCCTTGGGTAAGAGGGAATGCAACCTTTTTTTAAAGCTAGGTTTGATGTTTTGATGAGTTACTTCTAGGAAATTATTATTCGAATTGTGAAGCTGTTAGGAAAAAAATCGGAGTATTGGATATGATTGGATAGTTTTAAAGCACTTCTGTTTATGTATACTTGAGTCATCATTTTCTTTTTTTAATACTCTTTCTTCCAGTTGAAGTATGTTGTTAAGCCTATGCAACTTAAGAATTCTACCTGGGCCACCAGATGGAATCACATATTTTTTCACTCTACTTAATGGGCCATCTTGCCTAGATGGCTTTTGTTATGAATTGCCTTTTTCATGTTATATAGGTTACACTCATTATGTATAACTGTAACATTTTTCCCCTCAAAGATTTATCTATGACTGGGGGTGGGGGGAGACATAAAAGCCAAAATTTCTTCCTCTTTTGGGAATGGCCCAGGAAGGGACTCTAAGAGGGCAACAGATCTTAAGAAGGTAGCTCTGTGGGAACACTTTTTGCCTATTGCATAGGGGTGGGACAGCTAGATAGTGGTGTGCCAGATAGTGCTGAGCCTGGAGTTCAAATCCAGTTTCAGACACTTAATAGCTGTGTGACTGTGGTCAAGTCATATAATCCTGTTTGCTTCAGTTTCCTCATTTGTAAAATGAGCTGGAGAGGAAAATGGCAAACCACTTCAATATCTGCCAAGAAAATCCCAAATGGCATCATGAAAAGTCAGACACAAGTGAACAACAAACACGCAGAAGAGGGAAATGGGACTTTTTGCAGGGTGGTGGCTCTCCTGTTCTTTGTAATTATCTGGTTTCCTTCTTTCTCCAGCACTGCTTTCTCCCTCATTCCCCCTCCCTGACTTTGTTCTCTCTCTCTCTTCCTTCTCGGTGAAATGCTGATAAGAGGAGATGAGAGAAAAATGCCACTAAAGTAGTGTGGGAACCTTGAAAAGGGCAGTATCCAAAGTTTACTTCATCACAGTCTAGTTAGAGAGGATGATGGGTCCTCTTTGTGACTCATTTCCATCACCAATGCTTGTTGATTTGAATTGATGTGATTAAGCAGGGTTGAAAGAGAGGTAGAGAATTATTCAACCTGTTCTAGGCAGTCAAAATTAAGTATGCTGATGCCTGCAATTACAGTCAGGTCCTCTAGGAAACTCTAAATAGCCTAGGAACATCATCAGTGTCCTAGGGAGAGTCATCCAGGAACTGATAAGACGGGTGACTGCAATTGAATGCACATGCCAAGCAAGATATGACTAATCACGTACTATTCTGCAGGGCTGATTCAAAAATACTGGCTGGCAATAATCCTGGAGACTGAGAGGCTCCTGGAGTGCAGGGCCTGTGTGTTGTCACCTTTGCAGATTCACAGAAGAAAGTTCAATAAATATTGAATAATTTAATGAAGGAATGCTTGTACCAAGAAAGACCTACCTACATATGGCATAAGAGTTTTGGTGGCCACGCAAGGATGAACACTGTCACTGAATTCTGCTATGCAGGCAGCACTAATGATGCATTCATTGACAAAAAAGGGGAGACTCAAACTAAAAAATGATGGTGGGCTTTTTGGAATAAGAGTAGATCAAGTCTAGAACCAATATGGTCCTAGGCTCCAAATTAGACTGAAGTTTTATAGGGTCAGTGTCTCCTAATGTCCTGTGTGGTCTTCTCATACACATAACGTAGATATAATATCTAGTTTCTCGACCATTTTAATATAATCCAAGAGTTTATACCGAATGGCAGAGTACCCGATCATGTGTGGTATGTGTGTGCATATGTGTGCCTATGAAGCAAATACTGCTGTGGCTATAAAGGAGTTGGGGTCTTTGCGTGAAGAACTCATGTCAGCGGTCCATCTAGAAAGCAGAATGATTAAACACAGTCCAAGAAAACTGCAGCCACAAGTCAAAGGAAGCGCGCCATGGAGAAACTGCTGGTTGGAGGTACATCTGTCATCCCCTGCCTGCATATACACATAATAATCACCATCAGTAACATCTTTGAATGGGGATGGTATTAGATGTATTAACCTAATTATTAGAGTTAGTTCAACAGACCACACATATTAATGAATAGAACTATGATTTTATATTTGGAACATTTCTACCACTTTCAGGAAAAAACTTAAGTCTTTATCTGAAGACCCCTAATCTGATTAAACAATTTTCTTAAAATGCCTCCCAGACATTCTTTGTTTAATCTTGCCTTTCTCTACCCCAACTTTTTCTTGGAAATGTCTTTGTATGGAGGTTGTTTTCTCATGTGGTAGAAAGCTCTTCTAACTTGTCATTTGTCAGGAAAAACTACTTCCTGTCACATGGCCCAAGGAACGTTGAGCAGGTTGCCAACGTCTAAAAAGGTAGTCATAACCCACCCTTCTGTGCTCATTGTATGCAGGATGGTCATCCCAGCATGAAGACTGCTGGACCTTTTCTTTTCAAATCCTAAGATAATTTTATAGCTGCAGAAGTGTAGGTTTGTATAGAAATGGAGCCTAAAGTCATTTGGAGAATTTTTTATTTTGGTTTAAAATGAGTCATGAAATCCAAAAGTTCATTCAAAGGACAGGCTGATTCTGGATACTCACCATAAATGATCTCCATAAGCTTGGGGTATACCTTCGGACAGCTGGTCCGAATAAAATCCATCTAACACTTCACAGACCCTGGAAGACAAAACTGAAAGCCTGGTAAAAGTCATTTATTTATTCAACAAATATCTGAATAGCTACTGTAGCAAGACTAGAAATCAGTTCAGAATTAGACTAGATCCCTGAATGGCGGCACTATTTTCAGGACTGGGATGATCTAAATACTTAATTCTGGAATCTCATACATTCTCAACTGTTCATGATGCAGGAGTGTGAGCAAGAAACGCAACCTGGTCCTTCTGCCAGGCAACAAGGCCTTGGAGGACCGTCCTGGGGGCCCAGTGGCAAACCGTCCTGGGGGCACCAGTGGCAAACCGTCCTGGGGGCACCAGTGGCAAACCGTCCTGGGGGCACCAGTGGCAAACCGACCTGGGGGCCCAGTGGCAAACCGTCCTAGGGGCACCAGTGGCAAACCGTCCTAGGGGCACCAGTGGCAAACTGTCCTAGGGCCACCTCTGGAACACATTTTGGAGTCTGAGGACCCGAGTTCCAAGCTGGGCTAGCGCAGTCTCTCTGGCTCAGTTTCCCCATGAGGAAACCTCAGGGGTTGGAGGAGGCGGCCTGCAAAGTCCATTCCAGGGGGAAGTCCACACTCTTAGAATTCCAGCCTCCCACCAATATGGCAGGATTGGTATTCTGGACCCGGTGAGGGGGCGCCATGGGGGCCGGCTCTGGTAGGGTCGCTTTGAAGGAAGGGTTCCACATACTGGCAACAGTAACCAGCCGCCGGGCCGAGCCTTTCCTTCCTCTCCGCCCTGAACCTAACAGCTGGCAATGCCCCCTTGCCCGCGGGAGCCCCAGCTCCTGGACCACCCAGGGCTCAGCGTGAGGAGGCAGAGCACAGGCCACAGGGACAGGGTGTCAGTGAAAGGCAGAGGCCCGGGGGCAGGAAAGCACCACGAGGGCAGCCCGCCGCCCAGGACAAAGGAGAGGCTGGTAGGTGGGGAGAGGTCGGGAGGGGAGCGGGGGAGAGAGGGAGCTAGAAACCTGGGCTGGGGCCGGAGGGGGAGGGGCGGAGGAGGCGGGCGGGGGTGTGCGCGCGCGGGTCACGTGCCGCGCCGCCGGCCCGCCCTCCCCCTCCTTCCCCTCCCCTCCCCTCTCCTCCCCTCGGTGCCCGCTCCCTCCCCTCCCCGCGCTCGGCTCCCTGCGCTCGGCTCCTCGGCCGCCGGCGCTCGCTCGCTCTCCTCCCTCCCTCTCTCTCCGCTCTCCCCTCCGCGCTGCGCAGCCTTGCAGGAAGCCTCCGCCGCCGCCGCCTCCGCCTTTGCGGCCCGGTCCCCGGCGCAGGCGGCCCCCGGGGCTCCCTCCCTGCCCGCCGGTCTCGGTCCCGGGGCGCCCGCCCGGCCCATGAAGGGCGCCCGCAGCCGCCGGCGCCGCCGCCTCCTCCTGCTCGGGCCCGGGGGGACGCAGCACTGAAGCGGCCGGGACGGGCCGCCAGGGCGCCATGGAGGTGAACGCGGGTAAGAGCCGGGGTCGCGGGCGCGGGGTTCCCCCACCCTTTCTCCTTTCCCCTCCCCCAGCGGCGCGGCCCGGCCCCCCCTCACATGGACCGGCCGCGCGAGCCACGTGCGCGCTGTGTTTACGTTCGGCGGCGCGCGGCCGCGGGTTGGCCCGGGGAGCCCGTGACGCGGCATTACATAATGGGGGCCCTGGCGGCGGCGGCGGGCGGGGACACGTGAGGCCGCCGGGCTCCCTGACCCACATTCCCCGGGGCCGCAGGGACACGTGGGGGCGGGGCCGGGGGCGGGCCGAGGGCGGCCCCGCCCCTTGGGAGCGTTGCGAGGATGACGCGACCCGCGGCCCCCTCCCCCCTCCCCGCGGTCGGCTGGCCCTCTGCGGAGGCGGCGCGCGGGGCGGGGCGCGGGCCGAGCCGGGGGCGAGTGCGGGAGTGCGCGTGAGGGAGGCCGCAGTGCGCAGGCCGCCACCCCGCCGCCCGGAGCGAGGCCCTCGGGGCGGTTGGGCTGGAGCCTGCGCTCGGGGGAGGGGAAGGGAGGCAGCGGGGACCGGGCTGAGCTCCCGACCGCCCCGTGCCTCAGTTTCCCCGTCTGTAAGGCGAGGTGTGTGGCCCCGCCGGACTCCGGATGGGCGTGGTGCACAAGGTGACAGCTGACCCCGGGAAACATAAAAAGTGAGGGGATCGGGGCTTCTGTGCCCGTGCTTCCAAACCGGGTGACTTAGGCCTGGCCCCCCACACCCCCCAGGGCAGCGGAGGGCCTGTGGAAGTGAAAAGGGGAAAGAAATGCCCGAGAGATCAGAGAGAGAGGGACGGAATCCGAAAGGCCGGCCTTGAACCCGGGGCAGCCTCTCTGGAGCCCTCTGTGCTCCTGTAACGCGTGGGACCGCGGCACCGGGGCAGGGCGCGTGGGAGGGGTCGCGGCCCACTGGCCCACTTGTCCATGGCTCGTCAAAGTGATCCCGACGCTGCTTGCTTCCCCTCTCATTGTCGCAGTCATTCAGTCAATCAGCCTTTCATAAGCTCCAGGCGCTGCCTCCATGAAGCCCTCAGGTAGTTCACCATGTAGTGGAGGGCACAACAGACACGTACGTGCAAGCAGACTGTCTACAGGGAAAGCACTGGAGTCAAGGGGCATTGGGAAGTGTTCACAAGATCCTGGTTGGCACGTAAAGGAAGCCAGGGAGGTCAGTAGGTGGAGCGGAGGAGGGAGAGTGTTCCAGAGAGAACCAGAGCCACCAGGGATGGAGGGCCACGAGGCTGGTGTTGCCAGATGGAAGAGGATGTGGCATGGAGTGAGGTGTAAGGAAGAGGGGGAGGGGTTTGGAGGCCAAACAGAACATTCTGTATTGACTTCTGGAGATGGTAGGGAACCACTTCGGTGGCTGGAGAGCCTTGAAGCAGACATATCCTCCCAGCAGCCATTGCAGCAGTCCAGGTGGGCAGTGATGAGAGCTTGTAAGTGGGGGGTGGCAGTGTCAGAGGAGACTACATGGAGGAGTGTATCCGATTGCAGAGGTGAAGTTGAGGGACTTTGGCCAGGGATTGGACATAGGAAGGGGTTGAGAGATAGTGAGGAATCTAGGGTGACACCTATGTTGTGAGCCTGAGCACTGGGAGGATGGTGGTGCCCCCTGCAGTGATAGCTAAGCGGGGAGCAGGGGCAAGGTGTAGGAGGAAAGATAATAAATTTAATTTTGTACACATTGAGTTTAAGATGTCTATTGGACATCCAGTTTGAGATGTCTGAAAGACAGCAGGCGATTATTGGAGGTCAGCAGAGAGAAAGGTAGATTTGAGAATCATCATCCTAGACATGATAATTAAATCCATGGGCGCTTCTGAGATCACCAAGTGAATTAATATAGAAGGAGAAGAGAAGAGAGTCCAGGACAGACCCTGTGGGACGCCTATGGTGAGAGTGGGAATCCAGCAGAAGAGGCTGACTGCATTTAGGGCTTGTCTTTGACCTGCGACTCAGTACTTTGACCATTTGACAAGCACCAACAGAAATAAATTGGTTAGAGTCCTCTTCATTTTCTTACATAAAGTATGACAGTCTTTTAAAAAAAATTCATTTGCCATTATTTCTTGTCAACAGCCTATTTATTTGAGTCAGATCCCTTTAGTTACATAATATGTCTGGTTTTTAGTCTTTTTTGAAGATAATTTTTATATTTGTGCTCATACAGTGGTCTGATTGTACACACAGTTGATTTGGGAATGATGCCTCCATGTGTACTAGTCATTTCTTGCCTGGGTGACTCTTAATTTTGTTAAAAAATTTTAGTGTTGATGCTTTTCTAATGCATCGCAATTCTCTTCTTGAAGAAAGGAATAGATAACCAGCCTAGTTCAGTGACTCATTGGTGCAGGGAACTTCTTGGTGTGGAAATTCTCCCAGTGCAGTTCTCTCTAACTGCAGAATTTGAGAGCGTTGCCCAGAGCACTGAGGGGTTGTGATTTGTTAGGGTCCGCCAGCTCACATGTGTCACAGGTAGGATCTAAAGCCAGGATTTCCTGGCCTGGAGACTGGCTCTCTGTCCACTAGCCCAGGCAGCCTTCTTGAAAAAGATCTTTATGATCTATGGGTGTGAGGTTTTTGTAAAGTTTACAGGCCTTTGACCTCTCAGGTTTGCTCCTCTTTGAACCATGTGGCCTTCTGTTGATGTTACAGAATATTGAAATGGATCTTGATTTCATTTAGAGAATGTTAGCTAGTCATCCTTAACATTTCTCTACAGCCTCATCTTGTGCAGTAGGTGTTGGTTTGTGAGGAGAGAGAGAGAAGGGGTTCCATCCATATGGAAGCATGCATATTGTCCAGACTGATGGACGTTTGGATTAAATATCTGTGGAGTTGTATCTTGGACAGATGCTGTAGAGGGCAGTTGAATTGTGTCCAGGATGAATAGGTGGAGGAAAGCGTACTTGATTGCCTTTAGGAAATTTTGTGGTACTTTTATTTTGTCTGAAAGTTCTCCTCTTCTAGGAGGTGTCTCCACTATCAACTCTCTGAAATCATTATTGGTCACTCTGTTGGCATTCTGCAGTCTTGTTGTCTTCTGCTTTATTGTGTTTAGTGTGTAAATTGTTGTCCTGGCTCTGCTTCCTGCACTCTCATCCATTTATGGGCCTTCTCAAGTTTTTCTTTATTCTTTCCATTTTTTTCACTTGCAGATCATATCCCTAACATAGGTAACATTCCCATTTCACAGTTAGTTCAGTCATTATCTACTTGATAGATGTCTTTTTTTCTCTGTAATCCTTTGTTTTTCCAAAAAGAGCTACTATTTTACTCTCTTCTTAATCTCCTTGGGGTGCATCCCTATGCTGTGACTTTTTATATTTAGGTTATGTATCCATTTGGAGCTTATGGCATATGGTGTAAGGTGTTAAAACTAAACCTAATTTCTGCCAAAATACTTTGTTTTTCTCTTACCAGTTTTTGTCAAAGAGGGAGTCCTTACTCCATTAGTTGGAGTTCTTAGGATTATTCAACACTAGACTACCCTATTCAATTGTTTCATTATCATTTATGTCATTTGTTCCATTGATCAACTTTTATGATTGCTTATGAGACCTGATAATGAAAATTGTGCATTAAATAAAAAGTTCCAAGCTTTTTTCTGAAGTAAAAACTCATCTTTTAAACTTTAATTTTCTTTTAGTGGTGCTGTTTGGATGTGGGTGATGGAACACTATGGAATTAAAGTGGTATGTTATCCAAAGGGCAGTGGAAAGGCTCACGGGGGGCACATGCAGAATATATCGTCCCTGAAGTACCAAGTAATAGGAGAAACAGCATCCAAGATAGTACTAGAGAGATTCTTACTAGGAGAGGACATGGCCCCATCACCAAGTGCAAGTGAAGGATGGCCCAACTCATTTCAGTTCTCTGCAATGTCAAAAGACTAAGAGGAGCAGATCCCAGGATGTTGGGTGTATCCATCATGGAGCACGTATGGCAGAATGTATATGGGATGAGAGGGCCTGTGTGGGTCTTGGTGTGCACCATTGGAAGAAGTAGCCACATGAGGGAGGTCACAAATCCATCCAGAGTATCTTTTTAATCACATGAGCTTTGAGTAGAATTGTCAAGGACATAATTTTACCACAGGAGAAAGCATAATTCAAAAGAGAATTTTTGTTGCAGATACTATTTGCCATTGTGTTGCAGCATTTTTTTTTTAAACTGGGGACATTGAATGACTGAAACATTAAATAAACAAATGTTACAGAAACAAACAGTGAGGTAGACTTAGGGATGAGGAAACCTGATTAGATGTGATCAGTCAATCAGCAGAATTGGATTGGAGATGAGAGGAATGAGAATAGAAAGCTGGGACTCAGGTTCTGCCTCCAGGACACAGAGTTCCTTATAGTAATGAAATCATAGCGATGTAGCAAGTGGAAGGCTATTGTGACCTACTATGCTAAAGCTTTGTCTTTTCTCAAATACGGTCCTTGGGGCAGTCTCAGGCCCCATCTTTCAGAAATGGAAGATGAAGGCAATTCTGTTTATAATTACCAACTTCTTTTACTGTTCAGCCTTGGTGCCAGAAGTTTAAGCAGCCTTTTACATATAACCAGAAACTAGAAGGAAATCTGTGGAAAAATTCAAATTGGCCAATAAAAATATAATATGCATGTATTCCAGAATTTTGGTCTTTCTCCTGAATTAGCAGCCCTAATTAGAAAACATGCTCCTTAACTTTTAATCATTTGTATTATAAAGAAAAAAATGATACTTTAAATATGGTTGAAGTTTTACTTTTATGATTTTGTTTTCCTTGAGTTTTGTAGTGAATAATAGTAAAATTTCAGTAAATTATAATAACCAGTGGTAATGATTTGAATGAAGAGAAAGTGTGCCCATGAATACAAATGGAATATTTACTTTTGGCCTTAAGGTAGTAGGGAAAACTCCTTAGATCTGGAATTAGAGTACTTCCATTTGAATCACAGCTCTTTACTGTCCTTCAGTGGTCTCTCTGGATCTCAGTTTTCTCAATTGTAAAATGCCCTCCTGTTGGAGGTGAGCCAGAGCCTTGGGCCTGGCCCAGTGGCTGGGTCTCTTGCAGGTAGAAGACTACCTAATGAGGCATTGGCCAGGCTCATTTTTTCTGTAGGGATGTCAGGATGGCTCATCTAGGCTTAGAGTTGGCTGAGTTCCTCAACACGATTTTTCTCTTTGGTTCAGTTTATCAAGTGTATCAATCCAGCTAGGGAACAGAGTGAAAGACGTGTGTTTAGACTTAATTTAGCAGGGACTTAAGATACAAACACACTAGCAATAGTCACTCAAGGCAGCATATGAAAAGTGCTAAGACCGAAGTGGTCACCGAGCTGGCGGATCCAAGGAGACTTCCTGGAGGAGGTGCTGCCTCAGCTGGGCTTTGAAGGAAGGGAAGGACGTCCACAGGAAGATATTTCGGGGAATAGGTATGAGATGTGGGAATGGGGGATGGAATGTGGAGTATAAGGAGGATATTAATAGGATATAAGGTGAAGTGGTAGATTCACAGACTTGGAGTCAGGAAGACCTGAGCTCACATTTCATCTCAACCATTAGCTGTGTGACCTGGGTAAATCACTTCTCCTCTCTCTGCCGCTGTTACCTCATCTGTAATATGAAGGTGGTGTTACATGTCATGACCTCACAGGTCCCTCCCCTCTCGAAATCTGTGATCTGACAATTCTCTACGGTTGAAGTCACATCATGGAGTCTATAACTTGTTTGGTAGCCCCGGGGGAGCTGTGGTCTCTGATTTCCATCTGGCCTGGGGGTCATGCCATTGAGTATTGAGAAAAGGGATGGAGGGGCTTGAAGAAGTAACCACTTGGATGTGCGGGTGACTTTTGGTAGGTAGTGGTACTAATAATAGAAGGTGGGAAGTGAGAAGCAAGGGTAGGTGTTTTTTTGTTTTTGTTTTTTTTTGGAGTAAAATGATGAGTCTGTTTTTAACATGCTGAATTTGAGAAAGTAGGACAGCAGGCAGTTGAAATAGGATAGGAGATTTTAGAGAGATTTCGTCAATCTGGAGAATTGGGTGTCATCTGCTTAGAGGCCATAATTGAAACTGTGGGTGTGTACGGAGTTGTCAAGAGCTCTTGCTCTTTCGTAGAGAGAGAAGAGAAGAGGCCTGTCTGCCCTTGTGGGATGCCATATTGAGGTGAAAGGAGGAAGGGGGTTTAGTGCAGGAGGCCGAGGAGTGAACAAGTAGAAGTCAAATGACCAGGTCTCCTTGTTTCCAGTTTCCCATCTCTCCAATCCACCTTATATACAGATGCCAGAATAATCATAAAGCGCAGAGTTGATTCATATCCTTTCTCTATACAAAAGTTTATAGGTTACCTTTATAAGAAAACAAAATATCCTCAGCTCAGTCTGTAAAGCCCCCTGAAATTTTTCAGGCTGTCACTCACCTTTCCAGTTTTCTCATATTCTCCTTCACTTTCTTATCACTTAAATTAGTTTATGAGCGTTTATACATTACCTGTGCACCTTTACCCAGGTGGTGGTTGGTGGGTCTCTCCTGTTTGGGATGCACTCATGCTTTTCCAGGCTGCTTCATATACCAGGTGTTAATGTTCTCTCTTTGAAATTACTTGATATTCTTGTCTTTGTATGTATTAAGTCCCTAGAGAAGATACTTCCATGAGTAGGTGCTTCTTGAGTTGGAGAGGATGGTAGTCAGCTGTGTCCAATGGCTTAGCCTGTTTAGGAGGACAAAGGCCATTTTAAGAGGTCATTGGTGACCAAATGGTGAAGATCCAAGGTAGATTTCAGGTATTTTTTCCAGTTAGGATACCTCAATATTTCTAGGCATAGGAGAAGAAATCATTTGATAGAGAGAAATTGAAGTTGAGAGAGGGCGGGATTGAAATAGTATATTCCCCCAGGAGGGTGTGAGGGCCAGGACAGTGGAAGAGGGGCTATCTCATCTTGTGATATTAGAGGGAAGGAGGAGGAGATTGGACCTTGGAGGTCATTTCTCCAGCTTCCTTATTTTAGACTTGAGGAAATGGAGGCCCAAGAAAGTTCAAGGACATGCCTAAAACAGCTCGTACTGCAAATAGCAGCCCCAGGAGTCGGACCCAGGTCCTTTTGACTTTACATGTCAAGTACTGTGCTGAAAAATAGAGGGGAGAACACCCACGCTGCATTGTTTTCAGGAACTGACTTTTTCATGGAGGCTTTCTTTGTACAAAGCAAGACTAGCTATCATTCACCCTAGACTGTTCCTGCCATCTTAGAACTTAATGTTTGAACCATTTGGCTCATCATTCTCCTTGCCTTGTGGGATAGGAAAGGAAAGAATGGCAAACAGCTCTTCATAGAAAGGTGACTGAAATAATTTACCCTTCTGATAGTTTTCTGCTCTGCTTTTCAAGAGATAACGATTTGATTGCAGGACTGTTGCCAAGGGTATGCCTCATTTATTTAGCTCCCACAATCCTTCACAATGTAGTTGTTGAACATTTTGATTGACCATATACTTATTACTAGTACCCAGCAACACTTGTTAAATCAGTTTTGTGAAATAATTTCATAAAATGTTGTAGGTACTTTTATAAGTTATCCTTATATACTGTATTAATTTTAAAAATAAATTCTTATTAAAGTTTTTTTTTTAAACATTGACACACTTTCCCTGCATATCTCTCCCCCTTCGCTTCTAGAGAGCCATCCCATATAAGAAATAGTATTTTTTTAAAAGATGGTAAAAGAAAAGGAAAAAAATCAGCCTCACTGATTAACATGTCAAAAAATCTGAAAATCTGCGTGTAACTGTTGTAGACCTGCCACCTCTGCCAGGGAATGGGGGTGGGAGCCACTCCTCTTAGGAATTTGGCTACATTCACTTTTGTTTGTTTGTTGCTCCTTTCATTTACATTGTTGTTGATGTGTATGTTGCTTTATATACAGTATTTCTCATGGTAATTTTTTACTAGTGGTAATTGCATTTGAGAGGATGATGATTGACTTTAATGTAGAAATAAAGTTCCATTAAAGAGTAAAAGAAGAAGGAATTAAGTCTTTCCTCTGTCTTTCAAAGATGTGGGAGGACTGTCTCCTGGGAATGGAATTAGCATCCAGGATGTATGGGTTACATGCTGAAAAAGGCAAATGCCTGTGAGACTTTGCTAAGGATAATTAATGAGGAATAAAGGAAATTGTAATTAACTCAGCATCCAAATGGGTGGGTTGGGGGGTGGGAAGCTTTTTTTCTTAATAACCTATTTTTTATTTTTCAAGTAACAAGTAGCTTTTCAAATTGATCTGTCCCTCCAACTTCTTCTGCAATCCCAAACTGATCAAAAAACCAAAAAGCAAACCTGAAAAGTAAATTCTTCAATATATATTTACATATATAGTTACATATATAGTAAAACAAACCCACACCTGATCTTTGTCTGAAAGTTTGTGTCTCTTTAAGCATTCTCCATTCATCACCTTTCTGACAGGAAGTGAATGCACATTTTATCTTCATTCTTTTTGAATCACAGTTTACCTTTTGTGTTGATTAGCATCCTAAAATCTTTCCAAGTTTTTCTGTCTTATGTTATCGCAGTATAAATTGCTCTCATCCTCCTCACCATTGCTCTGTATTAATTTATAAAGATCTTTCCAGTTTTCTCTGAAATGAAAAATTGTTGAGGAAATATGCCTCTATAGAATTTGGCATGAGATTCGGCTGAGCCATATCAGCCCCAAAGCATTTCTAGCTGAAATATGAAGAATGGACGCATTCCAATGGAAGGAGGCTTTGTCTTGATGTAACCACCTCTTTTTGACTCTCCTGGTATAACGTCTGTTGTAGTCTGTCAGTAAAGCGCAGTGATATTCAAACATTTTTAAAAGAGCCAATGAACCTGACTGAAGGGGGGAGGGGACACAGCTTGAAAGTGGCTAAGGATGGATTCTCAAGATATTTCCAAAATTGAACTAACATGTGGAGGGGTCTTTTGCCAAAAAACCAAAGTGATGGCTAAGTTGTAAGCGACTCCCAACTCATGTGCTTTTCTTCTCTCTAGTCCAGTGCCTTTAAAGCACAAACAGAATGCAGCTAAGACTAGCACTGAAAGTGACTCCCACAGATATGTTAAAGTTAATATGAGATGATGAAAAATGTGATTGTTTAGAGAACTTTGTTTGGTGATACATTAGCTACGTTAGGTATGTTATCAAATGAAGTGTTGAACAGGAAAACGTTTGCCTAGTTTTTTTGGTATATCTGGAAGAACACAAAGTCCAACAAAAGAATCTCTGTTGATCTCAAGGTTTTTCCAAATTTGCATACTCCCATGGCTTTCTGAAACACTGCAGAGACTCCCCAATGAAAGATATTCACAATGTGACATGAGTGTAATCTTCCCCACTGGAAATGAAGTAGATGAAAAGCTCACATCCAGACTGTCCTATGTATAGGTTTCTGTGTGCTTTTACTAACTACTCTGATCCGCTGAAACCCCTACTTAACTAGATATACTTTAAGGTTGCTTTGTCCTTTCTGATTCCCTCCCCAAGCTTTCCTCTAGATCAGTGGTGTCAAACTCAAACCAGCACATATTGACTTAGTCTTAAAATGCGATATTATCATGTTTATTGTATTTTTATTTGTTAAATATTTCCCAATTATATTTTAATCTGGTTCCAGCAACCTTTGGGAGCATCCTGGGTTGCATCTACTGGCTGGGTGTTTAATACCTCTACCCTTGGCAACCAAACTGTGCTGTGTTTGCTTCACCATTAATATGTGAAGGTGCTAGGTGCCTTTTATAATTTTCTTGAGTATTCGATAAAGTATTAAAACACAGGATTTCATCTGCTCCCCAAGAAAGTATTCTTATATCCATTCATTAAATAATTATGGAGTATGTACTGTGTTTGAGACCTAGACAGAAGCAAAATACCCCCTGCCGTTTCTTTTAAGAAAGGTGTTACTTTGGTGTCAAAAACCTGTGCATCTTTGCATTTCTTCTCTTTAAATTAGCTACCCTCATTTGAATTGTTGTCTTAACTGAATGACCAGGATTTTTGATCATCACATTAAAAAAGGACATTTCTCATGGTATTTGCTGTCTATGAGCAAGAATGAAGGGACTGACTGATGTTCACCCGATCTCTGCAGATAGGTTGTTCTTTTTCTGATCTGTCTGCAGTCACTAGTAGAGTAACAGGTCAGAGTTTTATTATTTCATTAGATAAAGCAGGTAAAAATAAGTATTGATGAGGAGGCAGCTCTTGTAGTGCCTCAGAGAGTTCTGGGCTTGGTGTCTGGAAGAAGTGAGTTCAAATCCTTTCTCAGACACCAGGTTTGTGACTGTCCTCAGTTTCCTCTTCTGTAAATTGAAAAGATTGGACTTGAAGCCCTCCAGGGTTCCTTTTAGGTCTCTGTTTATGACTCCTGACAGAGACCTGCTGTCCTTTAGATTCTTGGTCCTTAAGAAGTAGGAATAGTTAGGGGTGTGTGCATGCATGTGCGTGTGTGTGTGTGTGTGTGTGTGTGTGTGTGTGTGTGTGTGTGTAGGTTGATCTCTAGATGAATATGGTACATTGATTACTGTTGTATTAGGGAGATTGCCCCTCCTACGAGGAAGTTAATAAGAACTGCATGTATAAATCAGACAGTGGAATCTTTGGATCTTGGAATGAGATAAAACAATGAGATTGAGGGGGAAGTGAGTGGTCATGGAATTATTACTGTTACCATCATTATCACCACTTACAGAGTGCTTCTTTAGGTTTGTTCTAGACTGATATTTTTTAGCCAAGTGCTAGTAGATGTATAGCATCTGTGCCCTAGAATTCAGTGGTATGGTTCTACTGTGTAAAGTCTGTGGGGATGTGGCGTCAGGATTCTCCTGCAGGGTTCATGCTTGTGAAAGCTGTAAGGTAACACATGCTCCAGAACTCTCTGCTCTAGCCTTCTCTAATGAGGATCAGAGTATTAACAGAGGGATCCACATTGGGAGGAAGAGCAGATTTCCTTGATGACAGTTGTGATATTTCATTCTGAACAGTAGAGTCATTCAGGAATTTAATTACTTTTTTTGAAAACATAAAAGAAAACAAAGCCTTACCTTTGTTGGTCTCCTTTGTACACATAAATCTACATAAAACCAACCCAAGTTTCTCACAGTTGAAATCCATGGCAGCTTTGTTGGGGCTGGGAGCAGAAAGGAGAGAGGGGAACTGTCTTTTAGTCTTAATTTAGCATATACTTGGAATCACTTGTGCATTTTTAATCTTAGGGAGTGGCATCAAAACACACTGTCATGGTTTATGTAAGAGAAGAGTGCGGCACAGAGAGAGTTACTTTATTGCCCAGTATCCTTTTATGTTTTATCCCAAACTTTCATTAAGGTTCTGCATCAGGCCTTGTGCTAGTCACAGGGAGATACAATGACAAATGCGAAGTACTCCCTGTTCTCAAGGACTTTACATCCTAATTGGGGAGAGCATGTACACACCGAAGTATATACAGAATATCCGCAGTGGAGGGAAGTGGCAAAGGCTTTGTGTAGAAGGAGTTGCTTGGGGTGCCCTTTGAAGGAAATAAGGGACTTAAAAATGATTGCTCCCAGCTCCTCCCCTCCAAAGCCTCAGGTATTAAAGCAAAAGTAAAATTTTATTGGAAAATTTGAGAAAAAACAAGACGAACTCTTGGAAAACCAGAACCGCCCCAGCTAACAGTTCTTTCTCCAAGGCCTTTCTGAATTCCTGATCCTTTAGAGTCCCAAAGAAGCAGGTTTTATCCCCTGCTGTTTTCTTGCTGCTCCCAGAAGGTATTTAAGGTGGGATTCCTCTCCCAAAGCTAACGGTGCTCTGTCTTTGGACCCAGTGTTCTCCCCTGCAGAAGGGGCACATTCAAGAGTGTTCTCTGATCGGCAGTGACACAGCCCGGCTGATACAGCTCTGCACTTGCGATTGTTTGTCTTTGTTGCCACTTTTTGCAGACTTGGTCTTCAAAGAGATTTGCAATTGGAGGAGTTTTCTGGGTTTAGATGTGGTGGTGATAATACTAGACATAGGATTTACATTGTACTTGAAAGTGTGCACTGTTTGTGATCTCCTGTGATCTTCACTCTAACTCTGAGGGTAGAGGCTGTTACTAGCTTCACTTTACACATGAGGAAACTGAGGCTGAGCAGCACTAGGTGATGTGCTCAGGGTCACACAGCTGGGAATTGAGGCTGGATTTAAACTTAGGTCTTTCATATTCCCAAGTCCAGCACTGTCTGCTCTATGCTGACATTTGGAGACTCAAAATCATGATGACTTTCTGCCTCCTGCTACCTGGGAAGGGTGTCCCGTACCAGATGGAATTTGCCCCACTTCTAAGATTGATTGAGCACCTCACTTACTCCCAAGTACTGAGGAATCTTTATTGAGTCCCTGGTTGGGATTTCTCAAATCCCTGTCTTCCAGAGCATTGCCCAGGGGAGCATCTTTGGAGGATTGACTCTGTAACCATGTTTTTCTTGCCTCTTCCAGGAAGTGTGATTGCCTACATCAGCTCCTCGAGCTCGGCCTCCAGCCCTGCATCTTGTCACAGTGAGGGTTCTGAGAGCAGCTTCCAGTCCTCTCCTTCTTCAGTCCCATCCTCCCCCAACAGTTCTGCATCATCAGATTGCAATGGCAACGGTAATGCTGAAGGCACCACAAAGAGTGACAGGACAGACGGTCCCATGAAAAGCAGCAAATCTGGTGTCACCGGGATGACCAAGGGTCCCTCCGGGGCGACAAGTAAGTGATTTTCACAGTTGGTTTGGCCTTGACTGTTGCCACGTGCAGCACTCACCCCTCACCCCTTGCGTCATTCCATAGACTGTTGTATTCATTGACTCTAGTCAGCCAGCCCCTTTGGCAGCCACAAGAGTCGATGGTCGTTGTACCCTGCTGGGTCTGGTCCTTTTCCTCGGCCTCTCCTGGCTGAGGTCACAGGCTTTGGGGTCTGATTAGCCCATCTAGCTCTTGGCTACTAGCTTCTTTTCATCTTTAGTCCTATCTGCCTATTGGCTTTGAAGTAATAACATAGTTGGACCCAGGACAAAAGGCTCCATTTTCATATTATAGCTCCAGAAATCCGAGCTGTAGGATATATTTTGGCTAGTTTCACAAAATGTCATTGTGAAAGCAAAGCCTCATAAGATACCTTTGGGTTTGAGATTTTGTTGTAGGAATTACTGTTTAACTTTAAAAGCAAAGGTTTATTTTGTGCCCTCCAGCAGTTGATGCTTTCAAGTTGAATGAGATCACAATAGTTGATTGCAAAAAAAATTTCTGAACTCTGTGAAGTGTTTGCACCGGCTTTTCACCTGCTGTCTGTTTGTGCCCTAGAATTCAGTGGTATGGTTCTACTGTGTAAAGTCTGTGGGGATGTGGCGTCAGGATTCCACTATGGAGTTCATGCTTGTGAAGGCTGTAAGGTAACGCATGCTACAGTTCTCCTTGTGCTGGTGGGTCTGCATTCAGAGCGGTGGGCTCTGGGGGGGCCATACTCAACTCCCTGCACAGGGGAGAAAGAAATAAACAGTGACTGCTCCCTTTTATTTATGAATTGTAAGCCTTAAAACACTTAGCGTGCTAAAACTTCTTGTTTCAAACAACTTGATTTTTACTTTTGTGAAAATATTCCTCTTCCCTTGTGATGGTTTCTAACAAGTAAAACCCCAAACCTTACTGCTGTGACTGAGTGAAATGTATTACTCTGCGATGTGGAGAGGGAACAAACCCAAATAAATGATTTTGAGATGCTGGACAAAATCTGTCAGGCGTGGTTGGCTCTGGAGAAAGGTATGGTGGATTGCCACTTGGAAAAATGAAGGTCTTAAATCTTGGGGCCAAATTCTTCCATCAGTCTCCACCTGTGGCACTTTGGGAAGTAGCATTGACTCTACCTGAGTAAGAGAGGATGAGGGAATATCTTCCTTCCCTTGAGGGTTTCACCCATCAAAGGAGCCCGAAAGAGTCACAGAGTCCAACCACACCCTCTATTCCATTGAGGTTTAGAACTTCAAGCAGAAATAGTCACATTTAGCAAAATGGACTGACCAAGAGGATGAATTTCCAGGGTGAGACAGGAGAGCTTATCTTGGGTAGCTCCCGAGCATTCTCGAGGTTGATTTCCTAAGTCTGGCCTGTATTTTTTTTTTAACTAATTTAATATCTTCATTTGTACTATTTCTGCAGATTCTATTTGTAAATAGAGTTAATAGCAAAGCCAAGTCTCACTGCTCTTATTTTATAGCTGGAGAAACCAAAGTGAGAAAAGGCCTGTCTTGATGGAGAGTTCATGAAAACCATCTTTAGACCCTGGCTCTTCTCTGGGTACATCCAGAGGGGCTCTGCAGTGCCCAACAATTGGTTGTCTGGCTTTACTGCAAGATGGCCTTTCTGGAGGCAGACAAGCCTGTCCTCTTCAGGCAGCCTGAATTGTTGGGATGTCAGACTTGAGTCTGTTTCTTTGCTCTTCCCACCTATCACTGTGCCTGTTTCTGTGCCCTAAGGCACTCATAGGACTCCATCACGTGCCTGAAGATAGTTACCAAACCTGAACCTTCATGTCCCCAGGCAAAACATGCCTAGTTTCTTATACTGTCCTCCTGTGTCACAGATTCCAGGCCCTCCTCCATCGTGATTGCCTTCTTCTAGACACTTAACAGTTTCGGTGTCATTCTTAGACTAGGGGATCCAGAACTCACCACAGTGATCCAGACAAAGTCTGAGTACGGCATGATGAAACAGGACTCCCACCTCCCCTAGTTCTGAAAGCTCTGCCCTTCTAAGGGCTGCTTAAGGTCTCATGAACTTCATAAAAGTTGATACATCCCACTGCTGATCCCTGAAGCTGGCGTCCACCAACACCCGGCCTTTCCCCAAATAAATTCTTTGGGCTTTTCTGTGAAGCTGATTTTTTTGTACTATGAGTGTAAAATTTTCCTCTTAATCTGTTGAATTATGTCTTAACATACTAGCTAAACCTACATTTCTGCCTTTATTTGAAAATTTAGGGTAACATTTTTTCATCTCTAACCTTGGGGCAGCTAGGTGGCACCAGGCTTGGAGTCAGGAAGACCTGGGTTCAAATCCAGTCTCAGATATTTACTAGCTGTGTGATCCTGGGCAAGTCACTCTACTCTGTTTGCCTCAATTTCCTCATTGTAAGAACTGGAAAAGATAGTGACAAACTGCTCCAGTATCTTTGCCAAGAAAAGCCCAAATGGGGTCATGAAGAATTGGACACAACTAAAATGACTGAAAAACAGCCGTATGGCACCTCTCATTTCCCACGATCTTCCAGGTATCCAGGACAGTGCTCGGCAGTCATAGCTGCCTGAGGAAATAGAGCTAATCTGAGCCCAGTGACTTAAATTCATCCAGGGCCATTAGGTACTGTCTTATTCTTCCCTTACTTATTTGGGTTATGAACTTTGTTAATTTTGTTCTGTCATTTTCAGGATAATGGTAGTTTTCCTTTGCGAAAAAACCAGAAACAATAATGATTGAGCAGCTCTGATTCTCTGTCAGTTGTCATCTTTCCATCCATCAAAGGTCCTATTCCAATACTCTTTCATTCTGCCTTTTCTACTAATATAGCCAAATTCCTTCTTTTTTGTTGTCCTTAAAAAGTTCTCTGCCAGCCTCAGCTTATTCTCAGCTTTGGCATTCCTTACAGTATTTTTACAGAACTGGGCCACACTCTTACATTCATCCTCGGCTACCCAGTCTTACTGGCATCTTCTCTTATGACTGGGCATCCACACTGGTCTCTTCAGACAAATCCTGTCATTCCTCCTAGTTGGAATTGTTTCTCTTTGTGTCTTTGGAATTTCTTTCTTGAATATCTTCCCTCCCTCTTGGACTAACTTCCCATAAAGCATATTAGTCCATGGACTCCTGAACCTCTGAAATCTGCTTTCTGAAATCTAGGATGCATGTAGAATATTTCTATATTTCTTTTCCTCTCTCACAAATTCTAGGACAAAGTGTTTACTTTCACCTCAAGATTCCCATCATTTCAGCACCAGTGATGAAGTCCTCTCTGTTATGTAAAAGACTCAGATCCTGAATAGAATTTCCCCATGTTGATCCACCTTTTGAAAGATGAAATTGTTTCTTAGACAAGTCAAAAAGTGATTAGCTGTTCTGCTTTTAGAAGGGAAAGAGAGCTCCAGTTGATGTCTGAACACTTGAAGTTCATCATCATTATTCTTGCAAGCCTCTGTGGCAGCTTGGGATCTGTTTGTCAAACTCTTTCTGTCCAGGTGATCTGACTTGTTTCTCCCTCCTTTCACCCTCAACCAAGTACTCTGTCATACTTCTCCCCTCTGATTCCTGGCATATGGGAAGCACTTGTAAATGCTGACTATCCTGTGAAGTATAGTCACTCAGGACTCTAGTGCAATCACAGGCCTTATGTCACCCACATCATCCCACCAATGAAAGCAAGAAACACACAGACACAGACACACACATGACTGTGGACTTTTTCTCTTGCTTCTCTTTCTTGGATTTCTGTCTTCTGTGAATTTCTGATATCTCAGTTGCAATTCTCTCTTCTTCATGGCTACTCTTAATACTGTGTGACTTGAGGAGTAAAAATAGACTATCTTTTCCCTTCCCTATCCCTTTTAGTTTAAAGTCCTTTTTCCTTCCATTTTTTAAACATTTTTATTTAAAGTTTTGCATTCCAAATTCTATCCCTCCCTCCCCACTCCAGCCTTCACCCTGAGATGGTAAGCAATCAGATACAGGTTATACATGTGCAATTATGTAAAACATTTCCATATGAGTCATTTTGTACAAGAAGACTTGAAAAAAAGAAAAAAATGAAAGAAAGAAAGTGAAAAATAGCACACTTCAATCTGTGTTCAATGTCAGTTCTTTCTCTGGAGGTGGATAGTATGCTTCATCAATAGTCCTTTGGGATTGTCTTGGATCATTGTATTGCTGAGAATAGCCAAGTCATTCACAGTTCTTCATTGAATAGTATTGCTGTCACTCTGTACAATGTTTTTTGGGTTCTGTTCACTTCACTATGCATCAGTTATGTGAGTCTTTCCAGGTTTTTCTGAAATCAACCTCCTTGTCATTTATTATAGCACAATAATATTCCATTACAATCATACACCTCAGCTTGTTATTCCCCAAGTGATGGGCATCTCTTCGATTTCCAATTCTTAACCACCACAAAAAGAGCAATTGATTACATTTGCAAGACACCTGACAAATACATTCTCATCAGGTGAGAGAGGCGTTAGGTATACCCATCTCTAGCCAGGAATCTATCAACTTTGTATTATAAGCTGTGTTCCAGAAATTCAAATGCCATTCCCAGACACCAAGTTTTTTGTTAGTTCTTAGATTGCCTTTAATGACCAACCATGAAGAATGCAATCCGTGCCACTGTGATTTGCAGTTGTTTACCTAAGACTGAAGTTTTCGTCACTGGCAGATTTAAATTCCTGCTGGGAATGTCCTTTGTGCCTGTGTGAAACATCAGAAGTAGGCAGTCGTCATAATTTGATAAAATCCTTGAACTTTTAAGTCACATTTACAGGGAGAGAGGCAGCCTTCTTAGAGGCAAAGCCCTGCCTTCTGCACCCTCCTGCCCTTCCCCCTCCAAGCTATGTGGTTCTCAGGGGGGTGCCCACATCTCCTGGCCTCCAGGTAGCTCTGCCTCTCTCTCTGTTGCTGATCTGCATTGGCAGAGGTGGTTTGCTTGCTCGAAGGGAGCTCCCTACATCAGGAAAATAACAGATTTGGACCAAAAAAGAAAAAAAAAAGATTTTAAAAAGCAGAGGTGCTAACTTTTGACTATTTGTCATTAACCTAATTCCTGATTTAAAAATCGGTCAAGAGACATGTTGCTAGTTTGTCAAGTACTGTTCTTGGCACCATGGGGACTTCAAAGAAAGAAGTCTAAATTCATTGTTCTCAAAACAGTACAAGGCTAATTAATGGACAGAGCAGAGCAGTGGGTATGGAAGTCAGAGGTCCAGGGTTCGAGTGCCACCTCTGTTGCTGTGCAGCCTTTGTTAGTGTGGTCATTGAACAACTCTGGGCTTCAGTTTGCTCACATGTCAAATGAAGGCATCAGACCTTGGGTCCTTCCAACTCTACAGTACTAGATGTACAACATAGGAACAATCCTATGTTCCTAGGATTTTGCTTGGCTCCATCAGATGAGCATCAACATGTTTTCAACTTCGGTGCTTGCTATGTGCATGATCTTGTTAACCTAGGTGATATGATCCTAAGGTACATAACTAAGCACATTAAACTTTTTTATGATGAAGAAAACTTTGTAGCCATTTATCAGAGGCCAGAGAAAAACCAGAAAACCATCAAAAAAAGTGTAACAAAAAAATCAAAACAAAGTCCCCAGATTTGTTTTTAGCCAAATACCCTCTGGGATCTTTCTTTCCTTGGCATAATTGATTGGGGATATGAAGCAGGTGGGACCACATTAACCCATCTAGAACATACAGGCAGGGGGATCTGCAACACACAGTTGGTGGTCAGCTGCTCTTGGCAGGTTGACCATCCAGGAGGTTTAGGGAAACCACTGTTGTGTACTTCCTGGCATCTCTGTTTAGTTGACCTTTCAGTATACTGCCTTGACCACAGACCCATCACCCTGATCAGGACCATCTGACTGGGGATGGGGTGGATGTAAAAGGAGGGAGACATGCTGCTGCTAGGGACATTTCCATTGTTGTGCTGGTAGGCTCCTAGTGTTTTGGTATGGTCATGTACTGTTTCCCTCCATCCCCAAACAGAGCCATTCCCAGACTGTAGACACCCATGTGAGGGGGATGTTGATGGAGACCAACGTGGATCAGCATTGAAGTTGTAAAGAAAAACAGATTTTGATTTTTAAAGCTGGTTGTGTATGTCTCCTTGTTCCTTAGGGGTTCTTCAGGAGAAGTATTCAGCAGAATATTCAGTATAAAAAGTGCCTGAAGAATGAGAACTGCTCTATCATGAGGATGAACAGGAACAGATGTCAGCAGTGCCGCTTCAAGAAATGTCTATCTGTTGGGATGTCACGAGATGGTAGGTGCCCCACAGAAGGAGCCAGCTGTAGAATCCTCTGGTGGGTAACAAGAGTCCCCTGCTCCCCCGCCTTGCCCCTTTGTGGGCAGGAACTTACTGAAATCACATTTTGCTGTCTTTGAGGGCTTCCAGCTCTTGAAAGTGGAAATGCCATGGTTCTTTTCTCCACTTATTGTCGAGTGCTGTATTTTGTCCAAATATACATTATGCTGGCCTAATCCCAAATAACTCATTTTCTAATTAGTGTTTTGAGTCTTTGTTGCAAAGACCCTTTACTTCCCTTGGTTAAGGAGCCCTCAGATATCATGCCTTGATTTTCTTGGCAGACCCTTGAGATACCTTTCCTCAGTTCTGTTCAACCACGCCAATGTGAACGTACTTGAATTGCTGGAATTCGGGTGAATTTGTAAGGGAGACATAAAGTGGAAAAGAATGTGGAAGAGCTCCTGTAGTCTGAAGGAGCTGATTTAGATGGTTTTTGTGATGTCCCACACAAGCAAAGTGCTCCACAGGATTGTCACTGCATTCTTTCTTCAGAGAGCTTGTCTGGCAGAGGGCAGGGTGTGGATTTTCTGCCAAGTCATTGTCAGTAGGGTTAGTTTGGGAAAATCCATGGAACTGTACCAGAGACAATCCTCGGGTTACCCCAACCTTAGTAGTCTGGCAATACAAAAAGAGACATTGCATCAAGCAGTATCTTGAGGACAGTTTGACAATTGCATGCTGTAGGGTTATCAGTTGCAAGAAGTGTGTGTGTGTGTGTGTGTGTGTGTGTGTGTGTGTGTATGATGTTACTTCAAGATATGGGGTGGAGTGTTTCAGGAGGTATACTCATATTGGGTAGAAGGTATGGCCTGATTAAAAAACAAAAATATTTTTCTTTGAAAATGATAATGTCCCTGGCTGTGTTTAGGTTACTGAGACTTCTCACAGAATGCCCTTGTTGAATTTTGATCTGTGTTGTAAACACTAGAATAGAAGTAGTTTTTCTTTCTTTTTTTTTCTCTTCAAGATCTCTGGGCTTTTTGAACACAGGGTAGATATGAAAACTGAATACTAGAAGAATGGAGGTTAATAATCTTACTTTTTCTCCATTGATTTTTATAAAATTTGCAAGTATCTCTTCAGATATTCATTTTTATTGACTATTTTCTTCCTTGAGAAGCTGCTTATGAGTGTTGTTAGTTATGCTCGGGTCACTAATGTGATTGGACGAGGAGAAGAGTTCTGAGAAGGCCTTGAGCATAGAGCAGAGGGGCTTCCTTCTCATCTTTGGGCTGGCCTCTAAGTGCCATGGCCACTAATGCTGCATGTAGGCACAGGAGGGAGACAGAGACTACACTGGTGACTCATTGGCAGAGAGAAGTCCTTGTCGAGGATATTCCCTCAGCCAGGGCAGGTCAGCACCCTTTCTTGTAGGTGCTTAGGGTATTGAAAAGTCAAGTATCTTGCCCAAGATCCTATGTGTATTAGGGGTTGGACTTGAAAACATTTTGTTTTGTTTGACTTAATGCCATATTTTAAATAAGAATTAAATATCTTTCTCTTCAACAGCTGTTCGGTTTGGTCGAATTCCTAAACGTGAAAAACAGAGGATGCTGATGGAAATGCAGAGTGCGATGAAGACCATGATGACCAGCCAGTTCAGCGGTCACTTGCAGAGTGAAGCGTTAGTGGAACATCATGGGCAAACGACCTTGCCGGCCCAGGAACAGCTGCGACCCAAACCCCAGATGCAGCAGGAGAACATGAAAAGTCCCTCTCCTCCGCCTTCGGATTTTGCAAAGGAAGAAGTAATTGGCATGGTGACCAGAGCCCATCAGGACACCTTTATGTATAACCAGGAGCAGCAGGAGCACTCCACTGAGGTCATGCAACATCCGAGGGGAGAAAGGATTCCAAAGAGCATGGAGCAGTATAACTTAAATCATGAGCATTGTAGCAGTGGGCTTGGAGGTGGCCATTACCTCAGTAGTGAGAGCCAGCATCACCTCAGTGGACAGTACAAAGGGAGGAGCATCATGCATTATCCAAATGGGCGTGCTGTTTGCATTACAAATGGACACTGTATGAACTTCTCCAATGGCTATACTCAAAGAGTATGCAGTCAAATGCCAGTTGATGGATTTTCTCAGAACGAGAATAAGAATAGCTACCTGTGTAACACTGGAGGAAGAATGCATCTGGTATAGTGATGTTGATTACTTTTGCTCTACTTATATTAAGGAAATTTCAAGGCTTTTAAAATTTTGGTGTGATAATAGAGAGAAGTGCCTGGCCTCAAAAAACCTGAAAGATTTCTGGCCCCAATTTTGTGCAGATTTTTAGGTTAGACAATTTAGTTTTTAGCAAATCTCTTCCTATTGCTAAATAACTTGATTTCATGACATTTAGATGTAGGTGTGTGAATCAATTGGACTTAAGAGTAGGATTTTATGGAAATTATAAATCACAAAGAGTACCTTCTTTTCCCCCTTTAAGACCTAGAAGCATAAGGCATTTTTCAAGACAGCTGCATATTGACTTAGAAAACAACAAATTCACACTATCTATGTTGAATTTATATATATTTTTTATTTTGTTAAACATTTCCCAATTGCACTATGTTGAATTTACATATGTTTTTTATTTTCTTAAATATTTCCCAATTACGTTACACAGCAATTTTATTTACAGCACCAACACCAACTTCATCACCTCTGTACTACATACACCATACTGCCTATAAGAGGAAGGAAAAGAGTCACTCTTCATCCCACTGTTTTTTTAAATTCATTTTTTAAAAATTGGTTTTCAGTTTTCTGCAATCAGTTCCATTAGTCTTAGATTTTCTCCCCCTCCCTTTCCTCTCCAAGACAGTATGCAGTCTTATATGGGTTCTACACATACATTGTTATTAAATACATTTTCACGTTAGTCATGTTGCATGGAAGAATTAAAATGGATGGAAGAAAAAATGAAAACAACCCAAACAAAACATAACAGAAGAGAAAATATTCTGCTTCATTCTGCAATCCAGTTTCATAGTTGTTTCTCTGCATGTTGATGGCATTTTGCATTTTGCCTCGAGTCCTTTGGGAACATTTTAGGTTCTTGCAATGCTGTGAAGGGCTAAGTCTACCAGAAAAATTTCTTGTGCTCTGTTTTGTTACTGTGTACAAGTGATCTCCTGGTTCTGCTCCTTTCATTCAGCATCAGTTCATATAAGTCCTTCCAGGCCTCTCTGAAGTTTTCCTGTTACAATAGTATTCCACTACATTCATATACCACAACTTGTTCATCCATTCCCCAGTTGATGGGCATTCACTTGATTTCCAGTTCTTGACCGTCACAAAGAGAGCTACTATAAATATTTTTGTACACTAGTGACCCTTTCCCATTTTTATGATTTCTTTAGGATACAGTCCTAGAAGTGATATTGCTGGGTCAAAGGGTATGCACATTTTTGTGGCCCTTTGGGCATAGTTCCAAATTGCTCTCTACAATGGTTGGATTAGCTTGCATCTCCACCAACAATGAATTAATGTTCCAACTCTCCCACATCTTTTTCAATATTTATCATCTTCCTCTTTTGTCATATTAGCCAATCTGATAGGTGCGATGTGGTACCTCAGAGTTGTTTTGCTTTGCATCTCTCTAATAGTAGTGATTTAGAGCACTTTTTCATAAGACTATAGATAGCTTTAATTTCTTTTTCTGTAAACTCCCTGTTCATATCCTTTGACCATTTATCAGTTAGGGAATGGCTTGTATTCTTGTACATTTGACTTAGTTCTCTATATATTTTAGAAATGAGGCCTTTTATCACAGACACTAGTTGCAAATATTCTTTCCCAGTTTTCTGCTTCCCTCCCAATCTTGGTTGCATTGGGTTTGTTTGTGCAAAACCTTTTCAATTTAATGTAATCAAAATTATCCATTTTGCACTTCATAATCTTCTCTATCTCTTGTTTGGTCACAGATTTCTCCACTCTCCATAAATCTGACAAATACACTATTCCTTGTTCCCCTATTTTGTTTATAGTATCAGTTTTTATACCTATGTTAGGTATCCATTTGGAATTTATTCTTGTGTGCAGTGTCAGGCATTGGTGTATGCCTAATTTCCGCCACACTTTTATCCTTTCCCAGCAGTTTTTGTCAAACAATGAGTTCTTATCCCAGAAGCTGGGGTCCTTGGGGTTTATCAGACACTTTTTTTTTTAGTACTTCCAGTGTCTGTTTCATGATCATCAGCAGGGTCAGTGTTGGACTACTCTTTTATTCAGTAAATGAAAAATGTTACTTAGGGGCCAGTGTTTTTAAAGTTATGACTATTTCTGGACAGACCAGTTTATTAACACTCTACGCTAGCGAGCCCAGATATTTTTCTACGTGAAAATTCTTACAGGACAAGCAGCCCCCTTTTTTATGGCACACAATATTTATTAATTTATTTTAAAAATGATGTTTTTAAGAAACTGTCTTCTGACCCATCACAAAGTCCCATACTCAATACCTACAGAGTACATTCCTAAAAACACTTAATCAGAAAATCAGCTTTTTTGATATAGATTTGTACTAGGATTTTCTGTTATTTGAGAGTTAAAAGTTATTTTAATGAAATTTGTTTTAAGGATTTCCTCAGAAATGTCTGTGTGGGGTCAGCTTTTGGGAATGAGTAGCGTTAGCAATATTTTTTCCTTCACAAATTTCTCATTTGCTAATGTTCTGGAACAAATCCATGAACATGCAGTGTTCATCTCCTGTCAGAGTTCTACCCAGAATAGCTGTTATCATGGGATTAAAAACCCATGTGGTCCCCAGTTAGTGCTTGTTTTTTTTCTCTAGCCGACTAGCAGCAGCAGTCTGTTGTCTTCTGTTTTCTAAGCAGATGTCCTCTTTATCTTTCTTTTTCTCATAAGCATTGGATCTCATGGAGCCACCATCCTGAGCAGCCTTTTTCAGGCTGAAGTAGGTTTGGCATAAGCTTCCTGGTTATGGTTTTGTAATCTTCCCACAGTCAGAGAACTATCTCCAAGCATGCATCTTAGGTAACAATTGAGAAAAGATAGAGGAGAGTTAGCAGTCATGTGGGTCTTTCTTTTTAGCCGCCATCTAGCAACATTATCCTTTCTCTAGCAGATAGGTCATCTCTGATTGACTCTGCTTGATTGAACTAGAGAGAGGTCCAACACTGATCCTACTACTGATCATGAAGTGGACATTGGAATTACTAGTGAGAGACTCTGAGGTTCTTAGCTCCTGTTTAGAGGCAGCGTTCAGCATGGAGCTTGCAGAAGGTGGCAGCAAATTAAAATGGAATTGGGAAATGGTTTACAGAATAAAGAAAAATACAACACAGCAAAGCTTACGTTAATTTGTAGTTTTCTAAGCCAACGTGTGTCTGCTGATAGGGGTCATTTTTATTTGATTTTGGCTCCTGTTGTAGCACACAGAGAGCTGGCCCAGGTAGACTGGATGGCTGCTCTGACTGCAGAATAGCTGCTTTCACTGACAAATGTCTTTTTCTTTTCTTTTTTTTCTTTTGGTTCAGGTTGAAAAGTGACTTGAATTTTCCAAAATGTTCAGTTTAATTCTCAGAGGGAAGCTCACTTACCAGTAAATGATCCTTGCATGATTTCTGAAACATCAGCCTTGGGTATACTTTATAGTTCAAAGGGCCTATTCCTTTGCTTTGGTTTTTCATTGTGGAAAAGAAGCCTAAAAGCCAAGCCCATTATTCTCCATAATACCAGAGGATGCCAAAGGCAGAAATGCCTCATGTGGGCAAATGAATATGGCCATATTTGGGAAGAAAGTTTTCTTTATGTTCATCAAATTCTATAGGATCTAGTAAAAACTTTTGAGCAAATGGAAGACTTGCCAATATGGATCTTCCTTCTCTACTTTTCCTTCCCTCTTTCTTCTCTTCTTTCCCTTTCTTCCTTCCAAGCCAGTGAAATCATAGACCCATTCCCTGTATCTCCTTGAAAAAGCTCCCAAACTGCTCAGCTTTTTTCCAGAAAAGGGCCGCTTTTGGATCTCTAACCAAAGTGCCCATTAAAGTACTGCCATGTACAAACTGGGCTTTTAAGTCAGTGTAATTGGTATTTGAAATAGAAACTTGTTATAATACTTAAGATTGGAATAATTCTTTGGTGGTTAATATTGGGTATTTAATTTCAAATGCCCATTAGAGTTTCTATAGCAATAGAGATAGCAAACAGTTTGTTGTTCCTAGTACTTAAGAGTATGTGTGTGACGGTTAATATTTTGTAATGTTCATATTTATAAGAATCTTGATTTTTGAATTTTCTTACTTGTTTCTCTCTTTGTAAAAAGAGTCATTTTGTTTTGTGCCTTCTAGGTGTGTCCAATGAGTAAGTCTCCATATGTGGATCCTCATAAATCAGGCCATGAAATCTGGGAAGAATTTTCCATGAGTTTTACCCCAGCAGTGAAAGAAGTGGTTGAGTTTGCAAAGCGTATCCCGGGGTTCAGAGATCTTTCCCAGCATGACCAGGTCAACCTTTTAAAGGCAGGAACCTTTGAGGTAAGACGATGCATATTATGGAGTTTTGTGAAGATTTTTAATTTTTTATCAATAAGTAACTGTTTTAAAGGCAATGTGACTTAATTGCTAAATAGCTGACCCCAAGTCAGGAAGACCTGGCTTCAAGATTTGCCTGTGATACATACATACATACTTATGTACATACATACATACATACATATGCACGTATACATTTAAAAGAAAAACAAAAACCTGGTGACAAATAAACAAAGTCAAGCAAAATAAATTCCCCTGTTGATGTCTCTGTCCACTTCTTGAGTCTTTCACCTCTGTCAGGAGGCAGGAAGATGGCCTAGTTCATCATCCATCCTCTCAAAGCATATTTGATCATTGCTTTGGTCATAGTTCTTAAGTTTATCAGTGAGGTTTGTAAGACCTGCCCTCAATAAGTTCCCATGTGACACAGGACTAGTCTCTTAATCTCTCAGTGTCTGAGACAAAACTCTAAGACTGTAAGTTGTAGATCAGGTGCTGATTTGGTGGAGGGAATTTCTTCACTGGGAGTGCCTTATATTAATGAAATAAGGTCTGGAAAAATACATTGTAAGGGTGTCATAACTATGTGATAATTTTTGGTCTCTTGCAGGCCCTATTTGGAGATACCCTTATCCAACTACTGCTAAAATGTTGGAGGATGCACAGGCCAAATTCCCCTGATTTCTGAACATGATGTTAACGCTAAGCCATGTTTGATTGTCTTCCTAGTTCCATGATACCCCTGCCCAAGAGTCAAGCAGTTGTAGATGCTGGCTGGCTTTATAGCTGTTTACTGCAATTGATATAGTCTTGTACATGCCATTCAATTTAACAAACATATTAAGCACCTACCGTGTACAGGGCATCCCTGTGCTAGATGCAGAGGATTCTGAGACAAAGATAAACCAGGCCTTGCTTTCCTGGAGGTTACTTTCTGTTGGGGAAGATGCAGCATGTATGTAAAGAAGTACATGTGAAGTATGTGCTGACGAATGCAAAGTAATATTAATTGCACAGGGAGAGAGAGCCAATAATGGGAAGTCTCTGTGAAGGTCTTACGGAATAGATGACATCTGAGCTTGGTTTTGAAGGAAGGAAAAGGTTTGAAATGGAGGTGAGGAGTGAGTGCCAGGTGGTGGGAGATGGGCCCTCAAGCAGTGGGAAGGTCTAGCAGGCCAGGCTGACTGAGAGAGAACTTTGTGTGCTAGAAGGCACCACAAACTTGGTAGTCTGCACAGATGTCCTACTGCATACATGAGTTATGCTCATGTCTCATTTCTTTCTGCAGTCCCTCTGTCCTACTTTCTTACTAGAGTCCCTTGGCAGGTGCTGGGTATAAATTCAGGTACGTGTGGAGCCAGCTGGAACAGTCTTGGAGAGCAGACTTCAGTTTTCATTGTGAGTTACTTACGTCTTGAAACTGGCAAGAGCTGCACATCGGGCTCGAGGTGTTGTTGATCGATTCTCTAGACTTAAGGAAGTGATGGAGATTAAACCGAAAAGAGGTCATGTGGCCTTTTTTAATTTAGAGAGCTAGTAGTTAAACATTCAGCAGCACATCCCTAGCTGCAGGCCACATGCTGCAGCTAAGGTGAAAAACCTCCTTTCTCTTCCCCATCTTGTCTCGCCTTATCCTGAAGACTGCATGTTTTTCAGTGCACTCTGCACATGAGACTAGATGGGAGCACTTCACGGGGGCGCTCTTCCTTCTGCCCCACGTCTGGACCAGCTTCTTAAAAAGCTCAGACCTTGCCTGGCCTCCGCTTTGGACAAGGTCTTGTCTCTTAGCTGATCGCTCTCCATTCTGTCCAGCAGTTCTAGGCTTTGCTGTCTTAACCCTACATCCAAAGCCACTCTTACATCAGCATCCCCAGCGTCCTAATAGAGACCTGGAATGTGTGTGGACTCGGATAATCCAGGGTGCAGAGGCACAGTCTGGCTTCCTTCCATGCACTCTGAGTTCTAGGGTTAACATGACTCTGCCCTTTCCCAATCTTGTAGAGCCCATAAAAAAGAGAAAGCAGTCGCACCATATGGCCCACTGCCTCCCCTTGCAGGTGTCTCAAAGGACCCTTCCCACTACCTCCCATAGAGTCATATTGGCTTTTCCCAGTCTGTCGGTTAGTTTAGTCTCCAACTGTGTCTCCTGGGGTATCATCTATGGTCCTGAAGCTGAAGAAAAGGAGGTGACGATTTGGCCCTCCCCGGGGCCTTGGAGGCAGTGACACATGGACAAATCTGTAGCTGATGAGCTCCAAACTCTAGATAAAAACATGACCACATAGGGACCTTCCAATCTGTATGCCCATGGCATCTAATCAGTTCATCAGCAAGCATTTATTAAGTAGCTCCTGCGTGCCTGGCACTGTGCTAACTGTGGAGGACAGAATATTGAAACAGTTTTCCCTCAAGGGGCTTCCAGTGTGTGTCTGTGTGTAATGCATGTATAGATAAAAACATCTCAGTGCCTTTGTACTCATGATCCCCAGGCCTCAGAATTGCTGATTTCCTTTACAATTTCCCTCAAGTGCCAACTTGTACATGGGGCCCTCCTAGCAGCTGAAAGCATCATTCTAGTCACCCTGTATGTATTTTGGGGATATCTAGAGGACTTGGTATATTACTAGCCCTGCACATACTGCTGTGAATACTGTGAGTTGGGGTAGTCTTCACTTCTAGCTCTCCTTCTACTAACTCTGTTGAGATCCAGGACACCCAGCCTGTCTCTGTGTGGTTTTGAGCTTGCCCAGTTGTCTTTAAGTGCTCTGCCACACAGAGCTAGCTGTTAATAAATTTCTGGTTGTTCTTTCATCCTCTCCTGGTAAAACCTCAGACTTTGTTCTCTCCATCAATAGCAGAGATTCAGAAAAATGAGCCTTGTCCTCCTGCTCCGCTGCTGGTTGCCAATACATTCTGCGGGGCCTTGGGCTGTTGTAGTCCCCTTCAGGCCAGTCCCAAGGCTTTCCCTGTTGCTACCTGCCCAGCCAGCCTGCAGGATGTTTTCATTGGGCGTAAGACCGTTGAATGAAAAGAAAGTTTATATAGATATCATTGAAGCAGAGTGTTGAAGTCACAGTCTAGAGTAAAACAATTTTGGATCAGTTCGGGTTGTATTTGATTTAAATAGGCTACTATCGGAATCTTTTTCTTTCACTCATAATCTTTTGATATTGTGTGCTTTTGAGAAAAAGTCTAGACGCTTTTAGTGAACAATTTTCTTGGCGATTTCCTTGAGCCACTGACAGCTCATTTATCTTGTATCGATGCTGTCTGTGAGCAGCCCTCCTACTAACCATATAGACAGTGGTCTTTTTCTTGAGGACATGGTCTCTATCCAGTTCTCTGAAGAATACTCAGGGCTCCTACACTTGAGTTTTCAAACTTCTGAGCACTTGTTGACTTAATTGTTTTTTGTATTTCAGAGACATTTGTTTTAAAGTGATAGAACCTTACCAGCTATAAGGATTCTACTTTTGATGAACTAATGGTGGAAGGCTCTCCTTTTAATGTCCTGTAACTATGGAGTAATTCTTACTTTGGTAGAAAATGAGGTCATGTACACATTGTTCATCATTTTTCTAAGTACTGCATGTATCATGTTTTCTCTCCTTTTAGATGTTTTGTCAGAATCAGCCACTGTTTCTTATGTCTACTGAGGGTTGATGTTTGGGGTCAGCTTGACCAGTGGGCTTTGATTTCACCCTTGTTGGTATGGAGAGGGATGAAATTTATGTTTCAAATATACATTCTGAGTGCTATGACTTGGACATCTTTTCTAGAGAGGCATCAGGTTTTCCATCAATTCAGTAGTTGAGTTTGTTGTTAATGTATTTGGTTTGGTAACAGTATTTATGAGCAGGACTTGAGTTATTTCCCCTCCTGCGGTTGAACTCTGTATACTTAGAATTTGTATACTTGCTCCTGGGCTTCTTGTACGTGCTGAACAGTTTCTCCATATCTCTGCATCTATTTGCTGTACTTTAAACCACATGGACCTGGGTGATTCTGTCAGGCAGGTTTATGGGAATGGTATCCTTCTGTTGCTGCCTTCAGAGGCATACATTTGCCTCTCAAACCTTTTAAATTACTTCTCTGACCTTTCATACTATGATATTCTTCAGCTTTTCAGGACCTCTTTGATTCTTCAGTGAACATGGTTTCCCATGTAGCATGAGTGGAGTAGTAGTCTTGTAGAGGAGAGATTTTATTTATGGGGAGAAGCTTGGGGCTCCTGAAAGCCCTGCATAGGACAGCTTGTATCCATCTTTCTTTTCTGATCTGGCCCAGCTTTTTGCTCATCTGTGTCATATATCTAGGATCTCTATGCTAGGTGTTGTCCATTCAGCTACACACTTGGATGTCTAGCCCTTGTGCATTCTTTATCCACTTGTTTTCTGATGTAGATTGTTGGGCTAAACTCTTTTTCGTTTTAAATAGTATTTTTTTTCCAATCATGTGTAAAGACAATTTTTAACATTAATTTTTTAAATAAAATCTTGAGTTCCAAATTTTTACCCTTTCTCTCTCCCATCCCTCCTCCCTAAGATAATAAGCAGTTTGATAGGATATATTTGTACAGTCATGTAAAACATTTCCATATTAGTCATGTTGTGAAAGAAGAAAAAGGACGAAGAAAAAGGACAAAGAAAAAAACCAACAAAAAAAGATGAAAATAATATGCTTCTTTCTGCATTCAGACTCCATTAGTTCTTTCTCTGGATTTAGATAGCGTTTTCCAGTATGAGTCTTGGAATTGTCTTGGATCATTGTATTACTGAGAACAGCTATGTTAATCGTAGTTGAGCTTTGTAAAGTGTTGTGATGTACAGTGTTCTTCTGCTTCTGCTCACTTCACTTTGTATCAGTTCATGCAAGTCTTCCAGGTTTTTCTGAAATCCACTTGTCATTTCTTTTAGCTGATGATATTTTATTAATATTCATATACCACAACTTGTTCAGCCATTTCCCAATGGATGGGTATCCCCTAAATTTCCAGTTCTTTGCCACCACAAAAAGAACTGCTATAAATATTTTTGTACATGTTGGGTTTTTTTTCTTTTTTATAGTCTTTTTGAGATACAGATTTAATACAGTGGTATTGCTGGATCAAAGGGTATGCACAGTTTGCCCCTTAGGCATTGTTCCAAATTGTTCTCTAGAATGGTTGGATCAGTTCACAACTCTACCAACAGTTGGACTAAACTCTTTTGAGTGACTCTAATCTTGTTGAGGGGTCACTGCAATGTTCCAAGGCTTTATGCTGTTTAACACAATGTCCTCTATAAAAAGGGGCACCTGGAGGACCTCGTGATCACTAATACAAAGCCTGCTTCCACTTGGACTCTTCTCTGGGTGTCTTCTGTGATAGGGGCAAGGACATATCTTCATTGAAAAGATTACTTGTCTAGGATTCTCATTGCCTTTGGATGCACAAACATGCCCACTCTGCTGACGTCTTCGTTCCCTTTCCAAGTAGGACCTGTGAGACAACCTTCCTTCTGCCCTGAGTGTCACCTTTGTAATGATTCATTTTCTCCAGTGAGTTGACTTCTTGTAGGTTGTTAGAAGAGGACCTCCCACTGAGAACATTGAGGCTAATGCTTATCGAGAGCCCCAAACCATGGGATTCGTAGCTTTCTCTGCCCCTTTTCTTTCCACTGTCACAACTTGTGAGACAAGAGGCTGCACAGGTAGGACTAAGTCCTAGAGAGGACCCTGTTTATGCATAGTGAGGCTCGTCTGCCAACAGCAGGCCCAATGTCAGTGGGATCTTCAGCAGCCCTTTTTGGCCAGGGATTCGACTCTGGTGTTCATCCTTATGTCATATCTGAGCAGGCCTTGGGGGACTCCTGGGCACTCTTGAAGGCTTTTTTTAGCAAGATTATAAAATTAGCAGCTTCCTTTTCTCATTGATTATCTGTGATGTTTTAGATTGTTTTTCTTGCTGGGGACTTACTTAGTTAAAAATTTCTTAGCTAATAGTGCTAAATTATAATTTACGTAGCAGACAAATTCTCTGCATAACTGTAATAAATCTTATTTTGCTTTGTGAATGAAACTGGAGTAGTGGAAGGAGATAGGATCACTGTTCAAATATTTTTATTTTTTAAAGTTTTGTTGATGTAGTTTGTTTTTACATTAAAATCATGTAAATGTTGTCTCTACTCAAAGGTCTTGTGTGACGAAGTAAAACGTAAAATTTATAATATAATGCCCTCATCTGAAAAATTGGTGCGATACTCCATATTCCCTTCTCCATTAAAAGAAATTTTTTTAATTAACAGAAAGTCGTCTTATCTCCCACCCGCTATTCACTTCATTGAAAAAGAAAGAAAAGAAAAACTAATTTTTGTAGTAAATATGACGAGTTATTAAGCAAAACAAATTTCTTCGTTTGTTGGCCACATACAAAAGAATACATACACACACACTTAACTGGGGCTGGGTATCAGTCATAGTCCTCACAGCTTTCAGAGTTGCGGTTATTATATAAATGTTCTCCTGCTTGTGCTCATTTCATACTTCTTCAATATGTAAAGTCTTAAAAGTTTTTCACTTGTGTGATATTGATCTCACAGCCTAAATTGTTCACTTCATTCTCCATCACATCATAGGACTCTTTCCATGCCTCTTTTTCCTCATTTCTTACAGCATCATAATTATTTCCATTCCTTTAGTTTCCAGGTTATTTTGTTTTGTGTTTTGCATTTCGTTTTTTGTTTGTTGCCACCATGAATGGTGCATGTGTTTTTGTACAAAAAGTAACTTTTCCCATATTTTTGATCTATCTTAGGTATTTTCCTAGCAGGGGTATATCTGGGTCAAAGTCAGAGGGCCTGTTCTTTTCAGTAACTTTTTGTGTATAATTTTAATTTGCTTTCCAGAAATGGTTGTGTCATTCACAGACCCACCAGTGTGTCCATACACTTGTTTTCCTGCAGTCCCTTCAACACTGATCATTTTCATTTTTTGTTGTCCTTGTCAATCTGATGGGTGTGAAGTAGAATCTCAGAATTGCTTTAATTTGCATTTTTCTGATTAATAATGATTTGAAACATTTTTTTCATAAGACTTTTGAGAGTCTGAATCTCACTTTCTTCTCTTGAAAACTGCCTTTTCATATCCTGTATTGGACATTAAGACCTTATTAGATAAACCTGCTGTAAGTTTGTTTCCTTTTTTATCTTAGATAATTATATTTATGCAAGAAATTTTTATTTTCTGTAATAAAAATTATTCCTTTTATCTTTTGTGATCTTCTCAGTCCCTTGTTAGATTCTGAATTTATCCATAGACCTGATGGGTAGTTTTTTTCCATTTTTCTCTAAGTTGTTTATGATGTAACTTTTTATATGGTTAGATCCCGTATTCACTTACAGCTTAGTTTAGAATAATGTATGAGGTTTTGAATTTAATTTCTTCCATACTACTGCACAGTTTTCCTAGCATTTTTTGTCAGTGTCCTTATCCTAACAACTGGAGTCTTTGTGTTTAATGAATAGTAGTGTATGAAATACATTCCCTTCTGTATGTTGTGTACCTAACAGTTTTCACAGATATCTTTCTATTTTTTAACTAGCACCAAATTGTTGGGAGAATTACTGTTTTATAGTATAGTTTAAGATCTGGCACTGCTAGGCCCCTTTCATTCCCACTTCTTTAATTTCCCATGAATTCTTGACCTTTTCTGCCTCTATTTGAATTTTATCAGTATTTTTTCTAGTTCTGTAAAGTAATTCTTTGATAATTTGATGGGAATGGCATTGAATAAATAAATTAATATAGGTAGTATTTCCATTTTTATTATATTGACTTCTCCTAAATATGCACAAGTGGTATTTTCCCAGCTATTTAGGTCTATCTTTATTTCTCTAAGCAATCATTTGTAGTTGTGTAGTTCTTACTCATTTCTTAATTGTGGGCTCCCAAGTATTTTGTGCCTTCTATAGTTATTTTAAATGAAATTTCTCTTTTTGTTTCTTCCTTCTGGGTTTGTTGGTGATACATAAGAGATACTGAGGGTTTGTGTGGATTTACTTTGTCCTGTAAATTTGCTGATGTTATTAATTTTTTCAATTAATTTTTCACTTGACTTTAGGGTTTTTTAAGTGTGCCATTGTTTCACATCACTTGCAAAAGCTCCTTTTGCTGTTTCTTTACCTGTGTGTCTTCCCTTACCCTCCTTTTCTTGTCTTTTGTTCCTCCTTATTTTTCAAATACCAGTGGTGACAATGCACAGCCTTGTTTCATCCTGGATTTTATTGGAAAGGAAGGGCTCATCTCTGTCCATAGAGTGGTAATGCTTGGTTTTAGGTATATGCTATTTATTATTTTAAAGAAAGGACCATTCATCTCTCTATTTTCTATTTTTTTTAAGAGAAAAGACATACTTTGTCAAAAGCTTTTTCTACATCCATTAATATAATCATATGATTCTTGTTTTGTTATTAATGTGGTTAATTTTATAATTTTACTGATATTAAGCCAATCCTGCATTTCAGTTATAAATCTAGCTGTCATAGTATATGACCTTTGTGATGTATTCTTTTACCTTCTTTACCAAGAATTTATTTAAAATTTTCCTGTCAGTATTCAGCAGGGATATTGGTCTCCAGTTTTCTTTTTCTGTTGTAACTACCTCTAGTTTATGTATCAAGACCATATCTGTATCATAGAAGGACTTTTGTCAGGTCTCTTTTGCTTTTTTTTCCATATAGTTTAATTAATTGCTCTTTGAATGTTTGATAGAATTTGCTTGTGAATCCATCAGGTCCTGGAGTCATTTTTCTTTGGAAGT